>NADL03000841.1:1200000-1926954 GCA_002205965.3 Kappaphycus alvarezii
CGCAGCAACCAACTCCGTATGAAGAAGAAGCTCAAGAAGTAACTTGCGGGAGTCGGATGTCAGAGGGAGCGGTTGGCAGTTGGTCGCGGTTTATTTGCAAGTCAGTACGACAGACACATAGTCGACGCGGCGTGCGACGCTTGAATGGTGAAGGCGAGTCACGTCCCTACAGCTAGGTTTTGCGGGATATGCGGGAGTGGATTCACTGCGAGCTAAGGGGAGATAGGAGTGTGGTAGCGCTTGTTAGATCTGCAACATGTTGCACTTGAGCAGTCGACATGTCTGCAAATGCAGTCGTAAACAGCGCAGAGCATGCTAAGGCCTCTGATTATTACGTCTCGTGCGACATGCCTCCATTACCACGCGGGAATTCTATGCGATTCAGATTGAACTGGACTAGGCGGTATTCAATGAACAGATGTATCCCGTTTACGGGTGCAGCCCCCCGGGAAAGTCGGATTGCATTGTACTGCGTGCGAGATACGGATGTATATGGATTTCATGCGTTGTAGACACTTGGCGACGAGCGTTATGAGGGGGTTTGCAGAGGAGCGCGTTGGAGTTGCGGGTCGAACTCAGCATATAGGAAAGTAGAGGGAAATTGTAGCTTTGATGCTATGCTACAAACAGTTTGCAGGCGAGCGCATTGCAATCGAAGGTTGAGGTTGAGCACTGGTGGTATGAAAGTAGGGGAATTGGGGCGGTGTTCCTTTCTGTGAAGAGGTGCGGATTTGTGACATGCTATGAGTGGCGGAGGAATGCGGTTGAACGTTGATGGGATTGCAGAGTTGGGGAGGAATGTGCTGATGCGGGTTGTAGGATTTTGCGGGGAGTGGAGGCTGAGACATGAGGTAGTCCATCGAGATGGACCGGGTTGGTCCATCTCGATGGACTACCTCATGCTTTGCGTGAATGGAAAAGAAGTGTTGGAGGCAAGCTACATGGATAGCGCGGGCCGCGTAAGCAAAGGTGGTTGTTGCGCTCATCATGTGGGTATTGTACAGCAACAGTGACTCAGCTTGTCAATACGCCGAGACTGGTTGCGTGTAGTCGAGTTTACGTTGAGGCCTACGATCGATGTTATGCACTATATGGCGAAAGCAAGGCCGGAAATGGCCTTTTCGCACTCGGCGAATGAATGAGCGCGCGCGACTGTGAGAATCGGAAACGAAGAGGAAAGTTGTGATTTGAAGAACTATGACGAGGTGCTAGTGCAAGTGCACTGTGTGCGTGAAATGAGGTTTGGAGCTGTAGGTGTGAATGTGTGCGGGACACGACTGTGCGGCGGAGGTGGAAGAGATTTTGGTTGGGGCAGGTCGGCTGGAAGTGAGAGGAACGAGTGAATTTGACACGCTGCGAAAAGGAAAGGACCAACCGTTGGCAGGTACATAGGGGATATGTGTCGGCAGGTGCCCAGGAAGGGCGGGGATGTAGGATATGGGGGTGGTTGAAACGGCGACTTTGTCTGTTGTTTTATTTTTTCGCCGCGATCGCCTATATCGTCCCTGGAGGGATGGAAATACCGAATCCGTCACCAGGTGTGCAGCGCCCCCAGAAAGCATCACTCCCTCTCCGACCCCCCCGTCCGATGTGACTCAAAAGTGTTATTGTTGGCACAACCCAAGCGGCGACCCGCCATTTAACCTACCCTAGTCCTTCAAAAAAAAAAAGATAAAATTTTCTAAAATCAACATCCCTCTCCCCCATCACCCCCAAATTTCGCCCGTCGCCCCTCCATGTATTCATAGCTGCCCCTCCAACACGCCCCTCAGCCCCTCTCACAAGCACCCAACAACACACCGACATCCACCCAACCCGTCAGCCCACTCCACTCGCCGTGTTTTGGATTTGCCCGCGTGCCGTACACAACATGCCCGCATTTTTTTTTTCTTCACTCGCCCCACACATAGCAACTTGCATTTCGTTGCAACCATAGTAGATATCGAACCACATCCCAAAACTTTGCAACCTTTCAATTCGCACCTCTCTACCCTAGTCCTCGCCGTGACAGATATCGTGTCCGTTCCACGCAATCCGCTATCCTCCACCTTGTAACTTTGTACTTGACGCCCACCTACCATCCCCTCCCCAAACCCTCCATTACATTCCGTCCGCAACAAGCTTTTCTCCATAATACCCCTCCGCAACCCACCCACACTTCCCGTCAAATATGGCCGATTTCATCAGCGAAAGTGACACCCTACCTCCTTCAACCTTCTCTTACGATTGATGAGAAGTCCCGCAGCGTGAATTAACCGACTTCACCGTCACCGCGGGTGATGAAAAAATCTCCATCTGTTCTCTCGATGATCGCAAGTCGGCAAGTCCCAAGGTCATTGCCCGTGGTTCCGTCGTTGGCCATGATCGTTCCCTCAAGGTTATCTCGGACCCTCTCATTGAATGGTGTATCGAATATGGAAATACTCCGCATCTTTGGGTTCGTAGTGCAAAGGTTTGGTATCGACTTACCAAGCCTGCCAAGGAGTATGCCAAGACACATGAGTTGGCTCGTCGTCGCTTTGAGCTCTGTTCTCGGATCTTCATCTTGTCTACCTCAATGAATCCCCGGATTGTACCTATCGTTTCTTTCAACAACTTCTCGCCGCCCCCTACCTCAAGATGAAGGCTTATAGTGAGCGTGAGCTCCTGTCAGAAAAGGATTTCATTTTGGCCCAAATTAGTAATTTGTCGGGTACTGCTCTCTCCAAAACTACGTTTGTCAAAGAGTTGAGGGAGAAGAAAGTCGCCTCGTCGAAAAAGTCAAGCACCAGTTCGAAGAAATCGTCAACTGGATCCGCGGCATCTGCTTCGTATCTTGGCGAATGGGTCCCTACCGGTGATTTGGATGACGATGGTAATACCCGTTTGCTCAAACGCGCTGAAAAGGCTATCAATCAGATTTACAAGCAGAAGAATGCCTGGCCTTTTCATAAACCGGTCAACCCCAAGACCGACGGCTGTCCGGATTACCTTTCAAGAATTACTCACCCTATGGACTATGGAACTATCAAGAACAAACTGCACAAGGGAGCGTATGCAAACGCCTTGCAGGTCGCCAAGGATGTGCGACAAGTGGCAAAGAATTGCAGAGAATACAATGGCAGTACCCATGATTTTGCCGTTTGGGCTACTGATTTAGAGCAAAAGTTTGAAAATTTGATCAGGGAGGTGAGGATGCGGAGATTATGGCTATGAAAAAGAGGGCTGCTAACAAAAAGAGGAAGGGCTCCGACTTGCCGCCAACTGGCAAGGGCGTCGGGAAAAGGTCTGCTCCGAAAATTGCACGAAAGGGCAGCAAAGCTAGTAGTTTGGATGTTTCGCCGTCGAGGGAGTCATCCACCAAGGACGACGATTCCGTCGGTCCCAAGCAATGTGCTCGAATCAATCCGGAAGTATGTGAAAATTTCCAGGTTGCAGGAAGCAAGTACTGCTCTGATGAGTGCGGATTGAAGGTGGCCAGAATCCGAGTTGACGAAATGAGCAAGGCGGGATATTCTGTAGACGAGTATATCAAGTCTAGCCTAACAAAGGCGTTAGTCCATAGTAGGAGTTAGCAGCTCATCTACGTTGCGTGTTAATTAACAGAAGACTAACCATTGACGCAGTCGTCAGGCTGCACTTTGGAAAATACTTGACAGCACGCTAGTTTTTCGCCTGGGAACACCTGGTTCTTCACGCTCACCTCGAACAATGGATGTGATGACGCCAGCAGAGGGACCAGGTGGAGCCTTGCTTGGGTCAAATGCTCCCGAAACACGCCCTTGCTGTGACACACTTTTTTCATGTCGGTGGGCTTCCTCGGGCGTAATGCCCTTACTAAGCCAGTATTGGTTCAACCGACCACGGATTCGATCGTATACGGGGGAGGATGCTAGTCTCTCCTCATAGTCTTTGGGCATCTTGCTGAGGTCCCGTGCACGGGATTCAACAACGCGCAGTGACCACCGACACAACGTTCTAGCTACCCAGTTAATAAGCCCCATTGGAACAAACGAAAGCCGTGGGTTAACGTTGTACAAAAACTTTGCGCGGACAAGACCCGGCTCAATCGGTACGAGCTCAAAGCCTGAGCCGTGCATATCGACTCGGAACGGTTTTGCTTGGAGGCTCTGGTATTCCTTTCACGCCATCGTTTTGGTCCAAGGACCGCGACACAACCATGATATTACCGCCATCCTCTTTGTCTAAGGCGTCGACAGCGTATGCATAAACTGCGACATCTCGATTGTGCAGCGGCCATGGGGCGGAGATAGAGAGGTGTGCTGCTCGCTTCAAAAGTGACTTTGTGGGGACTGGAAACGCACAAGCCGAAGTGACGTACCAAAAGAGGTGAGTGTAAAGGTCGGCCTCGTAGATGAGGGCCGCGACGTTTATGAGAGGGGCTCGGATGACTCCTTCGGTGAGAATTGAATGGGACGCAGTGCCTTCCTCACGGCGATACCATACTTTGGTGGACTCGCCTGTGTAAGAGGGAATCCAACCGGTGTTGGAGTGGAGAGCCGTACGAAGGGTGTGAATCTCGCCGCATTCTTTACGGACGCGGATGAAGTAAGGAGTGGAGAGAGCGTTTCGAAGTTTTTCGAGGTGGGGAGTTGAGGGTTGTTGTAAGTGGGAATCGATAGCGGCGAGAAGACGACTGGCAGCGAAATGCTTGTCGGAATCATGAAGTTCGCGCAGTAGGGCTAGGTCAGAAGAGAAAGGATTTGACGGAGGGAGAGTTGGGACAGGTAGAGGTTCGGACTGCATTTGGAGGATGAAGGACTGTTGAGAGTGACCGGTGGGTTTGAGGGTAGGGAATGAGACATGGAAGGAGTGCCAGAGTGGGGTGTATTGCCAAGGATTGTTGTTGAGTGGGCGCCACCATCACAGGATTGACGTGCTGTACAGTACAGTATAGTACAGTACAGTACAGTACTGTAGGCCGAATCTTCTGTTTCTTTTGTCCCGTTTCATGTGGTGTGGAAACCCATTTTTAGGCCCGCCACACAATTAACTTTGTTTCTAGATACTGTACTTTGCTGTACCTGTGCCACTACTGGACCTTAAAATTGGAGTCACGAGACCGAGTATTGGTGACCCTTAATAGCCATCAGCTATTGTAAAGTACAGTACGGCACCGTAAATAGTTGCCATGTATTTACAGTAATATGTACAGTAATGTATAACCATTTACTATACCTCTTTTGTTTTCTGCATGATACTTTGGCTTTGAGCATCTCTCCCAGCACAATTATCGAAATACAGGATACATAACTTTTTTTACATACGTACTGTTTACAATCCTGTATTGTAGCTATTTGCGCTTACTCCTATTTGCATCCTATGTACTGTAGTCTATATTTTCTCTATCCTGTTGTACTATTAGCGATGCCTGTTAGAACTGTTATAGTGTAAGGCTCACTAGGAGCGTCCGCAGAACTATCCGCTAGGGATTTTAGCTAGTAGCTAGTAGATTTGCTACAGATAGTCGATGGCATCTACTGCCTTTACAACGCCTAACCATCTTTACCACTGAAGTAGATAATATCATTAAACATTTTATTTCAACCTACTCAACTGTAATACACTACCAAAAACCTGTACCATTTTTTTTGGCTCTCTGGTAACGCTGCCAATCTGCTTCTTAACCCTTCAATTTTCGCGACAATCCGAATTTACCGTTTCGGGGAATTTGAGAAGTCATTCTATTTGCTATTCGACTGTGCAAATACCTATTGGTCCTATTTCCACATTGTTAAGAGGCACGTGTAAGCCGGTCAATTCTAAGAATGCGAACTTTTAAAATTTATTATCAACAATATCTAGTGGCCAATAAGAAAAGCGATACGCCCGCCATGTCACGTAGCTAACCTGGCCCAAACGGATCAAAATCAAGACCTGAATCCAGATTGGCACTCTGTGACTGCTTTGCTCTGTAAGCCGACCTCTACTGTACAGAGCCCTCTTATCCCTACTTTCAGACCTGAAAACACACCGCCCACATCGATTTAGCCAAGTAAATCGTTTTCTAGCACCGATGAAGTGTTGGGAAGTGGAAAGTCAGGCAATCAAATTCCTACTCGAGGCGCCTCAAATCGCTGATCCAGATTTACGGCGACCAATTAGAAAGTCTTAGCTGGTATTATGGTTTTAGTTTCAGATTCTACCGACATCGTTTCAGTTCCTACCGAAATTCAGGTTTCAGATCTTGCTACTGTACCTTACCGTCTCTCTGTGTAATTGCCCTTTCAGTGTCTTCGACCATTAGGCCATTACGCCGATCACCGACTAACTGACAATACGAGTGTGCTTAAGTCTAAAAAACCACATCCAATCTCAAAAAGCCACGTTTCAATAGTTCGACGTCACGTGCAACGGTTTAAAGACGTTTACTGAACATGTTAGGAGCAAAAAAACACCGCAAACGCGGTCAAGGTAAAACCCGCTTTCCTTATCTTACCAGCTGTTAGGGCTATTCGACCGTCATTTAGATTTACAGCGCCATCAGGCTCGGAGAAATCATCTGAAGGTTGTCAGTAATTAGATAGAGCTAGTTTAAATTAAATATGGATCTCCTTCTTGGTCTGAGTAAATTGAATTATCATCAAATTTATTGTGATTCTTGTCTGAAAATGAGGTAAATTTAGAAAAAAATTGATTGAAAAAATTGAAACGAGTTTTAAAGTAGCATCGAAAAAGCAAAGAGCGAAAAAAGTAGGCCTTCCACAAAAGGAAAGAATGTACACTCGTACAAAAAGCGAGTAAAAGGGCCACATTTTCGTAGCATTATATCACAATTAGTCTAAACGTGCAAAAATATAAATTGGTACGGTTTTCAGTCAAGGTATTAGACAGAGCACAGAGTTGCAACAGTCTCTGGTGGACTGCATCAAAGTTTTTTCTGAGAATAGGTCCCTCTCGTGTGATGAATTAAGGGATCAGTTGTTTGAGGACTTCCCTATACATCTACTTTTCTAAGGACAGATTCTGATCAATCTATCGTTCATTTGCAAGCTGATTGTGTTTTTGCGGATCGCAATGTGTTATTCGTCTGCTAAAAATCTTCTTCCCCTTCAAAGACTTTTGTGGTACATCTTATTCGTATCGGTGATACTAGCAAAGCATTAATCCAAATCGATGCGTATCTCAACTTTTTAGCGTCCCCAACCGTCTCACCGACTAGAATCGCCCCAAATCACATGCTTTATACTCCATTGTCCACAAAACTTCCGTCACTATCAGAAGACAAGTTCATATACTACATGTGTATGCGCTTCAGGGAAGAAAATAAGAAAATTTCTGAAAGCCCAGCCGAATTTTGGAATGCGTTCATAGCTAAATACAAGTATTTCTGCCAGGCATACATGTTCAATAAAGAACAAAATATCAAGTATCTCCACAAACTTCTTACAGAAAATGCGAAAATATTCTACATAACAAATGAAAAAGGTGAGTATGAGAAATATTCTGAAGCTCTAAGAGCTCTTAAATGTAAACATAACTCATTCGTAAGGCAAAACAGAATTGCTGCGTATCCTCGAAACATTCGTGTCAGCCAATATATTTCTCCCATTTGTACTGTGAATGATGCTATCGAGAAAGTACACGAGGAAATCTCTAATCTTACCTCCTAAGCACCACCTGATTGCCGTTAAGAAAGGCATAAGATTGAGTATCTTTAGCCCGTCGTTATTAGATTCTCCAAGGCTCGTGATCCTTGCAGCAGAGCAAATTCTGGTAACTCAAATTATCAATTATTTTACAGTCAGCTCATTTAAACCGCTCAATTCTAGCAGGAGAAAAAAATTAATGATTGAGATATCAAGGGAACCTACGCGTGACATCTATCTCAGATAAAGAGCGTGCAATCCGTAGCAGCATTGCCAATAAAATATAAACTGGACAAGCTCAATACGACCACGACCCGCGTTCTATCAAAATCAGTCGTCACTATGGTAATTTACTAAGCAACGACGTTTACATCATGAGTGAAAAAACATCGTGATGACAGATTGTTTTGGGTTTGAGGTAAAAAGGGTACATCCTTTCTCAATGTCGCCAGTCAATGACTCAGAATGGTGCTAGGAAGGTTGAACACTATCAAGGAAAATAATTTGAAGATCCAGCCAAGGCCACGAAACGTGTGTTTTTTAACTCTGTCAGAAACTGTATCATGATGATGAAACAGTTGATGATGAAGTACTGCCTGCTCAGGATTTCTTCGGAGATATCAACAGTGATGGTTGCATTGAGGAATCTGAAAATGTAATGATAGATTACAATGACTCAAAGTATGTACTTGAACAGTTATTTTCACAAATTACGGTTAAGGACCAAATATTTTTTCGACAAGTATTTTAAACCAGGGGTACTCAAACAAGCCGAAGTGCTCCGAACCAAAGGCAAACTGTTAGGGAACGCGACAAGCCTCCCATCTATAACGTATAACTCGTCTCTCTTCCACGGAAGCAAAGAAAAAAGGGGAATGAACACATAAGGATCCATGAGATCTTAAATGTCAAAAGTATCAAATCGCCAACGCACTCCAATTCCGAGAAATTTCACGGTATGTCTCGAAAATGGTTCTTAAAAATCATTGATTGGAAAATCACAAGCTAAGGCATACTACGACCTAGCTCGGATTAAGATAAAACGGAAGCTGGTTACAACTGCTTACTAGTTTAGTGATGGAATCTTTCCCAGCATTACATAGATTTCAATTCTTATTCCAGCGCCTGACGGTGCTTTAATCCCGTTACATGTCGATCTAGTCGATGGAAATATTCTATTTTTGATTGGCCAGAGGTTTAAGACAAATTTGGACTTGTTACCTACAACATTGAAAACCTACTTGTCTCCAAAAGACATGGTTGGACTATGTAAATACAAAAAACACGGTCATCTTTACGTCGTGTGAAATTTTTCTGAAAGCCTGATCACAAAGTCTCAATTAAAGCGCCTCCATTTACATTTTTTGGATCCGTCTGCCTCAAAGCTATAAACTTTTATTAGAAGAGCTATACCAGAAGAAGAAACGCCTGAGATGCGAGATTTGATTTCGGAGATATCCAAAGAGTGCCGCATATGTCAGCTTTTTGAACCGAAACCTAGAACATTCCAGGCTAGCACGCCCAATGGAATCAAATTCAATCAAAATTCAGCTCTCGATATTATGTTTCTTTACAATAATCCTGTGCTTCATATCGTGGATAGACAAACCCATTTCCGTAATTCTGTAGTCTTACAAAGTCAAAATACGGAATCTATTCAGTACTCTTTTCATGGGTGCTGGACTGCAATTTACACTGGACTTCCTGATAGAATGAAAGTGGACCAAGGTAGTCAATTCATTTCCAAAGCATGGAAAGATTTGGTAAAATCGAATGGTAAAGAAGTAAATCTGTCTGGAGTTGAAAGTCAAAATTCTATCAGCTCGGGTGAATTTTAACATGATCCATTACGCCGTACATTTTTCATGGCCAGTGGTACAAGGAAAGTAAGTGCTTGCCAAAAAAGGCGGAACTCCAATCAATACGGCATTACCATTGGCGGTAACCACAACAGACATATGGTCATGGGTACATTTTGATCTGGTAGCCGCACACAGTAGGACATGGTAACAGAAAATACCAGTACGAAGAATATACTATTAATTCTGGATAATAGGTCATTAAAAAATCAGAAAAATATTAAGTGCTAAGGGCATTAGAAAAATTTCAAAACATTTCACATTAGATACACGACATCAAAAACTTCAGAAAGAACTGGAACAAGCATGGGTACCAGCATATGGACATTATAATTTTTAATATTTTTTGACGTTTCCGCCGAAAATGTCATATAAATAATGAAAAGAAACAGGTTTCTGCCGTGAAGTCAAGCTGGTGTGGTACAGCTGGCAAGACTGAACAATTTATGTTTCAAGCGCGAGCTCAGTTCTAGCCAGCTAAAATCCGAAAAGGAGTCAGTGTCGCACAAGGGCTGGCTTTTGGAGTCTAAATCTCTTCCGATTAACCACATAAGTTTCACGTTCTGGTTATTTCCTAGACCAAGCCGAATGACCTGGTGGTTTAGTAATCAATTTCTCGGGAGAAATTGATTAAGGACGTCAATCAATGTTCAAGCGAACAGTATCCAATCGCAAGCTCCGTGAATGCAGCGAGCAGGGGCGCCCTGGCGGCAAGAAACATTTTGTGAAGGATATCAGCATTTGAAAAATTTCTTATTTTAGAAAAAGGAGCTTAGCTACTCACTGCAATTTGCTACTCGTTAGAATCTGAGTCCAAAATCAATTTCTGTAAAGGCTTAATTTCGGCATGCACATATTCATCTTTTCCAAGGTCTGTGTTCTCATTGCTGATTTCTTTCTGCGAAACCAGATAGTCATTAAACTCAAGCATTGTATCATATTTCAAAAATGCATTGTTTTCGGAACTGTTTTCATCGGCATACTTCTTGCAAATGGAGACAAGGTTTTCCGGGGTTTCAGTCGTGAAACGATTGCGAAGTGGCGTGAAAATTCTGCCAGCCAAACTGAGAACTCTTTCATTATCAAAGTGTGTCGGAGTAATTGATAGTATATGCCTTGCATGAGTAATGACATTTGAGTATTCTCTTTCGCGAGCACTGAGCCATATCTGTTTGTATTCGTTGGTTTCATATGGACGACCCCTATAAGCTATGATTTATTCCTTCATCTTCTTCTTGATGCGCTACAAATCCGTTTCCAATGTCTCAATTTCGAAGCAGTCTAGGTCATCAGATGGTTTTTTGACCTAATGGTTGCTCACGTCTTGGATTCGCAGATGGAATTATTTCAGATATTGTTTCCATATCCGAGTTACTAGCATTTTTTATGATATCAAACCTGATCTCATTGTTTCTTTCGATGTATATACTCAGAAGTAGTGGAATAATAAATTTCTCGTCACATTTTGCAGATGAGGCCCTTCCAACGAAAGCAGATTCATTTAAGGGTCCCCTAGGGTCTTATACTGAGGGTCAAGTATAAGACTGATATAATGATGAACATACTGCCCCTCCAGTGTGCGAAATTTGTACAGCGGTTGAATGACCATCTGAATTCCGGTCTTTATTTTTGAAGCCATATGTCTTTGGTACTCACTCATTTCGTCTTTTAAAGATAGAAGCTATCCGGTTTTTGAGAGGATCGTGCTTTGCAATTACATCTCTGCATAGTAATTGTAGAGTTTGGCGAGATTAGCAACATCATCACTGATGAGCCATTTCTCACTTTTTGAGCCAATATACAGGTATGAATGATTGGATTGAGGACAGAAGAAATCGTCCTGATAATTTCCCACGTTTCTACCGGGGTTACACTTTGTCTGATTTCATCTCATCCTGGTTTGAGAAGCAATTTTCCACTACCATCACGGTACTCAAGCATCAGGGTCATCATTACCACTGAAGACACAAATCTTGTCTTGACTTGTGTTGAAATCATCTTTTCGGTCTTATGTTTAGCGCGACACGACGAGTACCAAGCCTCACGTCTTTTAGAACTTTTATTGGTCCAGGTAATGCAATATTGAAGAGCATCTCTTGCTGATTTTGAGCATACCAAATTGAGGCCATCATCAACATTAGTGGCCAAAGCAGAATTTCAAATATTGGACAAGATGTGTGCAAAACATGGAATGTCAAAATATTTAGCCAGACCAATAAAACTGCAATGAGAAACCTCCTGTAGTGCAGAAGTACACGATTTCAGATTAGCACACCCATCTCTAACACAAGAAATTATTTTGTGCAGAATTTTATGCCTTTGTAGTTCCCTTTTGAGAAGCTCCACTATGTAATTCCTCCTTGTCGAATTGCACTTAATCATCCTTAAATTCACCTTCTGCTGTTTGAAGCTGCTGTCTATTCCATGCGCGATCAGATCAAAGATATCCCCACAACACCTATTCATCCATAAGTCGTATGAAACGGAAACTGAATCAAAGTTTTTCAGTTTGGGAAGAACGATTTCCTTCTCACACATTGCGATGAATGCTGGAATAATTTTCTCCGTCAAGCTTCTTCGATTGAGAATTCGTATTATCGGATTCTGAGCGTGTAAATACCATTTTAAATCAGGGTCCTCAATATGACGAAGAGTTAAACATGCTTTCGCAATCAAAAGAACTAATTGCTCATTACGGTTGCACTGTGCTGATGAATTGGCAGTGTAAGACAGATGCGTATTGAAGGCGAGTGTCCCTGGTACCATTTTCCTGTTCTTGGATCTTCTTCCAGTTGCATCATTTTCTTGTTCTACTGTATGAGCACGAATTGATTCATAATATTCCTTATCGTGTGTGGTTACATGCCGACGTAAGGATGACGTTCCTCCTGCGCTCTTGTACACTATGATTCCTTTTATTTTTTTCTTGCTCCTGGTGTGCATGATGTTGATGGGTTTTTCGAGTGACAAAGGTTGACAGACAACACAGCAGAATATATTGTTTGCTTGCGAAGAGTAAATGGCCCAGAACAATGCCTTTTTTGAGTTTGCCCAAAATTTTTGTGTCCACGATACGCACGATCAACATCGAAGGCACAGGATGTTAGTGTAATTTCACTTCTTTGCCTTTTTCTGACAGGGGACAAATCGCAAAGAGGCTTATATTTATTACTGTACTTTACCGTTCAACCTAGAACTTGACCGTTATGTTTATGGACTTCACAGTGCTGTAAGCTTAGGTGATCTACTTTAGATGAGCTCAAGCAAGTTTAGGGTTAGAAACTCACCGTCGTCTACATGTTCTCTGGAAACTTCCTTCGATTAACAGAAAGCATCAGTCGACTCGCCTTGAAGTCTATATAAGCCCCGGTCTCTCTCCATCTTCTACCTGAGTAAAGACTCACCACCTTCTCCTCTCTCATCTCTCCTTCTCGGTCCCTCACTCTTTCTACTCTTCTCTCTCTCTCTCCTGCTCTCCCGCTCTCCCTCACTCCTGTCTGGCTCCCTCGCCCCTCTCTCGTTCTGTCCATCAGGTTATGGGCCCAGGCCGCTAGCGCTGCACACCGACTTATCTCTTTCGCGCTCCCTGTTCGACGAACCACCTCGAGGCTCCTACACTCCGTGTAGGGAGAAAACACAGAAGCTCAAAAAAAAGCACCTAAGGTTTGATCTGACTTCTTTGTCGTCTGCACTATCTACTGACCTTCTGTCTTGTGGTCTGTCTAACGCCCGTCGTCTCTGCACTACCTACCTTGGTTGTTTTGCGCCCTTCGTCGTCTTCATCCCCGCACCACAGAACAAAGTCCATTTTGCGGCCCGACTCCTCGTTGCTACTCGCCTCGTCTCTGTGTCACATACCTCGTTTTGTCTCACAGCCCGTGTCTAGTTTCAACAGTAAGTCCAAATTCCTCGAAACCTCTTGCTTCCTTATATCTTTCACGCTTCTTCCTCAGCCTTCGCCTAACCTCGCAAGTCCTGCCTCCAGTGGTCATCTGCCGCTCCGTCTTCCTTCGAGGAATCAAGATCTCTCCAGACGACCCTGTCGTCCGCCGTATCAATTTCACTTCCGACGACGACTCATTAGACCCTGTCAAGCCCCGCCTCGATCCGAAAACCGCAGCTTCGCCCGAAGTGCCGTTTCATCGACGACTCCGCTATTGAGTCTGACGGTGAAGGCGGTGATATAACTCCACTGCAACCACTCCGGACGTCTTTCACTCCCTTTCACTCTCAAAGAAGATTTCTCTCCAAGAAGAAGGATTTTCTTCAACACATCTTGGCATTGGGTAAAAGAAAAGGCCCGCAATCGGAACAACTCCAATAATCCAGTCAAGCTCCGCTCAAAGCCTCTACCCGTCTCTAAGCCGTGTGTCGAAACCAAAGGGTCAGAAGAAACCAGTTACAAACGTAGCTGCCCCAGTTCAAGTTATTAACTTGATCTCTCCTACTCCAGCACCTCCGACACCTCCAGCTCCTGCTCAGTCACTCTCACCCAGTCTCCTTTATCGCCTGCGGTGCCGCCTTTCCTTTGACCCTCCAGCGTTAAGAATCCCGACTCCGCTTACTGTCGAACCTCTCTCCGGCTCCACTTCTTTCGTCCACTGTACCTTCTCCTCCACCTCCTGTGGCACCTATAATACCCTCTTTTTCGGAACCCAAGTCTTCTCTCTCACCTGTGATCTCTGTCAGCTCAAAGTATCGGGTCCGAAGCAACTTTCAGCACAGAGGTGGTAGGAAGTGCCGCAACAGATCTGAGCGGAAGTCGGCTATTACTCCTTGTGCCCACTGTAACCGCGTCTTCCAAACTAGACACGACCGCAACAAACACATTGACCACAAACAAAAAATTAAATTTTGATTCACTTGGTCCCATTATACTCATCATGGACTCCTCTGCCGGACCTCGTATTGATAATCTCGAGAAGCTCCGTGATGATAACTTTCACATTTGGAAAGCTCGAATTCAACTCATCCTATCTCTCAGGGAGGTTGACAATCATCTTACATTGATCCACCGGAAGCATCTTCGTCAACTCACTCCGCATGGCAAAAGGCAGATGCCAAGGCAAGAGCCATCATTGGACTCACACTTTCAGATGCTCACCTTGAGCATTCAACATGCCACCACGGCCAAGAAAATGTGGAAACTCATTTGTGATATTTTCGAAAAGCATACTCTGCTAAACAAGCTCGCCGCAAGACGTCGCTTCTATACGCACAGATGCACCCAAATGAGAAAGTTCTACTTTTGCTGCCCGTATTCGAACTTGCCACTCTAAAATCCATGTCTGTGTATGTCGAGGACAGCAAAATGGCCATGGCCTTCCTCAATGGCTTGCCCGATCGCTTTGACAGCCTCATATCAGCCCTTGATGCTCCAATATCGAAGATGCAAGCTTTCGTTCGAATTTGTACAGAGTAGATGTCTCCAAGAAGAGCAGCGCCATGCTCAGCGAGATCAAGACGCACTCAAAGTCGCTGAGACGGCTGCACTCCTGGGAACCCAGTCTTCCAAGCCTCGAACAGGAACTTCCGCAGAAATGTGCATACACTGCGGCAGGCATCGGATAGCAACCGATGCTACAAGAAGTTCCTCATCTCGCTCCCAGAGGTCATCCAGCTAGAGCTCATCTTGATAAGGCTAGAGGAAGTGGAGGAAATCCCTCAATGCCACGGAGGTTGCTGAAACTACCGAACACCCAGATGTCGTTTGTCTCTTTGCGTCGACTTCCCTGCAACAAGTAGCACTTCAATCTACCGGAGGCCCTCCTCTCTCATCT
Organism: Kappaphycus alvarezii; assembly: GCA_002205965.3. Classification (NCBI taxonomy): domain Eukaryota; phylum Rhodophyta; class Florideophyceae; order Gigartinales; family Solieriaceae; genus Kappaphycus; species Kappaphycus alvarezii. The sequence continues at coordinate 1,215,229 of NADL03000841.1, forward strand.
ATGCAATGGATCATCGACTCAGGATGTACCTCGCATGTCACTTACGACCGCTCAGCTTTCACAAGTTATCACCTTCTCGCGCCCCTTCAACTCTCGACCTTGGGCAGATTCTACGGCTATGATTATTGGCTCCGGTGACGTTGCTCTCACGTTACGAACGGAAGGGAGAAACTGTCAAGTGTGTAATGAAAAACGTATTACACGTTCCAGACCTTCGCTACCAACTGCTCTCCGTATCTCATGGAAAATTGGAATTGAGACGCGCTTTAATAACGACACAGTCACCCTTGTTTCGTCATTGGACTCTACTCTTGTGGCGACGGGTACGCTCACTAATGGCTATACTCCTTGGATGTCACCAAGCCTGCACTAAAGCCACAGACGGGATCTCAAGTTTCCTTGATATGCCCAATTTCAATCTGGCATCAGAGATTGGCGCACGTACATCTCCCGAATAAATCAATGATCAGAGCGTGTCGTGAAAGGTGTAAAAATTTCACAAGGAAACGAGGAAGATGATGTTTGCGTCGGCTGCATACTTGGTAAATCCCACCGTGCCCCAATCCCGAAGAAAAGACAAAGCCGTTCGGCAAAACTCTAGAACTGGTTCATTCTGATGTATTGGGACCGGTTGAACTCCTTCTCTGGGAGGGGCTAGGTATTTTTTATCATTCATCGACGACTACTCCAAGTGGACGGGTTGTGTATCCTATGAGCCACAAGTCAATGGTGATAGATTGCTTTGAAAACTACAAAAACTTTGCGGAGAAACACACTAGCCAGTCTCTGAAATATCTCCAAGTCCATGAGTTTCCTGAATTGAAAACTCCATTGGATGAAGATAAGCTTCTCATTAAGGCTTTACGGTCCGACAATGGCGGAGAGTACCTCTCAACCGAGTTTAAGAACTTCCTAAAGGAGAACGGCATACAACATCAGCTCGCCGTGGCTCACAACCCCCAGCAAAACGGGACTGCAGAACGGATGAATCGAACCCTTCTCAATCTGGTCCGTTCGATGTTACACCACAATGGTCGTCCAAAGCATTTCTGGGCTAAAGCACTTTTCACGGCTGTCTATGTTCTGAATCGCGTTACTTCAAGCTCTTTGTCAGAGAGCATCACTCCTTACCACAGCTGGAACGGCATTGCCATTGACATATTTCACATGCGGGTATTTGGTGCACATTGCTGGTGTGTCGTGCCAAAGAACAAACTCAAGAAGTTGGACCCAGATATCGTGAAGCCCTTATGATGGGGTACTCTTCTCAGAGCAATGGATATAAGCTGTGGGATATTGGCTCAGAAAAAATGGTAATTTCCAGAGATGTGATTTTCAATGAAACTGCAACTTGTACACAGCTTCAAGTCACCTGTGAGCTACCTGTAGTGCAATTGGCACTCATACTGTACTGCAATCGGCAGAGCTGATTTTGGTGATCTTTTTTTATCTGATTCACTGCTGACCAGCAGGCACTGTACTGTACTGTACAGTAAGGGAGATTTTCATTTTTCGCCGGCTATTATTCCTAGTACTGTATACTCACCCGATAGGGCTTGAATGCTTGCAATCTGGACCACTCAGCCCCTTAAAATGGACCTGATATTTTCGCAGGTGAGAGGAACCTATTGGGCCAAGTGTCGAATTAACTTATCTCCTACTTGGATCTGTCTAACTTGGCTGACCCTAACTTCACTAACCCCGCCGTCTTAGATAACCCTAACCTATTTAACTATTATTTATACCAACCTGGCCACTAGGGACCCAGAGTAAACAGCCAACCCATTGTTGGCTCTGAACTTGACTCCCAACTTCCGCCTTTGCAGAAACCTTGCCAACGGCAACTTTGGCGATAACCACGTTAATCCGACCGGGTCTCCCTTTCTATTGCCCCTCCCTATCCAATATTATACTACCCCTTTTTTGTTTGTTTGCGATATTTACTCACGCTTGGAGCCCCGGAATCCGGCCTCTATATACAAAAAAGAACTTCAAGGTTGTCGTCGGTGACAACATCCTTATCTCCAAGGGAGACATTCAGCACAGCTGACCAAATACTACATCTTCTTTGTCCATTATTACACTCATGGTGTCTACTGTTCTTTGGAATCGACCTATTCCAAGTTTCTAGCATTCCGCGGACCACGGTCCGGCCTTTCAACCCGGAGGACAAATATACCGTCCAGCCGTCCAAGGAATTACCCCGCTCTTCCAACTCCATTTCTCCTTGCCGACGTCGAACTGTGCTACTGCATCGCAGGGGGCTTAAAGAGAAAGAGGGACAGCGAACACCCTGTGGGTATTCGTGCGTGTGTGTTGGGTTTCTCATTGGCTGACGGTGTTCCGTTTCTAGAAGAGAAGAACTGTGCTCCGCGCATTGCAATACACTAGCGAATGGAGATCACGGCCAAAAAATTTCTCCGATGAAGATAAATCCCCTTCTGAAGAGTTTTTCGATGTACAGAGTTCCGCTGACGAAGAGAAGAAGATTCTGAAGAGTCCACTGCCGGAGGAAAAAATCCACTCTTATCTGAAGATGCCCATTCAGTAGCTCGTTGGTGTTCCTTTCGGGTCTCAAAGAAACCCACCCGCTGGAGTCCTTCTAGCTCTTCCGCAAATGTGTCACTTGTCGCAGAAACTGCACAGCTCTCAACAGGTCTTCCCGCAACATACGAAGAAGCTGCTTCTGCAGAAAACAGTGATTTTTGGATGCCAGGGATCAAAAAGGAGAAAGAATCTATCTGTGAGAATAGAACCGTCGATCTCGTTCCAAAGAAACCAGGAATGCACGTGATTCCATGTCGCTAGGTTTTTCGTATCAAACCCGAAGTCGGTCCTAAGGTTCGTATCGTCGCTAAAGGATTCAGACATGTTACCGGACAAGAGTATACAGAAGAGTAAACAGACACGTGTGCTCCTTTCGTTTCTATTTCTGTTGTAGGAATGTTCCTCTGCTTGACAAATCTGTTAGATCTGGAATGCGATCAGATGGACGTATTAACCGCGTTTCTGAACGGTGACCTGGAAGAATAAGTATTCATGGAGACTCCAGCTGGTTTACGAGATCCAAACAAGCCCAACCTCGTCTGTCGACTTCTTAAGGCTCTGTATGAATTGAAGCAGGCTCCTCGCCACTGGTATGCAAAATAGATCCATTTCTGTCTTTTGAACTCAACTTTGTCAGCAACCAGCTCGAGCCATGTCTCTATGTCTTTCGGAAGGAGACTATGTTCTGCATGATAATAATATATGTTGATGATCTCCTCATTTCAGCAGCAGTCGACATATGCTCAACAATATCAAGGCAGAACTGGAAGAGAGATTCAAGATGAAAGACGTAGGTCCTTTAAAGGAATTTCTTGGTATTCAAATACAGCTAAAACGCTTTGAGAAAACGCTGCATCTTTCGCAATCGGTATAAACAGACAAGATCTTGGAAAGGGTCCAAATGGCGGACTCAAAACCTGTCGATACTCCAATGGTCCAAAGCAGATCCAACAAGGACAGAACTAATGATCAAGAACCTCCTTAATCAGTACCATATCGCTCTGCAATATTAAGTCTCATTTAATTGATGATATGCAATCGTCCAGACATTGGATTCGCTGTAGGCAAGCTGTCGCAGTTCTGCGAAGAGCCGATAGTCACTCACTGGAAGGCTGTACAACGTGTCTATCGCTACTTAAACGGATCTAAAACTCTTGAAATTCGTTAAGATCCGTCTTCATCTCACAATATCACTGGATTCAGTGACTTTGACTGGGCTGGCTGCCACTCTACTCGCAAGCCTACCGAAAGCTTCGTTTTCATGATGTCTGGTGGACCTATCTCATGGCGCTCCAAGAACCAAGGATGTGTCGCGCTGTCGTCCTGCGAAGCAGAGTACATATCTCTGTGCACTGCCTCTGAAGAATCTATTTGGTTGCCAAAACTTCTTTGCAGTTTGATGAATGAGAAATGCGCCTACTTCTATTGGTATATCAGTTGACTACTCAGGCACAATTAGCTCGTCACAGAACGAATCTCGCTCCCTCTCTCTCGTTCTTTCCATCAACCTTGTCCCTTCTCCGTAGCCACGATCGGGAAAAAATTTCCAGTTAGCATAAGCATGTATGATTTCGCACCACTCTCCGCCAAGAAATAACTTCTGAAAGACCTATACGACATATCCAAAGCGAAGTAAATTATCCTTCATGTTGGCTTTACTAACACCTATCTACAATAGAAAATCAAACTTGACTTTAAGAATAACATCATCATAGCACTGCGCCACCTCATGCTCCTCCATAAAAGTGGCTTTATTCATTTCAACCCATACTAAACTAAAATTCAAGGGCGAAACAGTTGGAAAGAAGTCAGCCTAGCACTATAGTATCCCCTGACTCCATAAAATAATAATAGAAAAATATATGCAGTGTTTGAAATTTTACAGATAGCACGCGGTCTAACATTTTTTGAGTTTGTGGAGCAGCAGAGTAGATACGGCGTCTGACCTATCAAGAAAATCTACTCTTCAAACAGCACATGAAAATTAAGCCAAATCGTCTCTTATGGCGAACGTACGAAGAATATTAACGAAATTCATCTCAAATCGGCTGCACATCTCGTTTTATCCCACCTTGGTACCGACTGCGATAACGATCGCGGAAGAAATTCAGAACCTGCTTCGTCTACAGGGTTTATGGTGCGCGTATACATTGGAACGGCAGAAGAAAAATTTCAGTTGTTCAAGTCAAACTCGAACGCTCTGAAATAACTTAACGGGAACTCTGGCTCCGAGTAACCATGCTACATTACATGTTTGACAACGTAAAAACTTTCTTCTGAGCTTAACAGATCATAGCGACACGTAAATGTTGTGGAGAATGAGTGCAAAGCTTTGAAAAAAGGCGAAGTGATACCGTACCGTACAAGTAATCAGATAGAACTAGCAATGCAGAGTAAGACTTCATATAGACACGGAAAATTCAACAGAACATACTCAGCAGAAACTAAACATTTCCCAACACTCTTCATTATCTTAACCAAACCCTATAATTTTCTTCATGGGATCAGAAGTACCAATGTAGTCACCACTCTTCCCTAAGAAAAGCTCATGATTACCTATCCCTTCTTGCAACAATTAAAGCTGACCTAATGTCCTCCAATCAGATCAATGGTCGAAACCGCCTAGTTCATCCAATTAAGTCCTCCCCCTCTTTTTACTTAGTCCTATATCCTCCTTCTCATCGTTATAATCCTCGAATACTCTGCTTCCTCCCCTGTATCCTCGCTCTACTCTTATTCTGTTTCGTAGAAAATTTACAGGATTAACACTCCCTGCAGTACTCCCTACCCCCACTATCAATCTTCTCCAAGTAACCTCCCCCTTGTCTTCCTCTTTGATCTCCACCGGGTATCAGGCGGTGATATCGTTCAATTTTTTGCTTTTCTGATAAGTAGGTAGTTCTATCGATATGTTGAACCCACGGGAAATAAAGGTGGGGCGGTAAGGGGATATCGATGGTGAGATTTTTAAATAAGGAGCGAAGACAAATCTCATGCGTAGTGGTTGAAAAGCGGGTAGAAGTTGTCGAGTTCTTGTTGGAGGACTGCAGATGATTTTTTGCTGGGGGAAGGTAGGTTTAAATAGAGCCGGTAACTTCAGATTCTCCGCCTTGATGATTCAAAAAGGATAGACGGATTTTTTTTGCTCTGGATATTAGTGGAAACCTATTTAAATGGATAATTTATGGCCAAAATCGCGTATTTAAGATAGGAACCTGAAATACGAATAACGATGTTGAGGTCGAAAAAGATCAAATACAGTAACCCTACTAGAAGTCTGAGCAAATTACTCGTACAGCACACAAAATAAACAGATCAATAGAAAACAGGACGAAACGGAAAATTTGTTGCGACAAAACAAAGAGAGAAGTTTAGAGAGAAACCGAGGGATAAGCAATTTCTGCGCGTGAAGAGAATACTCCGGGCTTCTCGCTTAACACGGAGGATTTAACGAGATGGTATTTTAGGCACAAGTCAGGCACTCTGTTGAAATCACGTTGCCGAGTTTCTAGGCGGATTGGGGAAGGAAGGTCAATGTTTATGGACAGAGAGATTAACCGATTATTTGAATTTGAATCCGCCCACACACACCAGGTCAAGGTCCACGATCTCCACCAGAACGTATTTTCGAGACGTCTGCTGCCTCACTCCCGTAACTCCTCCACGACCTGGTATGCCGATTCTAGCCCCCGGTCTTCGACTCCTTCGGCGCCCTAGCTCCCCAAACTGTGCAACTTTTTCAAGAGTTTGTACCCAGCGTTGCTTGGAAATGCCACACCTCCGAAGCTGCTATTCACAATCGGATCAATTGCGCCCTTTGGTTGTCGGTGGCTATGGCCATCTCACGGACTGCACTGCACGTAGACGAAGCTGTCCATCAGTTAGTTCCTGACTGAATAGTTGGTCAATCGGTGCACACTCCAGATACTGAATAAGTTCATTCTCGGAATTAAGTATAAACCCTCGATACGCACAAGGATCATGAAAATCAGAGAAGGATCTGCCGTCAGGGATTTATGAAAACGCCGACTGCAGCTTTCCAAGCCGCACATCCATCCGTGGTCAGTCTACTTACGATATGGGTGAATAGTGACGCTGTGTCGCCACGTGGGAGGTCGCGTGTTTGATGACACTGTACCAAGGGGCGCGGACTGCAACAGGCCCATGCACCATTTAGGAGACCGTGCTGCGGATTTACGCAAAAAGGGTCTTCGATGAATCCACCGGCACAATGCGGTACCGAAGGTGTTTGCCGATAGCTATTCAAGGCAGCAGAAGTCGGCGTCCAATACGAGGTGAACCACGGAACTCCTGCATTGAGCTCGCGACCCTCGGACGCTCTGGTGCATCCGCAGTCTGCTGCAGCGAACACCCCACTTCCTCTCGCGATGGTGCAAGGCGTCTACGTATCAGCGCCTTCCAGGAGAGCTATGCATATGTTAATGGGAGCACGAAAAGCGCGATTCGTGCAATGCAGCAGAAATACGGTAGGCGAGGGACCTGGCTACGAATGCGTAAGCAATTCCTGGAGAGCTGTGCAGGGATGGACCAGACCAGGATGTACTTTTGGCTGGTAGCCTTCGACTCTTGAGGGCCACCTGCTGAGACACCATCTACAGTCATTAACGAAAACGCGGCAGCCATCGTGTCTCGCAGCGTATGTCTAACGGGAGAAATGTGGCGTCTGTGACATGTGCCCCGTAGTGGGCGAAATTTGGACTATTGTGCATCCGCCGCCGTATCTACCAGCGACTGAGTTGCACCCCCGGTTATCCATTGCTCAAGCTATCCTCTCCCGAGTCCCGATGCGCATGGACGAGGAGGTAAATCCGATTAGATCTTAGCCGTATAGTTAGGACGTGCGCAGTCCCCAGTAGATACTGAATGCGTTAAACTTCTTTCTTTCTTTCATCCATTTGTATGAGTGATGGCCCCGGCATTTGTATTCCTCCTCATTTGCACCATTTACAGTCCAGGTCTGCGGAGAGCCTGTCGTAGGCGGGAGCGAGGAGACTTGTAGCGCGGGCAAGCGGAGTTAACATCATCGCCCAGCACCTCCTTCCTTTCAGGCTCAATCCCGTCAATCGGCTACTAGCAACTCCGTATGCCTGCTCTGTAAGTCTCCTCGCTCCCGCTTACGACAGGCTCTCCGCAGACCTGAAATTACCCCCCGAACTCCAATTAGAGGCACTGCTTGAGTCCATCCCCCGTTGGACACAACGACTTCTCGCCCCTTAGAACACGCTATTACCGACCATCTGTACCAATCCAACCTAGTGAAGTTGCGCCACTCTTTCCCTGCACCCACTACAACATCACTGCTCGCGCATTCTCTCGGCGCAGTCCTCCACCGCCTCGACCCTTTCTCCACCTTGCTTCTCCCATCCAATGGCCTGTATACACCCGTCGAGATCTGGCGAACGATGGTCTCTGCGCGCCTCGGACTCCTGCCCCACATGCCTCTCTGGCCATTCCGACGTTCCGCCTATTCTTGACAAGCTTGGACATCACGCGGCTATATGCAAGGGTGGTATAGGGGCGGTACGCCGGCACAACCGCCTGCGCGACCTTCTATACCTCGAAATCTCGCAACCCGTCATTGCCCATTCCATCAAAAGGGAGCGTGTCCTCGCAGCCAATCTGCACAAGAGCCCAATGAGCGGCGAGCACTCGACTTCTCATTGACGATTCCCTGTTCGCCCCATCTCCCATGGCCTTGGATGTCCACCATTGTCAGCCCCCATTCTGCCCCATATCGCAACTTCGCTGACAATGGTGCGTCTACTCTTGACCGACTCCCTCGGCGCGCCATCTTCCGAAACTATCTTGTTTACTAAAGAGTTTGTACCCGCGTTGCTCGGAAATGCTGCACTTCGGAAGCTACCATTCGCACGCGCATCTACCAGCGCATCAGTTGCAACTTGTGGTCGTCGATGGCTACGGTCATTATCTCTCGGACTCATATACCGACCTAGTACATCCACATAGTCCTTCACTGAATAGTTGGTCAATAGGTGTGCACTCCAAATATTGAATGAATAAACATCATCGTCCTTTTAGATTACTTAGGAAGTTTCGGTGCCACATGGCAAGCATCACCATTGCCGTGATCGAGAGTTTTGTAGAACCAAAATATTGAGAGCGCTAGGGTGCGGGATAACAGAATTCCCATGAGGTGGTGACGGTAAAGTAGCGATGCACACCCCCATGTTATCCGAAGAGCCCTGAGAAGACCGCCGAATAGTCTCTTGCCTTTTGGCGCCTCCTGGAGAACATACTTTTCGGCCACCCAAACTTGAACCTCTTGTAACTTTGCCAGTGTAGCGTCACCTAAAACGCTAGTCCGGCCATTTGGCAGACGACATGAACTGGTTGCCATGTCGCTCTTGAGGACGTGCTTGTCAGGGTTCATGGGGATGCCAAGTAAGGAGGCGCCGAATCTAATCGCGTAATCGTAGAAGTCGTAATGAACCGGATCTGTGTTTTCCGCAAAAATGACCTGTTCCTTGTCCACTGTGAAAACAAACATTGAACGGGGGCTTGTGGCCTCTCGATAATCATCACGTGCATAGAAGCCATAGGACGAGTAGCCACCAAATAAGACACCCAGTTCTGTTCGCCCTAGAACCAAGGACGGGACGCCTCCTAGGGGAACCTGGTTGTTGAAAAATGCATCATTGGAGAAGCCATCGCGGGTTGCTGAGTAGACCAAGGAAAGAGACTCATTTGCAAGCATTGTGTCTTGAACGGCAACTTTGAGCTGACCTGGAGGCAGGAGAGGCTCTGGAGCATTGACTCGCTCAATGTCATCGTTTTCAGGGGTAGTTGTGCATGCCCGCGGATGGGAACTTTCAGACTGAGCAAATTCACATGATCTTTTCGCAATGCCGCATGAAGGACGCTGAGTCTTTGACAGAGCAGTACTTCCCCATTTACTAGAAATCGCGCGATTGATGCCACTTGGGCTTATCGACATTGGTAAATGAAAAGCTATGAGCTCCATATGGCAACGTCTTCATCTACATGACGCAGTGATCTCGATGAGCGCTGTGTAGTTCTGTGTACCTATAGATTGTACTGTACAGTACTGTACATACAGTACCGTACGCAATACAGCGTTTTTGTTGTACTGTACGGTACTGTACACTTTGGGACCTCTCCTCGAGCAAATTTAGTCCATGACACAAATTACCAAAATCATCCCAGCAACGTCCTTTTCAAACTAAGTGTGCTTCTTGCGCTAACCAACATTTCAGGAGATGGTGCTCTCCAAGCGCGACCAGTTTTGAACCTGATTTCGTCCTTGACGGCGACACTGCCGACCACGCAGCATCTTGCGACTCCAAATGGAAAGTTTCAAAACCCCTGTAGACAATCACGATTAAGGGCAGCAGGGTGCGGTGATTGTTGCGGAGCCTTGAGCTTACTGTGCTGATGCAGTTTTGGCTGTCCTCGCTTAGATCCGGCGCGGTGCGTGTTACGAAGATGTGTCAGCAGGTTGGCGACTGTTCGCATTCGTGTCTTTGGGGTTGGGCAGAGTGGACAAACCTCTGGATGTGGTAGTGGCCTTGTTGAGGTGGGGCCTGCTAGCGTGCACTCTGAAAACCAATTGCCATTGTTTCGCTCGACCGGCATGTGCTCTAGGTGGGGTACATGTTCTGTTTGTGATTGTTCCAGGGGTTGATCGATTGTTCTTCCGTTGGCAGGGGCATGATGGCAATAGGGAACAGTGCAGTAAGCCTAGTGAAGTGCAGTGCAGCAGAGCAAGAACCATCACGTCAGTGAAACGTCACCAACTCTTCACATATTCTTTAAACGGACCATGTGTTCTTAGTACAGTAGGGCATCTGCCACATTGGTATCCGAATATCATCCAACCCGCATCCGGTGTATCGAATATCTGTAATTTCTGAATTGATGCTAGTTGTTTTTAGAAATGATCCGCGGTGGGCACTTGGATGATTCTTTCATTAATTGAAAGGACCAGTGACGGCGTCAATTTAGTGCATACGCGTTAGTGCTACACTTCGTATAGTGCATTCGTCACCTGGGTAGGTGAAGTCTTAAGGTTTATAAATTCTTTACTAATTTAACTTGATGTAATGTCGTTTAGTTTTTCTTCCGTATCTGCTCCGTACCTTGAGCAATTCTAAACTGCGAGCAAGTTCTCTGGCGCTTTCTATATGCAGTACGGTAACGCAAATCTCAGAGGCAGTTGTTCTTCAGAGCTAGAACCGCAACCTTATTAGAGCTCGATTTGGTCGTTTGCAGCATTAAGAACTTTGACACGTGGGTGTCCCTCCAGCTACGCTGTCTGCAGAAATAAATTGGAAATTTTTTCCTATACACGTACATTTCTACGCAACATCCTGTTTAATTCTTCCAGAATATGACTGTCCTGTAGACATCACGTTGACATTTCTGTGTTGATAGACACGGTGACATCAAAGTACATACTGTTTTTTCGGATCGGTATTTATTATTGTTTTTTTTTAAAACTTTCATACGAGTGGTTCAAGCGGAATTTTAAGCCGGCCGACGCCTCCACACTTCGTTCCACATCAACACCTAACGTTAACACCTAGCACATCCGTGCGATCATACCGTCGTTCATACAAGCGTGCCATTCAAGGTTCGACGCATCCGTCCCCTCTCACACCCCTCAGATTGTAGTGTGGGACGCAAGAAACGGTTTACTCGCATCAGGGCGTACTCGACCCCTCGGATTGTAGTGTGGGACGCAAGAAACGGTTTACTCGCATCAGGGCGTATTCGACCCCTCGGATTGTAGTGTGGGACGCAAGCAACGGTTTACTCGCATCAGGGCGTATTCGCCCGACGCGGTGTCGAAATGGCTTTGGCTGAGCGTTGCGATCTCTCGTTTTTGAATGAAGATGATGATGACCTGGACGTGCCACTGGCCTCAAAAAGGAGAACTCCTACAAGAGACCGAATTGCACCTGATGCCGCTGTGAGGTCTGTAGCTCTAGCACTGGGAGACCTCGACTTTGAAGAAGAGGAGGTAGATGATGAGGAAGACCTCACCAAGCAGGAGGAGGAATTACCGGAACATGCTTGCGCATATTGCGGTATTCATGATCCTGCCTGTGTTGTCAAGGATAAGGTTGATGGCAGATGGTACTGTAACGGAAGAGGAAAGCTGCCGGGGAGTCACATAATTACCCATTTAGTGAAATCGAGGCACAAAGAGGTTAGTCTGCACGTTGATTCTCCGTTAGGAGACACAATTCTGGAATGCTACAATTGCTGCACAACAAATGTGTTTCTTTTAGGGTTCGTTCCTGCACAGGGTGACTCCGTGGTTGTCCTATTGTGCAGGGAACCGTGTTTACATGCGAAGGGTTTGGAGGACATGAACTGGGATTTGGATGCTTGGCAGCCATTAATTGAAGACGGGCAGTTTCTTCCATGGTTAGTTCGTGTACCCTCCGAAAAAGAAATGGCACGTTCACGTCAGATATCTGTTGCAGAGGCCAGCAAACTCGAGGAGCTCTGGAAGTCAAATTCCGCCGCCACGCTTGAAGATATTTCCAAGCCTAGTACCGTGGAGGACTTGCCGCGCGCTCTGTTGCGATATGAAGACGGCTACCACTTTCAGCGAGTGTTTGGCGCACTAGTGAAAGCAGAATCGGAGAATGACAGGCGAATGAAGGAGGAACAGAGTCGCTCGAGTATTACCGTTCGCTGGGACATAAGTCTCAACAAGCGGCGCGTGGCGTACTTTGTGATTCCGCAGATGTCAGATGGCGACATCCGCATCATGAACGGAGATGAAATTAGGCTGGGACACTCTGGATTGAAATGGGACTGCGTAGGCATCGTCAAAGGATTCACTACAGATGAAGAGGTTGCGCTTGAACTGCGAAGCGGAAAGCAATCTTCTCGAGCACCGACAGACACCACTACAGGTTTCAAAGTCGAGATTGTGTGGAAGTCGACCTCCTTCGATCGAATGAACGCAGCATTGCGCCAATTTGCTGTGGACGACACATCAGTGTCTGGGTACCTATTTCATCGGATTCTGGGTCATGAGGTGCATCCGCAGGTAGTTAAGACGTCCAGTATTCCGGACAATCTAAGCGCCCCGAACTTGCCGCGGTTGAACGATTCCCAGAAGGTTGCCGTCCGCTCAGTACTAGAATCTCCTTTGTCGCTCATTCAAGGCCCTCCAGGCACTGGAAAGACTGTAACTTCGGCTACTATTGTGTACCACCTCGCAAGGCAGGTCAAAGGAAAAATTCTGGTATGCGCTCCGAGCAATATCGCAGTCGATCAGCTCAGTGAGAAAATTGCGATGACGGGTCTGAAAGTAGTCCGTGTCGTGGCCAAGTCCCGTGAGGCCTTGTCATCCGCGGTGGAGCACCTCCTTACATTACCAGGTACGCCATGTCGATGATCGAGAAGAGTCTGAACTCAACAAACTCATGAAACTCCGAGATGAGGCAGGAGAGCTGAGTGATCGGGACGACCGACGTTTGCGCTCACTGCGAAAGGCAACTGAACGCGAACTGTTAGATGCTGCTGACGTTATATGCACCACCTGCGTTACAGCTGGGGATCCTCGCCTTTCGTCTCTTCGATTCCGATCTGTACTTATTGACGAGGCCACCCAGGCGTGTGAACCAGAGGCATTGATTCCAATTGTACATGGGTGCAAGCAGCTCGTGTTCGTCGGAGACCATTGTCAGCTTGGCCCAGTTATTACAGAAAAGCGAGCAGCTGCAGCCGGGCTAGGACAGTCTATGTTTGAGCGGCTAGTTGCTCTTGGCATTCGGCCGATTCGTCTTCAAGTGCAGTATCGTATGCACCCTGCGCTCTCACACTTTCCATCGATTACTTTCTACGAGGGCACCCTTCAAAATGGTGTTTCCGCAGAGGACAGGAAGTCTTCCATTGCAGAATTTCCATGGGTAGATACAAATCGACCCATGATCTTCTGGTCTCAGACTGGTCCCGAGGAGGTGTCTGCGTCTGGTACTAGCTATTTGAACAGGGTTGAGGCCTCAGCAGTTGAAAAGGCGGTCACTCATTTCTTGAAAGCTGGTGTTCCTGCTGAGGAAATCGGAGTCATCACACCGTACGAAGGCCAACGAGCGTATGTCGTTTCTCATTTTGCTCGCATGGGACCGCTCCGTCAAGACCTCTACAGGGATGTCGAGGTTGCCTCAGTTGATGCGTTCCAAGGAAGGGAGAAAACCTACATCATAATGTCTTGCGTGCGCTCAAATGAACACCAAGGGATTGGCTTTCTATCGGATCCCAGACGTCTCAACGTTGCATTGACCCGTTCACGCTTCGGGAATGTTATCGTAGGGAACCCCAAAGTATTGTCTCGCCAATCATTATGGGCAAGTCTCCTACAACATTATCGTGATGAAAACTGCCTCGTCGAGGGCCCGCTATCCAATTTGAAAATATGTGTAATATCAATCCCTCGTCCACGTCGCAGGCAGAACGGGGAATTCGCAAGACACACACCTCTACCGCCAGGTCCGAACTCCATGACTGCAACGGGTCTGGATCCAGTGTTCCATCCTCCTGCGTTTGACAGAAATGGTTCAGGGGATAGGTTGGCTGAAATATCAGGTAACGGGGGACCGGGACTAATCGGCGACGGCCGTCTTGGGGGCTCGGTTGTTAACACTCTAATGGATAGCTCTCGTGTGCCGCTGCCCCAGATGTCTTTCAGCATGATGGGCTCTCCATTTGCACCGCCGACATTCTCGCTGACCCAGAGCAGCCCTTTTTCTGCGGGCCCGCTTCCCTCAACACCAAGTGCGATCACATCTGGTACGGATCGCCGTGGAGCTCCGTCAAATGACTACTCCTATCAAGCCCTGGCTGGAAGTAGTCAGGCCTGTCCAGTTACAGTGCGCCTAATAAATATAGAAACGACGCCGATTTCTGAGTTCTGCAAACTGCTACAGCCCCCGCATTAAAAGAATACTGTCCTTGTTGGAGTGGGTGATGGTTCAGCCGTCGCCTGGAGATGTTCGGTCTTCTAGTGTAACCACTATACCTGTACGGTTCAGGTTTTTGAACACATTAAAAGATTCCCCCCCAAAAGAATACTCTAGAAAGGCGTCTCAGTCAGATAGAGAAGTAGCAGCAAGAAAGATTTACTACGGAATCGAATCGGAGCGGCGTAAATGCAATATTCCAGTTTGTAAACGGATAATACATGTAGAAGGAGGAAGTTTAATGCGTTCAGTATCTACTAAAAGACTTTACAAGCAGAAAAGGGGGGGCTAGCGGCCCTCAAAAGGGGAGCTATATAGAATGGTACTTTTACTCATTAATTTTCTTCAATACAAACTATAGAAACGTTATAAAAAAATAGAATTTAAGACATCGTAAAACTAATAAACTCAAAATACTTGGGAACTTTTTGTTCATTGCTCTCACCCTCCTCTTCACTTTTGGCTTTCTCCAACCTTCATCCCGCCACTCTCGGCGCTAGCGCTGCTATGGGCGCCGGCGCCGGACGCTCTTTCCGTCATGCATCTTACAGACGGCTCTTCGTTTACTGGGCTTCCGCTGCAATGCCGATGGCCATGTCCTTTTCAAGTGGATTGTCTTCCCGCGCCCACAGCGCACGTGGGTCCTCGAACTGGAATGCCGTGTAAGGAGGGCTCTCTACCTGAATCAAGTTCTGCAACGCTCAGCGTACCCTGCCGCATTTAATCCGGCTGTCCTATTCGACAACAAGCGAGGGGTCCTGGATCCCGTGGTTCTGCTGGTTGTGTTCGAAGCCGCAAACCGGGAGCTCATGCCGACGTCGTCGCAGCTCTCTGTAAGCATCGCGCTTACACAAGGAGTATTTCAAGCTACCACCGCCTTGGTCCGCAGGTGTGTCGGTGTGTCGGTAGTGGAATTTTCTTCCTTCCCTTCTGTTGGCGTGGGCATTGGTTTAGCCGGCGCTGGGTTGAGTCTGTTTAGCAGGCCCTCTAAAAATCAAATTAAAGGTCTCCATTTCTCTCTCTGCTACACACTATAAATGAACAATACCGACTCCAACTAGTATCTACACGGCAGAGAACGACGACTACTCATCAACAAATGCCTCGCGGAACGTCACTCACGGATCAGGAAAAAGGGGAAATTATGAAGATGAGGTGTGCCGGGGAGAGCATTGATTCTATCGTATCAAAAATCAATCGCTCTAAAAATTTGGTGTGGACTTTTATCCAAGCCCCGGAGAAGTATGACCGAGGGAAACTTATCCACTGCGCCAGTAACTGTTTTATTTCTTTCATTTCCTTTGGAATTATTTCTCGGAATTATTTCCTTCATTTCCTTTGGAAATAGGAGAGTAGATACTAATCCTCTGGCCTCTATAGTACTCTTTCAGTCTCTGTAGGTAATTCTGAGTTGTTTGCTACTCTCGTTCCGTAGTGTACAATTATGCCTTATGTTGTAAGGTTTCTATATTTATTAGGCGCACTGTAGACCCAGACAAAGAATCAAGAATGATGTTTGTCCTAAACCATGTCATCTGCGGCTGACTATCAAACCCTCGAAAGTTGAATGCCGACCGTAACGTATTTCGAAGGAGTCTGGAGGTCAACATTGGAAAGGTCGCAGTGAAGGCATTCTTCTATGCGCGTTACAATTTCTCTCGATGTCTGGATAAGAGAATACTCTATCACTGATAGTGAGCTCCAAATTTTTCAATGTAAAAAGGTCAGGAGCGAAGTCGAAAACCTCCGTTTCAGGGTTTCTGTGCTCATAGTTTTATGGAGCGACAAGATGTTTTTTTCATATCGATGACGATAGTGTCTGAAAAGTGCTGCGCAATTCTGCGAGGAGTTGCCGCCTTTTTCTATCGTTTGAAATTGGAGTAAGTAGGCAACAAGGCCCTTTCCACGAAGATCAATATCGACAAATACCCGAGACGTATTTTGTTATCACACCGTAAGTGATACTGGAGTATTGACGCTTCCACGAGAGAGACATGTCACGCGGGGATTCGATCGTTTGTTTTAACATCTGAGACTTCTCACAGTCAATGGATTGTGTCAGATGTCTGCAAGAGTCGGTCGCTTTTGGAAAAAGTGACGAAGAGACGGTCACTAACAGTGGAAGTAGCTGTTCAAAGGTAAAGCGCTTTACGTACATGAATACTTGCGTACGGGAAGTGGTGAACCATCTCGGGTGCCAGAAGATTTTTTTCAAAGTAGAGTGAAACGAGTACCCTAGTGGCAATTTGTTAGGATTAGCAGTCGGAAATTTCTATGTGCTGCCCGCTCTCATACCGATCTTGAAGTAAAAGGAAAATAAGTTTCTGAGCGCATTCATCTGAATCAACTGCAGGTTTAGTAGCTAGCATTTGATGGAGGCTCTCCTGTAAGCTTGGATCTATCCCTTTCAAGCTCTGCCTGTCGGAGATCATGTCTGTCCCCATGGAACCTGGCGGATAGCAAATTACTCGAATATCACCACGTTCCTTTGCAATTATTCAATGAATCATCTCAATGGCTGCCTTACTGGATCAGTATGGGGCCCAAGTCCGAAACTGGTGCAAAGATTTTACGTTCGTTGTCATGCTTTTGTCGTAATGCACGAGTTCGGAACTGCCCTCGACTGCGACTGATGCAGCCGCGACAGTATTGACTTCTAAGTTTTCTCTGATAGCTGATGCAAACTCTTCACTTCCAATCTGTGTTGCTCGCAGAATTCCAGCGTTGATAAAGAGAAAGTCGACACGTATATTGCTTGAAGCTTCCTGCAATGCAGCTTCGGTCTTCGCACCAGCTTCTTTCTCTTGCAAGTCGAACAGGACGGTAGTTACTTTGAATTGCGTTGTGGAATCTTGCGATGTAAGAGACAAGGAGAGATCGGATATTTTGCCTTGTGAGGTAGGGCGAGCATGGAGAAGTAGGGTCACTTCTGCCGTGTTGAGATACACCAAAGTGCTCGCAAGCATCCTTGCTAAACTGTTACCAAACCGCGAGATGCGGCAGTGATCAAGGCGACGACTTTTTTTTGAGACTCATCCATAGTTTTCGATCCCTTCGCTAACTATCGAAAGGTATACAGACTTTCGTATAGAATTAAAGACGCTTTTGATTTGGCCCCGGTCCGCATTCACTTCAAAAGCAATCTGTGGAACAAAAAAGAAGATCGCCTGCCTTACAGGCTGTCAAACGAAGATGAACTGCAATAAATCGGCGGCACACGTACCGAATCGTATAGCCTTGAATACGGGCTACCTGTTTGAGGTAAATAATTACTGTACATATGTACACAAATCAAGAAATTGAGTGTTTTTTGATAATGTTGCTTAATCGGTCGAACAAATTAATTCGGGGCAAGTATTTGCAGCCGACCTCCGTATGAGCCGAGCCGAGCAACGCGACCCGAATGTAGTTATCGAAGACCCTCTGTTCCCGATCACCCTTCAGACTCTTGATTTGACTATTGCCAGTCCTCACCCCGCGCCATATCTCAACCAGACCGATAGAGGTCTCTTAGTACTGACACGAGCCGAACGGTGGAAAAGTAATTACAATGAGCTACCTTGTCCTGCCGAAGGTATGGACGTTGTACCTATCGCCATTGATATTTACGGGCAAACAGGGCCTACCGGACTCCAGACGCCTCATTGTAGTGCAATGCGGTGCGCAGTTCTCGTCTAGGAACGGAACACCGTCAGACAATGAGAAACCAAACACACACACACGAAGACACACAGGGTGTTCGCTGTCCCTATTTATCTTTAAGCACCCTGCGATGCAGTAGCACAGCTCACCGACGGCGATAAGAAATGGAGTTGGGAGAGTGGCGGTAGTTCCTTGGACGGTTGGACGGTATACTTGTCCTCCGGGTTGTAAGGCCGGGCGGTGGTCCGCGGAATGCTAGATACTTGGTATGTGTCGATTCCAAAGAACCGTAGGCACTAGGGGTGTAATACTGGACAAAGAAGGTGTAGTATTGGGTCAGCTGTGCTGAATATCTCCTTTGAGATAAGGATGTTGTCACCAACGACAACCTTGAAGTTCCTATTTTTATATAGACGCCGGAGTCCGGGGCGCCAAGCGTGAGTAAATGTCACAAACAAACAAAAAGAGGGGTAGTATAATGTTGGATAGGGAGGGGGAATAGAAAGGGAGACCCGGGCGGATAAACGTGGCTATAGCCAAAGTTGCCGTTTGCAAGGTTTCTGCAAAGGTGGGAGTTGGGAGTCGAGTTCAGAGCCAACACCGGGGTGGCTGTTTAATATGGGGCCCTAGTGGCCAGGTAGGTATAAATACTAGTTAACTAGGTTAGGGTTATCTAGGACGGCGGGGTGAGTGAGGTTAGGGTCAGCCAGGTTACGGAGATCCAATTTAGGGATAAGTAAAGTCGACACTTGGCCCAATAGATGCCTTTCACTTGCGAAAATATCAGGTCCCATTTGGGGGCCGAGTGATACAGATAGCAAGCATTCAAGCCCCACCGGGTGAGGATACAGCACCAAAAATAATAGTGGGAGACAAAACGAAATTTCCCTTACTGTACTGTACAGTACAGTGCCTGCTAGTTAGCAGCG
Organism: Kappaphycus alvarezii; assembly: GCA_002205965.3. Classification (NCBI taxonomy): domain Eukaryota; phylum Rhodophyta; class Florideophyceae; order Gigartinales; family Solieriaceae; genus Kappaphycus; species Kappaphycus alvarezii. The sequence goes on from NADL03000841.1 coordinate 1,234,328, forward strand.
AATCAGATAAAAAAAGATCACCAAAACTTTCTCTGCCGATGGCAGTACAGTACGTGTGCCAATAGCACTACACCCATGACGTTAGTAACTTTACTGCAGACCATCTAGGGAAGCAACCTCTGTCTGAATACCGGAAGCCTAAGACATGTGTCCTGGCATTTGTTCTCCAGTACACCGCGGTCGTGCTAAATCACTGAAAACAGCGCACGTTCCCTACCTCCGGGCTCCGGACCTCCATACGGGACCTTACCTGATGCCCCACTGGAACCTTTTATATAAAATGTGCCATTTTCGCGAGCTTAAACAACCGTGACAGCCCCCACAGCGGTTGTTTTGGGAGTTATTCCGACGTTACAGTTTGAAATATTTCAGCTCTATTTCGAAACTTTTAAAACTTTTCAAATATTTTAAATACGCTGTCGAGTTGCCAGCAAGCCTGTACCCTGCGTTGCCCACCGACAAAACAAACTCAAAATGTGTTGTGCATACGACACAACCTGCTGTTATATTGCATGCATGACAAAATCCGTTACTTATGACATTACGGGTCCCATTTTTTTCGAAGGCCCCTCCACCTCCCATCATTTGGTGGCCAGAAATAACTACTCGTTTAATTAAACGGACACATTCTTCGACCCCCATCTCCTCCGCAACCCCCGACGACACGCGCAGCTCAAAGGCGTTGGTCGACTTGCGAGACATCCCTTGTGCATCCAAAAACATTCAAATATGGCCACCAACAACACACCATCCAACAGTTCTGCCGGGCATCCGCTTCTGCGGATCCACCGCCCATTTCTGGGCAGGTTGATGCAGGAGGCATCAACTTACTTGTATCATTTGCAAACCAGACGTGCTAGCCCCGGCAAATGAGGGTGGCGCTCTTCTGGTTCTCTTCCCTCCCTTTTCACGGTTGTTTCCGGAGTATTAGACACGCAAGGGGAGCGGTTTGCGAAGGCAGTAAAGAACAATTCGACGATGGGCTGCTGGAGAAGTTCCAAACGTTCGTGGAAACACCGCAAAAGAGAAGCTCAATTTTATCAAGAGAAGTTACTTTGCAATTACCACGACTTAAGCCAGGTGGAGTATCAGTTATGTTATCGTGCTTGTTCAAGGTTGGAGCGAAAGTTAAAATGCTAAAGAATGTACTGAAGGACGTGAACAAAGATCTTTCCGAGTTGCAAAGGACTTTTAAGGCAAAAACAGAACCGTAGTGCACCGAATCGAGCGAAGGGAAAGAAAATTGGAACTTCTATTGGGTTCCATCGCGACATGCTGTCACTTCGACTTGATAGTTTTTCTCGCTCTTTCATTGCGATTGGAACTTTATCCCCCGCTTTTGATTTGCCGGTTCTTCATGTCTTGACTTTGCTTGGGTTCTTTGTATTCATGGAGTGCATATCGTGGGCAAAGTCGATCAAGCTAGATTTCACAGGGCGCATTGGCCGTCTACTCATGAGGGATTTTGCTCGCGCCATTGCAACAGACCTGCTAATTCGGAACCAATTCATTCAATTTGCAATGAGTACAAGAATGGAAATCTTTTTGTATCCACCCGAATATGGTTGACAATGAACGTGTTATAGTCGATGAATCATGGACATTGTCACGGCTATTGCAGAGCTAGTTCTGCCAATGGAACATAAAAACACAATGAGGTAGAGAGTATGCCACTGCAATTCATGAAGAGGGACTATGAAACAGGAGTCAAAGATACGGAAAGATTTCCGCGAGAATGCAGAATTGAAACGGAAAGATTTCCGCGAGAATGCAGAATTTGGATGTGTCGGTGGTAGCGTCGGGTCGCGTTAGCTCTCCTCCGTATCGTTGCCGTTTAGACAGTATTGTCAGTGATGAGAATTCAACGTATCAGTTGAGAAACGAGCGGTCGGAGTTCGCAGCAGCAGCAGGAATGCGAGGACACTGCGGCATTGTACACAAAACTCAAGGGAAAACGAATCACAAGTTGCTGTGATACGACATACGCTGCATACTCGGATCGCAATACTGTACTGCCACTTGAAAGGCCATTCAGCCTTCAAGGAAGCTGTGGCGTCAGAACGACATACTTTCCGAGATCATTAGGAAATCGTACGAAGAAACATCATTTGCCTCGCAGAAGTTGAAAATGTCAGCTTGTATTCCGGTCCAGGAATTTCATTGACGTAGCTGATGCAATGGAGTACGTTGAACTGGTGTTAATGAGGTGAAAATGATGCGCGCTTCGCCGATGACCTTTCGCGCACTTATTGATTTATCCTATGTTCCATCTTATCGCAGAGGACAAGAGAGAAACCGTCACCTCCCAATTCCCTAGCGCGATGTCTTCCGTAACACTTTTCGTGTCGTCCACTTATAGGAGCGCAGTAGGAAGCGTCGCAGGGATGACACTTAGGAATTGGTCGTGATAGTGCTCCGAGAAGGAACCCGGTTCGCAGACAGTCGCGTAGGGTCACCGGTCCGGATCAACGCGGAGGAGGGTAGTAGAGATGAGTACAGCGATGGCAGGAGCAGGAAGACCGGGGAAAGTGCCATGATATTGAGGAGGGCGAGAATGACGCAAATGAACAGATTGAGGTGGGCGGTGACGGGGATCGGGAGCATGCCATTGAGGGCGAGAGCGGTAATCGGGGGAAATGCCGGGAACAAGAAGGAAAGCGACGGGCAGAATGACGATGATGATGGTCTCGGTAGATAAGGACGAGGTGACGATGAAGAAGAGGTGGAGGACGAAAACGATGCGCAGGATGATGAGGAGGGTGGGGAGGGGCAAGAGTTGGAGGAGGCGTAGATAGAGGGTAACGAGCAGCTCTCTGGATATCTGCCAGCATGATAAATTGATTTTCATTTGAAAACATCAGATACTGCAATATACCTTATGGTATGTGTTCTGGGGATGCACAGTATATGGGTACTGTGTCACCCCACGACACAACCTTAAACCCTAGCCTACACATATACCTTACTGTATTGTCATGGAGGTGACACATACCTTGTACTGTGTCACCCTCACGAAACAACCTGAAACGCTAGCCTACATATAACTTACTGTATTTGTCATGGAGGTGACAATATCTATGTACTGTGTCACCCCACGACACAATTGTGCCGTAGGGTGACACAGGTTAACCTTAAACACTAGCCTACTCCATATATACCTTACTGTGTGTGTCATGGAGGTGACACAGTACCTATGTACTGTGACATAACCTGAACCACAGAACTACTCACATATACCTTATTGTATGTGTCATGGAGGTGACACAATACCTATGTACTTTGTCACCCACAGGACACAATATGAAACTAGTAGCGTACACGGACCTTATTTTTCGAGGGTTACACGAAACATAGGTACTATTTGTTCCTACAACACAAACTGAAACTAATAGTCTACTCATACAGTGTGACACAAGACTATAGCCACCACCCTACTCCATATACATCTTATGATATTTTTCGGGAAGGCCACATTACATAGGTGTTTTGTTATCCCCCAACCAGACACAGACATTAAGAACCGCTGTACTTCGTATACACCTTATGGTATGTGTCGTGGGGTGACATAATGCATAGGTATTATGTCATCCACCTGACACAGAATTTAAAACCGCTTTACATATGCATCTTATACTATACTAGTAGTATGTGTCGGGGGTGGCACAATACATAGGTATTGTGGAGTCCAGATAGTGTTCACACTGCTCCTGTCCCCTCCACGCTACTTGTGTTGACCGGTACATTGATAGCAGCACTTGGATTGAGAAGGAAGATGGACTTTGCTCCAACATCTATTGTTTCAATTGTGTCCCGCACGATGATTAGGATGCTACCTAAGTGTCTCACCCCTAGCCGTTTTCAGCTTCTTTTTTCTTGCTTTCACCCTCCTTTTCAACTCAAGGATCGTAATGTCATCAGGATTGTACACAATCAGTAAACGATCTCTCTCCCAGTCTCCCATATTCTTCTGCCATGAGTTTCCTGTCGTGATATTTGTATTTCATTGCCGCCGTCCCGGCTTTTTCAGGCTATTCTTTCAGTGGCGCGACCAAATTCAATCCTGAGCAACCTACTGTCTAGTATTCAATAATATCCCTCCAGTTATTAAATCTCGGTATGAATTTGCATTTAGATGAAAGCTCTTCTTCATTTCCTGATACAAGTACAGAACCAGATCCCTCCCTGCTTTTTTCATCACCCCCCAGTCCTCCCCCACCGTTGCTGAGCCCTCCCCCCTTCCACTTTCGCTGAGCCTACCCCTCCCCCTCACTGCTGCCGAGCCTCCCTTCCCCCGCGCACACCTTGGAAATTGTTTCTTTCCAAAGTTCGGACAGGAAATCTATCTGTGCTGATATGTGCGTGATAATCCTTTCTTCCAAATCTACCATGTCCTTTTGCTCCTTCTTTATTGCAAGTTTTAGTTCAGAAATCACGTCCTCAAGGTCACCACAGACTATGCTTGATTTTACCTCAAGGTCATTCCCACGATTGAAGAGGTAATGAGAATAACTTTCTTCATATTTCCACGTCTCTTCCAGCATATAGCGGATTATAGTGTTCACTTCATCCCCGCTCCCCCACACCCCCCACCATTTTACTACATGAAGCGGCCACCGTTTGGCTCCCGTAAGAAACCGATGTTTGGCGCCCCCCGTCGAAAAAATGCATAGTAAACTAACCTAATGGCTCCTGCGTTTCTGGGAATAATGTTGCACCTTTCAACCCAATCGTTATTTTTTCATGAAATTCTGCTGATTCATTCGTGTTCCAAAATTGATCTGCGAAAACATCATCTGCATGCGGAAACAGGGGTCACACTCTCAAGCGGTCGAGACATTATAGATTGGTACTTTTCAATCCAAGCACGAACATGAGTGAATGCACATACACAAATCATCTTTTGCATATATCGCGTACTTTTGCCCATCAGCATTGCGTTCAAACTTTCTCCCTTTCAATTAACTTCAATAAATGGCACCCTTTGCTCGTTCACTGTGTCCAATGGATGTCATCCAGCTCAATTTCACTAGTTCGTCTATTCGCAACCACAACGCAAAACACAAAGACGCAGCTCCCATTACGTACGTAGACTGCAATGACTGCGTTCCCACGCGGATTGAATATCTCTGCAAGCGTTCCATGTATCTTACTTGAAAGGAAGGCCCTCTTGTATCCTACTTTTTTTCCCTCTTGTAGTGGTTCATGGCGCCCTCAATATCGACTGAGTTCACCGGATTTCCTCTGTCTTCCCACCTGGAAAAGTTTTCCATTTCCCATCCCTTCTGAATTTCCTCTTGTACACGCTCGCAAGAGCAGATCTGATATTGACCACCTCGCCAGGGTCACATCCTGTCTCCATAACTTTGTAGTAGAAAAACTCCAATATCTTCCCAACAATTAATGCGCTTGGTTTCCCGGTCCTTCAGGATCGACAGAAATTCCCCATCCTGCAATTCACTGTCCATGCAGAACGATCGAAATTGTTCCCATTTCCTTTTATACACTGCATCACTGCTCTCCCTCACGAACCGAGGCTAGTACTCACGGCTTGAGCTTTCCTACATTCGCACTGATAACTTTACGCCGTTTAGACATGAAGAATCGTGCGCGGAACGGTAGCCAGGACGGTGGTGGAGGTTGATTTGCAGAGGCAGCTTTTGATACAGGTGTGCAGGTGTGGCCTGCACTGGTGAGGTTGATGTTCAGAAAGTTTTGGTGGCGGTGGCGGTGCGGGTGTGGTTGAGGAAGTTTTGGCGTCGGTGGCGGTAGGTGTGCGTTTTTGGGAGTCTTACCGCCGGGCTGCAGTGCGTGTTTCTGGGAGTGTTGGCGTGGCAGTGCTAGTGCGGGTGTCGGTGTCCGGTGTGGGTGTCGGAGTGTGGGCGTCGGTCGTGGGTGTCGGTGTGGTATCATGATGGTCCCGGCGTAGGAATGTGGGCGTCAGTTGCGGGCATCGGTTGTTGGTATCAGTGTCGGATTGGGAGTCGGTTGTGGGCGTCGATTGTCGGGACGGGTGGGGGAGGTATCTGGTGTTGGGAACGCGGGTATGGGCGTCGGTGCCGGATCTGGTGCTGGGATTGCGGGTATGGGCTTCAGTACCGGAGACAATTTTTTGGGTGCTGTGTTGAGAAAGCAGGCGTGGAAGAAGTTGCGGTTGGCAGGTTCCGATATGGTGGTACGGGGTGGCTGGTACGGGGTGGCGGTGCGGGGTGGCGGTGTAGGGTGGGTGCGTGTGTTGACGTGGTTGTGGCAGCGGTCTCTCTGCGGAGAAGGATGCGTGAGATGGTGCGGGATGGCGGTGCAGAGTGGGGATCTAGGCGTGTGGTTGGTGCGGGGCAAGGCGGGAGCAAGGAATTGGCAGCGTCGCGAGGAGATTCGGGACGGAGGGTGCGATGAGGGCAGTCTTTATCAGGATGGTGAGGATGAGGCGAACGGTGGAGAGGTAGGTAATGGGGAGGGAGAATATATATGTACTGATGTATACATCAACATGATTTCAAACAATCCTCCTTTTTATCATGATAGTGCAGTGCTGTATTTCTGTCAGCTTCCCTAAATTGTGTCGATGGGGTGACACATATGCGACCCTATCGACAAACGATATGGAAGAATTCTCATAGATGCTGACGGTCATCGCTAAATGCAGCGTAACATAGTGACCTTGAGATACTCATAATTATCATATTAACGCAGTTTGCTGCTTGCAAGCCATGTTCTTATGTGTCGCGTGGGCGACACATGGGAAATATTGTGTCGCATAGCTGACACAAGTAAACTACTGGTAGCGCACTTATTATTCTGTACTTATTTCTCGTAGCATATAGATCATAACTTCTGTAAACAGTATCTCTATCCGAGCACCAATCCTTTTATCGCATGGGTGGCACATGATGAAGGAATTCCTGTGTGCTTTTATGATTGCTTAGTATCATGTTTTCTTGAGTAATAACAGGGAGGTTGAAACAGAATAGGACTTGAGGAAACTGTATTGGTCCGCGAGAAGACGAGGGTTGATTTACTGCGAAGGAGGATATAATATGGTTAGAATACATGGTATTATGCATTGAGGGTATGTAAAGCATAAAAAAATGACTGTAGCTCAGGTGAACGAATATATACTGACTCCTTCGGTATTAGAAAAGAGTCAGCAAACCTGGTAGAAGGTAGTCAGCCATTCGATCGCACCTTTCAAATATTAAAGATAGCCCAGATCCCCCACCTCCTTCTATATCTACAGGGTGCTTATAGGAGTAGCGGAGGGGGTTTATTAAGTCAATCGTAGCCAGTGAGTTGAAGATGTATCGTTGTTTCTGAATAAAGAAGCGAATAGCAGCACTAAAGCTATTTGATGGTCAAGTAGGGCTGTGAGGGCAGTGAGCCTATTAATTTGTCCTTTTAAATTATTCGTTTTCATTAGTTTTTTCGTTATTTTGCAAAAGACCGGACAGCACGGTTTATTCTAAAAAATGTTCACACGAATGTGGCTGGATGAACTTGCAGTACAAGGGATTTACATTCGATGATTTAAAACAACTGCTATTTGATTAGAAACAACCGCTCCCCACTCTTTATGTTGAAATCGTTCAAAAAAAAGCGCCACAGCCTTTCGAACTCCTGAGAGCGAGGGTGACACGTTGCGCGCAAATATAGACGTATTTTATCAAATAACTATTTCCCAAAATGTCACGGTCGGAGCTGACGGCGAGCTTGCGAACCGCCGGCTCCGACCGGGACACATGCCTCTATATTGTTGCTTGTACATGAAACATCTCATTTTCTCGGGGTTCTCGGCTAACACGAGGTAGACCTGTTCACGGTCCGGGACCGTCAGTCTGGACCACGGTCCGATACGATTTGGTGTGGTCTTTCGTCAAATCATGCGCAGTTGGTTCGGTGTAAAGCATCAAGGCAAAAGATAGGTCCGGTCCAATGCTCGTAGTATACTAGCCGGTTCGGTCCATTGGTACTCAGATCAATAAAGGTCCGGTCCTCAGTACTTAAAAAATTCGATCCGCGCCTCAGTAGCTGTAACTTTCCCATGAGGCAACTTACCTGCACTCCCGTGAACCCATCAACCTGGACTTCCGGGAAAACGGTACACTCCGGGGCATATATGGGGTAACGCGACAGGAATGTGCACTTCATTGGTGCAAGAGATTTCATCTAGCTCCTCAGTCCCCAACTTATATCGCTGGTAACCTCAGGTCATTTTATACGTAAAATCACAATAACGGTCTAAGTAATTAATTCTCGCCTCCTACTACTTACTGCGCCATATTCAACTGTCCATTCAGCTTCCCCTTTTCCCCACTAGTCAACCTAATCTCCATTGAGAACCTCTTCTTACCCATTTCTCCTTTTTTATCAATCCAAGCTGCATTTTGAGAACCCGATCTCTAACATGGCAAGCCAATCAGGCACAACTCTTCCTCAACTCTCTCACAGTACTTCCGACTCACAGGTTGCTGCTGAACGGAAGAAACTCAAACCTACAAGTGATGTTTGGGAGTACTACATGAAACGATCTGAAGGCGGGGTTGTCGTGCTAAATTGTGTGCTATGTTCTACGAAAACTTTCAGTATCAATAGCTCAACAAGCACGCTGATGAGGCACCCAAAAAGCATGGGTATCTTTTTTCTACTAATCAAACCGAACTGGACTACTTAATAGGTATCATCAAAACAAATCCCATACCGTAAAAGGAAAAGAACATTCGATTCACTAAGAAACTCGTTAAGTGGATAATCGCAAGCACGCAACCGTTTCGGTTGTGGAAACGAAGACGTTCAAAGATATGATATCTTATTTTGATAACGATGGAAAAGTGCTTTCCCGAACCACTTGTCAACGTCACGTTATTCAGGAGAAAGAAAAAATGGTGGTGCATGTTCAAAACGCCTCCAAATTTCAAAATCAAACGTTTCTCTAACTGCTGATGCTTGGAGTTCCGTTGTTACGAAGGGTTACTTATTTGTTACTGGTCATTTATTGACTTTAGCTAGACTTTAAAAAGCCTTGTCTTGGGGTTTGTTAGATTTAACACGCCCCATGCCGCCGAAGATTTTGCTATCTGTCTAGAAGAAATTATCGACTAGTTGTGGATACGCACAAAAATATCAGCCGTCACAACCGATAACGCCAGTGATTGGTTGCTGTAATTTCCATATTGGAGAGACGCCTTCGAATTACACAGGAGCAAAGAATCAATAATGTGCAACACGTAGGTTGCTTAGCCCATGTTGTTAACCTTGCTGCTAAGGACTGCCTAAAGGAAGTTTACTCCGAAATCGCTACCATAAAAAGTGAAATTTCGTCAATAAGAGCTTCAGCCAAACGATTGGATATCTTTGAAAGAGTGTGTATTGAGCTTGGACAATGGAAAATTCCCCTTCTCTCCTTGGACTGCGAGACTAGATGTTCTTCCACAATTACAATGACAAGATCTGCGCATAAGGCACTCAATGTTCTGAATGCAGTTATGTACCGTGTTACTGATTTAAATACATCAGTTGTATCGTAATGTTATTGGTATCGCGCGTACACCATGTGCGATTTCCTATCAACCGCAGCCTCAGTAACGGAGGAATATTCTGGGCCGAGCTACGTTACGTTGAGTTTAAGTGTGATGGCTTTTCGTTTATTTGTTCAGAGGTGTGAGTCATTTTCAGAAACTGTAACATGTTGCAACCCATTGTAAGCATCATGCTCGCAAAGCTAGAGAAGTACAGGACCAGTTTTCTCTCAAGGGTCGCAAATCTGGCGAATATCCTAGACCCGCGATTTGAAAATGATGCATCAGAGGAATATCACGTGCTTAGGCAGCATTTTGTGCCACATAGCAGCACAAATAGTGAGAGGAATCTTGCCTCTGGCTCTGAAGTAGGGCAGCCTGCTTAAATTCCTGTTTCTAGTACCCGTCCATTCAAGTCCCTAATGAGTCTAATTATGTAACGAGAGGGAGAGCAAATTGGCGGTTCTTTTGATGAGACTGCACGATTTTTCTCCGCAACTGCAACTGGAGACGGTCACATCGATGTTCTGTAGTGGTGACAAACTAATGAGAAAAGTTTTCCAAACATTTCTCAACTTGCAATGGGCATATTGGTAATACAGACAACGTCAGTACCTAGTTAATCTCTTTTTTAAGAAACTGGAAGTATAGTTTTTGCAAGGAGGGGTAGCTTATTGGACGAATCCATCACTACATCCATTTTACTTCGATAGTGGTATCGCATTTTGAAGTGATGTGAGTAACTCATAGGGCTCTTGTAGTTTATTTGCTATATTTCATTAAAGTATTTTTCCTCCCTTGAATATTAACACCTCAACTTCCACATTGATGATCTCATGTAGACCCGGATCAATATCTACCCCACTCTATCACCTGCGGAGTGCCGAGGGGGATTAAACCAAGATTCGTTCTCAACACAGCATCCTCTAACAATCACAACAGTGCAATTGGCCATGAGGAAGGTTCCAAAGTCGCTTCTGCCTTACGAAGAGGATTAAAAATGTGTGGCTCACTAGAGTCTAGTAGATGAAGTCAATTGACTAGAATTTCTCGTAACGTACATCGATTCAGGCATTGCAGTATTTCTATGTGGTATCCAAATCCCAATTATTTACTGCCTTAGTTAAGTACCTACGTTTCGCGTTTTGGGAGATGAATTGTGCTGTGTTTGTTGGACTTCCAGTCTTTGTGGTAGTATAAGGAGTATTTGGAAAAGTATTGTGATAGATTGGCGGGAGTTGTGGAGAAAAATGAAGTTTTATCGGTCACCATGTCCAAAACGTTTTATAGTGATACGAAGTTTTTCTCAAAGCCGCGGTTGCTTAAAAAATTTCATAATGGTCAGACGGTCATGACAGAACTCTTTCCTAAGTTTAGAGAATATCCGGATCTTTATTCTAACATCATGCGCGAAATAGAACCCGATAATAGCAAAAGAAAGCATTGAACGAGTACCAAAACTGCAGAAAGAAAATGATCAATGCTCCGCCGAGAGAGATTCCGCTGTGTTTATTGCTTACGAAGTACTTGAATAGGCTGAGTAACTTACAAACGAATCCAACGTCTCAGATGAAGTACTCTTGCCAGAAGAGCCAAAAGAGAAGACGATAGAGGTATAAATCGTATACGCCACCCCATTTACATGGATGCGATTTGGAACTTGCAGATCTAGGTGCCCCGTTGCATGTCATAAAGATATAAAACTTGGGATACAGAGAAGGATACTGAACTCTAGGACGGGGAAAGTAAAAAAGTTGGCGAAACAGTGAATCAGACGTTTGCAGAATTCAAAACTGAATACCAGGCAGCAGTAAATAAAAGCGAAATAGGACTGAAGGCACTAATGAAGTAGGGAAAAATCATGCAATGGCTGCGAATAAAACTGTTAAATTAAGAAATGAAAAGTATAGTGAAGAACATACTTAGGGAAAAAGGAAAAGGCTTAGGTACTACAGACATAAATGAATCTGTGGGCTACGTTTGGAGTTTGCAGGACGGTGGGGGTTTCTGGCATGAATTGTAGCACGGTAGGAAATGGAGACAATCGAAACGGCAAAATATGGAGTTGGAATGATTTAAAAAGGAAAGTAGAGGCGAACCGGTCGTGGGAACGAGAGCTAAACGGTACATTGCAAATTTACTCATCATGATCTGTATATTTGCACTTGTGGTTAGTTATTCAGCTTGGAGAGCTCCGTGGTAAAATGTAATGGTGAAAAATAAGCCAGAAGAATAAGAAAGAGAACGAACGGCAGTATTTCGGTTGAGAACATGCAAGGAAGACGTTTCGGGAGGTGAAAAAGAATAGGGAGAGTAGGATAAAGGATGAGTGGGGGGAACGTCCGCAATAAAAAAGAGTATCAACTAAAGTGGCCTTGCTGGAACCCTCTGTGCCGAGAAAACGAATGGCGGGGGCCTAATGAGGGAGATTAGAAACAGGAGTCTAGATGCAGACATGACGGCGATCTGTAGAGAGTGCGAGAAGTGTGAAGTGGATAGCCAGATGGGAGTAGATTCTCAAGACTTCTTGTAAATGTGCCCCAGCAAGCGGGAAACGCGAAAGCGTGAAGTTAACGACCACTGCACAGTTGTTTGCAAAGTTTGAAAAGTTTTCATACCCCGCACAGTATTAAAAATGTCACGAAATGTTACACGTGCTGCGTCGTGCAGTTTGGTCCAGATTAAACCTCGAGCCCTAACGTCCTCTTTTCGTAGGAAACGATTTGTTCAACTTGGTCCTTGTAATGTGTCGCTAAACTCAGTCCGGTCCGCTGCTGTATGAAAATCAGGAGGTTTAGTCTCAATTTTTCTGAAATTTATGGAGTTTACCCCAGTAAGGGCCTTCTTTTATCATACTGAACCGTTACTAGGCCGTAAAGAGGCCTAACACGAGGATAATTTTCGATTAAATCCTTGAAAGGGGCGAGACATATGCGTCAAAGTAAACTGAATCGCCAAAGTATCTAGTTTACTGGAAGCACCAAGCTTTGAATAGTCGATAATACGACCTCGAGTGTTTACACCGCTGTGAAGCGTCTTTAAGTTGACCTCGCGAGATTAAACATAATATGTTTCTCGCTAAAATCCAGTCGAACGCCCTCCCAGAACTCTGGAGCAGACACAATGCCGAGAGGTAGGTAGACTTCTTAACGGGACCTAGCATTCTCGTGCATCCGCTCTCAAGCAGGCAGGGCACTCCCTTTTCGCAATTTCAAAACAGCTTCATCGTTGCCGAAATGTCATTCGGTCTATCCTTGCCAATGCCTCAGCATATTCAACCAGAAAAATGCGCGCAAACCGAGAAGAGATTACAATCTGAGATTAGCGTAGGCTGACGCGAGCAGCATCAAATTCAATAAAAAGAGCTAGACTTCTCTGCAGCGAGCTTCAGCAGCCCATTTCCGCGAGCCAAACATGTGCATATCTTACCGTTAGCATCAATTTGCGCTATAAACGTGTTACATGTCAGCCGCCTTTGACGGTGAGTCATCGGAAAACTCGCTTCGGATGGCCAAAACTTGGAACCGAAAAGAGCCCCATATCTTCCCAGCTTTTTTTTTTGCCATATATAGATTTCTGTAGAACGCAGAAATGTCTGTGGAACACATAAATGTCTGTAGAACACAGAAATGTCCTGGTCGCTCCTCAACTCCAGTGGAATTAGTTGGTTGTTCAATGAGAATCTGTACATATATCTCCCCGTGCAGATACACATTACTTACGTCCCCTCTTCTACAAAAATCCCTTCTGCAGCAGCTATTGAAATGATTATAGCTATATATTCATCTGATGCAACGGGGGCGTAAACATTATCGGGATCGAAATCAAGACCTGCGTTTTTTTTCACACCGTACCACGCACCGAGCCGTTCGTGAATGTGAGTCTTGGCCGTTTCACCAAGAGGCTCCATGCGAAATATCCATGTGATTGGTACCGCTTTCATGCCCGAAGTGCTTGGAGTGCAAGACCATTTTTCACGCTTGCGAAAGCTTTATACTCTCTGTCAATTACTTCGCGCCACTACTTTGAATTGATGGCGTCTTCGAACGTTAGAGGAAGACAAGAGTCTTTTTTGTTTCCCTTTTCGAAGGCGCTTGACAATTCCGCGGGTTTTCGACAAGCCTGAAAAGCCTGTATCAACATTTCGTCTGCGTGACCATCAAGATCTCGATTGTTCTCTAATTCATGCTGTCTTGCGATTCCATCAAGGATAGATGCAACACCTAGCAGTGTTTCATAATTTCATAGGCGGAAATCTTGACGCTGTATGCAGATGATTTTCGTTGTTTCCGGGACATATATCTTTTAAAGGGTTTCCTCGCTTTCCAAGACTATAAAAGTCCATGTAACGCGCGGGCTGAAAATTTCCTGTTCCTCCGAGTTTCAGGTAGATAAAAGAAGGCGAAAGTTTGTTGACCGAATTACAGAAGGTTCTTGAAGTCAATTCTTGTTCTACAGTCCCAACGCAAAATAGGTATTTCCCTAGTGATTTTATGAGATAGTAACCGTTTTCTAAGCCATTTTTCATGATGCATGGCTTCTGCGCACAACTTGTTAGTCAAATTGGAGGGGAATAGCAGGATACTTGCTCGAGTTCTGAGTTCCTGCCAATACCTTTCTTCCACCCAATTGCTTTGAGAAACATGTGAAGGTTAATACTCGAGAATAATTGCGTTTTCAAAACAAAAGCTCTTGATATCAGTTGCGATATTTCTCCGGTACGATTCAATCGGAAGTTGAGCAGTATAACCCTGGTTTTGTTTTCCGATCGTGTCTTGTAGTGCTTAACAGCCGGGTAGAGGTTATATTTGTCTTGATAAAAATATATTAGACTTTCCTGTATAGTCGTCCGGTCTTACGATGCCATTGAATTGCGAGCTCTGCTTCAAAGAGGGATGTCAAAGAATTGCAGAATGAGCGGATGTTTTTTCCATTTTCTTTGCGGTAATTTTGTTCTTAGATACTTTCAGGTCAAGAGTGTACAGTCTATCATCTACAATCGGTATACTTGACTCAGTTTCCTCAGAGCATCGCTTGAACAAGAAAAGGTGCTGATAAATCCAACGGCTGTGAGTTTCACAGTGAATAGGGTACGGAATTCTTTTGAAAGAATCCCGACTGAAAAGATGTTTGTTGTAAAATCTGGAGCATGGTGTGCTTTAACAATGAAGTCACCTTGAACAGTAATTTGTACTTTTCCGTACGCAACTACAACTCATGTACCACTAGACACCTGTACATCAATCTCTTCTAGAGTTTCAATCTCAAAGAAATGTTTCCGCCAAAAAAAGAAATTATGCGACCCCCGGGGTCTATTAGCGCAGAATCAATCTTCTTCTCCCGGCCTTTGGTGACGGTGGTCTGAAGCTTGATCTTAGCCATGAAGCCCACAGAAATGGGTCCTGGTTTCTGCTCTGGTAACTGTTTTCATTACATCGATTCGTCCTTTGTTGGTTTCAGGATTGTACAGGGGTCGCATAATGTGTATGAGGCATTTCCTGATTTTATGATTATAGATCTCCCTTCGATGTTATTGAGCCCCATCTTCGCATGCCTCTTGCCCTATTGCTTAAAAATAACCTCAGCCCACGACCAAGATTGTATCCATGTGTTCCTTTGTTTGCAAAATCATCCTGTCGATGCCAACAAGCCTTTATAAGATGTCCCTGCTTTCAGCATACCCATCATACTATGTCACTTTTTATTGATTATATCCAGTGACATTCTAACTTGAGCAAAATTTGCTGCGGAGGCCTTCGGTACATGAACTTGAGCTCTAGTCCCTTTCACAAAATGGAGCCTTAATAGATAAGTTCGAACCGCCGTAATCAATTCTTCGAAGTCCATCTTTCCACCCAACAAAGCGATTGGTGCGAAAAAATCGGGTATTACTTCGAATATTTTCGCCTTTTTGTCTTCCTCATACATTTTTTATCGAGTGATCTGAGTTTTCCAAGAATTTCATAGAATTTGCTGAGATGATCTTCAACCTTTTCTCCATCTTGAACTGCAGATCGTCCCATTCTTGTTGCAAGTTGATGACCATCTGGTCGTTTGAACTTGTGTAAAGCTTTGACAAAGCATTTCAAAGCTCCTCAGCGGTTCGTTCATCGTTTTTAGTAATAGCCCCAAGTTGAGGCATCGGACAATTCATAACTGTCAAAACGATCACAGACTTAGTGCGAATCATCCCCTTCATTCACATTCGATTTTTATCAAGAGAAGCGGAATCGGGACGACACTTTTGCAAATCTTGGAGATCACTATCTTCCTGGCCAATGTATGCTCGCACATGGCGCCTCCAATTCATGAAGTCTTTCGTGCCCGTAAGCTTTGGGAGCTTCGTCACCCCGTCGATTTCCGACATGTAAGCGTTGCGATCTCAAGCGGATGTGAAGAAAAAAAGATGTGTTCAAAAAGAAAAGGGGTTTTGCGATCAAAGAGGGAAGAATGTTATGGTTGAAAAATCGTTGCTACCACGTGACGATGATCGATTTCTCCCGTTGCTTGGGTGAACTCCGGCTACTGCATTCGCTCCTTTTATTCTGACCCGCCACGGTCTTTGGACCCTGTGCGGTCCTTGCTCCTTACCGTTACACCCTGAACTACTCTCCTGCTCTAAGCCAATAACTGGTCCCTTCAGCCGGACCCGGCTCAGCCCCTCCTGGGCCATTATTTTCTATTCTCTAGCGCAGGACAGAAAACGATTCCCAGCAGTGTCAAATGGCATCAGTCACCAGTGTACAGGCTAACCTATTCTTCAATAATTATAAAACCCCAAATTTTCCATAATTAAAAAAACCCAATTTTTCCCCGGTGTACGGTGTAGCTACACAAGGCCCAAACGTCTCTGCGCAATGAAGATACATGCAACAGTTCATATATGTATGATACGTACAGTATGACGCTGTACGCGTTCTTTTTTGTCTGCCACAAAAATCATGCCTTTCGAGTCCAGAGGTTGGAAATAAAGGCAAATGTGGTACTCCGGATTGATATCTGACTGGTTGAAAACATATACAATAATGGCTAAGTTTGCCGCAGCAAGCTGGCAGTTGCACAAACCCTATTTTTACAGGACATTATCATACCAACGACGAAAGATAAAGAAATTTAGTCAAAAAAAGGCTTTGTGCACCTTTTACTGTACAGCACAGTACAGTACAGCACTGTGCTGTTTACGGACCGTATGGAAGAAGTTTAATGCGTTCAGTATTTACCGGGGACTGCGCACGTATGAACTATACGGTTAAGATCTAACCGGATGTACGTACTTCGTCGTCCATGCGCATCGAGGCTCGCGAGAGGATAGCTTCAGCGACAGATGACCAGAGGGTGAACTCAGTCGCTGGTAGATACGGCGGCGGATAACGCCAACTGTCGAGTGACACTTGGACGCGATCCGTGGAACTAACTCCTCGATAAATGCAATAGTTCGAGGGGAGGGCACCTAGGGGATCAAACGCCAGAGGTCGAAACGTGAAGTTCGGCGTATAAGGCGCAGAAGATGGGCCAGTCGATGGAGCGGGGAGGCGTCGGGCGATGTTGCGTTCCAAGGTTGTAACCTTGTCGCGGGCCGCCAGATCAGCAGCGCCTCCGGCAACCTGGGTCGCCTTGGTGCGAACTATGGCCTTGAACGGTGAGACGACAGTGATGTCACAGGCAATGGGCGCAACTTTGTGCCTTCCGGGGTTGGGGGTGGTTGTACAAGGATATCGGCGGGCCGGAGCTCAGTACCCGGGACGAGGAACGGAACCTCTTGCCGAGTATCCAGACCCGCGGCGCGGGTGACGTGCGTCGCAATCGCATTACATAGCGAGTTATGACGGTGACGACAGCCGAAACCAGGGCAGCAGAGGTCGGCGGCGTGATCCCCGAGGGTGTCCAAGGGTGGTCACAGTGGTGGAAGTTGAGGGCCATGGAGTCATCATACACTGGCAGTCCGAGGTGACGGCGGAGCATGGTCTGCCAGTGTGTAGTGTGCACCTTCGTAGCGGCCGTGGGGTGAGCGAAGAGAAAACGCCGCAGCGTGGCTGCGGCGGAACGCTAAGCCACGGATGCGATGTCGAATGTCGGCGTCGCTATGCGGTCAGGTTTGGGGCATTCGCCCAGGAGTCGTCGTGCCAATGTACTCTTGCCCGCGCCTCTTGCTGCACCCGTTTGAGAAGGGTTAGAGTGTTGGTGGGTGAAGCAGCTAGAGTTGGAGGGTCAAGGGTGGAAAGGTCGACTATCCCGGGGATGGAGAGGGCGAAACGGCGGAGAGAAGGCCCAGCCTGACGGAGGAGGAAGGACCGGTCGCCGCGGTAGCGGCCAGAAGCAAGTGCACAAGCACGCGGCGTGGCGTATGCGGAAGTTCGCTTGCCGTGCGGGCGCAGCATCAATGATGCTGGCGGCGGCAGCGCCGTGGAGGCACGAGGCGATGCTTTCGAAGCCCTGACCTCCGAGGTGCATGGGGAGGCAGACTTGGTCCCAGGCTCGGTCCGTGAGAGCTATGCCGTGTAACTTTTCATATGATGACCGTTGTAGATCATCAAATTCTTCTGCGGCGGACTCGGCTAAGCGCGGATCTGAGAGCTTGAATGCATGCGATAGGAGGCATGCAGAGGCACAGATCCGGTGCACGTGGAACCGGGCGCGGGCGTCGCGGACCAGCAGAGGCGGTCCAGGGTACGGCGGCACTGAGCAATCTTGGACCGGAGAAAAACTCTCCGTGAACACCGTATCATTCAGTTCCTCACTTGACTTGATAAACAATTTCACAACCACAACAGATGATAAGCCCATCGCAGTCACGGTGACCCCTCAAATACTTTTTTTAACGGGAACCACTGCTGGTATTTCCGCAATGCACAGCTGGCCTCGAGGTCACAGTGTGACCTCTGATCAATGCTTGTTGACAAAGAGAACAAACTTCTCTTCAGGCGCATGCCTATTTAGTATTGATGAAGAAGAGGAGATTATCAGCGAGTACGCGCAATACTGTTGTGTACCTTGCTCTTTTTCGATGAGAGCTGACAAAAATCGCCCGGGCGAACTCCAGGGTGTTCATCCCCGATTCGTCATTACTGTTCTGTTAATTTGAAGGGTTACCTTCACGTTCTGGAGTCTCCAAATTCTTACTGAGGCGTTCGAATCTACTGTTGGTTTCGTAAGGATGGTAACTCAGAAAAAATTGTACTAGTGCGTTTACTACTCATTCCTAGAACATTGACTGGCTTAAAGAAACAAGTCTTTGTCCTACGTGGACAAGACACAAACATCTCTTATCTAACTAATGCTGTTCGCAAATAGCCTGCAGGCAATTAGCGAACAGCATTGATGAGATAAGAGATGTGCGTCCACGGACATTAGTGCATACTCGTCCTCGTCGCCTTGGCGCTCAACCAGTGTCCGTACATCTTGCATAATGGAGTCCAGTTCGCAGGGCACGCTATTGGCCACTTAGAGGGGAGCGAGGTACTCCCTCGTGTCTTCCAGTGCCTGTGGTAGGAGCACCTTGGTTACCAGTCTTCGCAAGGCCGTGCCAATAGCAATGGGCGGATCTTACCTAGCCGAGGTTGGATCGGCAGCAGCGTGGCAGAGGAGATCAGAGGGATTGTCTCGTCTGGGAGGCCCCCCTGGGCTAGTCTCGTCACAACCGCAGTTAGCACCGAGATGCCCGTCACCCGTGCTTCTGGACTAACCGTTGTGGTGGCCAACAATCGAAGAAGTCGCGGGGACATTCTGTCTAGGCCCGGCGCCGAGTTTGTGGCGTCTGCACGGGACATCCCAAGCCAAGAAGGGATTCAACAGGGGACCCAGCAAGCATGCTGTTTTCCCTCGTAATGCATCCACTAGCATTGGAAATTGCCGAAAAGACACAGCTCGGTCTACACAGGTGGTATGCGGATGACTGCACCCTCGTAGGCACTCACGCGGAGCTCGAAAAGGCAGTTGACATCCTTAGCTCCAGAGGACCTCAACATGGCCTTGTACCTGAATCCGGCAAAACGCGTCCATTCTGGCCGCGCCGACCGGATAACATGACATCGGCACTACTGCAACGTTTCCCAAGCGAGAACTTCTCTACCGAAGGAATTGACCTCCTCGGTCCCCCTATTGGGTCGCCCCAATTCATGGAGAACTTTCTCAAAGAGAAAATAAGTGGCTGCCAGCACACATTGTCCCTGATCGATGGGATCGCAGACGCTCATATTCGGTTCCATCTTCACCGGTGTGTGCTTCGGCATGCAAGCTTCAACATATGGTGAAGCTAACTCCTCCGACTGTGACAAGTGCTGTTGCTCTGAAATTTGACGAGGAGCAAATGGAATTTTACTCCCGCTCCAATAATGTGCCTATGACTTGTGCAGTTCGGCAGCAGGTGACCCTTCCTCTGCGCTACGGCGGTCACGGTTTTACACTGTGGCGACGTTGAATCTCGCAGCATACGCGGCGAGCATAATTGACGCCGAGCAACTGCGAAGCCCCAACGAACCTAGTGCGTCTAAACACCGTGCAGATACATACACGGAAGCGACGGACAACTCCTGGAGTTTGTCCCACGGCTCCATCCGTCCCTCTCTAACGGAGATGGCGGTCTTCCAGAAACACTGAAAGCGGCCAGCCTTGCTGCCAAGCCGATAATTCACACAACATTCTATATCGAGCGAGGTGCAAGTCGGCAGCAAAGCTGTTCTGGAAGGATGATGAATGGGAGAGGTCCCCCAACCCCGCAACATACTCGGAACCTGATATTCGGCGCAGGATCTGCCGTCAAGCATACATGGAGACGCCTGCAGCAGGCTTCCTCACCGGCACCCGTCCGTGATCAGCCAAACGTACGACGAGATGTGGACTGTGATGCTACGTCGCCACCTGGGAGTTCGTGTTTGGTTAAACCGTGCCACTGAGGTGCGAAGAGTGCCACAGGCCCATGGACCATTTAGGAGGCATGCAGCAGACTTATGTAACAAAGGTCTCGGATGGACCAGCAGACGCACAGCGGTTGTCAAAGTATTTGACCGTGAGCTGTTCAAGGCAGCAGGAGTCGGCGTTCAATACGAGGCGAAGTACCTACTTCCAGGACTGAACGCGCGACCCGCTGACATTCTGGTGCACCCGCGGTCGGACGCAGTGAACACCCGCCTCCTCTCCCAGTGGCGTATGAAGTCACCATATCTTGGCCATTCCAGGCGAGCTATACGTCAATTGGAGCACGAGAAGCGCGAGCCGTCGCCAATGCAGCAGAAAAGCGGAAGAAGAGGGACTTAGCGGCGAAAGTAGCAGCGATTCCTCGTGAGGCACTGCCGGGACGTTCGAGGCTAGGGTGGAATTTTGTGCCACTAGCCTTTGACTCCTTGGGATCACCCTACGAGACAACGTCCAAGGTAATCGCGCATAAGCGGCAGCCGCCGCGACTCGTTAGTGATGCTCTAAGGAGGAGTGAAGACCCGGATCAATCAGAAGCTAAGTTATGCAATAGTCGACGCGCGCGGCGTCCATAGTGTGTCGCGCCCCGCAACAAGCGTAGTTTGGCCACCCTATTCAAACCTAATTTATTGAGGTTTTTTTCAGTTACTTTAGGGTCTTCAATGACTTCGCATGTGCACCCAACTAGATCATTGGTAAAAACATTACGAAATAAAATTCACAAAAGCCTGCAGGCCATCAACTTATCAGGGAATACGAGAGGAAATGCTGCTGCAAGAAGCCTTGCACAATATCGTCAACCCATTACATGTTAGTTCCAAAAAGACTAGACACAGACTCCTCGCGATGAACACGACTAATTGTTTCCGCCATAAGTCGCCCCACCGAAATCTTTGTAATACATGGCAATGCCTGCTCCACTTCCTTTGACAGCCTGATAGAGTTAGTAATAACCAATTCCTCAATGCAAGACTTCTAATCCTGTCGACGGCCGGACCGGATAGCACGGCATGAATGCAACACGCCCTGACACTCTTGGCACCATTTTCCTTGAGCGCCTCAGCCGCCTTGGTCAAAGTGCCTGCTGTATCGACCATATCATCCACAATTACGCAGTCTCTGCCCTCAACTTCTCCAATGACATGCAACACGTGGGCAACATTCGGCGCTGAACGCCTCTTATCAATGATAGCCAATGCTGCATCCAAACCTTTGGCCAATAAGCGAGCACGTTCCATACCCCCTGCATCTGGAGAAACGACGACCAGGGGATTTGAATTTGCCTGGCGAATCGCCCGGAATTCCGGTGAACCCTGCAAATAATTGACAAAAACTGGCAAGGCAAACATGTGATCGACTGGAATATTGAAAAAGCCTTGAATCTGTCCCGCATGCAACTCAAAGGCCAAGACGCGATGAGCACCTGCGGTCTGAATGAGGTCAGCAACAAGACGAGCGGTGATCGGGACACGAGGGGCCGCCTTGCGATCCTGACGGCCATAGCCGTAATATGGAATTACGGCGGTGATACGTTTTGCAGAGGCCCTCTTGAGTGTATCGATGATGACGAGCAGTTCCATGAGATGATCATTGACTGGAGGTGAGGTAGGTTGTACAATGAAGACATCCTTGCCTCGAACATTGTCCTCGATGTGCACACGTGTCTCACCGTCAGAAAACCGGGTGACAAGGGCGGAAGTTATTCGAACCTTGAGATGGGAGCGATTTCCTCGGCGAGTTGACGGTTTGCATTGCCGGTGACGACTCTGATTTCATAGTTGAGGCTTTGTCGAGCTCCATAAGGTTGGTGTTGCTGTGGAAATTTGAAAGAGAACCATTAGAGTAGCCGAAAATCTGCGGCTGGGCTGACTCATCTGGGACTTGAGCACCTCCCTCAGCTTTGCGGACAGTCATCGTTGACTTGAGTGGGGCGGAAAGGTGGAGACTGGGATGTGAAAGGAATGGTTGAAGATGAAGGTTTTGTCGTATTGCTAGCGACTGATGACGGAGGAGAGAAGTGAAGAGGGCGGTACGTGGGAGATAATAATGGAAAGCAGTGACAGGAGCGATGGGTGACGTTGAAGGACGAGGAGTGCGGCGAGAGTCTGTGAAGGATTAGATAGGATTGGGGTATGCCTTTTAGATGCAGGGCTCTGCCCAAACTGGGCTGTAGGCCGGCTAACGGGCGTGGGACGTCGGGAGGTTTTAGCCGGCGATTTATTTATTTTAGCAGAATCCAAGTCAAAATGCTGGTAACCTGCAGGCATGAGAACTATTATTTTTCGCCCCCATGCGTACAGTATAGTGTACGTACAGTATAGCTGTTCCGTCGTCACCCGTCACTGCCGTACAGAGCTGTTTAGTGTAACAACATACAGTCCTCTTCTACACAGCGTACTGTACAGTACAGTACAATACTGTACATACATTTCTATGCATCATTCAGTAAATCATCTACAGCACGTTCAATATACTCTAATTGTAGTTCGCAGTAGAGAGAAATATCGAGCCGACCTTTGTACTCGCGGCATTTCAACAAATTGAATTTGATGAGCTTCGATTAACTCAAACTCCGGCATTTCGAGCAGGGCCGTCGAGAGACACTATTGGCAGCCTTTCTTCGAATTTACAGAAAAAATCTTTTGCAACTTTGAGCCGTCGGCGTTACGCGAAATTGCATTTTGAACAAGTTGGCGCCGTGCAACAGTTTTGCACGAAGCGGGCGGCGGCGGTTTACATCTGCAGATAACATTATCCCGCCATACGTACAGTAGAAGCTAATTTTTGGTCCACTGGTCCCTATGGGCCTTGACCCATTTTAAGACCCGCAATTAAGTGAATGAAAAAAATCCCAATCACCTGGTTCTCTAAATGGTAGGTACACACGAGTTGCTAGACCATGTGGTTGTCATGGAAAATTCCACGAGGACATGGAGCTCAATCTCAGCAAACAATAATTTTCTCACTTTCAACCTCGGAAACACGAGTCCCCGTATGTGTAACCAGGGGCGAGGGAGCTACAATTACTGGCTAGTTTATAGACCAATAAGTTCAGGGCATTCGTCACTGCAATAACCAAATTTATTTCATGCAACCTGCAATGCATTTTCAGCCATAGATCCAATTCAGGTATGTTTGAGGATATTCTCTAGGCCCATCCATATCTCCCAAACGACATGTCAGAAGCTTAAATTGATCCGCCACCATCGAATCCTAAGCCGATAATATTTCCATTGCAATTTTTTGGTTGATTATACTGTAGTTGGGCTATGGCAAGAGACGCTACTGAATCCTTGATTTCAAACAGGCGTTCAACTGCTTTGAGCCAACATTAAAGTTTGCAATCCCAACCGCATCGCAATCCATCGCTGAACAGTCACATCCTGATCAGCTCTCTTTTGCCTTTTCGGGTTTCTACAGGAGGAGAGGACATCGCATACCAACCGATTGGGCACAACTCAGCAGCACTGCGGGACAATCAAATCTTCCCGACCTCACTGCGCGATGCCCTTCCTTCTCAGCTTCTCCCCCTCCACCCCCGTCCGATCCCTTTTGCCCCGCACCACCCAACTCCAAACGCCAAACCGTCGTAGACCACAAATGTCTACTCCCACACCCGCTCCTCCTTCCCCAGGCTCCTCAACTTTCTATCCCGCTCCCTCGAGGGGACCCAGCTCTCTCCCTCTCAAAGGCAGAACAAGCCTTCGCTAATCTCAAATCTCGCCGTCCACGCCCCCCCATCCCCCTTTGTTTCTACTACTACCGCCCCCACTCACCTACCACCACCTTTGATGTCGTCATCATCGGTGCCACCCTTGGTATCTTTTACGCTACAGCCCTTCAATCCCTTGGTTGGCGTGTTATTGTTTTGGAAAGAGGCGCAGTGCAGGGTAGATTACAAGAATGGAATATTTCCCGCCATGAGCTTCCGCCCTCGTTCAGAACAGTGTTCTAACCGCAAAGCAGTTGGAGGAAGCTATTGTAACTGAGTTTCTTGCCCCGGCCGAATCGGATTTGCGATGCGTGATGGCTCTACCAATGAACTTGTCTCCAATGTCCTTAATGTTGGAGTCGCCCCGGATATACTCGTCGCAACAGCGAAAGCGAATTTTCTACGTCTTGGAGGAGTCATCAAAGAGTACTGCAATGTCCAACGCGTTAGCGTTGCCCCAGACTCTGTCCGTATAGTCTTGCGCCGTGCCAAGGTCAAAGTTCAAGGTGCGTTGGGCGCCGGGGGAACTGGTCTTCTGGGTGATGTGGCTGAAGAGGAGGAACAAGTTCATGCCCGTGTATTGGTAGACGCTATGGGTGCCTTCTCGCCCATTGCAGCTCAGACAAGAGGATATCGTAAGCCAGATGGCGTCTGCATCACAGTAGGCAGTTGCATGATAGGCATTGGCAACAGAACGAGACTGGTGACTTGATATATTCCTTTCAACCGATCAACAAGAAACGGAGCACCAATACTTCTGGGAGGCCTTTCCGGTTGGAAGGGACGCAAGAGCGAGGACAACGTACATGTTTTCATACGGCCCTTGTCAAGAACAGAGGCAAAGCTTGACAGAGGCTTTGGAAGATTATCTGGATGGGCTACCTCAGTATCAGGGAGTTGATATCGACAGTATGACCGTCCAGCGGATATTGTTTGGGTTTTTCCCAACATATTTTCGAGACAGTCCGACCAATGTAGCCTTTGATCGAGTGCTACCAGTGGGGGATGCTGGAGGACTGCAATCACCCATTAGTTTTGGAGGCTTTGGTTGCTGCTTACGCCATTTGGGAAGAATAACCGGCGCTTTGAACGAGGCGCTCGGTCAACCTGATGACTCGTTACTCAAGCGCTCAAATTTGCAAATGCTACAGTGGTATCTCCCATCTTTGCTGGTTGCTGGTCTTTTCAACAAAGCAATGTCTGTACAGCCCGGTCAAACCACCGCGGGACCTTTGCTTGATGAATATGGGATCAATGAAGTGTTGTGGTCCAATATGAGGGCCATGGCTGACCTTGGCGAACATGTCCAACGGCCTTTTTTGCAGGACGTAGTTACCGCTGGTGGCTTGTCTAAAACCTTAGCAGCAATGGCTTTTCGAAGTCCCGTCCTCGCTGTTAAAATGACAGCATTCCTTGGCCCCGGGGAACTTTTAAGCTGGAGCAGGCATTACGTTGCCCTTCTCCTCTATGGTGCATCTGTTCCATACCTTAAACTCCTCAAGGCCATCTCGGAAAAATCAAAGCAGTTGTCATTCGAAACGATTTCGCTTGAACCGGCTCATTGATGCAGCAACATATGGAAGTGCCGAGACGCTGAGGGAGAACTCGCACAGGTTGAGGTAAGTAGTGGTTTATGTTTAGTAGATTGATCAGTTAAACACAACAGCAGACCAAAGTAGGTTCAGAAAACCCTTTACCCGAGAGTTAATCTACAACTGGCCTTCGCAGCTTATCAGGGCCGCAATTTTCTGATTTGTAGAGCAAGTCGTGGTCTAATGTCTCCGCAGTACTAAACCGTAGATTTCAGCTGGCTCAAAAATACCTCAAACTCCGTGGTATTAATGACAGCGGACGACTGTACTGGAGGGACAGCCTTCAGCATTCGTGCCCTTACAGTTCCTAACCGTTTCGCAACTCATCCTTCATTGCTTGCGTCAAAGATCCTTGATCGTTGTAGACTATCACATGAGTAATCAAGAGATGAAGTGCGCTGTCCATGATAATTTCTAGTACGGCACGACGTTCGCCCTCTGCTCCACGAGTCACCTCAGTACAGGCATAATACAGAATGGCAACAAGGGTTCCTAAACTTGGACTCTCTTCGTCTCTTGACATTGATGGGTTAAAGAATAACGTATCCAAAACTTCCGACATACGGCGCAGTGCAACGAGAGCATTTCCTAGAGCACGATGAAGTGATCTAGAAACCTCCTCGCCAAAGTATACACCAGAATTTGTAATGATGCCTGACCCGAACGGACCCCATGGTGAAGCAGGAGACTGGTACTGTGCATTCGGTGTATAGGGAGTTGAACCTTTAGGTGAGTGGAGTTGTGGAGTACCCGGCATCCCGGGTGAAGGCGAAAAATGACCCGGGCTTGGCCATTGTTTGTGGCTGCTCCCACCAATAGCCGCCCGCAAAGCGTGAGAAGGAGACATTTTCTTTGGAGAGCTTGGTACGGAGTTTCCAGCCTGTGAGGGACTTGAATGCCACGGTGATGGACTCATCCCACGCGCATTAGTATTCAAACCATCCCCGTCAGTCCGCAATAGCTGGCTTCGCTCTCGTTCCTGTCGTGTAACTGGCCGCACCCATCTCTCGATGGGTTCCGCTCGAATCAATCGAAACACTTGAGAAGGGAAACAAACTAGTCTCGATACAGCGTTTCCAAAAAGCTCTGGTAGTGCCTCTCTAAGTTGCAGGGTAGTTTGAAAGCCTAAATAAGGTAATGGTTGCGACCTCGGCCTCCTCAACTCTCCCTATGGTCAGATACTTGCTACCCATTCCAGCCTCACTGCGCTGTGAGTAACCTCTTCCCTCACTAGAATGAGAGGAGGGCCAATCTCCTGAAAGATCTAAAGCGCTCCAGTGATTCGAGATAGGTTTGCTGCACAAAATTCCAGTACATCTCGAAGTTCTTGCTCGCGGTCTTGGGAGGTCTGGTCGCCGAGAGTTTGACTTGGAATGGCGACACTACTCAGTTGTAGATACGCGCACCATACTAGATGTGCGGGATTACGCGCCTCTTGACTTGCTTCATACGTTGGTATCAAGGTTCCTGCTGGCGGTAGCAATCCAGAATGCTCCCACCACTCACATGACGCAGTATACTTGACAGGTTTGGTTCATTAACTTCTAACTTTTTGAGATGGATCCGGGCAACAGCAAGCACTAGGCTTGCTGCGGACTCTTTCACAGAGCCATCCGAAGGCTTCTTCCCGGAGAGCCTCGCGAGAGAAGAAATTGCCTCGAAGATGGTAGCGACATCCCGATCTCTAAACGGAAGCTGAGATATGGAATCAGTTCTCTCGATAACTGAAGAGATAGCAACGGATGCTGAACTGCATACTGCGGGGACTACATGCGCATACTTCAGCGATGTAATAGCACTCCCCCCGAATGCATTGATATCTTCAGCAGATCGAAAAGCCACCCCTCTCGTCAGCCTTGCCCCCGATAACAGTAGCCACCGAACAATATCAAGATAAGAGGCATTTGTCCCAGCACCGTTTGACCGCTCTTGTTGAACAGACGCGAGGATGTGGTCAATAGAAAGCGAAATCTGACCAAGCGGCATTATAGAACATTGTCTTTCGAGGACTGCCGGAGGACGAGAAAACCTAACTGATGTTAATGCGGGTTGCTCCAGCTCGTCATATGACAAATAGGCAGATAGGAAGCCCATTAGTCTTGCGACCTCTGAGGCGATAGCGACGCTATGCGCTGACGTCGTCAGAGAGGGAATAATAAACGTCAGTATACGACACAGCACGCGACAGAGCTTGCCACGAAACTGCGGGCTGAATAGGACAAGGCGAGGGAAGGATTGGATGTAAACGAGTCCGTGAATACCACTTTCGATGCCATTTCGCAAAACGATGATATCAATCTCACCTGGACATCTTTCCTGTTAACCACCGCATTCAAATGGAGAATGTCTCGAACAAGATCAATATGTTGAGATACGTTAACATCGAAATATTTCATATATCGAATAATGGCTGGCACATCAAAATAGTAGTCCACACCAAAGCGAGTTCGGACATCTCCGATTCTCCGGAAATCTTCAAGAACTCTGGCCTGTATAGCGTCGCCCTCATTAAGTCCGAGTGCTTTCCCTAATTCCACGGACAGAACTCTTGAGTAATCCTCTGCAGAGGCGAGACCTGACGACGGATTTAGATTATCTGACATGTCCCTAACTTCATTGTTAGCGCCAAATTTTGCCTGTACAGGTTCACTCCAACGAGTCATGTAATGCTCCTCCACGCTGAGAAGGACATGCATCCATCGCTCTGTGAAAACTGCAGCAAACTGCGTAAACGCTTCCTCCGCGAAAAGATCTCTTGGCAAACCGCTTTCTTTCTCTGTTGTTGAGGTAGAATCCGATCTGTGTGAGATAAGAGATTCGCTGGTTCGAGTTGAAATAACCTCAGAAAAGACACTGAGGCAGTCTGATGCAATAGTTTTCCAAGCGGATGAGACATCCTAGGAGACTCCTTTCCTTCTCCGTTTCAAAAGGGAGACTCTTACTGCCCTCGGAGTTAGGAAGAAACCAGTCCTCCTAAAGATAGAATCAGAGAGAAATTGATACATGCAAGTGGCTCTCGATAAGTCAATTTTGCCGGAGGCCTTCGAGGCGGCTCCGTCGCATCGTAAGAGGCTAGCCAATAATTCCCAAATACGTAAGGCCTCCCAACAGCTTAGCCACTTACTGTTTTGCATCTGCCAACATATTCGAAGGAAGCGAACAGATGACGCGATCAGCAACGCCTTCTGTCCTAGGCCTTCAAAGTATCTATGTTATCGATTGTGCCTTGTACTGAACTAACTGCTACCCATTCATCTCGGCTTTCACGTAGAACTTCAACAAGGGCAGTTAGAATTTCGTTGCTGCTCGTCCACCCAACCTCTTGTGCATTGAGTGTCTTTTCATGGATTTTTTGCTCACTCGAAGTTGGCGGGTTTCCTTGTCCAACCAGCTTGACAGAGTTCGAGTCCACGCCACTCGGTCCCATTAAAGAGCGAGCTGCAGCTCTTTGACCACAAGACACAATTGTAACCATTAGCTCTATGACAGCCAACGAGTGACCTCTTCTTATGCGACGAGCATAGCCGTGGCGAATGGATTCAGCTCCTCCTCTCCAGAAACTGAACGAAGATCGGTTCATTGTAGGCCACGGCACCTGAATAGTTCCGCCTGAACCAGAAATTTGGGAAAGGCAGCAAAACTGTAAGGCTAAGCATCGCGCATGTCCTCTACCCAAGTCCGCCAGGAAGATATCCTTTCCATCTCACATCTTCCTCCGTTACATTCAAAGACAAATACCTAGTGTGGTGCAGTTCCGGTAGAAACCCCGGAAATCAGACTCTGTCCATGCGGAAAAGAATGGTTCCTTTTTCAGACGTTCAGAACCCCCTGAGGACATAATGGCCATCGCATAGATAACGTCTGGTTTCAGAAGCAACTTTTCCAGCGCCGTTAGTTCTATTCCTGACTCGTCATCCATGCAGTCCGATTGTCCAGACCTGGATAATTCCTTGCGTGAGTTGCACTATGAAGAAATGCGTTCCTCTCCCGAAGGGCAACATAACAAGCGACCAAGGCAGCCTTCAGTGCAGGGAATAAGAATGTGTCAGTCTCACTAATTGGCTCCTCGACGGCAGCACGGAATGGACCACTCCTGTGAACACTGCCACTAGGATCCCAGAATATAGCTGGGTCATGCAAGACATCGATCGGACGCATCGAGAATAGATGAAGACTACAGGCAGGAAGAAGCCAGTGCAAAGATTTCGATTCAGCGTCGGGTTCCTCCGGAATAGCGGTTGTTAACCAGAGTGGTAGGGCAACACCACGAAGAAAGCTGTAAATCTTGCTCGCGCCTCCTCGATACCCGTCCGCAACCTCTGAGAAAATCTTAACATCGCTTGTGCGTGATAGAGACGAAATCTTTCTGAGCAAAACTTTCGAGAGACTCTCTCCGCGTGTACACAAGCCAGCGATGCGAGATAGTGCGGCAACTGCGGGAAAGATTTTGCCCCTAGTGCCGATAATGCTGCTTGCAGAGGCAAGGCATTCTTCGAAGCAGCTATGCGCTCCAAACACACTGAGCTCTTTCGGCTGAGTCAGTAGTCATGGACGCTAAGCATGAACATGAAACGGTGAGGAGTACTTCCCTCCGGCTTTTCGTTAACCAAGACCCTCGCACCCAGTCTCCGGGATCAGCCAGCTCACTCGCAATTCCAGATACTGTGAGTAAACGTGACTCATCACGTAAAAGGCTATCCCGCAGCCCTCTTGAACCAGACCTGCATAACCTTTCAAACATTTTCATGGTTTCTAAAGCCGACAGTAGAAGTTCCCCTAGAGCTTCCTCCCCATACACAGAGATGCCATCGTGATCCCTCAATGCCTGTAATAGAATTCGCAGTATATGATCTGCTGCTTCAAACCCGTTCCAAGCAGTTATCCAGGTTACAGAGGTCAAGACGTGTTTGCCACACCAATAGATCCTCGGGTGATTCTCGAGCGATATGCATCTGGGGGGATATCTTCACTGCTGAACGCAAAGAATACTTTCATTCTCTGGAATGACAGCTGCTAAGTCCGAGTATATTTCGTGAAAACGGGGTCCGAGCGCCGCTTCAATTGATTGCAGCATCTGCGCGTCATCCTCATCATGCAGGAGATGCAAACTATCTCGGTACGAATCACAACATTCTTTCAATGTGAACAGATTATTCGACAAATAATCAGTAGCAAGCTCAGCGGTCCGCTGGGAAACGGTCATTGACGTCAGTAACGATAGCAGTGGACGATATGTGAGAGGGAATACTGCTGACGATAATCTCAGAAGAGTACGTGGTCCCAGTCGTCTCTCTATGGACTTCTCTCTCTCCCAAAAAATTTCGGCTATCTCTGTGCTCATGTCGTGACTAGTCTTCTCTAGGATTCCAATCGCGAGTTCCACCATGTTTTCAATTTGGTCAGGCTGGCAGCCTCCAGGAGGAAAAACAGTTAGAAATGCAATGTAGTCTACCCAAAAAACATGGTGTAGGTCCGCAACCAAAAGTTCATCGACAGCCAGAGAATAACATCCCACACTTCGAAGTGCGACGAGCACGTTGCTCTCAAGCGCTGCAGAGACATGAGCTGTCGCATCGAATGCCCCATTGCCAACATGCGATTTCTGCCAAACCACGGACACATGCGGAGGAACGCCGCCCAGGAAAGAGTAACAATCGATGCCTCTGCCACGTTGATCGTTCTCACTTTCTTTATGGTTTCGTCAATCAAAGTAAGAGCTGCATCGTCATGCGCAAGTCGTTCACCATCCTGAATGCCGTCGCGCCCATCGCGATGCATCTCCTCAGGGTCAGCCTCTGGTTGCACAACAGCCGCCAAACCATTGGATAAGTTCACGGATGCTGCAAATAATGCGGCAGTTTCTGTGCTCGCGAAGCCTGTTGAGATATGTTCAAACTCTGCAGACGGCTTCTGGGAAAACGTAAAGCCGCTCTCGAGGCGTCGACGAATGCTTTCAGAAGTTTTGCGCGCTCACCCGCGGTTAGTGGCTTATAATGGCAACAGGCGAACAGTACCTCCATAAGCCATTCTTGTTGTTCTGTTGCAGGTATTCCGATGAGTTCTTTTGACATTCCCTTTTTCGAATTCCTAAGGCAAGAGATGACGCCACTCAAGATGATCGACTTGAGCTGGTCTCCGCACTCAGATAAAAATTCTGAAAAGGCGCCATACAGAGCGTGGTTGCTTTTGGGAGAGCCCCTTGCACTACCACGAGACACGAAAACGCTCTGCGCCTTTCAGTGACCCAAAAGTCCTCAATGCGTCGAGTGGGGCAAGTTGTGTTAGGTCCTTGGATATCGAGAGCAACTTGGAAAGATCTCCTCATGGGTTTCGTCCAAATAATCACGAAGCAGAAGCGCAGCTTGGGGGCGAGAAATTCTCAAGGAATTCTGCAATGCCTGGATGTGAACAAGCTCCGCCTCTGTCGGGTTTGGATGCGACTTTGTTGAGTTAAATTCATTGCGATAGGTGATTTCTTTTGTATCTTGCACGGTTGTCCTCCGGACAAGCGTTTGCTACTCGTAACATCTACAGCTTGAAAGAGACTTTCCTTGTGGTCCAGGAGGATGCGTTTCGCTTGGTCATGATTGACAGATGCTGTTCTCAGTAAGCTGTTCAGCGCCGTGAACGAGAGGTCAGTTGTCCTTATACCAACCATTTCGAGAAGGCGGACCGTTGATCACTTTAAAGAAAAAGTGGATGAAGGAATCACCAATCCGTGGTGTTCGAAGCTTGCTTGTTACTGGAGTGAAAATGTGCAAAGGGCGGATATGAACTAGTTAGTTTTCTTGGGTGAAGTAGTATCGTGATCCAAGTCACATTACCGAAGGTCCCAGAGCGCTGGTTGCTTATGATGGTTCTGATGGCTGTGAAGGAAGGCGTAACTTGAATCCCTGTTAGAACTTGTTCGAAATTACGTGAACGATTGACCCAGGCCAGAGGGAGGATTTTCGGCGGCAGGATTACAGATCAAAATGTACCAAAGTAAGGAGTTGCTGGGACCAATTGATTCCTGCTTTAGAGCAAAAAAATTTTAAATTTTAAATTATTCAATTGATACTCGGCGATCCTTGCTTTGCTCTGCCCAGAGTTGTGTAAAAGGCAGAAAGCGTACTTTACTGTACTGTACACACACCTGGGAGTACAGTACAGTACAGTACTGTAAATATATTTACAGAAAAAAACTTTTAATTTAGTTTTGAAGCTTTTAAAGTTTTGTGGTACAGTACAGTAATGTTGCGGACTAAACTGTAGTTCGTAATGCTGTAAAGCGCGAATGATGCAAGTTCCTCAGCTGGCAGTGGTAGTCACCACGTGCAGTATGTACAGTATGTTTACAGTGTGTACCTTTGTAAAAGGACGTCAGAGATGCTCACAACTTAGCATTCTGTCGAGTATGTATGAATTGGATTAACGTACCCTGTAGTGTCGGACCACTGGGGACGTTGGTAGGAGTGGCAAAGTACAGTACTGTACAGTACAGTAGTTGAGGCGTTGTTCAGTACTGCAGATTCTTATACCCCAGTCTGTCCGCTACTCGGTGGACTGGGTCCTTTATACAGTACGAGAATAGATTTAGACTAATTTGTTGTAAAGTACTGTAGATGAAGTAAGGGGGAGACGAAATTAATGCACTGAAGAGAGGTGATGCACCAAAGAGAGGAGCTAGCTGAATAATTGCACTAAATGCTGACTCAATCGTTGGTCTGAGCACTGCACCAAAGCTATATGGACCTCCTTAGTAGGGTGTGTATCTGCACTCGCGCCTTTTTGATTTGCGAGGAACACAGCGACGAAAAAACTGTAGAGCTTCTACGAAAGGCCCATTGCTCAACAAGAGGATCTGGTTTCTTGAAAGCAATTATACGTGACAGAGAAATGCAACTTGGATTTTTTTGTGAAGGCATGTACGGAGTTATTAGCAGAGCGAACAAAGACCACGTTTGATACTTCTCCCTGAATATATGCATCCCGAATGCTCGTGATGTCGATCATGGTCTCTTTTCCCACGTTTAGAGCACTTTTCAATTACGTTGAACAGAGACGATAAAAATTTTTAGCGGTATGATTTGATTTGATATGATATGATAAATTGATTGCAGATGTCTTTTTAGTGTGTAGGCAAAGTCAAATGCATCCACGAAGGCATAGACTTCACCACCGATAACAGAAAGAGTTACACGACTACTTTTAAGATTTGAGTGCGCAAGAAAGAGACAATTATCATTTTTCTGTGAGAAGGATAATGTATGAAAGTTGCCATTTTAGGTCGGAGAACTTTCTCAAGGAATAATCCGAGTATAACTTGTGTCGAAGACTAGATTTGTCGATTGCGGAATATTGAAGATGAAGAAATTTGTTCCTAGTAATTTTATTCGTCGAGCTGAATTGCAAATAAAATATCTTAACGAGTGTTAAGAGACTATAAAAGGGTTTCGCGAAGAAAGGAAGTCTGAGATTGTAGAATTAAGTGATAGTTCCATGATTGTTGCTAATAATGATCGGTGATGTCGAATTATTCCATCTGAAGTTTTCTTCACGTTGACCTCAGCGAAATTGGTCTTTTCAAATTCGCACTCTCTAAATTCGAAGCGTTCGGGGTATTTTCCGTCTCTTTTAAGAATTATTCGTTTCCAATTATGAAAGAATCGTCAATGTAAGCACCAATGAAGCCAGATAGCCTATATGCTGTATGTTTGGAATAAAGCGAATTGTCGAGAGGCGTCGGTTAAATTCCAAGTTCCTCAGTAAGGTGATGGAAATGGTATTATTTCAATAGTCTCCGGCATCTAGGAGGCAATATAGTGGTCTCAACAGTTGTAGAAGTTCTTTTAATGAGAGATTCAGCTCTTAGTTTGGCTTGATGTAGACTTTGCACATTAGATGGTCTTTGGATTGAGGATACAGTATGCTTGTCGGATTATCACGGATCCATAGACGGAAATTGTAATTAGCGGCTACTGGTGCGATAGTACGAGTTGATGATTGGCGAAGAGGCGTGTAGTCGTGCACTAGATAAGCCTTTTCTTTGTTACGGTGACCTTGCACTTCGATTCGTGCTTTGAATGTGGCTGATCTCGTTTCGACATCCTTAATGGAGAGGATGAAGCACCCGTTCAGTATATTAGCATTATTGGGTATGTCACGTTGAGAAAAACTTTCCAAGTTCATCTATAAATGAATTCTTGTATTTACTTTCGTTTGACATTTATATATTTGGGTGATGAATAAAGTGGATCGGAAGGGTGAGTTATTTCGGTTATAAGTGAATCGGGGTACAATGATGGCTGTGTCTCATTAATTTTCGTTGCATTTGGATGGCATATTGAATTATGGGGGTATATGTACTTGTTTTAGAAATCGGTAAGGTCTCAGGTGTAAGGGCGAAGGTGCGATACTGAATGTTGAACGATTTCGCCATTGCGATCCAGAAATTCTTGCTTGTCATAAAGACGAATGATCTTGAAGGGGCCTTTCAGTGCCCTATAGATTCGTAGTTGGCACGAGATATTTTCCATTTCGGCACGATCTGCCGCCAAAGTCCTCATTCTTTCTGCTTGGTTTAGTAAAGATGTGTTCACCACGGGAAACCTTGGAATAGTACAGTAGAGAAGGAGGGAGGGGACGAGTTCATCTGATTTCATTGTGTCAGTCATAGCTTTGACAGCAAGCTGTAGGGCGAGGGCCAATTCCAAGCCGGGGTATTCGAGGCGAATTTTTCGAAGTATTTGACGAATTGGTTCGTGTTATCGTTCTCCAGGGCCAAGAGAACTGTGATATTAGATTCCAGATAATTATAGTTTGATTCCAGCCATGTTTGTTATATCCCAGAAGCGTGGGGAGATAAAGGTAGATCATTGATCAACTTTGAATTTATACGGGAAATCGATGTACACTGTGGCCCAGTATTTCAGAAAAGAGAACCAAATGTCATCGATGGATTGTCCCATTAGGATATTAGCGGCAGTGAAGTGGTTTTGGCAGTCGACTTCGTGAAGTATGGCGCGTCCTTCTTCAAAAATAAGGTCCAGGGCAAGTACCTCGTTAAATATTATATGGTGGGGGAGGGCTACTTTGAATTTTTGTGTTTTGAGGGGAAATGTTTACATGTAGTGAAGGCTTGTGAGATTTCGTTGCGAGTATGCAGTCTACCTTCGTATACTTGATTTGGATGGGCTCTTTTGATAAGGTCGTATATTTTTCTTGCGGAGGTCTAGAAAAAATGATAGTGAAGCTGTCTCATTTCTTGTTTCGTGAAACAAATCTCGCTGTAATTCCAAACAACACAGAGGTGTCAGAGTTTGTGTGCGGTGGGAATTTTTCAGCCGAATTGTTTGCTGACGATTACATTGTCGACGTTGTCTGCAACTAGCATTTACTTGTCGACTAGGTCTAGTCCGAGGGCATTGGTATCTCTACCTTGAAAAAGTTCATTAGTAAGAAGAGAAATCATCCATCTTGGGTTGGTTTACGAACTTGTATTTTTGGAAGGCTCGGGTAGCATCCGTCGCCGATACGAAAGTATGTGTGCAATGTTTGTGCTTCGTTACTGATCAGTTTTACCTTAGCAATTTTGCAGTACGCGATTGCATAGCTATGGTCCACGGCAGACCACTGGGCTCCGATGTTCAAGCATATGCTTTCGAATGTTGATTATGAGGGAACTTTGAGATCTTAGATGTTTGCGGTGAGAATATTCACAATTTATGTCGGATTTGAGTACTATTTTTTGGAAGAGTGTGGCCGTTATTTCGAACGCTGCAACTTGCACAATTTAAAGTAGCGGAGTGTGTCGTATTGGCGACATAGAACCGTTACGAGCAATGAAAGTTTCACTATTTCAGGCCAAACCATGAGAATTTCTTACGCCACGAAATAGTTCTGAGAGTAAAGCCTAGCTAATCTCGAAAAAGACCGCTCTAGGGGGTGTCAAGGTCGAATAAGACCTCTAAAGTGCAACATTTTCGATAAAACGGGGCACTGTTCATTGCTTTTATCATCCTTTATCATAAATAGCAAATGTACAATCAGCTAAAAGTCGGTTGACGATGGGAATAATGTGAAAGGTCCACGGCAGGCATTCGGGCACAAGAAACAAAATGCTGTTAATGCCTTAATTTTGTCATGATATATCACATCTATCAGTGTTGTTTTTGAATTTGCGCAACTCACTCAAGCCGAGGAAGTAGAAATAAGTAATGTATAGTTTAGAGGTATGTACGCTTACTTCGTATGACGAATGGGCAAGTATAGGTGGTTTTGTGAGTGCATATAGATTAAAAATGGAAAACGGCAAGTATTTTTCAAGTTTTGGTGACAAAATGATGCTGGTATTGGTTATTCTGTGAGTTAAACAACAATTAGAGCCGCTAAAAGGTTAGCATTGAGCAGAATATTAAGAGTTATGAGATGCGTCAAGGGTCATACTTGTATCACTTAGCTCTATCACTATTTGGCATCAACATCTCTCTCAGACTCATTTTCACATGAATACAACCAGATAATGTTGTTCTGAATAACACAAACACCAATATATTTCATTGTGACATGTTGAAGATGTTCAAGTACTGTTTAGGATGTAAAACATGAACAAGAAGTAAGTACACACAGAAATAGTAGTGTACTGTACCAAAACTCTCGGATGTACGCAGTTTTGATACTCACTACCATTCACGGCAATGTATTGATAAATGGACGGTGATAATTGTGTGTGATCGCAGAGGTTCGAAAACTTTTTTCTGACTGCGTCGCAGGTGCGACACAGTTCTGTAAATGTGTCGGGGGGGCAACAGAAATCTACAATTATGTCGATGGTGCGAAAAAAATCTATAACAGTGTCGGAGGTAAGACACAGTTCCATAATTGTAGAAAAGGGCTAACACAGCACAATTGAATCTCTACACTTCTGTCGTTATCGCGACACAAAAGGCAGATTTTTCTTTTTAATCGGAAAGCGTGGAGATGCTCATCAGACTGAACCTCACCCCGATTGCCTACATCACTCTTCCTCCCATTATCCTAACCCAATCACCGAAATCATTACAAACTCCACCCCCACCTCCATTTAACATCCAAGAACCACCAACGTACATCCTCATCTTTTCGTAGTTACGTTTCTGTCAACGCTAAGAACTACTTTACATCAACTCGAATGTTATCAGCAGACTGATCTCAGTCCCGCTCCCACTCTTGTTCTCGCTTTGATTCTCGCTCTGGCTCCCACCTGTCTCCGTCTAGTCATCCACCTGAATTTCACCCAGATTCTACCTCGTTCCTTCTTCCAGCCGCGATCTCGGTCTCGCTGACAAAAACCCAATATTATTTAGTGCATCAATACTCCTCCGTTATCAAAGCATTTCATTAGCTGCCGTTTTCATTCCCTTGCCTCTCCCATCATCGCAGTAAAGAATCGTCACTGCTTCAATCACATAAGCTGGCATATTTCGTCACACAACCCGTTCTTCAACCTCTCTCACCTTTTCATCTAGAGCCTAGTGTCAGCAATACTTCTGTTTCACGCCAATGAAACGTCAATTTGCCAAATTTAATATCTCTGCCAACCTCCTCTTTATATTTTTGAAAACAAAGCTTCTTCCCAGGTGTCCATATCTATATCTCCAACCTGGAACTGTATTACTTCCAGTTTATCACTTCCAGAACTTTTACTGACTGCTACAGTGCTCTAAACATACGATCATGTCTATTTTTCTCCACCAATATTCTCTCTCAATTACAAGCCATACAATGTAGTAAGCCTCACAACTAACTTTTTTTAACTTTCTATGCCGAAAGGCAAGTGAAGTGAATGTTTGTTGTGGAGAGTACCGCTGAATGGGAAATGGATCCATCTAAGAAGCTAATAAGAGTGATGAAGGCTGAATATCGTCAATTAGAAGCCGAAATTACAACAAAAGCGCTTGTACGAGAGTCCAGTCAGTCTGTTTATGATCGAAAATGGAAGCAGTTTGATTTTTTTCGTTTGAATGAAAGCTTGCAGGGTGGCACAAGTAATGTAGTTCATCATGATGGTCCAGGGGAACCCAGCGAAGTGATATTTGGGAAAATAGCTGAGTTTTTTCATTACGAAGCAGATGAGCTAGGGTGCGATCCAGGTGAGGTATTTAACATACGATCGGCATTAAAAAGCGTTTACAAGCGCCATTTTGGAAGAGGGGGAAGATGGAGGGAGTTTTTTGTGGGGGGGGACAGAGGTTAATCCTGTTGATGCGTCGTAAATTGAAGGATGTATGAAGCATTTCAAGCGCCGAAAGAAAGATGTTGGTTAGAAGAGAGCACTGCCGTTACGGTACAAACACATGGACAAGATGATGCAGTAAGCACGGAGAATTGGATCTGAATCGCTAGAACGACGTATGTCATGGCTGTCGCAGCTTTGTGTTTCACACTATGGTTGCGAATAGACGAGATATTATCACTTAGATGGGGCGATGTGAAATTAGACGCTATCAATAATCAAAGGGTGCCTCATATTGAATTAATGCTGAGGAATCACAAGTTCGAGCGGTGAAGAGAGGGACAGTTGTGCGGGCTATATGAAATGCAGAATGAGCCCTGGACATTTGCATTAACACATATGCACTGTTAGATTAGAGTCTCTCCACCGGTCGGTACTCAAAGTGGGCAAGTAGGCAAAAATCAGAGCGACTGTTGAAATTTTTATTGGATGACATAAAGTTTGGTCACTAAAGAATTTCGTCGGTTTGACCAATGAGCATTCATTCCCACCGGTTCGCTACTCCCTAAAATTTTTGCCACAGTCATTCCAAAGCATCACCATGGACTTCACCCAACTGGCAAACAGTTCGAAGCTATTCGACATCACTGGAGACCTGCTCGAGTCGAGCAGCGACGAAGTTAGCGAGAAGCGCCCGCACGGTGGGTCGCGGAACGGGAAGCGGCCGAATATCAACCGGGAGAGGGCGTTGTTGGCGACAACTTGCACCGGCAGTACTCCTCGACGGACCCGATCCACGATCATTCCGCTTTTTGCCGCCGTTACCGCGTCTTTCACGAATTCTTCGACCGGCTCTTCGACGCGATGGTTACCACGGAATCCTATTTCGTGCAGAAGTCGTATTGGACGGGAATGAAGGGGCTGTCGTCGTACCAGAAGATGAATGCGGCCATGCGCATGTTGGCGCTGGGAATCGCGGCGGATGCATTGGACGACAAGATCGGCGTGGTGGGGTGGACGACCATGATATGCCTCTACGGCTTCTGCCGGGTAGTCATCAATAGCTTCGGTGAAGAGTACCTCCGCTGGGCAACGAATGAGGATGGGGCCCGCACCATGTCACAGTCCGAAAAGCGCGGCTTTCCTGGTATGCTTGGGAGCATTGACTGCTCCAAGTGGGAATGGCGCAACTGCTCGACGGCCTAACACGGGCAGTTCAAGGGCAAGGAGAAGGTGCCGACGGTGACGTTGGAGGCGATCTGCGACTAGTCGCTCTGGATCTGGCAAGCGTTCTTTAGGCTCTCCGGCTCCCTTAATGACATCAAATTAGTACAGGCGTCGCCGCTGATGCGAAAGATAGCGAACGGAGAGCATCCTCCCCCAATTGAGTATCGAATCAACGGCGTTCGCCGCAACAAGCCGTACTGGTTATGCGACTCGATCTATCCGAAGTGGCCCATGTTCATCGGGGACATTTCGGCGGCGATGCTGCGCAAGCACAAGCTGTTCACGACGATGCAGGAGTCGGCGCGCAAGGACATCGAACGAGCGTTCGGGGTGTTGCAGGCTATGTGGCACATAATAAGGCATCCGAGCCGATTCTCCTCGGTGCGCGAGATGAAGATGGTGATGAAGACGGTGGTGGTCCTCCAAAACACGATGCTCAAAGAGCGCTGCCACGCGGACGCGCAGGACGGCGAGGAAATCGCTGAGGTTGTGGTGGTGTCCTCGACTGCGCCGCCGGTGTGGGAGGGGCTGGTGCGCACGAACGGACCGGGAACGCGAGCGAAGCCGGGGACGCTCGCTGAAACGTTCCAGCTGGAGACGTTGAAGGAGTACTTGGCAGCGCACGACACCTGGTTGTCCATCTGTGGAACCACCGTGGAGAAGCGTGAAAAGTGCGGACAAGAAGTGTGTGTTAAAGCTTCTAGTCGCGGCGCCAATCCCACAATAAAACATTTTCTTGCTAGTTGCGCTTGCTCGCTGGGGCCCGCAAGCGCCTCGCGCTCCTTGCCAGAGCTCAGAGCACTGCTCAGACGTTTTCTGCAATCTGAGAGTATCTCAGCACGGTTAGGTCGGGTGAAGGGGGAGGGCATCGCGCGGGCACAAAACAGGATTTACTCGTCTCTTACTACCACTGCGGCCAGCACGTCGAGACCGTCCTTATCGCTGTTCTTTTCCATGCCTTATTGAATAGACTGAAGCCTCTTCTTCTGTTGCATGGCGATTTACTGCTTCGCCATTGACGATTGCGCGCCGCCGTGCCTCTGCGTGAACAGCTGGATGTCGTTTTGGCGCTCCAACGCCTCTACATGCCGTTTCTGCAGGTTGATGGCCTCGTTCGCGATGCGCAACTTCTTGGCAACATGTTGCTCGTGCGCACGTTGTTGCTTCGCGTACTGACGACCTGGTAGGCGGTCGCCCATCCGCTGCTTGACGCCAGCCTTCGAGTCCTCCATCACTTCCGTCTTCGCACTCGTGTTCTCGCTTCTCCCCAACTCCTACTCGCTTCCGGCCGCTTTCATCTTGTCCTGCTGAGAACTGCGCTCTTCGGTTCGTTTCGCTTCTTCTGCTTGATAATTGCGAACATCGCGCTGAAGCGCGTGAAGAAATTTTGGAGTGTGCGACAACGCGTCTCGACGGATGACTTTTGCGCAGCGGTGCGACATTCGGCTTCTTTGCCTTGTACGCCGCGTAGATCATGTCGTAGTATGTCCCGCCTTTCTGATAGGACCCAACTTTGGGCTCGTTGACTACCAGTATGTACGCCTTGGTGAAGGCCTCATCTTCTGCAACGACGTAATTTCCGCCGCGGAACGTCGAGGGAGTTCCGGAAACGTCGCTCATTATTGATGCTGAATTCGATGGAGAGTTCAATAGTCCGCCGCAATCCCTCGCTTTCCCAACTACCTCTCTTCTTTTATTCCCCGCCGCACCATCTCAGAATACCTTGCTGTTTCCCTTTTCCCGCCTATTTCCCGTTTCGCGCCAATGCCATACACCATATAGTATGGCTTCACAACCGACCAAATCGAGCGCTTAAATTTCGAATATTTGAGCGTCCGATTTGCACGGTTGTCAAATTTTGTCATTTGCCCACTTTCTGGTGTGAGGAAAGGCAACAGACCAAATAATAAATTTTAT
The DNA here is from genome assembly GCA_002205965.3 of Kappaphycus alvarezii. Lineage (NCBI taxonomy): Eukaryota > Rhodophyta > Florideophyceae > Gigartinales > Solieriaceae > Kappaphycus > Kappaphycus alvarezii. Next base: position 1,276,391 of record NADL03000841.1, read on the forward strand.
TGATTTGCCGGTTTTGTGCTGACCGGTGGAGACACTCTCAGAACGTATCGAAGAGTTTTGAACAGGTATTTCCCAGAAGAAGACCTACCTTTTACCCGCACAGACGATTTGGTTAAAGATCTGGCTATGGGGAGAAAATGCACAAATAAAATTTCATGGAGACGATAAAACTGTGGGTTGACAGTGTCGCCAAATTCCTCGTAGTGTTACGGGGAAGAACTTGGAAAGTTCACTTTGCATTGTTTCCGTCGCGGGGAGCCCAGAACAGGTTTCTAAATGGCCGTAATCGATGGCCGTTACATGTCTTGAAGTGGTGGGGTGGATGGGGGTCAGGAGATGATGTTAACACTATCATGAGGTATTTCTAGAGGAAGCGTAGAAATAAGAAGAGAGTTACAAGAATTATTTGTTCACGAAGGATAATGAATTGGATTTGAGAGCACCTATGCACACAAATGAAAGGAAATATCAGGGTTCAAGGATGAGGTTGGGAAGTCGTTTAATGATCTAGAACAGCGAATCAAGTTGTATATTTCCGTCCAGACTGCCAAGGTCACAGAAGCAGTGAGAAAAATTGAGTCACTTAATCTGCCTAGATTTACCGACATTCAAATCAATAACTTGGAGATGGTAAATGCGGGGCGGGAATGAGATTAAAAATGGCGCTACAGAAGAACCTGTGCTTATCGATATTTTCCGCAAATGCACATCAATACCAAGAGTGCAAAACTGGAGGGAGGTAATAGTCCACTGGGAGTCGGGATGCCCCCAAAAGAATCTCTTCGTCGTTAAGGAATGGCCTGGTAGAGCTTGTACATCCGCATTCAAGTCTAAATATAACGATAGGAAGCTAATAGCGGGAGAGTACATTAGACTGGGACAGGATGCTTTTATTGAGATGCAAGATCCATGTATTTGTTAACAAATGTGGCGTGCAATGGGCGTGAGCAGAATGAGCACCTCAAAGAATATAAACCTGCAAGTTCGGTACAAAATAGACCATAATTATCGCACGTAACGTCACCGAAGTCATCGCGAGGAGCAGTGACAAATCCTGGGCGCCTTTGAGCACTAATCCTTCCGATGAAGGGGGATTTTCCAGTTCCCATTTTCCAATCCTTCACTGCCACATACGAGTCATGAACCGCCATCATACGATCCTTTCTTACGATGAACCCCTTTGCGTGCCTTTTCCTGTCCCTGTTTGTGTCCAACTTAGGGTCATTATCGCTCCTCAATATGGTACATTCCTGTCGAGGGTGGTGAGAGTAAGGCTGCCCAATCTGGTACCTTAAACATGGTAAATTCATCGCTACTAACAAGATCATGTACGCGTTCCACATTATTGATCTCAGTTATAACAATCGAGTAGGTCAGCTACAAGGCCGCTGATCGTCAAGGGCAGCAGTGGCCCACCGTTATACAACCCACACAGTTCAGATATGTACATGAAGATCTCCTAGGATGGTGGTAGTATGCGGTGAAATTGTTGGAGGCTTATGAAGAAGCCATCATGGAGAGTGCATGCGTACATGGTGGATTATGGAAGAAGATCGTTGAGGTACGTGGTGTGTGCAGGGATGTTTTTGGATGCATATAATAGGGTGTAGTTTGTAAGGAGGGTGGCTGCAGGAAAAGAGGGTGAGAAAAATCTCGACTAAGTTGGGGAAGGAAGTGGAATACTCTAAGAATCACTCTCAGAGTTGGAATAAGAGTGGTAGTTTAGGTGGGTTTGGTTTATTAGGGGTATAAATGGATCATTGTGAAGGAAACGAAGTAAAATGTGTTGCTGAGTCGATACAATTTATCCTGTGTCGCACAGGCAACACAAGTAAGCACAACTACTGTTCTGATGAGTTCAAAAGATGTTTTCTGTGTTGCACAGGCAACACAAGTAATGTGTCACCGGATCGACACATTTTATCTTGTGTCGCACTGCCAGCACAATAAAAATCTTGCCGCTTATTGCATGAGCCTCATGCTCCCTCAGGAAAGCATTCATTTTCTGAGGTATCACCATCCTATCCCCTCATCTGTAGGTGGTTTTGAACATTATTGTCCAAAATACAAAAACAGATTTATATTAAAAATCCCAGATTTTGTTTTAAAACACATCTACCAATTGGTGTTTTGCTCGAAAAAGAGAGAAATCCATTTATTTTTAAAACGAGCAGTTACGTGGCCAAATAGGCTTCGGAATCGGATTTCTGGCCTGTTTCTACAAATGATAGCAAAAATGGGCAAAAACATCTAAAATTTAATAATTTTCTGCAGCTTTAACTGCATTGACTCCACTCTGATGGTATTCCAATAAGCAATTTTCGGTCAGGCCCTAGACGTAGGAAAACAACACAACTAAAAATCGGAACGGGTCTTTCGTTTGCCTCCGTAGGAATGGCCGTTGCGCCGATAATTAAATCACTCCCCTCGCCTGTCGCCGGGAAGTCGTACTGGGAGATGTTGATCGACTATAGGGAGTACCATAGGGATGGATTTGGTTCTCTCAGTGACGTAGCCATCTGAGTTAACGTTATTTTTCCCAGGAAAAAGGTTGTTAGACGACGTTGCCTGACTATGCCGGCTTCTAACTGTCGATAATTGATTACAACAGTGAGCACGGACCAGACTCCATGCTCAATCAGCAATTAATCTCTTGTGACTATTACGCTAGGCCTATCTAGTTTGGATAAAAACAGATAGCTGTTAGTTGCAGCGGTATCCAAAAGCCAGAAAAACAATGGCATCCATGTCCGTCGCGACTGCAAATTCGAGGTGTAAACTGGCCGTAACTAGTCCGCAATATCTACTCCACCCACACTTAAATTGTAGTAATCAACTACTTTCGGGATAGGTAGGCACATTTTAGGGTTGATACCAAGAACAGCACGGACACGTGCTCCATTATGCTTCCGTAAATGTTCAACTATGTGTTTCACCCCAACTTGGTGGGCTGTTGTAAGCATTTGCACGGGCCCATTATCAATCCATATTAATGCGAGTACAGTTCCATTCTCACAGATCTCAGCTCCGAGTGTGTTCCAATCCAGTCGAACATCCTTTTTGCATCAAATGGCCAGTGATTCAGGAGAAACGGAAGCATTAGACCTCATAGTTCCGATGGCAACATTATTTCTTTGTCGAAGTAGTCGAAGAGCTTAGGTATGCAAAAGAGATTACCCACTTAAATGGTGTACTTTACAGAACCGGAACATCCGGGAAGGAACTTTGGAAGTTCATCCGCCAGTCTGGCAACTACCGGCGAAGAATGTGGAAGAACACCTCTGTATGATACGCAGTCTCTCCAAGGTTTTTTTTTCGAATGCGGGAATGCCCAAAACATGTACCCGGAATCACAAAAATTCCGTATGTTGAACCTGGAACCTCTGTGCTTGTTACATATCCGCACCGTTTCGCAGGAACGACCGTAGTTCACCACCATCATCTCGTCAGCACTCAGGTTTAAACCTGAAACCCATAATCTCTTTGATGATGAAACTAACTCATCGAATAACGAATGTACTTTCTTAAAAAAGAAATTATTCCCATTTTCACACCGAAGATTGCAAAAATGCGGGTAACGCTTAATTTGTTGAAAGCGGAGTAGGTTAATGTGCCTGTTTATTGCATGGGATGGGCCTTGGTCTGTCTTTTCCCAGCAATCCTTTATCCTCGGGCATTTGTAAATACCTATGTAAAGACAGATACCGATGAAATAACCAATATCTGTAGCAGCTGTGTCTTTCCATGGCCTACAAATCCCTGTTGATTTCAGGGACGCATGGGCGTTGGTGTGGATGGCGATTGTCTGCATGGTACTTGTGGATACATACATACTGAAGATTACAAGCGGATTGAACGAGAATTCATTTATTAAAGTAAGCGGGTTTGGTTTGCCGACAGCAACATAAAGATATGGTCGGAGGTTAATAGGGTTAAAGATTTGGATATCTGTTAGAAATGGGAGATTTTGGCCCTTTTTCATTCCTTTTGTAGCTTCTCTAGCTTGCAGTCCATCTGACACTGCAGCTGGTAAATGTACAATCGGTGTGTACAGATCGCTGGCATCTTCAATACGATCTGGCTCCATATCAGTCGTCTCTTCGTTGTCCTCCTCCGGGTCACATAGCTCCTCGACTCTCTGAATACATTCTTCAGAATGATTTGAGTGTTAGTCCATTGATAGTGCTGTGAATTGTTTGTCAGTGCCGATATCAGCCTGTGGACTGTGAGAGGTTGGTTATGCTTAAAGTATAGTGGCACTCGCCGGCCGTTTCAATGCAACTAAATTCGTTTCTACGGTGAAAATGGTGCAAATGGACCTTTTATTGTGTTGAAAATGACTCAAATGATACCCTTACTCCAATATTTAATGATTATTTTTTGGACGCATGTATCCAAAATACAGACGAGGGGATAAAAGTGGCCAAGGATATACAGGTCAACTTGATGTCTTGGTATTGACACAGTAACCTACCACAACACAATCAACTCTTCATTCATTTGGAACCTGTCACATATTCAACCATTATCAAGACTCACCAAATATCCTAAATTGAACACGAACTGTTCATACCGTTGTTATTCTCCTCATCGGAGGGAGGCTTCCCATCGTTGCCCCTCTCTTTCTGCTTCTGCGTCTCCCTTTCGTTGTCCTCCTGTCCCTGCTTCTGCGCATTTGAGAACTTGACCACCTCAGGAGGCTCTTCCGAGTCAACAATCAAGCAAGCATTACCAATATCGTCGATAGTGTGCCCTCAAAAACTACCTACTAAATCGGCATCCAAATTTTCTTTCTCTACAACATGTGGCTGAACCGCCTGTATCGTCTGAAGCACTCCTTGCGGCCTCGTCTCTGCCGTTGCGCCCTGTCCTTGGGTCTCTATCGATTTAACTTCATCTAGTTGTATGTCTGTTGCTGTCTGAGAAATACCTGCATTACTTGCATTGATCCGTCGAGGGAAAATGTCGCAGGGCTTGTTCCGGTATTACCATCTCCCCCAGCATCGGCTGTCTCGTGCTCATCTTTTCGCCGCTTGCGACTACTCTCCCCGTACGTCTTAAAGACGAACTATTTCGCCGATAGCATCGAACTCAGGAACTCAGACTTTACCTTTGTATTCCTTTCAGATTCAACTATATCGACCGTGTAATACAACGAAAGGTTGGCAAAAATGTCCTCACACACCTCATGACTTACAGTGAGAATCTGCGCGAGAATCGAAGCCACCTTATGCACTGCCTCTGCCATTTCAAAAGTTAGGTAGCCCTCTTTATGTTATCCATCTGTAACCTCCTGTTCCGTATCAGTAACATGAAAGCCGTACAATTCCTACAGCAACAAAACACTCCTCTCGATCTGCGACCACAACTTCCGCACGAAAGCGACGTGACCTTGTACATGACATTAAAACCTACCGTCCTCCCTATAGACGGCAAAATTCGTATCCAAAACGTTCTTATATTCTTGATCTTTCTATACAAAACAGCGATATATTCCCCATCCTGCAATTGTGAGAAAAGCTCAGAACACTCCATCTCTATAGCAGTAATTGCAGATTCCATGCAGATAATGGATCGAAGAAATTACGCAATCGAACTTATTGCGGTCGGCAGACCGCGCTTTGATGATAACTCTACAAACTTTACGTTATCTCTGAACCATTTCCACGTATTACTTGACTGATCCAGGCCTCCAGATTTATAAATGTGCATAGCAAATTTCTTTACTTCTTTTTCCGAATTGGGGAGATCATCTGGTAAAGAAGGTCCATGAGCGCCTCGCAGAACCCACATGTCTCATCCACAACTGTGTCCTGTATTTGAAAAAGTCCAGCAGAAACTGCACTTCTCTTTCCTCTTTCCAATTCTGACGCTACCCTCTACAACAAAAAGAGCATCTCAATCTAGTAGTTGAGATGCCAAATATCGAATAAAGTCTTTCATCAATTCCTTTCCAAACATCCAACCTTTCGTTTCAGTGCGATATGGCACACCTACGTTGTCAGGAATCTCACCAATGGATAGCTTCTCGAATCTTCTTGAACACCATGAACGCTGGCTGAGTTTTTGCATCTCGTCCTCCACTGGTGGGAGCAGCCATCTTCATTCCCTCTCCATCTGAAACAAAATCAGACCATTTCAATATTTTATCTCTAGAGAATCTAATTTTCTCGCCATTTTCCACATAAATGACAAAATTCTTTCATCTACATTTTTCAACATCATCTCCATTGAGCTCTTCGCTGCAGAATGCTCTGACTATCAATCCCAAGTAAAAAGAACATCTTTTTGAATGAGTTCTACTGTTTCTAGAGATAACAGGGCTTTTTTCTGAACAGATCTGCTCACAAAGCGATGTCTATCTGCAAAGTTCTGCACTTCTCTCCGCGTATTACACTCTGATATCATCAAATTTCGTTGATTGTCTGCACTTTTTTGGTTGTAAACTGGATTAGATCATACTTAATAAGCATAAGCGCCCAATGCATGGAGAGAGTTTTTCAATTAAACTTGACTTCTAATTTCAAACGATCGAATTCACCTTGAAGATGTGCATGCAGCGCTTTAACACAGGGCGTAGTTTTTAAGACTTCGTCCTGGAAGAGCCTTCAAATAAACTCCCTTAAGTAACCGGCTGTTCGTGTAATGAACGTACAGCTACCACGGGTGTTGTGCATTACCATTCTCTTTTAGGTACATATACTTCGAAGGCCAAATGCGGCTGGATTTCTGGAGATTGTCTTTGTTGTTGCCTCTAAACAACTGCGGAAAATGGCGGACCGACTTTGATACTAGATTCTTTGAATCAATACGATTGCTTTCAGATTGTATCCATTCTGCTATTTTCATTCGATCCGCAATACGAAGAACGTGATGTTTGTCGCGCTTCAGTGGGCAAGAAGTTGGGGTTTGGAATTGGAGTGGAAACTGCATTACGATAGGCCACTGCGATATGTTTGCAGAACTGGTTGTCGAAACAAGTTTTGAGTCTGAGGAAGATGCATTAATTCGTTGAAAGGCAGCGATAATTGGAGAAGCGATAGAAATCGTGAGTGGTGTTGTGTGATGAAGGAATATTACAAGCAAACCGGAGCAATGTTGGCAAAATAGGCGCTTAAGGTGCGTATGTAACCAAAAGTAATTTGCGGGAGTAATTGCTATAGCGAAGTTCCTGCTTTGGTTTGAAAATATTCGGGCCATCTGTTTCGGTTGCGGTCAAGTTAATACTGGTTAGAAAGTAGCAGAAAAATACCACATCATTTACTAATACTTGGGCAAGAAACGTAACAGATATTGATGGGGCCACATAAATGTCCATACCCACGTTACAGTCACACCCAATATTTTCAGTCACTGTGTGTAACAATATAGTCGGATCCTGCAGCGGATACACGTTATACTGATTTCATAAATTTATTCTCATAGTAATGCCCAAAATCGTGCGGAGGGTATCCAGAAATTAACTACGAATGTAGGCGGCTGGTGGAAACCTATCGCACCTCTATCACTCGGAGACTGAACACAAAGGATATAAAAAAGTGGTAAAGCTCCTGTCACGGGGAGGATCCGCGACGGGAATCAGCGAAGGAAGCAAGGTGGCGGAAGCTACTATGGCCGTCGTCGCCCAAGGCGCCATAAATATCATTCCCGACAGGGAAATGTATGATATCTTTTTGGTCGTAGTAGTTGCCTGTTCACTAATTTTCTCGCGCTCTGCGAGTTTCGCATCAGCGCCTGCGGTAACCGTCCTTGGCGAAATGTGGTAGCGAGCAGAGGAGTTGGTAATAGTAGCATCGACGACGACATCAGTACTGTATAGCCCATAGGAAGCGGGAATTTTAATTTACATTCAAACGCGGGGACTCCGAATGCTCAGAATAATTGGGAACCTGGTAGAGTAGCGGATGCTCGACGGGGGCGACAATCACAACTTCCTTACAGAAGCGGGCGAAAACGTTATGGAGGGCATGATGTCGACGAGTCATGCCGTCTTCGGATTGGAAGGTCAAAGCGTGTTCGCCGCTTGGATTTGAGACGAGTGCGACGTCGGCCGAGCGCCGGGATCCGACCGCATAGCGATTGGATCGAGGGAATCGCGCGATGTAGAGACGGAGAGCAAGAGCTACTTTCCACGCAGAACAGGACATGTACATACCACGTGGGGGTGAGGAAGCGAAGAACAAACAGTGGATGAGGAGGATGTGCGCACGGAGAGGAGCCGTACTTTATTTGGTGCTACTGCAGACAAGAACAAACTGCCAGACTTCGAAAGTATACGTTCAGTTATGATCGCAGACTGCAGTCTTTCACCGGGGAGTGGCGAAGAAGAACTGCAGATGGCGTGAATATAAGAGCTAGATGGAAGACCGAGGGATCTTTCCCAGGTGGCGGTCGTGTGAAAGGGTCCGCATCTCAGAAGTACGTCCAACAGAATCAATTAAAGATTCTTGAAAAGTAACATAGTGGCGGTCAAATTTTTACCAATGGTCACGTTATATCACGTCACAATCATTAATATAATCGGCCAACGAATGAGTGGCACTAGTGCCCATAGTTTTTTAGAGGAGTTCGCGGATTTATTGGCGCTGAAATCCATTTTTGAAACACCATCGTACTCCACAGATTAGTCCTGTTCTCTGATCCCTTATTGGCTGGTGCGTATTCCAGTTAATGCAACACGAGTAGTTGTATTCACATCATGACGAACCCTGGAAGTAGTCGTCTATATAAGAATCGAAACCAAGTTTCAAACGACGAGGGAGTCAGCTATAAGGGGATCAATCTGATACCGATTCGTTCCTGTTGCCTTGTTTTTGCCACTGTTCCCTGACTGTGGGCTGTTTCGAGTTGCTGATTGTAACTCTGTTTCTCGAGTTGCCTGTCTGCGTAGCTCTTTGTTCAAGTTGCTGTTGGTAACTCTGCCGGCTACTGTCTGTTCCTTCAGTTTGTAAGGTAAAGACTTAAGTTTGGAGATGGCAGCGTCTGCCATCGCGAGTCTGTGCCGACTCTGTTTTTTTGTGAAACATTACAGCTCTGTCAACCGAAGTCACAAAGGTACCAATAACAGTACTGTGCAATATTGTACCACAGACAATACGTGCACCTTGGATATAACGTAAAGAATAAGATTTTTTTGTCTTGTGAAACATTTAAGTTCTTTTAACCAAATTCACACAGGTACTGATAACATAACTCGTTTATAGTGACTTCTGGAGAGCACTATTTAGACATTATTTGTATCAGCGAAGCTGGAACAGTTGATCAAGTGCGGAACGAGTGAGCTACCCCGTTTTTGGAACAAATTGAATAAGAGACTAGAGCGGTTGAAATAAGGTGCATCTTTCGACTTTGTGAAAGCATTTTTAGGCTGAGTGCAACGCCGTTCATTTGAGAAATTAAAATAATTTCCAAAGGGAGTAGCCTTGAGCCTTCGGAGGAAGGTATGGAGACTAGATTGGTTGAAAATTGAGTCCAGAATTCGGAGGAGGTTAATGGCGCGGAGGATACAGTTGTTCTAGAATCCAATGAGAACCAAGTGTTAGGGGCCGAAAACCATCAAAAAAATTAAATCTGCTTCGTTGGGCATCACTAGCACATTAAAAGTTATTGTAGAGAAAACTGAGGCACACGGGAAGGAAGGCAATTAATTAACTTAGCGAATCCCTTGATGTGTTGAGAGCGAAAAAAGGCTCAACAAAAAATCCTGAGTCTTCTGAGCATGTGGAGCCAACAATGTTGGTGTCAAATAATGAGGACTATGGGCCAATCACAAAGGATTCGGCCAGCATTTCTATCCAGAAATGGATAAATGGTGCTCATTCTGGGATTAATCTCCAGGATATAGGACCTGCAGGTATGGTCAGTGTAAAAAGGTCGGAATATTTGGAATATACCTGAGTGAAAAAAAGATAGACAAGGTGTATCCTGTTGATGAAGCGTACAAAACATAGCAAATTTCCTTTGTGAACATCTGTTTTAAAAGGCTTAGTGGTTGCTCATTTTCTGAAGTACAACGTTTGAGGAGCCGTCTTTTACACGACTTTCCTATCATCAGGGCATCTGAACAACGTCTCATGCCACTTGCCTTTGCGGAGGAAGCTCAACGTGCTTTTGCTGATGTTTCAAACAACAACGTATTTGCAACGTCCACTGATGTGTGGAAACTTATCTAACACCATTTTTGTAATAAGGAGCACCGTTTGCACTTCAAGGCAAGTTTTTCTGCATGTGGTAGAACGAGATGCGCGATTCTGTCGCTAAATTTGCAGAGATATTGAGGGTTACAGCAATTGCAGTGCCGAACTCTGTGTCAAACGATGTAATGCTCAACCTGGCTTCCCTCGCAAGTTACAGGATCAGGCATTTTTTGCCGGGCGATTTTGATACAATAGTGAGCTCTGCATCCCTTTTTTCGACTGCAAAACAGTCAGTGTACAAGGAACAAGTTCGAGAGATCGGTGAGGGACATGGCAGGTTGTCCCCAAACCACCAGCGCTAGATGGAGAAAAAGTTTTCGGAAACGTGAAATGCCATTATTGCGGCATCACAGGCCATATTTCGAGATTCTGGAAGAAGACGAAGGTGGTGTAAGCTAGAAAGTACGCATCACGGGAAGCCAAAGGGGATGCTCCGAAGCCTATGGAGTCGATCAACCTCCAATATGGTTTGAAAGTGCTACTGTACCTCCAGATGGTAGACGCGAACTGCTGTGGGCCTGTGAGGGGCCAATTTTTGAGCAGATTATTGAGGATAGTGAAGATATTGCAAATGCGGTAACTAAATTTGGAGAGAAGCTTACTGTACCGATCGGTACAGCCGCGTTGTCTATATGGGTGGACAAGAATTCATACCTCAGCAACGGAGTTAATTTCACATCCAAGGATGGTACAGCAGAAGCTGCAGATGGTAGAGAGATTGAAGCCGCAGGAGCAGGTATGTTGACTTTCAGTTTCCGGGTTAAAACTTTCAGTGAATTTTCGCGTAATGGAAAGTTTGCCAGAAAAAATGCTGGCGGGGAGAATAGCTATCTTACGGTGCGACAGTTCAGCAATTCCAAGACAGAAATTCTGCAATAGGTGTACACGTGACAGCTTGTTTGCAGAATTCTGCTTTTTGGGTGTGATGTAAATTACTGAAACGGACGATTTAGTGAAGTCACGTGCGCAACTATCCTTCGCCCATCACCGCATTTACCACCGCCTACGACCCCCAGTTCCACCGTCAATAAATCCATCCGCTCTTTTTTCCCATGAAACCTGCGATTCCCTCATCTTCTTCCCTATCTAAGGCTCCTTCGCCTCTGCGCTCCTCCCAAGCTCAACGCGGTGCTTCGGTACTCAACCCTTCTTTGGCTGCCCCGTCACCGCCGCCTCCTCAAACGGCGTCGATCCCACAAAAGAAAGGAGAAGGCCCCGGTCAGCGCTCGAAGTTTAGTAACGAAGAATACCTCATTTTTCTCCGCGAAGTTTCTGCGTGTAAGGCTCACATTGCCCGAAAAAGGAGAGACACGAGCATTTCGAACACGCTGCATGCAAGGCTAATGAAACTACACATCTCTCAAGCAGAATAACATGGAAAGCCCTTCAAGATCGATACAAGCCGCTCCAGGTCAAGTTCGACAGAGAACATCGCGCGCAGAGACGTTTAAGTGGGATCGGAGGAAGGTTTACGGGCGCGACGAGCTGCTGGTGGTCATGAAGGATGACCGTGACGATGCCCTTCGTGCAAAAAACGCGAAAGGTGAGAAGGAAAATAAGAGAGAGCAGAGAAAGAACGACCGGGTGCCGTTATTCGAGCGCGTGCGACGGCTCGGTTTGGGGAGCAGGATGACGGGAATATTGTTGCGGCGGCTGGTGAGGATGAAGAGGAAGGTAACTTAGAAGCAAGACACGGTAGGAAGCATAGTAAAAGGAAGGCGGTGGGAGTCGTCATGGAGGAGGAGGTGGCCTTCATATTGGCCTTGGAGCGTGCTGACAAGCAACGCATGGAAATGGAGCAGAGGAAGCTCGATCGCGAGCAGCGCAGTTTTGAAGAAGATTGCGAGGAGCGCAAGCGCGCGCGTTTTGGGCGAAAAGAGGAGCGCAAGGCTGCTGCATACCTGGAGCTGAAGAAGATGCAGCTCATGCTGCAAATGATGACTGGTCGTGTCAAGCGCGGCGGGGAAAGTTCTACGGACTGTGAAGGGGGGAATGGGGCTGTGGATACCTCCTCGAAGGCTGGCGGTGCAGCTTAGAGCCCGAGTCCGTAGCGGTCACGAGGAACGAGCATCAGCCAGCGAGTAGCCGGAGCGAAGGACTAAAGGCGGCAGAGCTGCAGCCCCAGCCTTTGAAGAGGCACCATAAGTTGTTTATTCTTCTCTCCAGCTGAGGAAGTCCTCTAGTGTCGGCGGTTTGCAGTCGAAGTAGCGGGATTTTCGGTTTCGCCAAAAGCAGTTGCGGATGTTGCACAATTTATAGCTGCAATATAGAGCGTACTAACAGGAAACTGTAGGAAGCACATCTTTCGAGGGAAGTCGACGGTTGTCCAATACGTTTCGACTTCTTTAAACATCAATTCAACTGTGATGCGCGCACTAAACATCGCCTGGTTAAACGCAGCTTGGTTGATGCTGATACTTGAATCTTGAAACCCGATCTCTAGGTAGGCTCGAGAGTTGTACCCGCTGTCACTGTAGGTACAGAACTGGCTGCCGTTGAGGTTAAGGACTTTTTCGAGTTTTGAGTCAAGATTCAACCTTGAGTACAATATCCAGTCATGACTTTTCCCTCTACAGTCACATAGACGTGATGAAAAATTCCTTCCGCTGTCGTTAGTGCTTGAAATTTGAGAGCGTGCTTTCTCTTATGGCCGTTGTAAACAACGTTCTGAAGGGCAGTATCATCAGGGCGAGCTACCTCTATCCCTGTCCCATTGATAACCCCTATACAGTTTCTTAACGCTCCTATCTTGTGTCTGACTTGCGTAGCGAAGTTTTACACCCTCTGACTCGTGTACCTTGAAGCAATCTGTCCAGCTGGCAATTCTTTCCTTTCGTCTACAAATCTATCCATCAGAAGATTTCCGAGAAATGGGCCGTATGCTTTCGAAACGATACTTCTAAGTCCTTCCATTTTTTTGGTGTAGACAAGCGCTCAAATAAAACACAAGTAGACAGCATTCCTGTAGTAGAGTAAAATTTCTCTTCGCTGCGTACGAAAACGGCCTGCTTGTGAGGACATCAGAAATTTGGAAGAGGTCTTGGCGCAGGAAACGAAAGTAAGGAGGCATTGTTCGTCTACCATCCCCGCAAACACGTCCTCAAACGAAGTAGTTGAGATAATAATACCGCGTTCGATGTAGTACATGTATTTCCTGCGGGTTCTTCGGAAAGTATTAAATGCTGTATCCAAGAGGCTACTGCTTATGTCTTGATGTGCACGGCGGTTTATGAGAAGGGCTAAGGCATTTTTCAAGAACCTAAGACGCCGGTTTGCAATGGTTTCGGTTTCCAGTTTTAGAGAGCCGCGGCGTGGTCCACGCGTAAAGCATGAGATATTGTGGTAGGGACTATTTTGCCCACTGGAGTGCTACCGTAAACAAGTAAATGTCTACTTCAGAAATTGAGCACACTTCTCACGTGTATGATTGCTTACAGTGTAATCATCATCTTGTACTGCTTAATAATTGCTGAAGTTCTTTGCACCGTAAGATCCTAAATGTTTTGGAGGAGTTATGGGCTGATATTTAATCTCGAAACAAACAAAAAATTCCATATTGGTTGACGAATTCGCGTTGAAGGACACTTTGGTAACCATGGACTCAGCATCGACGAGGAGACATTTGAGGAAATTATTGCAGTAATTCAGGATGCATATGTTGATGAGGCGCTGAAAAGTATGGATTGCAGTCAGTTCTCAATAGTTGCATCAATGCATAGGAGGCGTCATAAACTGTTGTGTCATCGACGAGCAATTTCCAAGGGTTTGGGATGCGTCAAGAGGTTTCAGCACACCACGGCCCTTAAGGAAAGTGTGAAACCTGCTAATGAACCAGTGCGCCGTTGATATCCGAAAGAAGAAGAGGTAGAGGTAGATACACAGGCAATGAGCAAGTTGGTTAAAACTCGGTGTCTCGGAACCAGCACTCTCGCCATGGGCAGCAAATAACGTATTTACCCGATACAAGGACGGAAGCGTTACAGTTAATTCCAATTTTCGCCACTTGAAAGATTTAACAGTTGCTGATTCTTGTCCGATGGAGAATGTCCGAGACAATCTTGACTGGTTGGTAATCAAACGAGTATTTTCAACATTCGATCTGAAAGACGGATTCTCTCAGATTGAGTTACACCACAGCTCGAAAGCATACACAGCAATTCGTACTGTACTTGGCCTATTACAGTTCACCAGACTTCCACAGGGATTGAAGAATTCACCCGTTACTTTCCAACGCCTGCTAAACTCTATCCTTGGTGATCACAAAGGAAGTGATTTGTTAGCATTCACAGATGATTTCAGTGCGGGAACGCAGACGGAGAACTTGAAGTTCCTTGCCGAGGTTTTCGATCTACTGTACACGGCCGGGGTGCAGTCAAAGTTGTCCAGATGTCATTTCGGGTAAGATATGCAGAAATACTGGGCCATATAGTTGATCAACGCGGACCAAAGCCGTACGAAAAGCATGTAAAAGCAATCATAGCATTTGAAGAACCGTGTTCGGGCGATGAGCCCATGCTTTTTTGGGTTTAGCGAACTATTTCTCTGATTTAGTTGATCATTTCGCTGATAATGCTTCCCCCTAGCGAAGTACTGAAGGGTACTGGTTTTTCCAAAAAGAAGAGTTGACTCACAGACTGGGACGAGATACAGGGTGCAATGCAACGCCGAGCTTGGAAAGAAACTAAATATGTTCTGGGCAATCCAGAAGTTCTTGGCGGCCCCAGCGCGCGTAGTTTCCAAGAAGGTAATGACAGATAGTAAATCTTACGAGCTGGGGGCAGTGCTCTTACAGTGTGAGGATGGGAAGAAGTGGCGTTCAGTTCCATTCACCAGTCGCTTGTTGAAATCTGCGGAGTGAAATTACTCCCCAACCGAAAGGGAATGATTCAAAGTCATTTATGTACCCGTCAAGTGGAGGCATTACTTGCATGGTAAGTGTGGTGGTGACCGACCATTTGTCTCTGAAATGGTTACTTAGTTTGAAGGAACCTATCGCAAAGGTGGATGTTGGAAGTCCAAGAGTTTGATTTCACAATCGAGCACGGGAATGGGCCATAGCTGGTAGCACCTGACACTTTGAGCAGAGATGCTTTACCAAAAGTTGCGACAACGGGTTTATTTACAGCTGGAGAGAGCAAGCGCCAAAGGAATAAAAGCAGGTACAGAAGAGGAACGTGTAGCATCGATGCGAGAGATTGTTATGCATACACCGGTAAGGGTAAGCGCGATTGGTGACGTAGATGAGTTTCGTGATGGACCGTCGGAAGAAGAATGAGGGATGCTCAGAAAGCGCAGTATGGTGACCTGTCGGAATATTCCCTAGTGAATCGTGCAGTTTTTCTGGATGATTCGGGTTTGTTCAGAAATGTGTGCAGGGATGAGATGCCCATAGTTGTACCGGCTGCTTTGAGGTGAAAATTCCTCTCGCATGCGCATGGCTCACGATTGACTGGGCATTATAAACTGCGCAGAACTTTGGCAAGGTTACATGGGCGGCATTGGTGGAAGGGAATTATACCAAAAATTGTACAGTTTGTCAAGCAAAGCCACGCTTTCAGTGTACAGTTGCAGATGATGCACTGCCCAAAAGGCAAGCTTCCCTGTAAATTATGTACCCCAAGCGAAGATTTGAACAAATTGCATTTGACATTCAGATAATTAAACCACGTACAACTAAAGGTAATATTAAGATGCTTGGGATGGCGGATGTTTTCACTTGATTTGCGCGTACTGCACTAATTGCAAATGGGTGGACAGGGAACATAGCTAAGGTCCTCATTGATGAATGGATCGCCTTATTTGGTCCAAAGGAGTGGCTTTTGTCGAATGGAAGTATTTACTTGGTGGGAAGGGCAGCAAACGAGCTGAATAACATGCGCGGCATCGAGAGAGAATAATTACCTTTGCACCCGAAAGCTAATGGTACAGTAGAGATGGAATAATACAATTGCCAAGTATTTGGCCAGTTTATGAATACTGCCGATTCGGATTGGGATGAGCACGAAGCGCTAGCTTGCTACATTAACAATACTGGGTAATTTGCTGCCACGGGAATGAATCCATACAAAGAAATGTTCGGGGTTGAAGCTTTTTGAGGCGTGGTGAGACGTGGAACCTGATGGTGTATGCGATGAGCCCCCCATCTTAGCATCACGCCTGGAATTGTTGCGCAATCAATTAACCGGTCGTGCGAAAGACGAAGGTGTAGTATGATAAGAATGTCAGAGGTGAAGATATGAGATTGGCGATCGCTTGTTATTATGGTCAGTGTAGATAAATAAGTCTGAAGGTAACCAAATATAGTGAGGCCTTGGATTGGACCATACATTGTAAAGGCAAAGCTGGGTCATGTAGGATATAAACTGGAGTCTAAAATTGAGAACAAGATCCTTTGGATGCACAGAAAATGTTTGAGAAAATATCGGCGGATGTAGTGGAGACTAGAGAGCCACAGTCGGAATGTTTCCGGATAGTCTCCAAAGTGTTGATAGGATTACTGGTATACAGAACCGGAGCAATAAGGATGTGCAAATAAAGCGCTACTTTCGTGTGAAGGTTAGTGGAATGCACAGCTAGACCTGGACCCGAGAATCGAATTTGCGCAAAGCAGTTGTTACTCTTTTCAAGCGACGCGTCGCAGAGAATAACGTTGCCCAGCACGGGGAGGATGGAATCAAAAATGAAGAAGTAAATTTGCGTGAGGAGTAAGTTGATCCAAGCAGTGAAAAATGTACCTACGAAGAATAAGTGGAGCACCGAAACTTACATACGGGATAGGTGAATCCGTGGATAACGAATGTTGAGGACTAAGCAGTAGCCATGCAATGCTTTAAAGCGGGAATAATTCAAGTTCCTTAGCTGAAAGTGGCAGTCACCACGTTTGTATATGTATCTTTGTGAAAGGACGTCCGAAATGCTGACAACTTATCATTCTGTTGTGTATGAATTTTATGAATGCAACGCGAGTAATTGCATTCATGTCATGAAGAACTCCGGAATTAGTCGTCTATATAAGAATTTTCAACTGACGAGGGAGTCAGCTGTAAGGGGAGAAGTCTGAAACCGATTTGTTCCTGTTACCTTGTTTTTGCCACTGTTCCCTGACTGTGGGCTGTTTCGAGTTGCTGCTTGTAACTCTGTTTCTCGAGTTGCCTGTCTGCGTAGCTCTTTTGTTCAAGTTGCTGTTGGTAACTCTGCCGCCTACTGTCTGTTCCTTCAGTTTGTAAGGTAAAGACTTAATTTTGGAGATGACAGCGTCTGCCATCGCGAGTCTGTGCCGACTCTGTTTTTTTGTGAAACATTACAGCTCTGTCAACCGAAGTCACAAAGGTACCGATAACAGTACTGTGCAATATTGTACCACACACAGTGAGTGCACCTTGGACATAACGTAAGAAAAAGAGTGAATACAAAACGTACAGTATTACTGCAAGTTGAATCATCTTTACTTCATGACTTAATCTATAAAGGGCACACATGGTCAAGCTGACAGTGTACGCTACGATATTTACATTGTGTCGCTGCCCAATCCAGGTTACGCGCTAGTACCTAGGCTGTAATTGTAAATGTAGACCATATGGTCGCAGAGAATCTTTGCCGAAAGTGATCGAGAGCGGCCGCTGGTATACAAACAGTCGCCGGGATATCAATTTGGCATATGTCTCAATCACCTCGGAGGTTGACTCGCAGGGTACAGCGAAGGAGGATTAAATGGTTTTCGCAAGGAGATTTCTAAAATTCGAAATTGGATTTCAGACATACGTTTGTAACGTCTGAGAACTTTGCGGATATTTTCCACAAAGATGTAACTGACAAGGTATCTGGGTAACTTGAGAATTGAAAGTTGAAGAGTTTGACCGATTTGCTGGAGATTGAGCTTTGCCGGAAGGCTTACGTCTTGAAGCTACGCCTGCCGAACCATAATAGTTCCAGCTCTACTCCCAACTCAAACTGCAAACAATACTTGTCATCAAGTGGGCGGGAAATGTGTATCAACCACGTGCATCCAAAAACTACTAAGTAATGCTCTAATAGCCTACTTTAATCAATAACTTCTTATTTTTTTCAACTCAGCCATCTCAGTGTCTAAGTATTTTCCGCCATTCTGTCACACCCATGGACATGGCAGTTCATTCCTGCTTGCCATGATGGCACATCATCACAATATCCGTGCATGCACAATTTCAAACGACACTGTGTTATTTACAAGTGCCTCCAAAGTCACATGTTCTGCCTGCGTTAGGAATCTCAAGTTTCACGCTGACGAAAGCGATATGCCGGCCTAACCCCAGATTGTTAACAGCCAACGTGGCGTAATCGACACGCTGGCCGAAACCTCTTGACACACAACCAAGTCATGATATGGCATGTGCCCTTTTACAGTCCATTCTAGTCCATTCTAGTCGATTACAGTCAAAGCCACCGTCACCCTGACCAATATCTCCGGTGTCCATGTGGAGCATTCAAATACTTCCATTTGGCCATTCCACCTATTTACCGTCATTCCAATTATAACATTTGTAAGCCGTGCAGCCTATAGAGGCGGTTTACTCAGCCAATCAGGTACTTGTTTAACGTTGCTCCCCCAAAACACCTAAATGCGTCGTGATTTTGGAAGGCCGGAAACCCCGGTTTCGTCTCCGGAGGGTTTGGTTTCGGGGCATGCTATGGCACCTGAGCCGTCCTGGGCCGAGATCTAAGGTGCCACTGATCCATCCATCAACAGTAACTACCTTTTTCAGGCGATTAGGAAATCAATTCAATATCAATAAATAATTATTTTTGCAAAAAAATATTCATATTTAATGAATACATGATGAATAATTTAATTCTCTTGGCGAATAATTTTCAAAAGAGAGTGTACGAGAAATTAAAGAGACGATTTTGTATCACACCTACAGTTTGCCGTTGCCGCTCGGTAGGTCGGACCAATATCACCTCCCCCTCCCTCCTTCGCACTCAAAATGAAAAAACTGACAATGACATCGAAAGACATTGTCACTCACTACTTCAAAACAGACAAAAAGAACCAGAATAGGTAGGTTTAAGAGTTTGTGACGGAGCGTGAGAAGAATGGTTCGAAATGGACCAATTTGCTGGACCAAATTAAACGCGCGCACACAGGCTACGACCCCGTCGTCTGGGAGGCGATCCACCAACGATTTAACGGCGCCGTTTTCAATCGGATCTTCGTCTCCGAAAACGGCCGCAAAATATGACCTTGGCTGGACGCTATTATGCGACTTAGAGCCTTTCAACTACGTTTGGAACGCGCTCAAGCGCAAGCACTTAAAATGGAATCTATCTGACGCGAAACCCTCTGCAAGTACATAAAAAAGCTCACGCCGTTGGTCGAGAACACCGAGATGCTCCCTGACAAGTTGGCGATCGTGTTCGGTGGGTGGACGCTGGGTTCAATGAATTACCCGGCGTCTTGGCGTCGTTCTTGGCGGAAACCAGCATGTGTACTGCACCATTCTGTTTTTTTTCTCTATTTTTGGTGATGAAGCAGACCACTCCAGTGATTAATACCATCGTTTCTTGGAGCATGTGTTTGATATGTACAGAAAACAGTAGGAAAACGTTGATGCTCTTATCGTCAACAATTACTCGGTGAAAAAGAAGCTCGCCACTGATTTTGGAAGGTCGTTAGACAGGTGCACTAGTCATAGCTATGAGCTTCTGAAGAATCATGAACCGTTGTTGGCCAAGATCCACGATCTCATGAAAGGTTAAGTTCAGGGTGCTCGCCGATCGACTGCGGAAACAAACCCCTTTGTCTTCCGTTACTCAATATCCTACTAGGTTGACCTCCTCTTTTGCGATGGTAAGTCTGTATGTCCGCATTGGCTCATTAATTGAGCCCCTTGATGACGCTGATATTGACCAGTATCGGCTACTTCCCTCGGAGGAGCGTTGATAAAATTCTGGACATCCTTAAGAATTTAGAGATTGTGACAAAGAAACTGCAGAAGGATGAAACGACGATGGAGCTCTCTAGTTTCTATCCGACCAAGCGCTGTCCTCATATGAAGCACACTTTGTCCTCATATGAGGACAAAAAAATAGGAAGTACTGTACTGTGGTAGTCAAATATTTGATTTTTTTGTCCCAATAAATATTAGTAAAAACGTTGCACTGTAAGGAGTTACTTACAGTAGTGTTCGACTAATCGACGTACTGAAGATGCAATAGCTTCCAACTTTACATATTCCCAGTCACTTCCTCACATCCATCACTGGGATGGTGGCCTATTATGCGAATCGTAGGTTGGTGACCCAGAGATCGTTAGTTCGATTCTCGCTGGAGTTCTGTAAGAAGTCCGAAAATTCCAACGGGAACTCGACTGGTTGTGCAAAAGCTGCAGACTCAGTGCGCCATTAGGCATCTACTTGAACATGAGACAGAATACGGTAACATCTCACAAAGGGATAATTTCAGTACGCCGTAGACAGCAGCTAACTTCGCAAGTCAGATGACGCAAGTACAACCAGTAGGGGCTATAGAAATAGAACTCATTGATCATTTTTTCTTTTAAAACCAAAAGTTATTGTTTCTCGCGCACGTGGTCCATAAGCAACATTTTGTGCTCGCCTGACATATATAAACATCATCAAGCCTATTGTCACGGCAAGTAGAACAAAGAACTTTTGACTTACTGACCTTACAAACTCGACAGCGACCTTGGTAAGATGCGTCAGTATACTCACCGTTACTCAATTTCCTCTTCTTTTTAGTTACAGCAAGATGAGTTCCAATCCCTGAAACAGGGTCCAACACATCACTTTCATCCTCATTTGTAAGCAGATAGATGCCCTACGTGATCTCGAATCAAACTTATTCTCAATTAGTTCTTCGGCAAACATCTCATAAAACTTAGATTGTGATAAGCAGAGTCTTGGACCAAATAATGCTTGTATAGTAAAAATGAATCAACAGTTATGATCGATAGGAGAGAGGAATTGACCCTGAGCGACAAATCTTTGACTTCCAATTTCTTCTCAATTCCAAGGGTATCTTACCTGCATCTGTTGTGACGATCGACTTGAGAACACGTGTCGTATACCTCTCCACAACATCTGGAACTGCAATCTCGAATTCCACTTTCCTTGTCTCGCCATCCACAGTTCTCCATCTTTCCCTACAAATTGGGGTTCCCTGATTGGTTGTATGGCAACTGCTGACGAAATATCTTCGTTCTCTATCCATCCACAACACAGCCATTAAAGATTTGTTGGTTCAGGATTCTTCGAAACCATCGAGATATGATCTCCGCGCTCCGTGAGCTCCTGTGACGACAAGTGTTGCATCGGAAATTCCTTAACCGCATTCTTGACCACACCAATAAATCTCGTTCCATATCTCATCAAGGCTTCCGCAGTTGACACCGATGCAAAAAATGAATTCCACATACGACGCGACCTCTTCAGCCAAGGTTGAACAAGACGAAGTGTAAGGGCGGTGTGTGACAGAATTGCTCTGTGAAGTCACGCCGAAGGCCACCCGTTTTCCCCATCACGAGCTCCAATCTCAACATTATTCCAGACTGGCCACATGCAGAAGCCTTCAATTCGCAGCCATTTTCGGGCTTTCTGTCATAAAGCGTAGTGGGAGTCCTTTTTTGATCCAATCTCCCCGAGACCGTACCATCTGCTAATACTTTCATCGACGCAGATATGCGAAGATGGCGTGACATATTGCCTGCTGGTCATTGATGGCCTTCAAAATCCACTTACCAGAGACCATCTCGAGTCATCCAAGGGCTTTCCTCCCGTTCAGAAGTGTGACTGAAGCAAATTTTGCCAGAATCAGCTCAAACCTTCTACGTGACATGATCTTTCCAAAACTGGTGCTGGAATGTACTTCGAACCAGATTCACTCCAGAGGTCGCGGTGGTTTGAAAATGAAAACCTTGTCATAAGTATGAGAATCCCAAAGAACTTCAATATCTCTCTGACGAGACGGTATGATTTCCAATGGCATTCAATCGATCATTTGTAAGGTCACGCATGACGGTTAGGTGACGGAGCGGAAACATGCTCATAAAGCATTCAAATGGCGATAAATCTCGAGGAGCACAACCATACGCGAGAGTATTACCAGAGTAGCCAATTATTTTGCAGCTTTCTCTGATACATTTTCATTAATAGGTGTGAAAACCTTCTGATTGGTCCATGATCGTCCATGAGAAAAAACAGGTGCATCTGATTGATGCGCCGTGGAATCATCGGAATTCCCATCTGATGCCGACGAAGACGGTTGAGGAGCGCCCAAACCTTCATGTGCCGCTTCGTTTGGCAATTGAGCGGTTCCTTCCTCCACTACGACGTCTGTTGGAGGTAATCCCGCTTTGATGTTGACAATCTTCAACGTGAAGTTTTGAGACGGTCACGTATCTTCCAGCTTGCCTCCACTGACTTCCTCCTTCGACGCTTACAATGTCGATGTGGACGGCAATAACGGTTCCAGCGAGCAATTTCTTTCCAAGCTGACCCATACAAGCGCTTACATTCTGCAGCTGACGTAATAAGGGAAGCATGGCAGTGAATCCCTTGTTTCCTGGAACTGTTCGTGGATCCATTCTGTGAAAATTGAGAGGAAAATCGATAGGTATCGCGTCAGGGAAAGTTGGTCTGCGTTGAGCATAGTTGGAATTCTCGAAAAGTTTTTTTGATCGAGTATCTACATGTTTAAAAGAATACGTGGGAACTATGGAAAGGCAGCTAAAAAAATTTATTTAAAAACACATTTGGTAAAAGTTGTCCTCATATGAGGACAATGGTCCAATAGACACTAGGAATTTATTTTTTTATGGCGGGTCAGGACTTTTCCTCAATGATTGAACGCCTCTAGCCGCGAGCACATATCATTTGTGATCCGGACTTCGATACGAGTATAGTTCTGATTTAAGAAGGGAAAGTAGGTTTTCTAGCAGCCGAGCAGAAGTCCGCAGTTGCGCGCTTGTGATCACAGAAGACTTCCAAGTTAGATGCTCAGCCGAGGAAAATCTTTTCATAAGACGAGCGCGTGGCAAAATTGGGAGAGGTTCGCTGCTCATCGGACGAATATATAGACAGAAGATTCATAATCCCCACCTCCAATATATGCGAACGGTTCTTTTCTTGAGCATTACATGCTGTCGGAGCAATCTACTTGGTATTTCAGTGGGTAGTTTTGAAGCTCAGATATTCCTTTATTGTAATATTGATTTGTAAGCTGAACGTAAATATTGTATACCATGAGAAATAGATATCATTGTGCGAAAATATTCATATTTTTTGGGAATTCTTATTGCATAGAAATGGCGAATAATTAAAGTTTTCATTTAAACAGAAGAATTATTTATTCTTCAAATTAAACTTGGGAAATAATATTAAAACTCTTTTTTCCAATCCGCTGCCCCTACTGATGAAATGTGACTGAATACAGTAAACAGCATCAAGAGCAACACGGTATAACAGCATACCTCCACTTGGTTTCAACATAGAATGCATAAGTGCATAGCAGATTCCACCTGGCCCCTAATTTTAATTAAGTTTTTTCTGGTGTAATGTTATAGAAACTGTCGATAAGCGCATGAAAATTCAAAATTTTGAAATGACGGCGGCGATCAAACCATTTGAATCACTCATGACTCACATCATGCAATGCGATTTCGCGTGTGGCATCGCCACGTCCCCCACCTCATTCTTTCGGTTCTTCTGCACACAGATACAATTCAGACGTTATCTGCGCTCGACAAGCAGAAAATTGTATTAGATTACCGCGCCGCCGCAAAGCTAAAAATGAGACAGCAACCAATCAGCCATTGCCACGGGCCAAGGACGCTCTGTGACTTGAAAATATCCCCAACCAATCATCCATCAGCCGCATAATCCGAACCGAAGGTCAGCACGCAGCTATTTCCGTGGAAGCCAGCGCATCAACAAAGCGCCGTCGTCTCACTGCAGCTCTTTGACTTGAAAATCTCTGTTTAAGTGATTATGTGACGAAAACAATAGCTGCATCGCGTTGAATAGCGACCTCGTCAAGTTCAACGCCATTGAACTCCTCATTAATGCCAAAAAGTTGCTCCAAGGACCGAAAATAAATCCATGAAGTTATGAAATGGTTAATTAGAGCGCTTAAAAAGCGGTTTGGGCTAAAGTTCCGACGAGCACATTGCGAGGCCATGAGCGCTGATCAAGGTGCGATCGCGAGGGAAATGCCGCGCATTAAGTTGATTATCGCGATCTACTCACTCCGTGACGTGTGCAACGCCGATGAGTTCGGCATTTCTATCACTATCCGCCGACTTGGACGCTTTCAAACGGTCCCATGTCGAGCTCCAGGAAAGATAAGACGCGTATAAACTTCCTATCTTGCTGCAGTTCAGTAGGTAGCGAGAAAATTCCGTTGATGATAATTTTAAGGGCGTGAAAGCCGCGTCCATTTAAATGCAAGTCGGGCTTCGAGCTTAGGTCCGACTATCATGCGAACGAGAAAGAGTGGATGACAAAGGAGCTTTACTTCAGTTGGCTTAGGCGGCTTGAACTCTATATCGTTAGTAATCCGGGCCGTAGGAATCTGCTGCTCGTCGACAACTGCTCTAAAACGGTAAGAAAGAAGAGCTGTCACCGATATAAAATGTCCGTGTCGAATTTTTGTCGCCAAATACGGCCAGAAAATTTCAGCTTTTAGATATTATCGTTTGGGTCAAAGGGAAGTACAAGCGCAGTCTTTTGTTTCAAGTTATTTGAGAATATCGAAAATGGAAAAAATTCTATCTATAATGTATACTTTTTGACGGCTATGCGATGGACATGCGAGGAGTGGATCAAATGTCTCTCTTCAGTGATCTACAATTATTTCACGCATTTTCTCAGGCAATCTAGCAATAAGGGTACTGGTACAAAGACGTAGATCAAAGAAAGTTCCCTACAGAGTATGGAGCGGGATGCGAATGAACATGGTGTGCAGATTACGTGTAGTAGGTTGAGTAGCCTTTTAACACAGGAAGACAAAAACGATGTCGTGCGATTGAGTACATGTAATTAGCTGGTTAGGGATGTGGCAGATCGTCAGAACTGGCGGTATTTGACTCTTATGGCGAGAAGAGCGACGATTCAGAGGAGGTCTACAGTGTAGAGAAACAGTTTATGTCGCTGGAAATCTCTAAATCTGCTTCACTGACCTTATACGTTCTGGAGGCTTTCCTCCAGTGCCTGTGCAAGCTCAGACTATAGAAGCAGCGTTACGTGATGCAAAAAAAACTTCCTACTTTTTAAGTAAAAAGTAATGCATTTTTTCTCACCTCCCGATTAGTTCATAGCCCAGTTAAGAGCGGAATTAATCATATTCCGAACCTGCATAATCTCAGCGAGGGTTTACTGCAGTAGAATCCATTTCAGAAATGTAAATGCACGGAAAAACACACACATCGGATACCAAGGAGCACATCCGCGCCAAAGTCCATCCCCTTGCCTCCGACACTACTTTTTCCCACCCTAAATCACGATGGCTAAAGCGATTGCAGATGACCCCTATCACACCCTATCTCTTTTGCTGTCAGTTAGAACCACTTCCCCTGATACCGAGCTTCCGCTGTAACTACTACAGGGAAGCTGTTTTGTCGTCTGTCTCTCACCGCTGATGATGAATTGATCATTGTCCGCGATGTCGCTGCTGCGGAGGCCACATCGCCCCCTTCGGCGAAGTGCTAAAGAGATTCAAGACCCCCGCTGAACAGGCTAGCGCTAATGCGAACAGTTCCGCGAAAGAAACGTGAAAAAGTCTCCAGGACATGTTCAAGAAGCTGATGAATGCCTACCAGAAGAATGATTCAAGAGAGAGGATGATTTCAGGGATTGAAGGGGAGGTATGCTAGAGATAAGAGCTCTTGAGAGCGATATAAAAGGCACAGAAAAGATATATAGGCAAGCATGGATGCTAAAAAGGTTGCGTGCGCGGCCGTAAAGAGTCGAAATGCGCAGATCTGACAGTCGCTTGTAGTGACCGCGTTAGCACGTCGACAGGAGGGGGAGAGCAGCGAGGTCGAAAGGACTATTCGTGGACGTGCAAAGCGCCAGAAGGTATCCGCAAAGGGGGAAAACGTGAATGGGAGGGCTTGAGTAGCGCTAAAGGAAAACGACATGGCGCACATTTTTGTCGAGGGCGCCTGGCGCTAGACCGTAAGCGCATGAAACGAGAGAAGCTCCACCGTGCGGGGAAGCAGAGCATGTTTTGCGAAGAATTTGAAGCTCGCGAGAAGCTAGAGCTGCAGAAAATCAATCTTTACATGGAAACAATTGCTTCCCCTGCGTAAGTGAGGTCGCATTACACTCAGGAAAATCGGCTTTCACAGAGAAATTTCCTTGAAAGCTCACAAGATTCCATTCGGCGGGTTTTCCCGTCATTTCTCGAGTCTCACCTGGTAGCTACGAGACCGGCGAGGCCCAGGAAGTGATCCAATTTACTTAAAGCGCTTAGAAGATGTTGTAAAGAAGACGGCGTGCAGTTGAAAAACTGTAATACAGTGTTCGGGTACTTATGATTCCACGAGCACCGCTGCTAGATAGGAAGATTGAACAGTAGAATCCTCTACTTGCATCTTGGTTTACAGTCTACAGTAGCCCATAATAGTGTTATCTCTTTGAAGAATTATTCGAAAGTTACACCAACTCGAGACATCGTCTTGTTGAAAGCAAGGCGCCCCTCATTCATATTTCAGCCTTGAAACGGGATTTCTATGAAGTATTTTCTGTTTCTCTGAGTCTCTATACATCACATACTGCTTCCTATTATTAAAAAGGCCTGAGGCAGCGCTTCTTCGAATCCTCTCCACATGTAAAGCTTCCCATCATGACGCAGAATCTCAATCGGACCGTACGAGTGTATTTTAAGACCTTCCGGGCCTTGGTTGCTTGACGCTTGAGCGATTGCTTACAATTGCGACCGTTGTATGTGACATTCTTTGCTTCATAATCACCCGGTCTTGCAATGCCGATGATAGTTCAATGTATCAAACTAAAGCAACTTTCCAGTGCACCGATTGCTTTGAGTACAGCCTAAGCGTATGTAGCGGCTTTCTCCTGCATCATAATGGGGGGCATCTATGACATAAGGCGCCCCCTTGTTGACATAGACTGCTCAATGAAATCACAGAATAGTTCAGAGAGTTACGGCGTGTGCCTCCCTAACGTCATTTGCATATCAGTCCAGAGGGCTGGGCTGCACAGTCAACGGAGTATGATGCACTTTACGGCGAATAGTTTAGAGCTTTCCTTGTAGTCACCACTACAGATACGCCGCCGGTCAATTGACTTCTTCTATCATACGCAGTACGTCGACCTTGCGGAAACGGAACGGACTGAAGGAAAGCTCACAGGCAGTATAGTTTAAATTGAAAACGAGCTGCGTCGTGGATATAGCACGCGTGCGCAGCGTGTAGTTTTTATCCTATGATGCGGTCGCATTCAAACGTCTTGCGGTTTGAGTAGCACCGTAGGCTTCATGGAGCTGATTAGTGGCCTCTAACAGCGTCTGCGCAACAGAATGGCGGAATGCCGCCATTTTTTACTAGGGACAAGTTCCTTCGCTTTGCACTGCTCCCTTTGGAGACCAAGAGCCATCGAGTGCTTGTTACGGGGTCACGGAATGGGAGGAGCACCTTCCCTCGTTGCTGGCTCTCGTACTGCGGAGCCCTTTAATTCTATGGCTCATGTATCATTTATGAAATTCTGCGTAAAAGCACGCAAGTCGTTATCAGTATTTATTTCAAAAATAAATTTCAGAAATGTGCCGAGCCGAAATTTCTCATTTCTGTTTCTCAAGCATCTGGGAGTAAACCCCAAATTCTGTTTAAAGAATGATGGGAATTTACATTAACACTTTTGCATTACAGTGATGCAACTAATCTATGTACAGTATCGGAACAAACCGAGCTCAATTCGTGTTCGGTAAATAATTTGGCCATAAATTCCCACTGCCCGCCATGTTTCAGAAAGCGGAGATTCATAAAGAGGACAACTTGCGGCGAATTTGTACTTTTGAGTTGTCTCCCATACCAAGCCTATTGCTGTATGAATGCTTGAAATCTTTTCCATGATGCCTAAAATTGCTAAGGATCAAGACCTTTTTTTGATCATGGCATTTGTTTATCCCTGTTCGTAAAAGGTGTCTAAAATTGGGACATAGCAATCTTTTTCTTCATCTGTATGTTCGCAGATTTGGAGGGAGCTTTGATCTTGAAAAGAATGCTCTTTTGCCACTGCTTTATCGTCGAGGAGCTGAAAGGCACTTTATGCTTGGAAGCCGGATAATTCCATTGGTGTGAGCAGGTTGGGGTTGCTAGCTTAGAAATATATGCTGCCTTTTTTGCCCCTGCTGGTTTGGGTAGGCATTTTGTAGCATTTCTGATGTGAATTAAATTCTTGAGAAGCGCTTTGTTCTTGAAGCGAATACTGTCCTCAATAATGTCATTGAAAAAGTTTCGTCAAGAAAAAAATCCTCAGCCCATGGCAATCAGGGAGATTGTGTTGTAGAGATCACACCGCTAAATCTGGTACAAACTTTTATTACCTACTGGAGAAGTTGAAGTGCTTCGCGAACCGAGTTTTTGCATCAGCAAGGTAAAAGACTTACAAATATGATGAAATACTTGGTATAACATTTTGCATGTCTTGTGTGCGGCGTGTAACGAATCACCAACTACCGTTTGTAATAAAGAGGAAAGCGAAAACTTCCTTCAGATTGGAATCGCTGCGGATCGCTACTATGATGTATAAAGCTCGTTTTGTGTGTGTAAGGAGCGCCAAAGTACGCATAAGTACTCTAGAACGGGAGAGTTTCGAAGCGCGAACAAGACTACCGCAATGACATCAGAAGTGAAGGATGAGATCGCAGCAATTAAAAGGGGAATTTTATATGTTTCGCACGCCACGGTTCTTGTCCCTTGACGACGACCATCATAGAATGGCTTCTAGAGCTGTAACTGAACTGAGTTACTTAAAGCACCACAATTATCCGGAAAAAGGCCCTTGGCCAGTTGGCAGCGCACTGTGCTCTACACTGAATCCATTTTTCACCTCCTGTAAATTTACACCAGGTGAGATACTTCTATATACATGGGAACGATTAATGCAATTATTACGGGGAGCATCTACAACTGGGGCTATCTGTAAGATGTATGACGCAGTAATTGCTGCTGACCTTGGCTACGACTCAAAAGAGACGATAGCGTTTATATCTAATGTATTGGAAGCTAGCCTACTTGGAACTCACAAACGGGATTTGTGGTATCCTTTTTGTTTTGGAGACGGTGCCATTTCAAGACGTCACAGAGGTACGATTGTTTCTGAACGAGGATGTAGAGCTGTTTATTCTGCTTTTTTGCGGCCCGCTGGGTCCAATAGGCATGGCAGGACAGTAGAGGCTTGTCTTTACGGAGAGAACTGTTCTGGGTGCATTGCTGTTTGTGTTCATAATAATTCTGCTCTGTTTTCTTCACGCATTTTTACTGTGTCCCTAAGGTATCCCTATCGAACACCGGTTAAATCTCAAATATTCAAGAATCAAGAGGATCTTTGGTGAAAGCCAACCCAGTACAAGATTGGGAACACCAGTTACACGGGCCGCAGTTGTGGGCTTCACTGGTAAATAATCTGTTCATCAATGATATATAGAGGTACTATGTTAACATAATTGCAATCAGGGGATCTTGTTTGGTTTTTTCTCCGAGATTTCAGATTTACTTCCCGAAGTGGGCATAGTTTCATCGCTGCTGTAGCAATAAACTTTGAGTACTACATCAAAGGGATTGCTTCTGGGTTTCCTGGAACAAGAGTGTCACCCGGCACATCTTTTCCCCCATCTGAGTCCATTAAAGCTGAAAAGTACATCAAAGACCGATGGAATGCTGTTTTTAGTGTATTGGAAATAAGAAAAAGGGTGATCATAGAACCAAATTCTTGAATAAATATGGCAAATGGAATAATGAGCTACCCAGCGAGCAGATTGTCTTCGTTCAGTAAGATGGAATTTAAGGGTATTTTCACCATTTCTCATCAGCTATTTGATCTCCGAGCAACTAAGACCCAGCTTGTCGAAGCGGTTAACATGTTGAAAGAAGGTATTTGGAACAACACGGTAATCATAGATGGCGGTGATGACATAGTTCATTCCTAATTGGATAGGTGTACAGATGCTGAAAAAGCTGTGTCTGAGGCACTAATGGAAGCATCCCTTCCTGCTTTGGTAATGAAGCTGCTCATATCAACTATGGGAATGAAGAAAAGTAGTAGAAATGAGGTTGAAATTCTGAACCCCCTGATTTATTCTTCTAAGAGCAAGGCTGAGCGTATGCTAGGCGTCGATGATCTTCTATATTTGCGAAACAATTTACAAAAACTTTCAAGATTCAGCATGTACGCTGGGTTGGACTTTTAGAAATCAAAAGCTCTGAAATATGGGCCGACAGTCCAGATATTATCGGGGCTCTCTCTAGTGACAGTGATGGTGTGATATCAATTGCAGTTGAAGTGAAGACAATGATAGCAATTAGCAATATTTGTAGCGCTAAGAAGATAAGACATAAGTAAGGTCCGGTAATTTGTGCAGGAGATGTTGGACGAGATGATTTATCTAATGATCTGTTCAGATATTTTGTACCTACAACACAGTACCGAACTCAAGTGCTTCATCACGCGGCAGCTTTAGGTGCCAAAGAAGTTCTGTTTGTAGTCGGAACTGGTGGTAACATGACAGAAGGTCGTATCTTGTATTCATGCATAGTTCAGTTTGCAGAGAGTTTCCGACACCAATATACACACGCCCTGGACTGTGTACGTAGCGTTTCTTTTGAATGTATTGGTGGTAATACCAAGTACATACCAAGGGAATAAGATGCTCTGCTCAAGCATTCACATTCCTCAGACATCCACAGCTAATTGTCCTACTACAACCTGGGACAAACTTTACATCGCACCGTTGTAGAGAGAGGGTCTCCCATACCTCCATGCAGAATGATACGGTTGACGTCGACAGTGTACTGGAACCATTTGGAAGTAGGAGTGGACGTATTATCTAGGCAGATGAAAACAATTGCCCGCTGCAATATAAGCGAAAGCCCTCTTGTATCTATCGTCGGCCGACTCCTCTCTGTGCAGGTAGGCAACGCTATTGTTGCCTAAAGGTTACACCTAGCGAGAACTACAAACGTTTTGCCTTTGGTCGATAAAAGTTCCGAAAGAGATAGTAGGGATTATGATTGCTTACGGCATAAAGTCTCGCAGGATGAAACCTTTGGCCACTTTTTGAGACTCCTCGCCCGGTAATGGGCAGACTTAAAAAGGGTTAATAACGATTGTGTCGGTGTCAGTCACAAGGACAACAACTTGACGCCCACGTTCAGGAAAGATACAGCAAATAACTACAATTTAGGTACTCATCGTGCAAAGAGACTTAATAAGCATCTTCAAGATCTGAAAGTATCAGCTCAGCCCACACACTGCGTCCTTTTTTCGTGGACACTGCAAGGAAATCAGGGGAACTAGCCAAAAGTTTTACGAAAGGGGTCACGACAGACCCAGGGGTGTCTTACTTGCAAACAGGCGAATTTTCGGCATGCTGGATCGACTGGCATACAAAATCTAAATTGAAGAGTACAGAACCAAGCAGAGAAGATGTTATTGAGTTTGAGCGCAGTCTGCTTGTGGGGCAACGAGTCAAATAAATGTAGATAAGGAATCGTAAGCCTGCTCACAGGCAACAGGCTCATTCCCGTTCGCGCCGAGAGTAAAGGTGTATTCCAGTTATAATGTAACGTTGTGGAGCGAAGAGCAGTGATATCTTCGAGATGCTACTCATCGTAATCGTTGAGACAAGAGTGAACCTGCTCAGGAGCAGATTCAAATCGGGTGCATGGACATTGTTCTATCTGCACCACCACCTCCCTACTCGCCAACTTCGTCCGCCGCACCACCGTCTCCATCCCCCCAAACAAGCCCTCACCTTTGAAATTTTCCTCAAGTGACAGGCAAACTTCTTCTTACCAATGGTTCTGGTGTCAACTTTTTCATCAAAAAAACTGCCCCTAACTTTAACAAACCCCATATAACTTCCTCCCCAACACCTCTTGATAACCAAGATCCACCATTGACTTCTTCAGCCCCTCAAGAAACCGCTAAAGGTGGTGATCGCTGAACCACATTACAGAACACCATGATATCACATTATGTACGCCCGGCGCTGGCGGAATGCGAGCGGAGATAGTGGCAGCAACACTGGACAAAACAACATAGCTTGGACGCTGCCGGAGCTGATGTAGAATTGTTGCTGAGGTAAATCCGGATTGATAGGAGATACAAGTGGTGTGATCCCTGAGCACTTCGGGGCTCGGGTGGAAAATGCGCGTAGCGTGTCAAACGCTTGCATTGAAAATTGCCACCCCAAGGGGGCAGTGGATCAGTGGGTGATAAGTGGATGCCGTTGCAGATCTGACGTTCGTGGGCGCGAAGTTTGTCAGCGTCAGCGATGTCAGCTGCTGCACTGAGGGCTTTTGTAGCGCGGCGGATAACACCGGGACGGTACGGGCTTCTGGAAGAGGTAGCGCCAGGTGAGGGCATAGGGGGTTGCGCTAAGATGCCAGCGGGCCGCAGCGATGTGCCACGAACAAGGAGAGGGGTCTCAAGCTATGTTTCGAGACCTGCGGCGCGTAACAGATGTCGCGCGAGCATGTTTCTCAAATATTTGTGTCTGTGCGTTATTCCATGACATGACTGCAGTTCAAAGCATGGTCGCCTTGCACGTCCATCGTCGCATAGCATTGCGTGCATCTTACGGGGTTCAGTTATCGAAATGTGGGAGTGTCAAGATGCCTTCGGCGCACGATAGACTACAGTGGAGATGAGACGTGAGTGGAAGTGGACAAAGGGGCACTGAGGAAGGCGCATGCGCCCAGGGATAGGAGCGAGTTATACCTCGGCCGTTTCCTGACTGAGACAGCAGTGTGTAGTGCAGGATCTGGGACGGCATTCCAGAGTATTTGCTCCTAGTACCGATCCGCCGCGGCTGTCTGCATTGCCTGAATTAGGATTTCATTAACGGGTTCAGGACGCTGCAGGAGCGGGTTGGGCTCAAATTGGGCCATAGTCGGAATGTTGCGACATATACTCTTGCTCTGTTGGTTGCATCTGCGGGGGAGGCACTTGAGGACGGTGAGGGGAGGTCGGGTCTCAAAGAGTGCAGAAGTAATACTGTATACACTGGAATGCTGCACTGCTGCACTGCTGCAGCATTCCAGTGGACATGTTGACATCAAACGTATTGTTTGAGATCTGCTAAATTGATTATCTACTACGGTATCCTAATGCACTTAAACATTATGTAGATTCTCCTCTGGAGTTTCCATCTCATTCCATATATACTATTCTTTTACTACTGGTGTACAGTCCAAATGTGCACCGTTGCAGAGTACTTAAAATTATGTTGGAATTGGGTGACTAAGCTCTGCGTGTTGCGGTGCGCGGCAAATTACGGATGCTGCACAAGTTGACCAGATTGAGTAGTAAGCTTCTGTTACAGGCGAGTCTTCACTCCTCCAGTCGAGCATCCGCTACGAGACTCTACTGCTGCCGCGTATGTCTCTATAACCTTAGATTTTTCTAGAGAGGGTGTTACTAACGAGTCGAAGGCTAGTGGTACAAAATCCGATCCTAGCCTTGATCGTCCCGGCATTGCCTCACCTGGAATCGTTGCCACTTTCGTAGCTAAGTCTCTCTTCTTCCGCTTTCCTGCTGCGTTTGCAACAGCTCGCGCTTCCCGTGCTGCCATTGACTTATAGCTCTCTTGGAACGGGGATGATACAGTCACGTCATACGCCACTGGGAGAGGGGACTGGGTGTTTGTTATATCAGACCTTGGGTACACCAGAATGTCTGCGGGTGGCGCGTTGAGTCCAGGAAGTAGTTACTTCACTTCGTATTGAACGCTAACTCCTGCTGCCTTGAAAAGGTCTCGGCCAAGTACCATTACCACATCTGTGTGACGGTTGGTCCGTCCAAGACATTCCATATATAGATGTGCGTCATCGGTTTGGTGACCTTTTGAGATTTTTGGTCCGATGGTACAAAAAGGTCCAAGCGGTTTTTCCCAAGAACTGTCAAAGTTAGTAGACGTCTAAACTCGATCATCTTTGCGTCATTGTAATCCTCTCATTAAACTGCGCCTAATGGCATGTGTTTATGTCTTAACTCGTTGAGGAAGTATTATGACAAAAGAACCAGAAAAGGCCTTTCAATCACAGTCCTACAAATCAGAGCATAGGTTTAGGGCTATGTAGTGTACAGTATAACATATACTGTACTGTAGAGTGGTGAAAAAAAATTATAAGAAAAACAGAAAGTATAAACGAGTTGCTAGGATACGTCCACAGAAGAGCTCTGGAATACGTTACACAATCTATTCAAAGACTGCGAATACGACACAAAAGTCAGATTTATACCTTCTTTAATATTTATGGAGATATTTGCTTCTCTCTATAAACAGATGGACAAAAATATAGATAGAAATACCCAAGTAGACGTATTTGGTGCTAAGAAAAGCAAACCCTTACGAGCTCTGATTTCTATATTATCCGCAGCATTAAAAAGTGCCAGTTTGTCCCTTCCCTGACTATCTCAGTGACCAAAAACGCCAATAAAATGCCTCGAGGGAGTCGATTATCTGACAGAGAAAAAGTACTCATTTTGGCTTATTCACATGGCGCAATGTCGCCCGAAGAAATCGCAGCCGCTCTCCACAGAAGTGCCATAGTAGTCCGCAATTTTCTCTGCCTCGAGGAGAATTATGGATAGCGCTTCTCCCCCGGGCGACCCAAGAAACTCACAGATTGGGACAGGCGCCAGATTATTCGAGAGCCAAAGCAAAGGGGAAAAGGATCCCAATCCATAGTCAAGTTCCTTGAGCTTTTTTTCAACTCTCGCACTGTGCGCCATGTACTTAAGCAATGCCCGCTCATGACGTTTAAGAAAGTTATGACTACTCCAGCAATGAAGAAAAGGCACAAGCGAGACCGAAAGGAATGGGTGGTTGAAAAAATGGACTGGAGTGCGTCTGACTGGTCTGCTGTGGTGTGGTCAGATGAGAAGAAATTCAACCTTAATGGCCCAGGCGGTTTGGTAGTGAAGAGGCAGAATAATAGACAGGAAGTCGAAAATTTTCCGAAAAGACAAAATGGGGGTGAGGGGGTGATGATATGGCAGAATTTGCAAGGACAAGGAAAACAGATTTGGTTATACTCCAAGGTTCGCAGAACGGCACTGCTTATCTGCGCACGTTTCAAGATAATCTGCTACAGTTCGCTGAGGACTTGCCAGTTTGTTGGACTCTTATGAATGATGGATCTCCATGTCACCGAGCTAGTATTGTGAAATCGTGGCTAGAGGATGAGAATATGAGCGTTATGTGGTCTGCATACTCCCCCGACATGAACCCTACAGAACATGTGGGGTTTCTGGCCCGCCGTATTTGCAACAACGGAAGGTAGTTTGAGAGCATTGAATCTGTTCTGGAAACGGTACAGGAATGTTGGTCCCAAATTGGCGACGAGACACTCTCTGCTCTCGTAAAATCTATGCCTTGTAGATGTAAACTGGTCTACGACAAGAACGGCGACAACATTCCGTATTGAAACAGGATTAAAGTGGGACATTTGCTATGCTTTTTCATTTCTATCTATAATATTGTCCACCTAAAATCGTTGATTTGCTCAAAACTTCAAAAATATTGAAGCAAATCGCATTATGTTTTTTATCGTGTTCAGCAGTAGAAAATGGTCAGTATGCGTTAATAAACCCGCCATTGCTAAAAAATATAAGCAGTTGTTTTATACTTTCTGTTTTTCTTATAATTTTGTCCACCTCTGTATATTACTTTACCCACTTTACTGCTCTTAGTAAGCAAATTAAAAGTATATCAACCCATTCAAGTAAATCACCCCGTCTCCCATACCACACCCTTAGGGGACATGGATTTCTCTTTACTCATGATGTTTCTGGAGTGAACCCTTCAAAGGTACACTTACTGACCGACTGTTTAGTTACGAACTGGATGGTCAACATCGGTCTCGTGCAGTGGGGCACAGGAAGTGATGGCCATAGCTACCGGGGACCACAAAACACAGCTGAGGCGCTGATAGATTCGCGAGCGAAGTGACATCAGAGGTGTGATATGTGGTCGAAATTTGCGGAATGAACGTTTCCAGAAACAGAGCAATGGCTGGGGATGCCGCTCCAAGGGAGTCGGGAGCGATCGGTTGGAAGCTAAGATACGGTTGGCGAGACGGGTTGTCAGATGGTGGTACAAAGCGCCTGGAGAGCTTACGCTCAAGGTACTGGACCTTGTTGCGGTAAGCTTAAGTAGCGGCGCCTGCGGCGGCTTGCGTTGCTTTCGTGACAGAGGCCTGTTTGAACAGTGAGACAATAGTAACGTCACAGGCAATTGGCCTTTACCTGGGGCCGATGGCAGGGGTCGGGGGTTGAACGAGGAGGTCTGCAGGCCTAAAATCGGTCTCAGGAGTTGACAGAGGGACTTTGAACTTGTAGTCCAAACCCGCAGCGCGGAAGCCATGATATGCGAGAGCGTTGCGGATGGAGTTATGCCGGTGTAGGCGGCCAAACCCGAGGGGCAGAGGTCAGCCGCATGGTCTTCACACAGATCTAACGTCTGCTGGCAATGATGACACTTCGGCGAGATCGAGTCCGTGTATACAGGAAGACCGAGGTGGCGACGGAGCATGCTGCAATGAGCATCAGAGACTTTGGTCGCATTGAACGGATGTGCTTGTAGAAAGGCCGCAGCCTCGGGTAGCGAAAGGCTAGACCGCGTATCCGACGACGGGTGGCTTCGGGACGGTGAGCTGTGTGTCTGGGAACATCCTTCCAGAGGTTGTCCTCCCAGTGCACCTTTGCCGCAGCCTCTTGCGCCCTATTTTGATGGGTTTGCAGGTTGACAGGGATGTCAGCAAGAGCTGTGGGATCCAGGGGGCCGAGGTCGGTGAGCAAAGGGCTGCCGAGAACACAATGAGCAAATTGGCGAAGGTGGGGGCGAGCCTGGGCAACAAAAAAAGCCCGGTCCCCGCGAAAGCGGTTTCCAAGAACCGCGAGGGAGTGAGCTGAGGTGTATGACGCCATTCGGTGGCGGGCAGGGGGGGCATCCAGGAGGCTCGCAGTAACCGCGCCATGAAGGGGCGGATCAGCGAGAAACCTTGGCCACCAAGGCGCAGGGGGAGACAGGCTTGTTCCCAGGCTAGGTCCGTTAGTGTCACCTTGTGTAGCGTTTCGTATGAGGACCTCTGGAGCGAGTAAAACTCGCGTGAAGGGAGAAATCGTGTCGACCCACACGATACAGTATTAATTTGAGAGAATGAATCCTTGTCCACACTGTCGCTGAGGGCGAACGATCACTTGCATCACCATGTCTTTCCTGAAACAAACGCATAAGAACCTGATGACAAATCCCGTTACTACCAGAGGGTTCTCCCCGAGACAGACTGTGGGTCTCATGCAAGCGCAGGAAAACATTTCCTCTCGACATATCTCAGACACAGCAAACGGTTTGAGGCTCAGACTGTTTGCTGTGTTAAGAGCTGACTCTGAGCCACTACATAACTGCTCGCCAAAATACGTTCCTGCTTTTTGGCTAGCATGTGCCTCGCAACCTTCTCATGCTAATAGGATGCCGACTGCGCAGACAATACTGCTACCCCACCCAATCAAGTCAAAGCACGGCGCAACCGGAAGAACCTCCGGATACCCACTAAATGACCTGCTAAAGGTTAGACACACCACCTAGTTCCAACAAAACAACTCCAATATCCGCCTCCTCATCCACACCTAAGCATTCCCACATAGCCCCGCCAAATCACTCACAACGCGCACCCCTCCTCCAACTTCACGTTACCAACGTCGCTCATTAACGCTGCCAGGCTTCTTAAAACCCCTGTGTATTCGTCAACAAGTTACAACTCCACTTCCAACGCCGCTGCGAGTCAATGAACGTCAACATGGACACTGCTTTGCCCTCTGCCCCGAAGGCCTTGGCCAACGCCACCGCCCAAACTCCGTTCAGAACACCGCTACAGCCCCTCCAGCCAATCTGGCCGCTACTGCGAGCTCGAGACCCTGCCATTAGTGCCCGAACTTCATCCTGTGGACGCTCTACTTCCTCTGATACCCATTCGCCAGTGACATGAAAATCATTTCGCCCTTTACTGCATCCCGCGCAAGAGAGCTATGCAGATTGCAGCGGTCGTTGCGGACATCGTACGAAGGGACCAGAATTTGCTCATGCAACATAAGGTGGTCCATCACGCGGTGAACCTCCGCAATGGCACGCTACTTGACAACCACTTTCAATCCCAGCCTATACCATTTGAATTCATGAGTACATCTTTCCCCGCCCCAGCTCATCTACTCGATGAGTTCGCCTTGCTTAGGTCTACAGATGCCATACCTTAGCCATAACTAATCGTCGATAAACTCACAAGCTCTTGAGGGCTATCATCTGGTCTGTTGATATATTGACCTTCTCTCGTTCCGCTGCATGCGGCTGATTTCAACATTCACAAACTGCTTAGCTCCTATCTGTGAGGTCAGATCCGTGACTGCATGCCATTAGAAGACTGCCGGCTTCAGTCAGAATACTCGACACTGTCAAGGACGCATTCTGGGACTACCGTTTCTCCTCGTGACACTGCGAACATTGCTCGCGTAATCATAGGGAAATGGGAGACAGATCTGAGACTTAAACCTCAGTGCCATCATCTTACACATCCAAGCTTTCTTTCATCGTTCTACTATTTCTATCACGAAGTTACTGCGGATGTCGATAATTCAGATACATTTGCAGAAGATATTTCGCTTATCTGCTTTGAAACCCACTCGAAGTAGTTACGCCCTTTGTCATTTTCGTTCGTGTTCGTGCTGTGCATCGGTTGCTCGGGCATAATGAGTCCCACCGCGCTTGTCAGGGCATTGCGTCGCCTGGCGTGCCGCAAAAAGGCCATACTTCTGTTGCCAGCGCTGTCCTTCCTGCATTTCCGAACTAAACTTATGATAAATTCGTTGAACAAACGAGGTTTCTTCAATTTTACACATGCTTTTCTTAGCGCTTGCAAACATCGGATTGCCTTATCATCGTCAATGACGTCTCGAATCAACCGTCGCACCATGACAA
This sequence comes from Kappaphycus alvarezii, assembly GCA_002205965.3. Lineage (NCBI taxonomy): Eukaryota > Rhodophyta > Florideophyceae > Gigartinales > Solieriaceae > Kappaphycus > Kappaphycus alvarezii. The sequence goes on from NADL03000841.1 coordinate 1,315,798, forward strand.
GAAGCGAGCCTGCCGCAAAATCAAACCTGCCTCGCCGAATCAAATTCTCAAAGTCAAGCACCGGTGTTTCCTCGCCCACGTCATCAACATCAAAATCGTCAAAAGTACCTCCTTTGTCACTCAATTCGAACTCCTGATATCTCTTTATCATGAGGTTGTATTCGTCGTTAGAGTCACTCTCTACCCCATCATCTTTCTCCGCAGTCTTCCCGATCTCTTGAGGAAGGTAGTCCGCAATCGAGGCCTGCTCACCCGAAAGAGCTTCAGGGACCCTCTTGTTCCGTCCCTCTTTTTTCCTCACGGGCACAACTGGTAATTCACGCTTCAAGTCTTGAATTGCATCATCAAGCGCTCCTCGTCGGCCCTCTCGACAAATGATGCAGGATCCGTAATCCTTTGTTGCCACTCGGTTTTCGCTGGGAAATCCGTGGCATTTACCCCAGCAATGGCACGGTGTACGACGCAAATGTTGAACCAGTCCAAATTCGGATTATAAATATCGGGCGGCCAGAGAAAATCATCGCAGTCATTGTCGTCACCTCCATCACTCATATCACTACCGTTGCCCGCTTCCATGAGAAGTGCGGAAATGTACTTATCCATCGCACTGACCACTTCCTCAGAGACGTTCTTCATCGGCTCTTCCAATGACGCAAATTGTAAATCCCTGATATCCTCCCGCATTGGAACGTCAACCTGAAACAGGAAAAAGTTCTTCATGACCTGCTGGTCGTCTACCTCTACCCTTGGCCATAGGAATACGAGATGCGGAGGTCCCCCTCCCTTAGCCGTCACCGACCGCGCAAGAATCCCCAACTTCTCCGCTTGCAACGCCAACACCAGAGTCTTCATCAGGAGAGATGCGTCGTCTACCCCAGAGCATAGCAACGACCACATCGACTTGCCCCATAAACAGACGATGCGGGACGGAACTCTGTTGCACAAACCCTAAGGCATCCAAACCACGCGGCAAATGAATCGACCACGCCGCCGTGTCCACCTCATTCTGTTCTGGTACCAATTCTGGTCCATACGGATAGGCTCTAACAACCTGGTCTAGCTGTAACGGGGAATCATCCTTGGTGGAAGCGACACGCTGGGTTTCCACAGACACATGCACGGCCTTTCCAAGCCTCACGGATGATTCCCACGAAATCTTCTGGCCGACGACCGACTGTGCCTGACGCACATACGTAAACCTTTTCACAGGAATTCGAAGAACATCTGCGATATTCAAAGTACCACGATATTTTGCCATAGCTAACTTTGGCTTAGGAGTTGGAGTATCAACCAATGGAGAGGCCTCCTTGTAAGACATCATGAAACCCTCTGTCGCTTTACACAACGCAAATAAGCAAGCAAATGGAAAGTCTCTCGCACGCTGCGTAAAGTTGGCCACGGAAAAATCCGTGAGTTCCGCCGTCTCCTCCTCCAGCTCAGCCAAGCGTTGCGCTTGATCTTGATCACAGAGGCACACAATGTCGACCTGAATGCAATGTTCCTTGAACAAGCCGACGCAAACCTGAAAGTCCTCAAGCTCATTTTCACCTCTCCCCAGACTCTTCTCCAGGAGGGTACCCTCAGTAAAGAGTACGAGACGCTTCTTCTCCGCTCTTTTCGCAGCTGGTTCCATAAGCAAGTCGCCGCTGACTTCAAGAATGTTCATCAAGTTGGAGGGTATTGTGCCTTGAGTCATATGAGCCAAGGTGCGTACAGCGGTAAGGGATCTGGTGGCGGGTGGGTGAAGAACTTGGATACCTTGATAACCGTCACCGGTTTGATCAGCGAGCTTGTTTCGAGTTATGGGTGAGCCCGAGGCGACAGTGGCGATGATGTCATCTGTGAAATGACTGTAAATCAGACGAGTACGGGCAATACGCATGGCAATGTCACGAAGCTTTTGGAAGGTGACGGAGTTGTTAGATGTGATGAAGGTATCGACAACAATGAGAAGCGCTTCGGATACGCGCGGGGAGGCATTTCGGGCTCAGGCTCCATGGTTGGTGAGTCAGGCTAGGGATGTATGGTATGAGAGAGGTATCGCGCGGCTTTGGTGCGTGATTTTGTTTGACTGACGGGTTGAACGGCGGAAGATGACGGGATGAACTGACGGAGAGGGTAGATTAGCAAAAGTCAAGTGGTGGTGCCAGCAACATGAGACAGATTATCGACGCGCGAAGGTTCAGTCCGACTGAAGGGTCCAGACGTGTGGTCTTTACGCGTCAGCTGGCTAAGTGCTAAAATTGATCTTGGTCTTTGAGCGGACTTGCCTTTCGAGACCTTACGTGCGAGAGTAACCCTTATCGTACAGCAAAGGCAACTATCATCTTTACGGCTCAAGTTCATGATGGCCTTGGTAGTACTGTACAGTGATTACTGGTTCACTCTCGGATCAAATCCTTTCACTAGATACAGTACATGCCCTACTGTATTATTATTATTATTATTACTGTACCTGATAAATTAACTTCATTAAGAAGGGCTTTTCTCAAACGTTACGCACAGGACAGTACTGTATTGTACAGTACAGTACTGTGAGTATGTAACTTCTAGTGTCTATTCGACAAGTGTCATCAATTGATTACATTTTCTACGACCAAAAAAGATAAATTTAAAATATTCTTTTAACGCCTTTTCTTCCTTTCCATCTTCCTTAACGTCTCTGGAAAACAGGTTTTTCATGTTAAGTTACAGTACAGTAATTTTTACTGTACGTGCGCCCTCGTTTCTGAAACCCCCACGATAATACGAACTATTTTTCCTTCTAAAACGTAGTCGTTTTCACAACTTCTTGCGAAGAGCGGAAGCTGGTGAGGGAAAATCGCTCTAGGCTTAACCGAGGTCAATAATCTTGAAAAGTTTTGTTGATCGGCCATCTACAGTCATGAACTAATGCGGAGGGACAAGAAATGCGTTGAGGTAAAAAAGAATTGTATTGAAAAAAAAGGGCTAAAAGTTGTCCTCATATGAAGACAACGGTCCAATAGACACTAGCTGTGCAAGGTTGCCGTTCAGAGCTTTCGCACGTCCACTGCCTCGTGAAACCAATTTACGCCTGCTCAAGATATGTTGTAGCGGATGCGCCTGAGTTTATTTATGGTGTTATACAGTAGTTGAAAATCAAAAAATCAGATGCACCATGCATCATTTTTTAAAAAAATTCAACAGTTTGGTCGTTTATTTCTTGTTCCCTCGAGCATCACGTGGGCATTGTTTTCGTCTGTGCTTGTGGTTACAGTTGAGATTATCAACGTCAGTAGGATCTGAGCCAGTTGTCCACGCTATACGGTGACTTTACGAGGAGCATGGTGAATCGGCGGAGTATGCAGTGTTAACCGATGACTTTCGAAACGCTTTTAACTTGGTCAGCCGCAGTGCGATTTTGACGGAGGTCGAACAGAGATTCTCGGAGCTCTTCTTTTGGGTCCATTACACGTACGCAGCAAATCGGGGTCATCTATGGTGTGGGGATGATATGCTACGGAGCGTGGTTGGCGTGCAGCACGGGGATCCGCTGGGTCCACTTTAATTCTCCTTGTGCTGCAAGAAGTGACGCGGGAACTCAAAATCCCCTGGAAATTGTGGGCGACATCACAGGCGGGGCTTCCCTACTCCTACAACTGTGGTACTTGACGATGGGTATATACTGTAGTTGGCACCCATGAAGCCATTCAAACGGCACTACAGTTCCTCTCCTCCCCAGAGATGCGCAGTTTGGGTGTAGACCTCCGCATCGATAAGTGTGCCGGCTGGTGGCCAACCATCCCGACCCTACCTGGTCAGCAGTCCCTCCCATATGAGCTTCGGCAGAACTATGACGACGGGACAAAAGTGCTCCGCGCTCCCATCGGGTCGGACCTAATCATGGAGTGCGAGTTCACAACGCACGTCACTTTGTTACAGATCGGATATATCTTCCAAGAGTAAAACACCCAAATGTTCCCCCTTCGTTACAGCCTGTCCTCAAATCCCTCTTAACCTTGGAGGATACTCATGTAGCTCTTCACCCACTGCGGACCTGCTTTGTTGTACGTCGGATCAACTACCTCTTACGTGTAGTTCTCCCTAATTCCACTCTCAGGGGAGCTGCGGAATTCGACACCGCTGTTGAAGACAGACTGCGGCGGATGGTGGGCGGGTTCTGGACGCCGACACTTTTCGGGAATTACAACTTCCTATTGCGCCCTTTGAGCCCAGCAAGCCAGCATTTGGCATCAGGCTCCGCTCCGCTAAGCTGACTGCGGCAGCTGCCTTCCTTTCCTTCGTGTCCCTCACATGTGCCCTGCGCTCTACCCTTCTCCCTGTGCTACCGAACACTGCTCTCCAATCTTACACATCCGCAGTTCGGGCTCATGACGAGTGGAAGAGCAAGTGGAACCCGAGAAAGTTGTCCAGTTCACGGCTATAGACTCAAGGCAGCGGTTTGGGCAAGGTCAACTCGCTCGCCCAGTTGAGTAAAATGGCTTTGACGCCATGCCAAAGGGGGATGAGAGGACCGCGGCATTCGGAGCCTCGTTGTCAGTGGATGGTTGCAAGGACTGGCTTTCATGCCAACCGACTCTAGGCCTGGGCACCTACATCTCGGACCGCAATTATAAGACGTTGTTGCAGTTTCAGGGCACCACTGCTTCCTCCCGCTTTAAAATGCCACTAGGGGAAATGCCTATGGCGCGACTCGCTAGAACGACTGTTTGTCGTAGACCTCTCCAAAGCCACCGGCACCCTGTCCTCGAACCCCCGGCGTCGGTGAGAGCAATTCCGTATAGCGCCTGGTCGCAAGACTTCTATTGAGCGTCGAAGGCATCCGCAGCAGGGACTGGTGACAGGCTGATGCACAGAGATGCGTAAAAGTAACTGAAGTATTATTTTTTTGAGAATAATACTGTCCAAACACCCAAAGGTATTACTGGGCACCCTGTAGATATTCCGGGCCACAACCGACCATATTTTTCAAATATTAAATCACCCTACATTTTCCCCATGCAGCAGCCGTCATGTCCAATGCGGCCTGCTTGATGGCTGGCCTGGAGGTAGCATTTTAGGGATCGTAGTTCCTTCCCCATTACGGTGTCGGTATACCCTTCTTGAGTCGATTGTGGTTGTCTGGAAAACCATGGGATAGATCGGATATACCTTCCAAGAGTAAAAACCCCAAACGTTCCCCCCTTATGACATTGGCCTTGTCGAATAGTCACTAGTAACTTCGGATCCGCGGCCTCTAGCCTCTCGACAACCTGCTGCCACTGCCTTCCTCCATACGCACCCGACAACGGCATCGAAAGTTTCTGCCACACATTGGCGCATAATGCCGCGTTGACACCATGGGCTTCCGGTCTACACGGACTCGATGACGCTACAGTGTCAGCGTTGTTAGAATCCACTGGATACCTTCGACGACCGTGCGGCCGATATCTGTCCCTCAGGTTTCGGCCGCGTCCACCGGCACAAATCCATCCGCAACATTCTCACCTATCATTGGTTCCGTGCTGCAGGTTTGGACTACGAATTAGAGGCCCAGCCTGTGAAAATTGACCAAATATTTTAATCTGTATCCCGTTTTGCTACAGCGATGCTGAATCGTGGAGCAATATTTTTATTGAGGCCACAATCTATATTATTGTGAATCATCAAGGAATATTTTTATCTATTTAATATTGGCCCCATTTTATGCTGAATTCAGTGTGAAATAATTTGTATATCTTACAGTTGGGTTTTTATATTATATAGGCTATGAATATAGTTTATGCTACCAGCAAATTATTATCTGGATGAGTGCTTACCTGGAAAGTACTGCAGTAATTATTGCTAGCCTGAATCATGTCTACCAAAATCATTGTACGGCTTACCTGATTTCTGTAGCAGATTCGCCCTGGTGTAGAGTATAAGTGGTCCTAGGTTGTTAGAAATACTTCTTTATATCCTCGGCCATCGAAAGATTCCCTCGATCAGCTATCATTAAGTTTGGTTTTCTATTCATTATTCATTCTGAGTCCAAGTGTGTTATTTATTTATTTATTCAAGATGGAACTATTTTTTTTTGATCTACCTATCCCAATTATTTTGCACAGCCTCTAATATCTGGCACCGATAAGCGGCCAGCAGACCTCCTTGTCCACCGCCCCTTCCTCCCGATGGACCCCGGGAGCGCCCATCGCCTGTGACGTCACCATTGTCTCTCCGTATACATCGTCCTCCGGCACAGCAGCGACGAAATCCGCCGCAGGTGCCCTGCTCAGGCCCACCGACTCAAGGTCCAGGACCTCGACCGCAAGCTCCCCCGCAGCCTGGTGCCTCCCCCGGAAACTCTCGCGACCCGGGTTTCCGTTTCCAACCTGTCGTCATTGATTCACTTGGTGCACTATCACCGGACACATTCTGGTTTCTTGAAGAGTATGTACCGCGCATTGCGGCCCGCTACCATACCACCGCGGCTACGATTCGCACACGCATGTACCAGCGCCTCAGTTGTGCTCCGTGCTCATCGGTGGCGATGGTCATCATTTCTCGGGCTCCACTGTTCGTGATCGACGTGAACCATCCAGTTCGATCTGAACTCATTAGTCAGTCAGTCAGTGCAGACTTCAGAGACATGATTAAACTTATGTACTGTACTGTTCTGTCCTGTACTGTGAAGGTACTGTACAGCAGTGCATGTCTCAGAGTGACACTGCACACAATTTTACTGCACTCAAATTTCATGTAAGACACTTGTTCGTCACAAATGAGCGACAGACTGCCCATCTCCAATCTGTTTGTGATCTGCAATGCAACCTTACCTCGTTTCAATACTCAATACGTGCAACCATCTCTTCTCATCAACAGGCCCACTCTTTCCACTTAGTTCAACCCGACATCTCTCAACTCCTCCAGCGATACGCCTGGAAATGGCAACCCTTACCACTTAGCAATGCCTCCAAATCGTCTCGGAGAGCCTCTTTCGGCACTAGGCCAATTAGATTTCCCTTCACCTCGCCCTCCTTACTCACCATACTAAACTGCGGTACACCATCCACCCCAAACTTTTCAACTATATCGCTCCGATTCGGATCATCCCCATCCACCACCACAAAATTTACCCTGTCCCATACTCTTGCTCCAACTCGAACACCCGCGACGACATCGCCTTACAATTTCACCAGGTCGCACTAAATTCCACAAAAGTCGGCTTCCCATTCGTCCCACTACTTCTACCGGCGCGCTGGTGTCCGTCAAAAACTTCATCAAATTCAACGCCGAATTCGGATCACCCTTTCGAATCCCAAACAACATCGCAGCAACTCCATTGACGCCAATGCCAGTAACACCCTCTCTCTTTTGTCCCTCCTTACCTCCTGCTTCTGCTTTCACCTTTCGTTTCAGCTCCCCGACGTCTTGCCCTAGTAGGGCCGCCATTTCTTCACTTTTCGATAACTTTCGCGCCCAGAGGAACTTTCGCTCTTCTCAACAGCCGATGAGTCCGTAGTCCCATTCGCAGTCGCGCATGCTCGAATTCTCCCGAAGCTGAGCACAGTCATGCTCGTATTTCGCCGTAACTGGCAGTGCGGGTATGTCTTCGGCCTGGCAAAGACCGTCGATGGGGACGTCACAAATGCACCTTGGCCATGCATCCTGACGCTTGCGGTCGTTTCACGTTGTTGGAAACCAGTTGGCGGGTGCCTTCGATGCGGCTCTGACGTGGGGAGATTGCTGTGAGTGGCTCTCTTCATGCAGTCAATTCCAAAGAACATGGGCTTCGCTGATGAAAGGAGCCGTGTTCAAACGCAACGGAGAGGCCCATGAGGAGCGGTGGGGCATGAGGTCGCACGGTATTGCCTGTCCGACAACACTGTATTATCGTACGATAGCAGCCTCACAGATGCTTAACTTTGTACTCCGAAAGCCAACTTGTTCTCCTTTGGTTGGTGGAAGGTGTGGCTATTCGGATGTGATTGGTGATTATTGAACAAGGAAACGTTGCTCTCCATTGTCGTTTTGGCTTTTTCGAAAGATGCAATTTTTTTAGATTTTTCGCTCCAATCGCAGATACCGTACAGTAGCAACTGATCAAGTGTACTGTACATTACTGTACAGTTGTAAATTGTACGGCTTTCGACATGTCAGATCCAAACTCAGCTAAATACGGTGCAGCACGAGACCTGGGCAAAGACGTTCTAGCAAGAAGACGCATGAGCAGCCTCCCCCAGCCCGGATCAACACAGTACCGACGAAATCAGGCGCCAGATCCGTGGCCTTGCCTTCCGTCACAGCTCCGCCACTACATTCCTCTTTGCCCACCCAACCAATGCTACCAAGGTGTCGGAAGCCCACTGGACCGTCATGCTATCCCGTCACCTCGGATTGCCGGTCCACACCGACTCACTCCCGATAACCTGTCAGCATTGCAAGCGAAGCATGGACCCTCTCGGTGATCACGCGGCTGACCTCTGCCCTGCCGGATTTGGCCACACACCGTCACAACGCCCTCCGCAACGCGATCGCATACCATGTCTTCCGTGCCGCAGGGCTGGACTGTCAGTACGAAGTGCCTCTTTATCCCTGGCACAGAGATTCGGCACGCAGACATCCTTGTCCACCCTCCCACCGATCAGAGCAACGAAGAGACACGGCCTGTCGCGTGCGATATTACCGTCGTCTCCCCGTTTAAAGTTGCCGTCCGCACCAAGGCCACTTAGGCCGCTGCGGTGCTGCCGCATTGGCGCACCGTGACAAAGTACGGGACCTGGAACGCAAGCTGTCGCGCCCCCCCCGGCACCGTCCGACACCCCGACCCGTAGCCCGAACTTTGCATTTCAACCGATTGCGATTGATTCTCTCGTGCCCCTACCCGACAAACTGTTTTTTGCTTGAGGAGTTAATCCCGCGGATAGCGCGGAGGTATGATACGAATGCAGGCGTGATACGCCGGCGTGTGTATCTGCGCGATTGCTCTTAGCAGGAAAATTACGTATACCAACCCATTCAAGTAAACCCAATTCTCCCCCTTAGGTAGGGTCCAAGTAGGGACTGTATGTGATTAAAGGCACCAAGGTGCTCCGCCTTTAACTTCAGTTTTAGTGAAGCGAAGTCTTTAGGAAGACTCTTGGTCCCCAATTCCCTTTCGCGTCGGCGTTTCGACTTAGTAGGACAAGCCTCTGCCACCGCGTAGCCGCGCTGCTCCCTTTTACCGTTTCCCCCCCGCTCTACCGAGCTACGTTTCTATCCCTTTTTATACCTTTTGTACGCCCATTCCGGGCTCCCTACGTGCGCACCGTCCATCGGTTCTAGCAGCTCGTCCGCGATCGGACTTACGCCCCGACCTGCACCGCTGTTCCCGGGCTGGCAGCATCACACATTGGCCTCCCGACCTAGAATCGGTTGAGACAACGTGCACGCGTGTGCTCCTTTTTGTTGTGCATTCACCCTTTGGGTTCGTCTTCGGTAAGACTAGTCTCTACCTACAGACGGATCGGGTGAGTATTCCCTTTCCATTTCATTTTGCTACTGAGTTTGTGCATCCAAACTCCTTTTCGTGTTCACATCGCTTTGTCAGCTACAAGGCGCCCGGGTCAAGATCGAGGAGGTCATCGAAAAGGACTGGAGTCAAAGTCGTTGACAATTTGGTGGAGTTGTTTCGTCGCTTTTTCAAGCTCCTCTTTGGCTACTGTGTCGCTTTGTCAAGCTACGAGCGCACTACAGTACGATCCGAAGATCACCGAAGAGGATCGGAGTCAAGCCGTTGACAAGTGTGTTGTTGTTGTGCTTCGAGAACCTTTCTTGTTGATTTGGTGTGCTTCGCGAAGCTCTTTTTGGTTTGTTACGTTGAGTGGTACTGTGTGGTTGAGTTGAGGTGAAGTTCGAAGTCGAACTGAGTTGTGTTGTGTTGTGTTCAAGAGAGAACTGAGAAGAAATGGCTCCGAAGAAGCCCTTTCTGAAGAAGGGCGAGGGATCGACCTCGTGGAAGAACTCACGCCAGTCGGCGGGTGTGAGGACACGCGGTCAGACGCGTCAAGACGCTCCATTGGAGCTACCGCCGACGAAGAAGATAATCGGTCCATCAGGGACGGACAAGGAAGAAGACGAGGCCAGGTCGCCTGAGGAGGCCGTGCTCGGGACGGGCTTCATGCTACCGATTGACGTCCTTCCGGACACCCCTGGAGAAGTCGAAGTCAAGCGTACGTTAAGTACTGTAGCCTTTGAAGGCCTGGGCGAAGCGAAGAATGAAGGAGAAGACAGTCCCGCGGGACGAATTTTCGAGGAGATGCTGGAAATGCCCCAGCGCGAGACGGTGTCGAGCGTCAGTGGGAACTCCACGCTTACCCCCGCAAACACCATGCGAGGTATGGGGGAACCAGGGGTGCCGACGCCGGCGATGATCCAAGAATTGGTTCAAGCGTCGGTCGATGATGCCGTGGAGATGGCTGTGCAAGAGCGGTTGGAGGCCCTCTCGGGCGAGTTCAAGCGCTACTTGTATCGCGCAATGGAGCGTCAGGACGCGGAGATTCGCACCGCAGCGGAGAAGGAGATTGAGTGCCGTATCGCGGCGTTCGGGAAAACTCCCATGGCCCAGGGAATCCCCCAAAAGCGTAGCGCTCAAGTTTTCTGAGCTGGACACGTCCGTTGGACAACTCCAGAAGTCCTTTAGTGGACTTGCCAACGACGTTCGCAAGCGGAACGATGCTAACCACCGCGGGGAATGGAGGACGACTTCGACACCCTGAAGGTGAGGGTCGCCGAATTGTCGTCGAAGCTCGAGACCGAGCAGCAGAAGATTCGAGTCCTGGGGGACTGGTGCAGTTGTTAATGCTCGCGCGGGATCAACAGTCGGAGATCAACCGTCCCCGCTTGCCCGTTCCTAAAGGAACTCGCGATCGTCGCACACGTCATGCGAACAGCTCGCAGAACCGCCGCGAGAGAAAGGGACACGGAAGCCACTCGCCCGACAGATCGAGCTCAGATGATGAAGTTCGCCTCGTGGAGTTCAACAAGGAACGCGAGTCCGAAGACGAAGAAGTGGAGTCGGAGTTCGACGACATTCCGCGACGCCGGTCACGCCCGTCCGGGATGGGACCTCGGAAGTCGGGTTTGCGCGAGTTGGACCCACAGAACCCGATATTCAAGAGCGCGCTGTCCTACCGTCGTTACCGACTTCAGAACACCGACCCCGATCGGAGTTACAGAGTCAAAAAGTTGATGCACAAGCGACAGAAGAGATTGCGTCCGGTCAAGGACAAGTACACGTTTGATGGCTCGAACTCCATCGCGATCTTGCGCTTTGTCTCCGTCTTCAAGAGTCAGCTTGACCAAGACCACATTGGCGAGGGTGCTGCACTCCTGATTTTGCCGGAGTTCTTAGCGGGCGACGCGAGAGACGCTTGGGAAGCAAGCTTTGAAATCTCGGTGAGATGGGAGGTGGATTCACCACGTGGCCGGAAGCCGTACTTCTTGTTAAGAACTTATGCGAAGGACCGCCACGTCAAGCAGGTGTCTGCGGAGATGGATCAGATGAAGCAAATCCGACCGAGGACGAGGTGGCCTTCGCGATGCGCCTGAACAGGCTTGCCAACGAGTGCGGAGGAGTCTACACCGAGCGAGACAGAATGACGCGTTTCATCCGAGGGGTCCGTCCGGACATCAAGCCGCTGTTGCATTCGGTCGATTACACGACGGGACGTCGCCTAACGATGAAGGAATTGGTGGAGAATGCAACCGCGATCGGAGACTCGCATCGCGCGTTGAAGCCGAAGGAGTCGGTAGAAAAGCGGATGAACCCGCGCAAGGCGTTGCAAGTGTCGTTTTGACGACAAGAAGGGAAAGATAGTCCCTTTGGACATGGTTGGCGAAGGAAATTCATCTTCGGATGAATCCGAAGATCGGACGAGAAGGAATCTTGTCGCTCACTCGAAGAGCTCAGTGATGCTCGCGGACGAGGTACTGTATCCCCCGACTGCATCGCCGTCAGCTTCGGGAAGCATGGAGGCGACATCGTACCAGATGTTGGAGGTATCTCAAGGAGACGTGTTTTCAGTGGTGTCGAACCGCAATCCGCAGCTGTCCGCTCATGCGCAACCCACGCGTCACCAGAGACCGGGATGGGTGTCCATTCCGGACTTACCGAACGACATCTGCTTCGAGTGCTTCGCTCTGGTCACAAGAGGCCGAACTGCCCGCATCAACAACGCTCTTACAAAGAACCGGAGTACTTCGCGTTCGTTCAGAAGAACTTCTACGTTCTGTCGAAAGAGCAGAAGGATTGGTTGGCGAATGTTGGCCGGACGCCCGCATTCGCGCTGCTGCTGACTCCGAGAGGAGAGAAGGACTGGTCCAGGCTTCGCAAGGACCAGGATTTGCATGTAAAGGCTCGGGATAGCGAGAGAAGTCGTGGCGGATTGCCACCCCACCGCCTTTGACGGAGCCCAGGTACAAGCGTCCGGACTGGACAACACGCCTGCAAGCCCAGGAGTTTCGAAAAACTAAGCGTGTGGGCCCCGCTCCCAACGCGACTTCCGGAGCCGGGGTTCCCCGTCTTGGTACGCCCGAACCGGAGCTGCCTGCGTCCCTTACGAATGTCACGCAAAGTCCTTTCGGACTACCGACCTCAATCTCCATGACGGAGTACTTAGCAGACCCCGCACTCAGTCTGTCAAAGTACAACTATAAAGTTGAGGCGTCCATTGGACCCAAGTTTTCGTGTAGGACCAGTCGTCTTACTGTGTTTGACACAAGTGCAGGCCCGAATCTGGTTCGAGCAAACGTTTTGCCCGAGGAAGTTCTCAGGAACTTGGACAAGTCGCGGGAAATCGTGAATCTCACGTCAGCGTCTAAGCATCGACTTACGACTTTAGGTCTCGTAAGACTTTGCGTTCAAGTGGGAGCTTATGTTACGATGCAGACGTTCATCGTCGTTCGCGAACTCGCGGCGGACGTCATCCTGGGCTGCTCATTCATTGACTCCCATGTGGAGGAGATTAAGATCAGGAAGAGAACAGTTGTCCTGTCGCACGGAAGTACTGTACCCATCCTTCGCAGGAGGGACGGAGTCCCGCGAATGTTCTCGCCCAAGCAGGACTTGAGTGTCCCCGCGCCCCCGCCCGAGGACAGGATACTGAGGATGTCGCGTACGACAGTGCTACCTTCTGAGTCGGAGTCCTGGGTGTACGTACTCTCAGAGAAGACCGGAGTTCAATTCTTTGAACCGAACGCTGAATTGCTCGACAAGCAGTGGATCTCACTGTCCCCGGTATTGTTGAAGTTAAAAAGAACGTCCCCTTCAAAGTGAAGGTCGCGAACTTCTCGGAGAAGCCCCGTCGTCTATCCAGACTCCAGAAGATTGGATACGTGCTGCCGGCACCGGAGGAGACCGCGGTGTATGCCGTCGACTTCGACGCTGACGTCCCGTCTACAGTACAGGACAAGAAGCTCTCGGAGAGCGAGAAGAAGGAATGGCCAGAAGTGGAGGGGGAGGGGCTGGCTACTGCGCTTTCGCCTGAGAAGGCTCCTGATGGAGTCCGACAGGCGACGGACGCCCCTTCCGTAGAAGATGTTGAGTTGGAACATTTGCCGAACTCGGCTCGCCGTAAAGTACGCGAGATGTTACGTCCGCTTTCGGACATGTGGAGTGGCAAGTTGGGCACCCTAGGGGTGACCGAACACCGTATCACCCTCAAGGAGGGAGCCAAGCCAGTGTATTCGCAGCCCTACCGGGCGGGTCCAAAGTCGCGCGAAGTCGAGCACAGAGAAGTCGACAAGATGTTGGAGAAGAAGGTCATCGAACCCTCACAGTCCGAGTGGGCGAGTCCAGTGGTAATCATACCAAAGCCGGACGGTTCGTTGAGATTCTGTGTGGACTACAGAAAGCTCAACTCACTGACCGTAAAGGACTCTTATCCTCTACCGAGGATGGATGAGTGTCTGGACTCCCTTGGGGAGGCGAACTTCTTTACCGCCCTGGACTGTAATGCGGGCTACTAGCAGGTGCCCACCGCCCCTGAAGACAGGGAGAAGACGACATTCACATGTCACGCTGGTTGCTACCAGTTCTGTAGGATGCTCTTTGGGCTCTGCAATGCGCCGGCGACCTTCCAGCGTGCGGTCGATATCCTTCTTGCGAAGTTCCGTTGGAAGACATGTCTAATGTACTTAGACGACATCATCGTTTTCTCTAAGTCTCTCGAAGACCACCTGAAGCACGTGGAAGAAGTGATGCGCATCCTGTGCCACGCTGATGTAACGCTGAAGTTACCCAAATGCACCTTCTTCGCCCAGTCGGTCGACTATCTAGGGCACCGTATTCATCCGGGGAAGCTCGAAGTCGCGAGCAAGAACTTGAAGGCCCTAGAAGGCTTCAAGGAGCCGAGGAATCAGACGCAGCTGAGGTCCTTCATAGGACTGTGTAACGTCTACAGGAGGTTCGTGCCGAACTTCGCGCGCGTTGCCGCACCGCTCACGGCGCTTCTGCGGAAGGGAAGGACTTTGAGTTGGATCCGTTAAATGATGAACAACGCGAAGCATTCGAGATGCTGAAGAAGGCACTGGCGAATCCGCCGATAATTCGGCTCCCTCGCATGGACCTCCTCTTTTCAGTCGATACTGACGCCTGCGAGTATCAAGTGGGCTGCGCGTTGATGCAAACGCACGAGGACGGGAAACGATACCCCCTCGGTTTTTGGAGCCGGAAGCTCTCAGGAGCAGAGCTCAACTACTCCGTCGGAGAAAAGGAGTGCCTGGCTATCGTCTGGGCATGCCAGATCCTACGTCCATACCTGGAACGGACTCATTTCGAGCTGTACACCGACCATCAGGCCTTAAAATGGCTTTTGACGTTGACTGATGCAACGAGACGTCTAGCAAGATGGAGACTAAGGTTGTCGGAGTTCGACTTCACGGTACAGTACCAAAAGGGGCGAAGAACAACATCGCCGACGCCATTTCGCGGCTGCCTACGTACGGGTACACCGAGAAGAGTCCAGACCTGGACATCACGTGCCTGCTGATAGAAGGCTTTGGAGTTCCGCAGGAACAAATGGAATGTTTGGAAATTGAAGCTCCTTGCGCTATGGAGCTCAAGGAAGAAGATTGGGAGACTGAGCCCATTGACTGGGAAGAAGACCCAGAAGATTTTGACCACGTGGCCGCGGTCTCGCGCGCGGAGTTGAGTCCGTTCAAGGTCGAGGAGCTGTTGAGGTCCCAAGAGCAGGACAAATATTGCCAAGAGTTGCGGAAGCTCATTGAGAGCGGAGAGCCATCGCGTTTTAGCGAAGACTGTAGAGCTCTCATCGTGAGACGTTCACCGGTTGACAAGTCAGTGCAAGTCGTGATACCCACAGAATTGCGCAGCAAGGTGCTGTACATGGCACATCATCCAGCCCTGTCAGGACATCCGGGTGGTACCCGTATGTACCACACTCTACGTCGCCAAGTATACTGGCCTTCGATGTCAATAGAAGTCTACAAGACAGTACGGAACTGCGCTAAGTGCGCGAAGGAGCGAGTCAAACTTCGCAAACACGCGTCCTTCTTGAAGTTGTTTCGAGCGACAAAGCCCCTGGAGTTCGTCGGCATCGACTTGTTAGGCCCGTTACGACGTTCGAAGAACGGAAACGAGTATCTGCTAGTCATCACTGATAGATTCTCAAAGCTGACGAAGACGGTGCCGCTTGCTACGGCTTCTGCGTATACGGTTGCGAAGGAGTTCTGTAAGAACTGGATATAACATTATGGAATCCCTTCGTACATCCTTTCGAACAACGGTGGCGAGGTCAACTCCAAGTTCTTTTAAGCCGTTTGCACCACTTTCCGGGTTAGGAACCTCTTCAAGTCCGCTTATCATCCGCGGAAAAACGGACAGACGGAGCGGTTTAACCGCACAATCCTAGCCGGGATCCGGCGCTTCGTGGCTGAGCATCAGAAGGGCTGGGACGAGTTCTCCCCCGCACTAACCTACGCGTACAATACTACCGTACACCGAGCGATTGGGTGCGCTCCGTTCGACCTGGTCCTGAGTCGGTCACCGACGCCGTTGTTCTTCGAGAATGCTGAGAAGGTCACAGCTGAACGCGTGACGCCTCGAGAGGCGAAGATGGTCTTTTTAGAAAGACTCCGACGGTTGATGGAGACCGCCGTCCCGAAGCTGCGCGCAGCACAAGCTCGTTACAAGGCGGACTTCGATGCGAGAGGTTGTCCTACGAAATTCAAGTACGTCCCAGGACAGTACGTCTTTCTGGAACGAGAGACCAAGATTGACGGTCAAGAAGGGAAGCTTTATCCTAAAGCGCTGGGTACGTTCAAAGTCCTACGGACGGGCGTAAATACGGTCACTATCTGTCGTCATGACAAGGACGACCAGCAGGATACATTATCCCTTGATAGGGTCGTGCCCGCACCGATGCCTGCTTCCAGGCTGCCGCATATTGTAGAAGAGTCCCCAGAGCGGACAGAAGTGTCGGAGAACGACAGTGTTCAAGAAAGAACCGGAGCTCTGGAAGAGCCCCACGTCGAGGGTCAAGGAATTTAAGTCCTACTGCCGAGGACGTGGATGCGCGTGAGCGAGCTCCGCTGAGCAACGATGACGCAATTGATGACGCGGTGGACGCCAAGGAAGACGCCGACCAAGGTCCACTGGACGGCCGTATGGACACTGGAAAGTCAGGAGCCGATGAAGTCCGGATGGACAAGTCACATCGTGCCGGAGAGTCATAGGCGAAGTCTACTGTAGACGAAGACGCGCGCCCATTGCGCCCCTCCGAGCCTACAGTTTGGGCGAGCGAGCCCCCACTGGGACTGGAACGCCTGGCGGAAGCCCGTCTCCGTTAGACGGTGAGCTGGTCGACAAGTCAGCGCCCGCCGAGGGCAGAATAGAAGAGTCCCGCCGGGACAAGGGTAGAGCGGAAGGTCCCGTGGAGGACGAAATTGAACCCGACAAGTCATCGGTGACAGAGAAGATGAGCTGAAGTCCCTCGGGACAAGAAGATTGAGAAGGGGTCCGAACTGGACACGGAGGAGATCACTGCGTCCAGGTATAACCTGAGGTCAAGGCTGGAGTCCAGCCGGGACAAAGTCAGGGAGAAAGAGTCCGAGAGGGCAGAAGTTGGGGGAGAGAAGACAGTGGCCACGCCACTGGCAAAAAAGTCAGGAGTTGTCGCCGGAAGCCGGCACCGCGGAAGATGGTCTTGCAGAGCCCTCGTTGGGCGAAGCAATCCGCCCAAGAGATATGGTGGCCCTCAGGGGAGGACCGAATGCCGAGGAACAGTCCGAGACACGGACGGGAGTCGAAGCGGAGAAACGTTTCTCCCGATTTCGGAAGTCCAGAGGACGGTAGCCAAGAATCATGTCCTGGAGAAGATAGTCGATTACGACTTTGAGAGTGGTCTGTACAGAGTCAGCTGGTTCGGGTTCACCGCCAGGGAGGACACATGGGAGCCGCTTCACTTCCTGCCGCACAATACTGTGCTACGATATCACAGGCGCGCAGGGCTCCCGGACCCAGAGCTTTGAAGTCCTGCAGGTGGACGCTTGGGAATCGGACCGGACAAGGAGCTTTGGAAAAGCAAGGCTTTAGTCAAGACGGAGCACTACAACTCTACAGTGCGGAGGCGTTAACGCCCACAAGATAAAAGCCTGCCCTCCCCAACGCAGGGGTACTGTACTGGGACGTGTCAGCGCACGTGGACGCGCGCGTCTTGAGGGGGGGCAGGTGTAGTACATGTGCCCATGGAACTTGCTTTTGGGGCCGTCGAAGGGAGGCGGAATGAGGGTCAATGGATGGCGGACAACTGTGCTGGGACAGGCCCGTAAGCGGGCGAGGTATGGCGGTTACACTGCTGGAGGTCCAGCCCAAAAAGAGGTGGGAAAAAGGAATACATTTTAGAAATAATTTAGTTTTAGTTTGTACTTAGCAGGTACAGTGTACAGTAGATACACTGTACCCGTAAGCCATGTACAGTACGTACACGGGTTTACAGTATGCGGTGTACAGTATGTACACTGCTGTACAGTAGGTAGTGTACATTAGTGTACAGTAGTAGTTTACAGTAGTGGCGCCCGCTAGGGACGCCCTGTAAATTACTTAGGTAGGGTCCGAGTAGGGACTGTGTGTGAGTAAAGGCACCAAGGTGCTCCGCCTTTAACTTCAGCTTTAGTGAAGCGAAGTCTTTGGGAAGACTCTTGGTCCCCAATTCCCTTTCGCTTCGGCGTTTCGACTTAGTAGGACAAGCCTCTGCTGCCGCGTAGCCGCTCTGCTCCCCTTTTCCGTTTTTTCCCCCGCTCTACGAGCTACGTTTATATCCCTTTTTATCCCTTTTTCTACGCCCATTCCGGGCTCCCTTACGTGAGCACCGTCCATCGGTTCTAGCAGCCCGTCCGCGATCGGACTTACGCCCCGACCTGCACCCGTTGTTCCCGGCTGGCAGCATCCCACACATATGTCTCCATCGCTCTTACTGCCAAGTTCCGCGCGACTTCGGTTAGCACCCTATAGGCGTCCTGGTGCCACCCTCCGAGAGTAGATATAGGGATAGACACGAGCTTACTTCTCCCGGAGATTGCAATAAAAGAATCATATCTTCTATGCTTCGCGGAGGCGGCCGTATTGAGCGAGGTGAGCGGATTAAACGTTTGGGCCCTCCTGTGGGAGAGCGCCAGCGGGTTGAAGTAGGTCACGTCAAAGAAGTTACCGCCTCCACTGCTTCCCATCGCCCGGATGTCTGGCCTCGTGCGATGGACCCCGTCCCGCGGTTCGACCGTCGACCTTATGAAAGGATGAATTGCCAAATGGAAGCCGATACTGGCTTAAAATACTCTGTCGTGGCTGCCCTGGCCGCTCTCCTCTGGTGGGCTCTGACCTTCGGTCGTCTTGACATCCTGGTCGCGGAGAGCAATTTGAAGAACGGCTCGGGCGGCCATTGTTACCCTAACACAGGGTGAGGAAGTCGCGTTGAACGCAGACCGTCACTGAAACGGTATACAAACATGGCATCGAACCAAAGAAACGTGAAGCAACGTCTCGCTGAGTTGGAACAAATACTCAAGAATGAAAGTGCTGAAGAAGTAATAAGTGCAGAAAACCATATCTCCAGGGTAGTTGGCGTGCAGGCAAAGCCACATGCGTTTGAACTAGTCGATAATGCTAGGCATGCAGCAGAAGCGCGGGCGGCCACAATGTGTGTGGATGAAGACGATAGTGCAGATTATGCTAGATACGCTGCCTTTGAGTTCCCGGCCAACGTTCACACTCACCTACCTTCTACCTTTAATCCGAAGGATGTGAACTGAACGCAAGAATGGGCAAAAAAGGCTGTGTATAGCCCAAAGTACAGTTTAGATTTTCAAGAAGCAAATATGCTCCTCAATGCAGGGCATGGCACGAGAGGGCTATGCTTGCATTTAGTTTGACCAAGGAACTATGTGCTGCGAGCCGCGTACAAAAAAAACATTTAAGCAGTTGTTTGAAGCGACGGAGCTGTCTTTAAAGGCTACGTACGGGGAGCTCCGAGAGCAGCGAGATTATTTAGCTTACCGGGAAGTTGATGCAGCTGCAGCAGATCACATGGAGGGGATTAATATCACTCACAAAATATCTAGTAAGATGCGGCCTGCAGCACTTAAAAATCGGAAGGCACTAATATCTAAAGTTATTGACGCTGAAACGAAAATTATTTCCAGTTGAAAGGCGGGGCAAAACAAAGGAAAGAAATTTGAACCCACAAGGTCTGAGGAAAACGTAGGCCCCAGGGAAGCTAATCCGGATAATCCTGAAAGGATTGATTCTAAAAAGCATGCAAAGAGTAGTAAGAGGTTTGGAACCCCTACCGGACACCACCGGAGGGTGGACACAAAGGGAACGCCAATGCGACAGGTGACTCCGGGAGAGCGGGCACTGGCGAGGGGAAGTGATCCCCCATAACTACAGCTCACGTGCCCGTGTAAGCACACGGGCACGGGTACTTGTGAGTGCGAAAAAGTCTCCCAAGAGGGGATTGTAAAATTGCCATTGGTACATGGCGAAATCATGCGTATCGTGGAAAAGCACGAGGGAAAACGCGAATTTATGGCGAAAAGAACTAAAATGAGACCAGAGAGAATGGGAATGTCTAAAATATGGTATATTAGATCCCCCGACATTCCAATACTGCTCTTCAGAGAGGTACCAGGATCACCTTTGAAATGGACTCCTCAACAGATGCCATTTGCGTAGGAGACATTACACAAAAGGCTGAAGGAATCTGTATGGAGAGAACTCTCACGAGAGGAGGCATCCACAGCTCCATACATATTAAAATAATTTATTACACAAGGTTCCAGCGCAAAAATGAGGACCGTTGCGGGCCTTTATCATCTGTCCACACAAAGGCACGCCCAACACAAAAAGATCTCGACTCTGTGGTCATTTTCCCTCTAACTTCTGAAACGGGATCACATGCTAGCCTTCGACTTGAAGGAAGGCTACAAACATTTCCGTATACACCCATCACTGGGGAAATGCTTCAAAGTACCGCTTATCGACCGCTATTTCAGAACATTGCACTGCCATTTGGGTGGTGCCTAAGCGGCTACTGCTTCGTTCACCTAACTACGAGACTGTGGGCTTACATGAGAAAGCAGTGTGGCGGCGGATTTTGGATTATATCGACGACGTTTTAGTGTGCTCACGTGGAAGCAAGCATTCGCGAGCACACGACAATGTCGTTGGGCGACGGATATTATCAAGATGATACTGGACCGATATAGACTGCGCTACAACTGGAGAAAGGATGCCTTGGCAGTGGTACATGCCAGTTAGAACATTAGGGCTTGCAATAGATACGGAGCAAATGACTTTCTCGGTCCCAAACCTCAAGGTACAAAGGTAGTAGCACATAGAGAGGGCAACATTAACACATGTACGTCGGAACCTTCGCCAGGTAGAGGAAAAGATTTTGAGATCGTTTGTGGGACATGCTAGAGTCTCGCTCTCGCAGTTCCGGACACAAAATTTCATCTCAGATCACTATACGGCGCACTGAAGGGCTGTCCTAGACAGCAGATAAACTAAAGGGGGCGGCGGTCTGGGATGTGATGTGGTGGAGAGACTTGCGCGATCACATCAAGTCCCGCGAGATACATCGGTCTATACAGAAGGTGGTAGAAAAGATCCATATTGACTCCTCAGGTTGGACGTGGGGTGCCACGTTGTCAAATGGCCTAAAGCTGGAAGGGCAGCAAGGTTATTAATCCAATCATATGAAAAAAAGAATGGGCAAATGCAAGCCGACACTGGCCTAAATACTATTTTGTGCTTGCCCTGGACGCTCTCCTCCGGTGGGCTCTGTCTCCTCCCTTCCTTCCCTACATTTTCCATTCACAACATCATACATCAATCGCGCTTTTGTCCGAATTCTAGCGTAAATCGTGAAGACCATCGAAGTGTCTGCCGTCTAAGCGATAATAAATGAATCTTTACACATTAAACTATAAGGATTTTAGACGAAAAAACTCACATCTCTGCCAGTCACCTTTCTTTAGTATCCGATATCAAAAACCCAATATTACGACATCCCTTAGGGAACAGCTGACCTCATTTTTCGTGGATTAAAAACACCACAAATTCCCCTGTCTTCAGTACCGTACTGTAGATCTCGGAACAAACGATTGTTACAGCACCAAACTTGGCAGACAGACTCAGGGTAGGGATAGCTACAAGAAGGTATCAAAAAGAACAGAAAAAGGGACCAATGTGGCAGAAATGACAAATTTTATAAAATCGGAACAATTTACCGAGAAAGAAATCATACAGAAGAGGCCTTCTAAAAATCTATGATAAATGATTATTGCATGCAAAATCAAACAAAAGTAAATCCACTACAGTCATTGCGCTCTTTTCTAGAAGTCCTTCGTGGACCGGAAAGTTTGTGAAACTTAGCCAAAGCGTAAAGTGACAAACTGGTGGGAGCATGAAATACTTCTGATCGACTGGTACAAGTTCAATTTTCTCGCCTCTGTTTCAAAATTTATTTGTCTCGTCACTCTGAGAAACTTCGTTGCTTTGTAGCGAGGCCAATGGATCAACTTCGATTGCACTGTTTCTATTGCGAGTCTTCAGTTGTTTTCTTTGCACATTTTTGTTAGTATACAATCAATACAATATCAATTGTAGAAGGCAAGATTATATCCTCGGTGAAACGGGATTTTTCCCTCGCAAAAGTTTATGTGAAACGAAGGGAAATCACACCGTGACATCAGTCGGAGGGACTGCTCTTTGGCCAAGGGTTATTTCCTGTACATAAACAGAATTTATATTCTCCATTATGTCAACGCGATGGTTCCGAAAAAGCTGGACTTTGCCCTCTAGATGACACCGCAGCAGGTGTGTCAAGAGTGCGAAAATCTTTTCGAAAACAGGACGTAGTACCAGTTGAAGATCTGATGCAGAACATCAGAATGCTTACTCTTCACATGGAGCGGAATGGGCTACAGGTCAATGCTGTCGAATGTGGGTTCGTCGACTCGACCTTTGGGATTGAGTTAATGCACTTGGATGGTGTACTTCTGTTGCCTTCTCTGAAGAAAGGAAACGAAATGAGCAAGCAGAGAAGCAGATGAATATTTAAATGCGAAGAGAGCGAGAAGAAGGGGAACAAGCGCGAAGGAGGGCGTGGATAGACGCGATTGCGAGTTCGAACGCGCAACCGTGTTCTGCGGTCCTGTGAGAGCTTTTCTTTACCTCGTACAAACAAGGAAAGTCAATGCGTAATTAGAATGCGTTTAGAGCAAATATATTTTTTGAAGCAGCTAAGTAATCTTTCTTTGCAGTACTATTATAATGTCGGTAGTTTTTGCATTCAGTCTGTTGACCTTGACTGCGAACATCATTGAGATGTGTATTGCTGCGGAATGGACACAGGTCCCTGCCCCTACTACTCCTATGTAAATGTAAGGATGCTGGGTGTAACTACTTCACTACACATAATCCATACCACATATAGCGTACAGTGAGTAAATAAAAATTAACAGTAGGTAAGGACTCTTTATACCCACAATTATATGATTTTTTCTCATTGTGGACGAGGTACAATACCGAGTGTAGTTTTCAGGAATATTTATTTATAACTAATTTATGGGCCTTTTATAAAATCGAAGAATGCACGCTGGAAAAACACTGGCCAAAACAGGGACCTGAATATAAGGCTACAAATAAAAGATCATGAGCACACGTTTCCCTGGGATGTTGTCACCACTCTTCAGGAGTCAAAATAAATGTTTCACCATACTTTTGCTCCGCTCATTCGCTTGAGGGTGAAAGGTTTAATTTTTTATATCTATGTGTTGTTTACTGTGCTCCTGCAGACTCTCGCGACTAACTAAAATCTAAGGAATATAGGAACCTTTTATTTCTAACTTCGAAAATAAAGCTATGATGGCCACAAGTTCTAAGAGTGCCGGTGCCTAATACCGGCAGCGCATATGGGGTCCCAAGAAAGGGGATATCATTACCACTGTTCTTACCATCACCGTTCCTTTACCCCTGCCTTCCTCACCAACACATCCTCCGCACCGAAATCACATCCCCCCAATTTCTACGTGCCAGATATTACCGTTGTGAAGGGGCTCTTTCTTCGGGGCTCGATCGCTTGTATGCGATTGTAGTACCACGTGGAGAAGTTCTTGTTTTTCTTCGATAAAATCGTCATGGATGGTAAGTACAACAAGATGAACACAATTTTCCTCCACAGAAACCTGTATGGCTCCATTTTTTGAGTTTATTTACAACATCTTCGCTCGCAACGAAGAACTTGATAGAAAGAAAGAGGAGAAGGAGCGAAGGACCGATGGAGCGAGGGAAAAAGAGAGACAAAGAGAGAGTGGGGGACCAAAAGAGAGAGATGAGAGAGGATTAGGTGGTACGGAACTGTACTCAGACAAAATATGGAGTAGAAAAGGGGCTTATATAGATCTATAGGCGAGTGGACTGGTGCTTCCGGATGATTGAGGGAAGTTTGCAGAAGTCGTGTGGACGACGGCGAGAGGCTAAACCTAAACCTTCTCGGGCTGACCTGGAACAGATCAGCTAAAACGTACAGCAATGCACAGTCCATAAACTTCCCGGGATAATTCTAGGTCGGACAGTATACTAGGGGGTGCTAGGGTTCTTTAATGACTCAAGATATGGTCGGTTGGGGCCAGAATATCGTAGAGTGTTACCGATGATAAAAGTCCTATTTGCCAGAAAAGTTAGCTGATATCTTGTATGAAGCAAATTGATTTGAGCCTACCACGAGATATGGCCGCCCCCTAATTATCCTTCTACCCACTACTTCTAGCCCTTCCAAATCGGAAAAGACAGCACCGACGTCGTCGCCTTCTGAAGAGTTGAGGTCAGACCAGTCCGTTCTGCGAGCAGGCACCCATAAATGCTCCGTATCGTAAGGTCCCATCACAGTCAGGTTAGCGTGCTTCTCCGTGGCTGTAATATCCCACTCTCGCGCCATGAAGTCTGCTCATAGACGCATTTGATTGCTGTTTGGTAGTCGGCGGCTTCCATCAAGGTGGAAAATTGGAGTTTCCCGCAAATAGGTGGCGGGTGAGAGTGTTCAGTACCACCATGTAGTTCAATATGAGCCTTTTTCTTTGGATAAAAGACGGAACCTAGTTAGAATCCGAACTTGAGCCATCAAATATTTCGAACAAAAGGCCACTCACGTAGCGGTTCATTGTGGGATCTTCCGGGATGTCCAAATGCCATTCTCCTCCGACCTACTCCTCCTCTTCGCAATCGTGTGAAAAGTTGAAAATTGACGGGTTAGGGAAAACTGCAGGGAATTGCTGGCCGTACCAACAGTGTAAAGAAATCTGTCCTTAACTTTAAACTACAACCAGGTGTTGTTTCCTCTAAACTATAGTGCTGTCTGTAGGCCTCTTTGCAAGCTTGAAGCTCTTCAGCAGAGGCAACAATGGTTAATTGAACTAATAGATCTAATAGAAGATGTGAAGAACTATGATTTCGTCACAGGAAGCTTATGGACCAATTTTTCGAAGATTTAAGACCCATAAACAGTATTTACAAACTGTGGAGATCAATACTCGCTGAAAGATATATACAGACTTAAGGGGAAGGCCAGCTTCGATAGTATCAATATTTTTGACTTCCTTCGTATTTTTACTTGCTACTATGAAAAAGCACAGCAGTTTCTGGCCTATCATGGCCAAAGGAACTATGGAGATATATTAAAGGCTTTAAAGGATTTACATTACAATATAGTCGCAATCTCAGGAACATTACCTCATCAGCTCAAGATTTCTCCCACAAAACTCATGCTTTGTCCCGATTCCAGCACAACTAATACCGAACATAAGGTGGACGCACTAGCAGAAGAACTTTGTCGCTTAACTCTTTTCATCAAGCAGGATGAGGGAGGAGCTCAGGAAAAAAAACAGCTGGACCTTCAAGAGAGCAAATATATCCAAAGACTGTGCTCTTACCACATAGAGAAGGAGCCTGTGTCCTCAACGTGCGAGAAGGACCTCCACTGCGATCAGTGATGCACCTTTTGCGACAATCTCGGCCACTCAGGGGGAATCTTTTGTACCGAAGATCGCAATAAACACACTTTGTAACATAAGTGTAAGAACAGGGAGCAAAAATAAGACGAGCAGGCGACCTTTGTCAGTGAGAATCTCACTGACGACTACTCTGCCTTTGAGTAGATGGTCAACAACAAGAAAAGATCTGCCAAAAAATTAGAGACAGGAATAAAGCGTATTAATTACTATTATACGCCTCATCTCAGGTTGCCAAATGTTTGTGCTGTGCTGGTGACTCCTGAAGGCAAATTTCGAAGTGAAAATTGCACTGGAAATTTTAAGAAGAATAATAACCGAGCAAAGGAGAATTATAATTAGATCAAAGAGTATGTAGGAAAATACTCGTGTTCTCGGAGCTCCCGATTGCTATTTTTGGTCTTTCATTGGGTATGCATCTTCGTTCTGACGCTGATGGTGCTGTAAAAGTCATGTGTCATCTGGTAGGACATTTTTTGGTACCAAAATCAATAAATTCTATTTTACGCACAATAATTGCTTTATCTAGTTCAAATACAGAATGACGACACGAAATTATGATTCTATTGGATTTTGGAGTCGTTACTGTTGTTATGTATGCGGAACTGTCTCACTGACATTAATTATTACCGAATTGTACTAAAAGGAAGATAAAAGTCTCAACAAGAAAGATCTCTTCCTGTATCAGTTCGTTGCTGAATTTCTGACAATGTCCGGGAACGAGCTGTCAAGCTGGGCTATTTTTTCTGTAGAGAACGTCTCCGTAGACCTCATCATAGGAAGTTAGAAGCTCTAGCCCAACTGCCCGAATTAAGACTTCTGGACGTGGAGTTTCGGTCTTCAATTGGATAAAAGAAAGTTATAGTACCCTTTGAGCCCGACTCGAAGGCCGGAGAGAAGCAGCTCTTGAGAGGAGGGATACAGGAACGCAGAAAAATAAATTCACCTCTTATGCAGTTTTGGTCTCGTAAGCAACGATTCATTAGAACAAGAGCGTTTTTAACTATCTGCGAAGACGCCAAAGAAACAATTAGAAGCACTGAGAAGTATTTAAAAGAAATTTTCGCCACCGCGTTTGGCGATTAAGAAAAAGAGACGAACTAGAAGAATTGATCAGCACCCTAAGGTCACTTATAACTAGGACGAATAGACACAGACTGAGATAAATGGAGCGCGCGTGACATAGGAATATTTGCATGGACAATCGATAGATTTAGACCATCATTAGTGCCATCGAAGCATTCTTCTGAGTGGAAGGATCGACTTCGATTTACTATAAAGCCCATCTAATGCCAGAACCAGATGGTCTACAGCAGATCTAAAACATGCTAGACGCTGATATCACTATAATAGCGTTTTCTGCATGGTCTTTTGCTCTTTTAACCGTCACAAAAAGGACGGAAGGCCTCGCTTTTTTGGGCCTTTCGCTCACTGAATGGAAAGATGACAGCCAATTGTTGGCTGTTACCGGAAATAGAAGAAATATCAGACGACCTGAAGGAGTTACTCTATCTTTACTACCTCGATCTATTCTCTGGTTACTGACACTTCCAAATAAGCGGGAATGAACTGAAATCACATCATTCTTGTGTCGCTTCGGTACCTTCAAATTAGGAATTATGCACTTGAACGCTCCCTCTAAATTCAAGAAAATGATGCATCAGACCACGAAAAATACTACTTTCGACAAAGTATACCCTGAGGACGTCATTATGTTTTCTTCATCGATCGAAGAACACTTCATGCACCTTCGGGTAGTCTTCGAAGTAGTCTAGATGGCTGGACTTAAGTTAAAGATCACCAGGTGCGATTTCAACAGGCCTTCTGTTAAACGTTTCGTACATAACTTTGACAAGTAGGGATTTAGTGTCGATAAACAAAAGATGAGAGCCACAAAGGGGGCGCCTACCGCGACAATCATGACTGAGATGCGAGGATTTGTTGTCCTTGCGGGTATTATTATCGTTTCATTAAGGTTTTTTGCTGGTAAATTAGCTGATAATTATGCTGCAACTTCCGGAAACGAGCCACTTTCTCGGACAAAGGAAATGACGAAAGCATTTGGAACGCCGAATGAAAAGCTCATTTCACCCCAAGTGCTCGCGTTTCCGGACTTCGAATGACCCTTCTGTGTCATGAAAAAGGCCTCCAACGTCTCTATAAGGGCTTTGCTTGCATGTAAGAGGAAAGATGGAAATTTACACCCAGTGCAGTACGAGCCGCGCTATGAATGTTGCTGAACAAATATACTCCACATGAGAGAGTGAGGAAGTGGCTGTCATCTTTGCGTTAAGCAAATCCAGGGTCTATTTGTTGTCCTTTGACCAACTTAAATTTAAAAAGACCAAAAAAACGCCCGCTACTTATTTTGGAAGAAAGAAGTCACGTAAGGCCACCTTGCTGGATGGACGTCGTGTTCCAGTATGGGTTAGACGTCGAGTATCGTCCCAGCTCTAGAATGATACCACAGATTACTTGTAGCCTTGGTCACGGACGGCTCTTATATTTGCTTTGAATCCGAATATGATGGAGGCGAGCTTAGCTCAGCCCTGGAGGTCGCTGATGAAGAAGACTTCTAGATATAAATCTTTATCTTCGAGTAATAGACATGCAAGAACAGTATTGGTAGAACCGGCGGTAGATCAGTCGTTCCGCTAAGAATTTCGTCTCATAGTAACGCAGAATCCTGAGGCGCATAAATAGTACTCGTTAGTTCATTTCATTTATCAAGGACGAAGCTAAAGTTCTTCATACCTACAACAAATAAGTCGGACACTGGAACAAGGAGTCGACGAAGAAGTTCATCCTCGATCGCTAATGATGGCCGCAGTTCTCTTAACATATTAAAGGTAATGTGAAAAGGTGCGATGAGTGTCAGGGGATGAAGCAAACGCTCCCATTTCGAACCACTATGAGCTTCCCATTGGTAAAAAATATTCAAGAACTACTTGATAGAGTTTGCCGGACCATTACCCAGATCGGGGAACGGAAAAAGCTTTATGTTAATCGCCGTAGAGCACATCACTGGCTGGCCCATTGCAGCCACCACTGGTAATTCGTCCACTGATGTCGACGCCAAGTTTATCGAGACCGAAATCATCTCTTTTTCGGTCCTTCGCCGATCATTTTCTTGAAAAATGCAGGTCACGTTCTGGTAAGGGCCCTATTCGATCTTATTCAGCGGCGAGAGGTTCGTTGGTCCACTGTCTTGGTTTAACCTTCGATTTCATGCAGTCGCGCCAAGCGCATGGTGGGTTCTATGAAAAAAACGAATTAAAAAGATGATCATTGGCTCAGAAATGGAGTGGACTCAGTGTCTTCCCAAGATGTTATACAGATACTGTCGACGACGCATTTCATCTGCATCGTCACCATTTCAGTTGATGTTCAGGTTCTTCTCGTGCACAGCTCCGACAGATATTGCTCCCTTGTTACCTACTTCTTCCGATGAATTCCATTGACTTGAATTACTCGCAGTACTAGCCCTGAAAGGTGAGAGGCACAGTCGAGACGATGTGGACACAGAGACGTTTTGGAACCGACGAAGTTTGAAATAGGGCACCATTTTTAGTAGCCCATGATCTGAATTTTACTGCCAGATTTCCGGTGTTCTGGCCACTCCACTTCGGGTCCAGTCGAATGTGTAATTTTTCTCATCCTTAGTACTGTTTGAAATCATATGTTGGTCGTCACCCTCGTCGCGCCATTTACGTCCGACTAATTTCAAAAATTGACCTCCACCGAGAGAGCTAGTAGTTGTACTTATTATTTTTCATGCTTCTTTTTTGTTACCTTCTTATAAATGATTAAGTAGTAAGTTGAGTAACGCCACTTCCGATAGATCTTTTACCGGCCATCAGTTACGCTATAGTGGAGAGTGGAAATACGCATTAACGTTTATTGGAATAACGAAGAGCCTCGACTAGTCACGCATATCTACGTTACGAGATTCATAGTAGATACTAAAGAGAATTAAATCAATTTATACGTTTTTATATTAGCTGTAAAAGCGTAAGGCATTCGCAATACGGAAGAACAACGGAAGAGAGCTCGTTCCCAAATATAACTTCCATGAGAAGATTTTCGACACCTTTGCAGACTTTAGGACAACGATTTATCTTCAACACATCCTCAAAGATCAAAGCAGACGCCAATTTATTCTCATAGACTCGAATGTATAGCTCACAGAGCAGGAATGCTTCACTATCGGGCCTTCCTTAAGGAGATCCGTTCCGAAACTTTCCAAATTCTTTGGGGCAGCTTTCTCGGTCAACAGTTGCGCGGAGCCCTACATCTCATCGACTTCTTCGCGGTCCTATTTTCTTTGCCATGAGATTGGAGTGGCGAATAGGGAGATTACGGGGGCAATAGACTACCTAGATAGACGCAAAAACAAGTGCAAGCGCGCGGTTGGAGTGACAAAAGGGCAGGTCCCAAGAGTTTTAGCCTACCTATACCGACACTGTGGTTGAATAGAGAGGAAAAAGGGAGCAAACGAGAGAGAAAGGTTCTTTTGGATTAAAGGGCGGAGCTAAAGTCTGCTGGGGAGCTTCCCGATGAAGACTAATTTATTGTGTGGGTGCTGCAGTTTGGGTGCTGGGTGTTGTTGCTTGCATCAGCTTGAGTGTGAAAAGTTTGGCTTTATATATATATTTTGCCCTTTACTGTGCTACTGTAGAGTCGCGCGACTAAATTCAAGTTTTTTTATACAATTTTGCAATTTAAACTACGATAGCCACACATAATCTGCGACATGCGCGCCAATGCATACAGCCGGCAGCGCAAGGGGATCTCAACAGAGAGGAGGACATCTCCATCGCCAATCTTACCATATTCGCTTTTTTACCCCTCTCTTTCTCATAAATCTACCTTCCGCGCCGGGCTCACATCCATTCCATTCCTACGCGCCACAAACAGTTTGTTCCCTTCTCCTCTTTTTATTACCTCTATTACCATGGAGGTTGTACGGATGAACTTCCTGACCTATTAACAGGTATTTCGCAATAAAATATTTCGGTTTATTCTTGCCTCTTTGCTGTGGTACGCTTAACTCGACCTTTCATTAGCCTAACTACATTGATACTTAAATCCATAATTCACTTATCAGTAGTTGCTTTTTCATTTTTCGCTCCTACCGTCCCAAGTTTTCCTTTTGAGTGATAGTGCCCGTTTCCATTTGTATGTACTGCATTCTTTCATTGCGGCAGACTTTTCTCTTCCAGAAAGTTCTTTGGAACCTATCCAGGTGAAAAAAATTGGAGGTAACACGAGGAACTGCTAAGATCGAAGAACCATCTCTCCATGAAAAGTAATTTTAATCATATATTGCGGCAGATAAGGAGTAAATTAATTCAGAGTATTCAGAAACAAAAGTGGATTTCCTTTCAAATTTTCAGAATTTGACGATTCAAAATTGCGTAAGGCTCACTCTTCTTTTTAAGATGCTGTAATAGACTCACAGTGAGTCGAAGGTGCAATTTTTGTCTCTTTTACAGCTTTTTAAATCATATTAGATACATTGGGTCCCAAAAACTTGGAAACGGTGTTTTTAACGCAACGTAAGAACTTTTTTTTGGTGAAAAACGGATTTCATGTCCACCTAAGACTCTGTTTCCCTATACATTCAAAAAAATGTGAACAATCTAGTTTATAAGTGTAGAGATTATCAAGTAGCAGTAAAAAGTCTTGATTTAACTGCTCAAATGGAAGCCATGGCTCGCAGTGTCTAGGGTTGTTCAGTCTTACGACATTTTAAGCGATAATTCTTGCGCAAATCTTACATATTTCCCTACCAGTCGGAATTAGTCAGAAATTTCATGCTATCTGGGAAAATCGGTGCTTTGCGAGAGTTATAGATAATCCAGTTTATGTCCTTTCATTTTTACACGCCATACATTAGATAACTGCAAATTGAAGTACGATAATGTTACTCTCTGATTTTCTTCCCCATTGGCAATACAATTCGTGAAAACATAGCGAAAAATCTATTTGGGCCACTGTAAAACCTTCAACTACCAGAAGATATACTGTCAACACCTGATCACTTAAATAAGAATACGGCAAACGAAGATTCAATTGGAAGGGGAAAGGCCTTCAAAAAATCCTCGCCGCACGCATAACTGTTCACTTTGTGGACTGGCTAAATTTTTTGAAAGCAAGGGCCCATTACGTCAGTTTTTCGAGGTCGACTAGAATACGTTGGGTTCTGATTGATCGATAGTAGTTTTTCGCTGAAATTTCTAGAAACTCTTGATATGAATCGAAATATCGAAATCATTCTTTGCTCTTTATTTTTTGTCTCCTTCTTATGTTTTATAGTCACAATTTTAATTATCACATATACTTTTATCTCGATATATGTATTCCAATATGTTATATATAGACTTTCTCTCCGCAAAAGATTTGAATTTTTACCTTTTGTCTTATTTCTAATTATAATTCACGATACTTAACAAATTGACCAACAGTTTTGCGAAAAATCACAATCCATGTACCCCAAAACAGCCTATCCCACTGCGTTTTGGACAACGTGTTCTTTGTTTACTTTGCTTTAATTTTGTAATTTCTTATAACTACGCCGTGATTAGCCACAGATTAGCAATTTGTGGTATTATCAAAATGGAGTACATTCTAGGATTGTCTTGTTTGAAATTGTCAGCAGTTGGGTGGTATATACCATCTTAAGCAGTTATTAATCCTTCAAATAAGTAGGCAAGTCAACGTGTTCAAAACACCATGAGTTCATTATACCAAAACAGCGTACACATGTTTAATCGTACGCTAGAATATTGCTCCAAATTTGTACAATGTGAATGTCGTTGAATGAAAGCGTAGTCTAATTTTAGATATCAACAGATATCATTTTATGAGAAATACCACAATTGGGTTCACTCGACGTAAATATCATTTTCTACCATAAGAAATATTCAAGAAGAATGGTGGAATAAATTTGTTAGCCAAGCCGGTTATTGGTCGGACCAAACTTCTTTTCATCTATCATAAATCACTCTTTGTCAAGAGCTACATGAATTTTTTCGTTGAAACAAACCAAGTGGTGCCTATTAGTCATAATATCTCCTTTTCCATGCATACTCTAATCAGAGCTTAACTTGGGAATAAAATAGATTTTGTAACTAATAATTAAAAAATACCATTGTCCTTAATATAACACGCAGCAGAACTCTTCAAATCTGCTAACGATCTTCCTTCTTAACAGTTGTCATATGAACGAAAGGATCGGAGTGTAATCCATGTTGGATTCGTCAATAGTGATCAGATGGGTTGCGATATCCTCAAGTTCGTTGACTAATTCCGCGTCTTCGTCTGTCTCATCATCATCACTGCTGACTGCCGACATGAACGGCCGAATGTTCTTATTTCTGCGAATTGCTTCCATACCTTCCTTCATGCTGTGATTGGTCGAATAGCAGGATGGTTTCTTGCATACAAAACAACTCTTCCCTCTGAGACCAATGCCACGTTGTGGTCGTCGGTGGTACTGACGACCTGTGAGGTGGGCTGAGATATCGTCTGTGTTTTGCCTGGTCTTCGTAGCCACGGAGGAATGAAGGCCAGATATGATACCCTGCAATTTTGCTGGCCGCCTTGTGGTAAGCTAGGCGGAAATAAGGTACGTCTTTAACGTAGCTGAGTAGCTTGTACTTCAGAATTTTTCATTCCTGTGCTCTGACATTAGGGAAACTTGAATATCTGTCATTCGCCAAATATGAATTTCAAGGAACTCTGAAGTTGACTTTTTGCATTCCGCTCAATAATTGAAGGTGGGGTGAGAGTATTCCATTCTCGAGGCAGCATTCTAGTTCTCTCTGTTGTTTGGAACCAATTTCGCATGGCAAAGGCAAGTGCGTCGAGTTTCATCCTTGCACTTTACAACTGTCGAAATTAAATTGGTTGGCACATTCTGACAGCATGATCTAAAACAATTTACAGTAGTCCTCACCAATCATTTCTGGTTGCTCGCATTGTTCAAGGAAAACTGCGGACTTACGATCAAATTTATCAAAAATAGAGCCACTTTCACGATCACAATTGTACCTTAAGTCTTAAATAGGCAGCTAAGATTCGATATACACGAGTAAAGACCTCGGTGCTTCCAGTATTCTGCAGACCTCCAACATAATCTGGATCCCTTGAAGCGCTAATTTCATTGGTTTCAGTTGTTACGGGAGTCAGATGGCCGTCGGAGGTAGGTCCGGCTGAAAGCTGGACAAACTGAGTATTATCGGCTCCGGATCGTAATCAGGTCAAGAAAGTTCCCCTCGAATGATGCGTTTTATTGCTCAGAAAATCAAAAAAACTTCTCTTTTTCGGAACATTGACGCCTCAAGAGCGGATTGAATCGCGAACATCACGTCGAGTGTCTGATTTGAGCGAGCATATATTGGCACCGGCGAATTCTTATAACTCATCCGCGAACATTTGAGACATAAACGAACTTCTTCACCCTTTTGAGTATTACATCTGAAGACGGTCTACAGCAAAGTCCTTTTCGATGTCGATGGTAACGTTCAGTGGTAGAAATTGACTACTTTTGTTGATAGAGCTAGCAGTAACGTGCCACAGGCTGCTCATAGTATCTTTATGTGATTTGCAGCGCTAAAGCGGAGGAAATTGATCAGTGTCGCGCTATTCAGCGCCCGGAACGGAAATAGCCGAATCTGTGGATCCAAAAGATGGTGTAATTCCTGAGTAGTTGCCGATGTTTTGAGTTTTACTTGTGTGTGTTGTCTCTTTCCCTGCAACTCTCTGTGTTAACATGATACTTATACCGCTGGCCTCAAACAATCATGTCTTCCTAGCTATCTGCACCAAGAATGAAGGTAGCACTCAATGATTATAAAACAGAAAAGACCACCGAAGATTTGACTTAATCTTGAAAACGGACTTACAAAAGAAAGGAGTGATACAAAATTTATGGGAAATCCAGATGGTGATGGCGGACCAGGAAGCATGGCCACAAACATGTGTAGCAAAATTCACAGTTTTTTTCTGAATGATCCAAAATTGGTGATAAATTGATCCGTTGACCCCTCTTTCTACGGACAATGCAGTACTACCAATACGTACAAGGTAGTACCCGAAACCTAAAATGCATATACTGTACAAAGTATATCATGCCAATAACATTGAATCTCATAAGGTTCATCTCAATTGAACCTTTTCTCATCACTAAACACAACCTGAACCTACCAGCGCTCGTCCTTGCTGCAGTGAGAGCGAGCCCATTTTATGCGAGCTTCTCGGTGTTTTTGAGAAAGCGGGGGCTGGCTTTTGATTTTCTTGTAGCTTATAAATGCGGTATTGTTGAGGTAAGCTCGCGTTCTTCTGACAGATATTGGAAGATTCAGCTCGTCTCCTAAAGTTCTTGAACTTTTAGTTGAGTTAGATGCTGCAAAAAAGAGTCTTCGCTCATCCCTTTGGTTCATTTTTCGCCTATTAGAGCGAGAATTTAGAGTCCTATACAATTCAGGGTTACGCGGGAATGCTGATATCACTGTACGGGATCTTTTCAGCGCCCTGGCAATCGCTTGAATGGAGAGGCCTACTTCTTTCAAACTTATCACTTGAGCTCGCTCTGCAGCTGCCAATTGCGTCCCTCTTGGCATGATCCAATGTTGCACTAAAAGAAGATTCTATTCGGAGTGAATTGATTTCAGGGACAGCTTTACTTAAGCTGAGTAAGTGTCTTTATCTTTAAATGTGTTATGGCATCGACCACTTCATTTTTAAGGAATTGGTTCCTAAGTCCTGCTAGGCACCATTACTCAGTCTAAATTTCGTGGTATTTATGTTTAAGGGCTGTAGAATTCGATCTGTGTTGTTATTTTTTAAAAAATGTCAGAAAGTACCAAAAGCGGTTCACATTAGGGGGTGTCTTATGGCATCAGCCAGGAGTGTACAGTACATGGCTCGCACACATCTACACAGTAGATTACATCGCTCTCTCCATCCAATTTTAAGGGCATTTACAGTACCGTACGTACTGTTAAGGTGGATACAGGTAGAAGGTGTTGGGATGTCCTAATATTTCTGTTGAATTATAATCTTTTATGTTTTGGCGCGCTACTGTAGTGTAGCGGAAGTATGCACCTACTGCCACCTATGAGTTTTATAAAGGTTCATGTTCCTCCGTGGTCCTGGACAAAAGAGGACATCAGATTGTGCGGACACAACTTAATCAAATGCTTGATGCTGACTCTACAAAGTAGCCGCAACAAATCGATTTTATCGCGTTTTGCGGGAAGTGTCGACGAATTTGATAAGAAGAAGCTGTCACTATGTATCCAAAGTCGGATCATCGAGACGTTGGTGAAGGATCTTGAAGAATCGTTTTTGTTTGAAAAAACCTGTTAGCTGCAAAAGCCATCGAAAGAGATCAAGCAAGGTACAAGTATATTTAATAAGAACAAAAGATATGTTAAGCCCTCGGAACAGGAGTAACTCGGCCGGCTTGGACGAAGAAGTTTCGTTATCGATCACTTACAACAAGAAAATCCAAGCTGTTCTGGACAAAGAGAATCTAGAGCAATGTTACACTTTGGTACAAGTTAACGTTACCAATCAGTCCATCAACAATGCTCTTGCTGAGGTGATAGAGATTCTGAAAAGGTTTTAACGGTTACCACCGAGCTGTCGTGGTCCATCAAGGCAAAATGAGACTCGCCCTTTGGGACGCCAGCTAACACCAATCAATTGAAGAGCAATACCATCACAACCTCGGCGGTGGAGATAGAATACATCAAATTTGATACCAATTTATGTCGCTTGTAAGCTGTAAAAAGCTGGATCGGAATACAGAGAGTGACGTAGAGTCGTAGACGGCTCATTGGTGATATGATAATGTAATTGTATCCGTCTCGTGGGGAATTTCCAGTACAGCTCGAAGACTATAGGAAGTTTCCTACCTTTTTTATTCGACCAAGAGGTCAGAAAAGTATACAAGTACATTGAAAATACATATATAGGGGCATATATGGACTTCCTTTTGGACAAACCGGAAGAACATTGTGCTGAAGATCAACTTTCCGACTTGCAAGAGAAATTATTCACAATTAAATGGAAGGAGAAACTGGATTCAATCGAGTTGTACGCCGAGCGTACAAAATCGAGATTCCGTGTTATCCAGATCCACATAACCATCAATGTGTTGTTGAACATATTCAAGGCTGGCCTAACGCCAAAGTTAAGGCAACAAGACATGGTGGTAACCAGGAGCTTAGAAAATGTGGTCACTCTGATCTCTCGATTGGTTTCAGGTCATCACAAGGCCTAGTGAAGCCGAATGAGAAGAAAGGGAGCCAATAAGGCCACCCCATACTCAGTCTGAACATCGACGGGCTCCGTTCAACTGCTTCTACTGCAAGAAGAAAGTTCATATTGCTTAAGACTGTCGGAAACGGATGTCTGATTCCCGTCCACAATATAAATCAACCCAGCGGGCGGAGGAAGGAAACGGGGGGCAGAGGTACCCGTAACGGATATAAAAACCTCTGTACCCAAGCACAGATGGAATACAGTCACAAGCAGTTGTGTGCCTGTAGCAACCCAACATGGCCGCGCAGATCGGTAGAGTAAGAAGTTGGCGTGAAACTTCAAGCATTTGGAGAACGACTTACAGCCCAACTGGATACAGCCGCTCTTTCCATATGGGTTGACAAAACCTGGTTCCGGAAGAGCACGGGAGAGATTGTGTGCCTCAATTAAGAGTCCACCGACGGATCATCAATAAAATACACTGGCGCAGGACAGCTGAAGTTTTCGTTCTGGGGCCAGGAATTCACAGAGTCTGTGAACCTTATGAGAAATCTTTCCGACAAGATGGAGGCCCAGATTACTCTTGCTAAACTTAAAAGCGGAACAAATCTTCCATCCAAATGGATAGAATGAGAGTGGAAGGACTCCTGAGCAGCAGAAAGTTATTCCCCGAGACCTAGACCAACGAGGAGGTTTACGCTTTTTAGTTGAGGATTCCGATGGGGACGAGGTGATTTTGGAGATAGATTTTAGCGAGTTTACCAAGTAAGAGGCCAAGTGAGAAGTCTTACGCGACAGACGTTGAGAACTAAGATGCATCTTCAAAGGTCTGGGAAGAATCCTCGGCATGGAACACAAGATAAGCCGCCTACTAGGTGTCGAAACAATATGCAGCCGATAAAAAGACATTTATTGAAATAAAAAGAAGTGGAGAAGTCGGCCATGGAGAAGCTACTGAAATTGGGAGTCCTAGAACTGGGCTTATCCCTTGGGAAACAAACAATGTCTCCGTCAATAAAAATGACGGGGTTCGGAGTCACATCAGACTTTCTTAACCTCAATTCGCTTACAATTACTGACTCATACCCCATATAAAACATGAGAGAGATCCTGGATTGGCTGGCCTCGATAATTCTTGCTTTTTATTCGACCTCAAAGATGAGTTGTTCCAAGTCGAGATACACTCGGATTCCACGAAGCGTACTGCAGTGCGAACTGTCTCCGGTCTCCTACAATACACCAGGCTACCGATGGGAACAAAAAAATGCTCCAGGAACATTTAGCGCGTAGTCAAAAATATTCTTGGCGACGCAAAGGGGAAAGATATTCTGGATTTCATGAACGACACAAGTATCGGTACCATCAGTGAATACGAGCACTTGAAATCTCTAGCAACTATCTTGGACAGGCTGCTTACAGCCGGAGTCCGTCTCATCTATCCAAGTGTGCGTTTAGAGTCCGCAGTGCTGAATTCATGGGCCATGGAGTGGACCAAGACGGACTAAAACCATCCTATGGTCACAAAGAGGCCATAAGAAACCTTTTGGAGCCCGCTTCAAGCGAAGAGCTCATAACATTTCTTGGGTTGATGAACTTCTTCGCAGATTTCGTGGATCACTTTGCCGATATCGCAGCTCCCTGTACGATGTGCTGAAAGAAACCGGCTTCCCCAAGAAGAAAAGGCACGAAAAACGCGTGATTATTTCATGGTCGAAGAAACGCTGGGGAAAAACGCAAAGAAAGGCATGAAAAGGGCTGCTGAAGGACCAGATAAGTGACCCATTTATACTGCCTCCACCACGAAGAGGTGCAGAGAAAAGGATCATGACGGACGCAAGTTCATAAGGCCTTGGAGGAGTGCTTCTCCAAAAGAAAGAAGGTGGAAAATGGCAACCCGTGTCACTCACCATCCGCATACTCCGTAAGGAAGGGATTAATCATGCTCCAACAGAAAGAGAGTGCCTGTCTGTATTCCATGCGCTTCTGAAAGTGAAGTCATTATCTCTATGGGGAGATTTAATAATTTTCACAGACTACTTATCTCTCAAGTAGCTACTAAGCCTGAAAGACCCTAGGCAAAAGCCAGCTCGATGGGCACTAGAGATACAAGGCTATGATTTCATCTTTGAGCGCCAAAATGGATCTTAACTGGCCGTTACAGACACCCTGGGTAGGGAAGGTTCCAAAAATGCTGCGGCGAAACGTCACAGGTCAGCCTAGAAATAGCCGAAGATATGACGGACAAAGAACGGGTAGCAGTAGTCCTCGAAAGAGATGGAGTGTAATTCTGGTGCAGGAGGAGAAGAAGGCAGGTCTGGACAACCAGTAGCGATGTAAAGGCCAAGTGATTCAGATATTGGTCTCCAACAAAGTAGGAAGTTTGGAAAACTGTATCAGTTCGCAGTAGAAAAGAAGTAATTTCTCGTTAACGATATAGGTTTACTCCGCTACTGTGGTAGGGACGAGCTGCCAGCTGTAATTCCAAGGTGCTTGGTGACCACAGTGTTCGAATGGATACATGGCTCAAAATTCAACGTGCACTACGGTTTGAGGAATAATTTAGCCAGATTGCGGCCTATATACTGGTGGAAAGGCATAGACAACGGCGCCGCGACCAAAATCAAGAATTGATTACCATTTTCCGTAGCAAAGGAC
This sequence comes from Kappaphycus alvarezii, assembly GCA_002205965.3. Taxonomy (NCBI): domain Eukaryota; phylum Rhodophyta; class Florideophyceae; order Gigartinales; family Solieriaceae; genus Kappaphycus; species Kappaphycus alvarezii. The sequence continues at coordinate 1,355,233 of NADL03000841.1, forward strand.
AGACAACCGGTCGTACAGGCTCACCTAGACATCTTTACCCGGAAACAAGATCCCGGCCCGTCGCATTCGACGTTCAAAGAGTCATACCTCGCTTGACGAGAGTAAATCTTCAAGTTCTGGAAATAGTGGATGTCTTCATACGATTTATCAGAGCACTGCCAATCCCTGATGAGAAGTCCGAAATATCGCAAAAGTGCTAATCGAGGAATAGATCTCGATATTTGGACCAATGGAACATCTCTTGTCCGATAGAAGTCCAAACTTAACGGTTGAAGTGATGACAAAACTAACTGAGCAGTTAGTAATTGTACGTATGCAGACCTATCCCTTACATCCGCATGCCGAATGATAGTGGAACGTTGGAATCGAACTGTGGTTAAAGCTATTGCCAGCTTCGTGTCGCTAGTAAATATAGACTGGTGTATCTAATATAAGACACGGGGTTTTTCGCAGCAACATGCATGACTCTATATGAGATCATTTTCGGAATAGGAACCTTCGAAGCTTTTGAAGAAATGGATACAGTATGTCTTCAGGACGAACTAGAGTACTTGGAGCGTAGATTATACCGGGAACTAAACTCAGTAGAGAAGATTGCGTCCTATTGTGGTCTGTGAAGCTCAAAAAACCGAATGGAAGAAAATAATCAAACCCTGCATCTGTCCTTACGACATTTAAGAGTACCTTTGGTTGTTTAGATACCTCCTGGACTCTTAAGGTGGAAGAAAATAGGCAAGAGCTCACTCAAATTGCCTAAGAAGGATCGGCAATAATGTGCAGGAAGGCGTTAACCCAGTGAAAGGAGTATTTCCAGACACCGCAAGGTTAATCGATAAGATATCCGACGCCTAAACAAGAAGATACGACGACTTTGGAGAAGAGATAAGGCACTTCAAGGTAAAATTAAGTGATCAACAATCAGCTCATTGATCACAAGAGAGCAATTTGCCGGAGGCGGTGGTAAAACTACACGACCTCCGCTGAAAATAGGACAGGGCAGCTGGAGGAAGAGACTGGTAGTGTAAGTACCCAGCTACTCAAAAGCTGTACTGACTGTTACTTTAAGACTACAGCAGAGCTTACAGTCATGACCAGTCTTCAATTATGTTTATTCTAGAATCTGACCGTTACGTATCTTTGAGCTGATCAGCATTGGATCAGCTCACATAGTTTAGGGTTAATCTGTCACCGTCGTCTCCTGTCATTCTGGAAAATTTCAGGAACAGCTCTGAGCTTCGAGCAGCCAGGCTAAAATTCTATATAAGACTGACCTTTACTTCGTTCTCGGCCTCAGTAAAAGATAACCACCTTCTCTCCTCTCAACTCTCTCTTTGTTCATTCACTCTCTCTCTGCCCTCACTCCTCTTTTCTCTGTTTCTTCTTCCTTCTCCCTTGGTCTCCCTCGCTCGACCTTCGACTTTCTTTCTGACAGGTTATGGGCCCAGGTCTACAAACTGCCAAACTACTCTAATTCTTGAGCTTCTGACCCCTTCAGAAGCCTTTTTTGCACTCCAGGAAACCCAATCATCTCCCTGATTGCCGACTGTCGTCTCTACATTACCTACCTTCCGTTTGTCTCGTGGCCGACATCGCCTCTCATCTCTTCACTACAAACTATTTGCTCGGTGTGTCTAGCAGCTCCAGTTTCCTGTTGCATTCGATTTCGTCTCTGTGTTTCATACCCAGGTTTATCTCACGGCACGCATCTATTTTCAACATTAAAGGACCTCTGTCCTACTTTTTTTACGCCGACATACACATATCTCCTCCGTCCTGATCTAACACTTCAAATACTCAGTGGTTATATCTCTGTCTGTCCTCAAACGAGGAATTGAAATCTCCCCCAACGATCCTGTCGTGCGGCATATCCGTTTTTCGCCTCCCTCTCCTTCAAACCATCGACAACGTCAAGAACCTGAACCGTTTCGTCGTAAGTGCAGCTTTATAGGCGACTCTGCGATCGAGTCCGACGGTGAAGGAGGCAACGTAACTTCAACCGCAACTACTCCCGAGGTTGCCAAAGTCCTTCCTTCTCCCCCAAAGAAGAAAGACTTTCTTCAACACATTCTCGCTCTAGGCAAGAAGAAAAAGGTGGCTGGGCACTCATCAAAGAAGCATTTCGTCTTCTATCAAACGCCCGTCTCTCAACCCTTTTCTCGCTCAAAACCTTGCCTGTCTCCTCTACCCGTATATCAAAGCCAAAGGGAAAGAAAGCAGTCACACCAGCCGAAGTGATATCTCTAGTACTCCATCTCCAGTACCTCAACAACCGTCACCAGTGCCTCAAGATCCGACTCCAGTTGCCGTTCATTCTCCATTGTTGCCTGCTCTTCCTTCCGGTTGTAACCCTCCTCCCATTCCAAGGGTCCCAACTCCTCTTTCAGTCGAACCGCTCTCTCCGGCCCACTTGCTCAGGGACCAGCTGCTTGTGTCATCAAGCCAAAATCATCTTTACTCACGTGCGATCTTTGTGAGCTAAAAGTCTCAGGTCCAAAGCAGCTAGAGCAGCATAGAGGTGGTAAGAAGTGTCGCAATCGAGTTGAACGGAATTCTGCCATCACTCCCTGTGCTTGCTGCAACCGTCTTTTCCAAACAAGACACGATCGCAACAGGCACGTTACTCGTAAGAATAAGTAAATTTCTCTAGACTCTCCGTGCACCACATCTCCGTAAGCACAGATCTTTGCTTCCTGCGTTTTGTCATGGACTCTTCCGGTCTTCGTATCGACACTCTTGAAAAGCTACGTGATGAAAACTTTCACATCTGGAAATCAAGGATGCAGCTCTTGCTGTCATTGAAGGAGATGAACATCTTACTGAAGATCCTCCAGAGTTATCGTCGCCGACATACTCCTCTTGGAAGAAGGCTGACTGTAAGGCAAGAGCCATGATTGGACTAACTCTATCGGACACTCACCTAGAGCAGGTCCAGCATGCCAGTACTGCCAAAATGATGTGGTCTCTCATCTGCGATATATTTGAGAAACACACGCTTCTCAATAAGCTCGCTGCCAGGCGCCGTTTCTACACTGCAAAGATGAATGATACCGAAAAATGCTCCATTTGCCGCTCGTATTCGGCAACTTGCGGCCACCTTGAAGTCAATGTCCGTCAACGTAGAGGACTGCGAGATGGCCATGGCTTTTCTTAACGGACTCCCTGATCGCTTTGACAGTCTTATTTCAGCACTTGACGCGGCTCATATTGACGACGAGAAACTATCATTCGAATTCGTCCAGAGTAGATGCCATCAGGAAGAGCAACTCATGCTCAGCGTGATCAAGATGCTTCAAATTGCTGAGACAGCTGCTCTTGTTCGGAAGCCGGGGCTTCAGCATCGCAATGGAACTTCTTCAGAAGTCTGTATCACTGTGGAAAGCATCGAGATAGCAGTCGCTGCTACAAAAAGTTCCCGCACCTCGCTCCGAAAGGTCACCCAGCTCGTGCGCATCTCGACAACGCAAGGAAAAGTAATGGAAAGGCACTTAATGCCTCAGAAATGGCGGAAACAGATATCACTCACGATGCTGTCTGCTTGTTCACAGCACGCTCTCCTGTACAAGAGATATCGCTGCAGTCAATTGGAAGTATCCCTCCACTATCTAATCAGTGGATAATTGACTCAGGTTGTACATCGCACGTAACGTATGACCGTTCGCATTTAATTACAAGCCTCTTTCTCCCCTTCAACTTTGGACTTGGGAGCTGATTCTTCTGCCTTAATCGTAGGACGAGGAGATGTCTCCTTGATGATATACAGCAACGGGGCAAGCACTCAATGCAAAATACGTAACGTGCTACATGTTCCAACGCTTCGATACCAGTTGCTCTCGGTGTCCGCTATGTCGAAACTTGGTATTGAGACTCGCTTCAACATTGAAGGGGCTGCACTTAATCGTCAATCCGACTCACATCCAATCCTAACCGGTAGCCTGATCAATGGCCTGTACACATTGGACATAGTTCAAGAGAAAGTGAACAAGCAAGAAAATCACAAATTTCCCTGGTCTCCTCTCTTGCAACATGGCACCAGCGATTAGCTCACGTGAATAATTCAGCTATCAAATCAATGGTCAACAGAGGAGTTGTTACTGGAATCGATCTTGCGAAAGACGACAAAAATAACGGAACATGCGTCGGATGCATACTTGGAAAATCGCATCGTGCTCCCTTCCCATCGAAAAGGCAAGTCAGTCGACTAAACCACTTCAGCTAGTCCATTCAGATGTTTTAGGGCCAATTGAAACTCCCTCATTGGGAGGTGCAAGGTATTTTGTCTCATTCATTGACGATTTCTCGAAGTGGACCGTTGTTACCCTATATCACATAAGTCAATGGTTCTTGAATGCTTTCAAAACTACAAAAACTTTGCAGAGAAGCATAACAGCCAGTCGCTTCAATTTCTTCACATCCATGAGTTTCCCGAATCTACCTCTACCCCTGAAGAAGATCAGATCCTCATCAAGGCTCTGCGGTCAGACAACGGTGGCGAGTACCTCTCAACTGCCTTCAAAGACTTCTTAATCAAACAAGGTATCAAACACCAGCTCACCGTAGCTCACACTCCTCAACAAAATGGAACCGCGGAGCGAATGAACCGCACTCTTCTCAACCTTGTCCTTCCATGCTACACCACAAGTCACTCTCGAAGCAATTCTGGGCGGAAGCACTTTCAACAGCTGTCTATGTCCTTAACCGAATCATATCGAGCTCCTTGCCTGGCGACAAAACTCCGTTTCATCTTTGGAATGGTATTGCGCCCAATCTATCACATATGCGAGTATTCGGTTCTCAGTGCTGGTACGTCGTGCCGAGAAAGCGACTCAAGAAATTAGATCCCAGGTCTCGTGAAGCGCTTATGATGGGATACTCTTCTCAGAGTAAAGGGTACAAATTTGGATATTGATTCGAAGAAAATGGTTGTTTCCCGGATGTGCTGTTTAATGAGGAAAGTGATTTTACGTCAAAATCGGGTACAATTGACCCTCTAGAAGACTTTGCGAACACGATGTCAAAATTAACGACACTCCGAAGATCATTCTGATGATTATTCCTCGCAAGAAGAATTGCAGAATAGCCAACAAATTGCTGATTCTACGGCTCAAGCTCAACAACATGAGCCGAAAGTAGATCATCCAGAATTTCTAGAAAGCCAAGGCGCTTCCTGATTCAGAAACAGCACTTTTTTCTACTAGAGTACCTGAGTCATATGAAGAAGCTATTTCTGCCGATAATATCGACTTTTGGATGCCTGGGAATCAAGAAGGAGGAAGATTCCATACAGGAAATGGAACTTTTGAGCTCTTTTCGCGAAAGAAGTGAATTCACGTGATCCCTTGCAGTTATGTCTTTCGTGTTAAGCCCGAAGTTGGGCCGAAAGTCGAATAGTCGCTAAAGGTTTCGGACAATTCCAGGGTTGGAATATAACGACACCTATACTCATGTATTCTCTCTGCCGGTAGTGCGCATGTTTCTGTGCTTTACAAACTTCTTCAATCGGGAATGCGATCAGATGGATGTGGTGACTGCATTTCTCACGGAGACTTAGACGAAGAAATATACATAGGAAGTTTGTCTGGTTTTTCGCGACCCAAACAGACCTGATCTGGTATGTAAGCTCCTGAACGCCCTCAATGGACTCAAACAAGCTCCTCGTCAGTGGTATGCCAAGATCCATGAATTTCATAATCGGTAACTTCAGTTCTCAAGTAACCCTACGAACCTTGTCTTTACGTCTATCGCAATGACTCTGTAGTCTGCATAATAGTTCTATATGTCGATGATTTGCTGATTGCGGGAAACAACAGGTTCATGCTTGACGAAATGAAGACAGAATTGAAAAAGCGCTTCAAGAAAAGGACTTGGGCGAAGTGAAGGAGTTTCTCGGTATCCAAATAAGTCGTTGACCGGGCAAAACGAACAATTCATCTTTCACAAAAGTCCTATGTCGAGAAAATATTGGACAGATTCCAAATGTTAAGTCGAAACCCGTAATACCCCTATGGTATCAAGAATCGCTTAATGAAAACTTCAAGGAAGAAGAACTCCAGCCAAATGTTCCCTATCGATCTTCCATTGCAGTCTCATGTACTTGATGATATGCACCCGTCCAGACATTGCTTTCGTTGTTGGCAAACTATCACAACACTGCGAAATGCCTCTCGTCAGCCATTGGACAGCACTCAAACGAGTCTATCGTTACATCAATGGAACAAGAGATCTAGGAGTTTGTACGGTCTCTTCATCACCCAAATTCAAGGATACAGCGACTCTGACTGGGCTGGTTGTAGACTGACTAGAAAGTCAACAGAAAGTTTCGTCTTCATGATGTCTGGAGGTCCAATTTCATGGCGCTCAAGAAAAAGGTGTGTAGCCTTGTTTTCCTGTGAGCAGAGTTATTTCGCTCTGTACAGCTTCTAAGGAGGCAGTTTTGGTTGTCCAATCTTCTTTCGGTCTAATGGTGCGAAAGAACCAACTCCCATAACGATTATGGTTGATAACTCCGGCTCCATCAGCTCTGCGAAAAACCAATAAATTAATGAGCGTAACAAACACATTGACATACGCTATCATTATGTCGCGAAGCTGTGGCATCAAAACAAGTACTCGTATCCTACTGTCACACTGAGGAGCAAGTCTCGGATATTTTAACGAAAACTTTACTTCGTGTCAAATTTGCTGCATTTCGTGATGCTCTGGGAATTTCAAAGGCGATTCTTCGCAGTAGTACTTTCATAAGGTTCCTAATTCGAGGGGACACAACAGGAATAATTTCTAGTTTAAGGGGGCGTGTAGTGTAAGTACCCAGCTACTCAAAAGCTGTACTGACTGTTACTGTAAGACTACAGCAGAGCTTACAGTCATGAACAGTCTTCAATTATGTTTATCCTAGAATCTGACCGTTACATATCTTTGAGCTGATCAGCATTGGATCAGCTCACATAGTTTAGGGTTATTCTGTCACCGTCGTCTCCTGTCCTTCTGGAAAATTTCAGGAACAGCCCTAGAGCTTCGAGCGACCAGGCCAAAGTATATATAAGACCGACCCTCACTTCGTTCTCGGCCTCAGTAAAAGATAACCACCTTCTCTCCTCTCAACTCTCTCTTTGGTCATTCACTCTCTCTGCCCTCACTCCTCTTTTCTCTGTCTGTCTTCCTTCTCCCTTGGTCTCCCTCGCCGACCTTCGTCTCCTTTTCTGACAGCTCTTCCCGATTGTACTGGTTCATCGCTGGGCTGGGCAGCCAAAAACGGGCGGTTCTTACGACAGATCAGGCCTTCAAGGCTGATGGTCGGTTCAAGACTTGATCATGCTTTATGGTGATGGTGCTCCATACCTTGGTATGACAATGGCTACGACCACCTCACTATTCATTACCAAATTACCCTATTCTGAGGTATAAAACCGAAAGGGTTCACTCTTGATAATTTCCAGACGTCTCCGGTCGGTAACGCGAGGATCTCAATTACTCAGTAGAGCGTTTTAGGAGAGGCGTTCTACATGCGAGGAACCACCGACCGCGATAAGGGAAACACAAGGAATATGTTGGCTCACTCTCGGGACGAGCTTTCCGGACCGCGGTCAAAGGAGATGTGCGGTGTCGACGACGGCGCGATAGAAGCCAAAATGGATAAACTGAACGGAGTAAAACGTAAAGTGAAAAGGGTAGTAGTAAACGTTGACGGGTACTCCGAGAGGTAAAGGGTGCTTGCCTTATAATTGACTGGCACAGTGACGGAGATTGCTGTTAAACATCTGCTTAAGTCCGCCGGAGTCCGATTGGTCCGGTCACAGACCCTAGGTCCGTGAAACAGGAGAAACAATTTCTAATTAAAATATTACGCATTAAACTAAAATCCTTACTGTACACTACCAGCAGTACTGTAAAGACCGTGCCAATTCCTCATCCAGGTGCACTTTACAGTACAGCCATACGCTCGCCACGTGTATGCTCATGCAGATCGTGTAGACCGTACCCGAAGGGTAAATCCATCACCCCACTCCCTCCAAGTACCCTGCGGTGCGCACCGACCGGTTGTAACTTTTTGCCACTACATCACACAGTCCACCAGACACATGTAAGATATATATGATTTATGGCAATACATAATCCTCAGATTCTCCAAAAGTAACATGTAACAGACCCGAAAATGAGATTCCGCATCATCGCATCATATCATGATGTTGTGCACATGATCATAACGTCGTTCTCAAATTTGTCGCCAAAAGTTAATGATGATAACACATTAAAATTTTAATTTTTCTTGGCGTATTGCCATCCTTGAAGCAACATCCTACCAGCAGTACATCCTAGCTCCCGCACATCCATACTCCTACCCATCGGCATACCCGTGGCACACAGTGTGTCTATACATCTTTATAAAAAATATAACCACATTACTGTAATTTTAGCTACCAATACACCAAAGTCATATGAACTGATGATTTCCGTGCATGAATTGGCTTTCTCAACATTGTAAATAGAGCTTGGCTGTATTTCTCATTACATTACTCCTGAAATGGTACCCTTCTCTCTGAATATTAGTCAGGTTCTCCCAGGGCATTGCCGGAATGCCTGTTCGAAATTTTCACTTCCCTTTCTTCCAACAATCCACGTAGCCGCGAAATTATACATTTATTAATAGAAGTATCATAACACTACCGCTATTTTAGATAAACTCGTAGTATCATCAATGGGATCCCGATCCTGACTTTAATGAAATCTTTTCTACGGTGAAATGTTACCATATAGGCTGATATTTGATCATTTCCGTGAGCACAATGCTGGAGAATATTGGCCATAAAATCCCCATTCGTCCTACTTACACCCCCTTAATTCATTACATTATATTAGCAGAGATATGAATTATTACTATACATCATCACTGGTTTGCGGCCTGAAACTGAGAAATCTTGGGCATACCTGAAAATAAGGACTCCACACTCTGCTTGAAAATATTTCAGCATAAATTTCCCAACTTTGTCTACATATAGAATTCATCGCACTCTTTCACCGTAATCCTCGTCTTACCAGCAACTCTTCTCCGTTTCGCTCCCTTAACATATCACCCCCAACAGACATTTACCTCTCTCCTTTGATCTACAACTCCCCCCAACTATCGTACAGACATCCTCCACTATTTCCCTCTGACGCGAGAAAGCACTTCAAGGCATTTGTTTCCTGGGACTCATACTGCCTGCAAAACGTGGACCAAATAATAGCCTGCAATCTATTCCTCGGTATGCGCCCTACTCTGAATGGGCTCCGGACCTGCTTAGTGGTACGGGACCGAAGCATGGATTGATTCAGGTAGAAAGAAGAGAAGTTATATCAAGTAGAACAGACATATGTCGCGAGGGTAATGAAATCCAACGACAGTTCGCGCCCGACGAGCAGTTGCTGTACAGCGACAGGACAATCATTTCGAGCAAGAAGAGAAACCCTGGGTTGCCCAATGCTTCATGTAAGTAGATAATCAGTATCAATTTGGACAATACAAGCGATTGATTGGAACTGACCGTATGACCAGAGAGAAGAAAGTTTGGGATATGTTTAAAAGAGAAATGTATTGTTTTCGATTTAACTCGCGTCTTGTTCGCTAGAAAATCCTCGTCAAGGCTTTAGGCTTCTCGAAGTGTCTCATGGATTCCGTGAAAGGAGTTCCATCGGCTGGAGCCCCTAGCACAGTAGATTACATGCCACGTGAAGTAAAGAAACTTACTCAACGTGACGCTGTCCTCATTTTCTTGTGTAAGTATGCTGATTGGGTTTGGGGATAGAATGCTAAACGCTAGACACACTATCTCACCGCAAAGGCAACAGAAGTTGGTCTTAGAGGAGAGCCAAGCAAGGCTACAAAGTTTAAAAACTGGTTTCTTATTGTCAATGGAGCCCACCGATGCCAAGCTTTGGTTCGTCTGGCGAAGGTGAATCCCAGTTACTGGCTTTGGTACAAGTGTTGGATTGATATTGCCGACTGTTCGGACTTTGACCTCCTGCAGTTATTCGCAAGGTATCGTAACGAAAAGCAGACTGAGGAACACTACACTTTTGTGACAATTAGGGACATGCTGAGGAGATACAACGCATCATGCCAGTAATGATTGTCGAACTTGGTGGAGATGGTGAAGCTTTCTCAAGAGTCTGTGGCTAGAGTTATGGGGGGAGGCCTCAAATATACAAGATTATACTGATATTGTGTATTGTAATGAGGCTTCCCACTGAAGCAATTCATTTCATACACAATCCGTAGTCGGAAGAGCGTCCTGCTTTTTATGAACGCCACAAAGCTGCGTGGGCTGCTATTGCGGGCCAAGACACAGTCATTTAACGTGATAATAGATTATTCAGGAGGTTAATTACTCCTCGTGTGCTTAGATGGGCGACCAAACTCAAATGGATACTACTCATCACGCAAACCAAGGAGATACAGAAAGCAGAGACCGTATACTTCCCGCAACAATTATTGTTATTGTCGCAACAATTATTGTTATTGTCAGTAGGTGTTCAAAAGAATTCAAGAGGCGAGACTGAAGCTCAAGGCGACAAAGTGCAGTTTCGCGCCCTCGGAGGTCAATTTGCTTGGGCACGTGGTCAACGGGACGGGAATAAATGTCGACGCCGACAAGATAAAGGATATAGTGGAAGCACCCGAACCAAGGAATGTGGCCGAATTGAGGAGTTTTCTGGGATTGGTAGGGTACTATCGACGCTTTATACGCAACTTCGCGGATAGTGCCACAGTGCTGCATGCTGCAACCTCTGTTAAGAAGGAATTTGAGTAGACCACTGGAATGTAGGAGGCTTTCGAGTACTTGAAGGAGAAATTGACTACGCCTCCAGTCCTCGCATTCCCGGATTTAAACTCCCCTTTCGTGGTGGAAACGTATGCTTCGTCGACCGCCCTAAGAGTGGTTCTCTCTCAGAAGAAATAAGATGGAAAAGTGCATCTGGTGCAGTTCGCATCTCAGACAATGACGGAGCAGGAACCTCGGTACGCTACGAGCGAACGGGAAGCACTTGCTGTAGTATTCGCTCTCAAGAATTTTCGTGTGTACCTGCTGTCCGACAGGCCCTTCGTGCTATACATGGACCATCAGGCCCTGCAGAATGCTTTCAAGAAGAAGGACATACATGGAAGTTTGGCGAGGTAGATGGACTTGATGGCCGAGTACGACTTCGAAATTAAGTACAGGCCTGGGAAGGAACTTGGAGCGGCGGATTATCTCTCTCGCAGACCCTTAATGGGATCTGAGGCTTCGATGAGAGGAAACGGTACAAAGGGCTCGTAGCGATGATCCAGTGGGACGACCCTAAGTTATCTGGATTAGAGCCGGACCTCCAGGACATCGCGAGGTTTCTGGTCGGGGAAAGGGTTCAGTAAATGGATCCAAAGAAGAAAACTTCCATACGGAGGAAAGCGAAGAGGTTCATGATGTGGAACGACACTTTGTTCCGACGGGAGAAGGACTGGCTGCGCGTTTTCCCGCCGATCAGGCAGCGTGCAGAAATATTGAGAGCTTTCCACGATGACATCGGCTCTACAAGGAAGTTTTCGAGGGATCGGTTTTGGTGGCCGGGGGTGTAATAGGACGTGACGGAGCATGTCAAGGCTTGCGCGGGCTGCCAACACGCACGAAGAATACCGACTTATCATACAAGTCTTAGAGCACTCGTTATCGGGTTGTTTGAAACGTTTTCAGTAGACTTCAAGGGCCCTTTCAAGCCATCGCGGAGGGGGAAGAGGTTTGCTCTAATTGCGGGTGGAACACATGACGGGTTGGCCAATAGTATAGGCAACGCGAAGCTCCACCTCCGATTTCGTCACCGAATTCGTCGAGAAAGAACTTATTGAGCCGTTCGGGCCCCCGAGGGGATAGTTTCGGACAACGCCACGGCTTTTATGGCGGCTTCTGTCCAGGATTTTATGAAGAAGCACGGGATAGATTGGAAGGCCGTCCTCTCGTACGCCCCGATGGCAAATGGGAGGGCGCGAGAAGATGGTAGGGACTATAAAGCACGCCATCAAAAGGTCGGTCGTGCAGAATAGAGGCGATTGGGAGGAGGCTACACCGAAGGTGTTGTACAGCTATCGCCGACGTGATCGTGGGAACGTCAACTCGCCGTTCCGATTAATGTATGGGTTCGATCCAAGGATGATGGCAAGCGACGCAGTAGCCCTTCTGGGCGAAAGTAACCCAAGGCGCCACCTCGTCGAGATGTTGGGGAAGCTAGCGTAAGAGCCGCTGTAGTGGAAAGGTCGCGTGCTCCACGAAAGGCTAAAGGGAAGGTTAAACGATTTGAGGTTAGGGACGAAGTGCTGGTGGCGCACGGGTCGGCATTCGGTAAGGTCTGGAAGTGGCCGACGTTTGAGTCGTTCTACTACGGACCGTGTCGGGTAATCAAGGCTGCGCATCCGCACTACGATTTGGTCTCGTCAACTGGCCGAGTGACCAGAAAGGCCATTCACGCGCGTCGGTTGGTCAGGTATATGAGGCCATCAAGGAAACTAAATTAAGAGGGGGAAACCGGTGGGCGTAGTCTTTCGACAAGTTGGAACGTGTGAATCAGCAAGCTGATGCGTGGAGAAGGTGGAAAAGGGAGCAAGAAGAACAAAAGGATCGGTAGAGGAGTGAAAGAGGGACAACGAAACCGGAAGTAGGCAAAGGGAAAGAAACGCAATGGGAGGCGGGCGCTCGGGCCTGGATCACAAGGTGGGTGAGTCAGCTGGCGCCAATGGAACTCCATTGACTCTCGTTCTTTTCCCTCCCCTAACTCCTCTTATCAGTACTGAGTTTTCCCTTCATGTGGCGAGAACAGGACTTCGAGGAAGAGAGAGGAGTTGAAAGGAAGTACTGATGAGCGAATAAGTTGATAGAATGTGTGAAAGGACATCAAAGTGGGCTCCAGGACGTGAATGCAAATGTGGATCGGAGTTAGTGTTGGTAAAACCCGATGAGGAAGCCAACGAAGGATTAGGCGTCTTCTGTGGACCAGGTGAACTTTTTCGGTAAGGAAGCGAGTTAATTGTCAGTTTGGAGCTTGGGGCAAGTGATTCGGTGTGAACGAAGTTTGAAGAGGAAATGGGCGTCCACGTTGAGAGAACGTGGTCCAGAGCTAGCGGGGAAGGAGTCTGATCGTGGCAGGCTTGAGCATTAGGTGAACAACGGAAGATGAAACTTAGTATAGGGTGTCACGGGAGGTTTGTGGGTACTTACGGTGGGTTAGTATGGGTTTGCCTGAGGCGATGAAGGGGAGTTTGTTAGTGGTTGCAACGTCGTGCCAAGGGGGGCTCACCACGAGTACACCAGCTGTTTAAACAGCACATTGGCGCTTCTCAGAGGCAGGCAGGGATGGTTGAGGGCGTACCGCAGTAGTTGATGGTTGATAGACTGGACTTGGGTTGGAAGCACATGAAGTTGGTAGGAGGCAGGGTAGGGGGTTCAGGTGGGGTTGCATTGTCTATTTGTGCGCCCGTAGCGCACTATGGGTGTGGAGTCGTGTGGGCTGTGAGAGCTCACCTAGTAATCTAGGGAGATACTGTACTGTTTCTCCCCAGTCGGTTAGGGTTACGTACTGTGTTACAAACACCCGGCACAGTACTGTGCAGTATATGTATATATACTGTACTGTGTCGAGGATGCACTGAAAGTAGAAAGGATACTGTAGGTTCCGCATGGCCGAAAGGAAGGACAAAAAAAATATAGGACATTCACAAGCATTACAGCTGGCTTATGAAGATTCCTCTGTATTGTACTGTACTGTACTGTACTGTACTGGTGTGATTGAATGCAGTCCTGCGAACTATAAGGTAACATACTGTAATGTTTCTGCGTGATTGCGAGAAGTTGGACTTAAGTATGGTCGACAGTGCAGTTGCACTTCAGTATAGTCGGCATTGTGCTGAGGATTGCAGTCGGCTGTTGAGGACTGCTCGTAAAACCAAAATGCATGCTCTCCTGCTTGTGAATAGGATTTGTATGTGGTCCTTAAATAAAGGCTCAAACAAGTCAGCGAAGGCTGAACACTGGTAGATGAAACAAGGACCTAACAGAAAAGTATCAGGAAAAGAAGATAACTTCAAGTGACTTTTTACTCTCGGAGATTTACCCCCATCTCTTCTGATCCTCAAGGCATTCTAGCATCCTTAAGATAGCAAACTATCATCATTACCTCATCATGCTCTATCTATCTGATCTGTCACAGATAAACAACTAGTAGACAAAGAGTGGAGAGCATTAACAGCATCCAAGAGTGCATGCTTGCAGCTGGAATGATGAGCTGTCTTCCAGCTAAAATTGATTACAGCTGTAACAGCAGAATTTTTACAACCGGATGTAATCACGTTTCAAGCAACAAAGCATGCTGCAAGTCTTACACATTCTCTCTTCTTCCTTGGCAGGAAGAATTACCCAAGAGATTGGGAGTTTTCAACGGATTCCATCTTAAGTAAATCGAAAGGGAGCGATCCTTGAAACAACCTTAGCTGAAGCACTTCTGTGAGAGGACTATCCTTCTTGGATAAAGGACCAGCTGGGTTTGCCTTGCCCGGAATCCAAATCAACTTGTTAAGACGATTAGTATCGTAGTTGTACCCCATTAACTGCAAATCTGCTTCAATAGACTTATCTTCAGGTGAATGACAGGTAGATAAGGACGCAAATAAATCTTTCGAATCCACTGCTACACAGAGGTGTACTGTAACTCCTAACCGGCGTTGATAAACATTGGAAATCATCTTCCCTTCGTCAATTCCATTTCCGGCTGCCAATATCTCCCCTGAACCAATCGAACGAACAGGGTCTTTTCGACAAATGTGATGACCAGCTGATTGGATGTAAGATAGAACCACTAGCTAACGGTCCAATGAGCAGACCGCCAACAAATCCAAGCTGGCTTGATCCTGACTGACGTCCAGCATCCGAGAAATATAGTACTAACAATTCATACTGCTTATTGTTTTCAGGCCTCACATATGAGCATAAAGTTCCAAACTGTTTCAACTTCTTAAGCATGTTGCACTGAGAGACTAGGTTCTTGACACAGTAAACATCTTTTGATTGCTGCAGAAAACTGCAAGCGAAAGCTGCCAACGGAGTTACAGTAGTGCCGAGAAATCCTATCGAACCATTCACAGAACGGAATGCTGTAAATTCAATTGCATTCAGAGCATCTTCAAATTGCTTACGTCTCGTTCTGCTAATAACATTTGCTTCAATGTTGTTTAGCTTCTCCTCTGCAGATAAGCGTATTGCTCCATCCTTATCTTGCTCAATTGCTAAACCGAAGTAACGAACTTTTCCAGGTAGGAACACAACAGTTCCCAGTGTGTAACAGGATCCCAGGGACTCAACAAAGCATCTTACATCGGCTTCCACACCACCTACGAAATATCGTCTGTTGCTTTGACAACAAGAAGAAGAAGTTGTCCGCCAGTACGCTGATAGAAAAACTGGGGGATAAACACAACAGAACTTAATCCTAGCTTATAAAACGTTCCGTCAGAGTGAACTTGCCACTTAGCGTTAGCATTCACAAGCCCATAACTTGCAACATCAAGCAACCAATAGAATCTACATCTGTGCACTCTCTTGGAGGCACCACATAGACATCTCTCTCTGCTTTTCCTGACTACAGAAAGGCGCTCTTAATGTCCAACTTTGCGATAAAAATCTATACAAGGCACAAATCGACAGGAAGACGCGAAAACCAACGACAGGACATGTTGCGGAGTCTGTTTTGAGCCCTTATTTTCCCGGTCCTCATTTCCATGAGGTGCAATCCTTGCCTCGCAGTACTTTCTATCATCATCACGATCCTTAATCTTATAAATCACGTGACTCCTAATAACATTAGCATTTTTGGGAACATCAAATACATGAACTTCCCGGGAGTGCTTGAGAAATACCTCTTCCTCAGTGACTTACGCAATTTCAGTAACATGCGTAGGTAAACCTTGTGCTTGATGCAAGAGAAACTCCTTTGACAAAACAAAACAAAAACCAAGACGTTTGATGTACAATTCAAAATCAGCAGCACTCGTGCTCAAAAGCTCAGATCCAGGAGCAAGCTCAATGCCAGATGCGCAGTTCACTCGGGGCAAAGCGGGCAAATCATATCGGCTTCCATTGTGCGATCTATTAGGCGTTGGTACATACTCCAAAGGATTTATATGAGGCTCGCCATCGTTTTCGTTACATTTGGAGTCTCCAACTCCTTCAAAGTCAGCATCAAATTCTTGTGCCATTGATTCACTCACAGACTCCTCAATTGCATCCGAACATGCATCGATAGCTTCCTGAATTGCAGTAGCCAAGCAATCCTTACCTTCAACAGCATATCGGACGTCTTCTATGGGAGCGTCTACGTATTTCCCTTTATTACCAGACACTGTGAGAATCATAGACTGGAGGTCATACTTGAGAACAGGTGTAGGTTGTGACCAGGTACCTCGCTTGTCAGAACCTCGTTTGATAAACACTTGAACGATATCTCCAACAGCAACATACCTATCCTTAACTGAATGTGACCGGAGTATCTTGTTAAGCTTCCGTTTAGCTACCAACTCATGTGCAGTAATGACCTCATCTGGAATTACTGGAAGCGTTCTATTTTGTAGAGGGCGTGTGTACCCTTCGCCAACTCATTAGCCGATGCTACATCATTCCCATAAAGATCATTTGACACCCTGATCGCTTGGAGAGCAAGCACTCGATTTTTAACTTTAGGGTTAGCAGATTTGAGGCGAAAATAGACATCACGGATGACACGATGTTTAGACTCAATAGCGTTCTTACTGTGACAACGTGGAGGGGACGGAAGAAATTTTGAACCATTAAGCTTTAGGTAGCCGACAAACTGACCGTTATGAAATGCTTTTTCTCCCTGCACCTCAGAAGGAGCCCAAAACGTGTAATCTAGTGTCCCTCGAATACCTCAATAGCTGAGGCCATGTCAAGAGACTCAACAAGTGTACCAGAGTAGTACCTAGTTGACACGTCATAATGTGAAAACATCATCTTCCAGGTGAAAGTGATCAATATTGACCAAGTCATTGAAACCACGAAAGAGCGTGTGGAGTGAAACAGGACGGTTTCCAGCAGGACGACCAACGCAACGAAATGACAGTTAGGGCATCGTTCCAAAATTTTGGACAATTAATGAGCACAATCAGTACTCCAAATCTTGTTACGTTCTAATACTAACCGAATATCATTATATGATGTATGTCCGCATACATGTTCATGGACTCGATTAACAATCTTTTTAGTCTCTTGCCATGTGAGCGTAGATGAGAGAGCACATAGCTTTGTTGACACAGGGTCTTGTATAGAGGGATACTAATTATGATAGAACTGCTCACGGCGTAGATAACTGTGTCTGCCATGCTCGACTAGCTCCAGAGTGTTACGGTCACCAATGGACGGTATTTCAAACTACAGGTAATCCCCATCAAGATGGTTGATAATGGAATGTTTGGTAACATTTCTACCAGCCACCCATTGAGATGATCCTTCTATAATGAGATGACGAATATAAACTGTGCTTCCTTGATCAGACTGTAACATCAGCACGACAGAGCCAATAACTCTCCGAGATCTGCTTGAATGAGCACCACGGCCATACTGCCATGAAGCGTTCTCACCAATTGTTTCAGGGACAGGATCAAGCTCGCCATTCCAAGTGGCATAATCACACGCTGTAAAACGTAAAACTCCTGAAGTCCCATGCCGCTGTATGGAGCAGCGTCATCAACTAATGGCCCTGGTGTATCAAAACATCATCATCGTTGAGCTGAGCCATATGAAAACTGACCGTGCCTGTCTTGCCTTGTTTCCGTGGAGGGTCCTGACCAGAAGTTGGCATCGCAGATACCTTCCTATCGTCTTTACTTTTATTTGCATCGCCACGCGGAGGTTTTCCTTCACATTCAGGGTCATTTTTCCAATGCCCCATCTTCTTACAACGGTAGCAACGAGACTGGCCTTAATTTCATCAAGGTTTGAACGTTCAGTTCTCGAGCCATTCTTGCCTTGCTTACCACCAAGAGAGATAGCATTGGCATTCATCGCGGACTGCGATATACTGGTACTACTCAAAGGTTTGTCAAGCGATCGAATGATAGATGCCACATCCGCGTACTTAATTTGGGATAGAATTTGACTTGAATCAAGTGATTCATTCTGCACATTTACACCGGTTCCATCAGATGCCTTAGGTGCAGCAGCAGATAAAATAGACACTCTCTGACTGTCATTGAGCTTCGCATTTCCCACCAAAATGAAGGCTACCAACGACTCAGGTAACCGAGCAGATGGAGCAGCAGAGTTGTAGCCACTCACGGCTGCATCGAAACGCGACTCGAAATTCTTTAGAGTTTCATTGTCTCCTCGCATCGTATTGAGCAACGCTGAAATAGAAAGCGGATCACGCCTATGGATTGCTTTTGCAATCGCCAAAGCACCGTTCTCTGATCGAATAACACTTGTCTCAACCTTTTACAGAGATCAGCAGCGCGTCCAAAACATTGTGACTGCAAAACAATCCCTTGAAGATTAACCGGTATCTTGTTGCTGTTGCTTCAGGCAACATATCATGGAAGTCCTTCCATAACTTCACGGCTTCATAAAAACCTTGTACCCCTTTACCATCTGTCAACGGCGCATTCTTTACATCCCATGAGAACTTGGACGACTTGGAAGATCTCCTGGGCCATAACTAAATAAAGGCTCAAACAAGTCAGCGAAGGCTGAACACATGGTAGATGAAACAAGGACCTTAACAGAAAAGTATCAGGAAAAGGATAACTTCAAGTGACTTTTTACTCTCGGAGATTTACCCCCATCTCTTCTGATCCTCAAGGCATTCTAGCATCCTTAAGATAGCAAACTATCATCATTATCTCATGCTCTATCTATCTGATCTGTCACAGATCAACAACTAGTAGACAACGAGTGGAGAGCATTAACAGCATCCAAGAGTGCATGCTTGCAGCTGGAATGATGAGCTGTCTTCCAGCTAAAATTGATTACAGCTGTAACAGCAGAATTTTACAACCGGATGTAATCACGTTTCAAGCAACAAAGCATGCTGCAAGTCTTACACAGTCCTTCTAAGATCTCGAAGGTATTTGTGCTGCTAGACTACGCGAGAAGAGGTGAGTGCTGAGCGGGAGTACTGAGCTTGCTTTGGTCGTTAGCCAAGGGACATACAGCTGAACTACACTGGAGGTGGTAGTCCTGAGCTGGTAATGGTCGATGTTGTGCTAGCTAAGCATAGGATATTCAGCTGGACTACACTAGATGTGATCGTGCTGAACTGATGATTGCCAATGGTGGATGCAGGGTAACCATGCTATGCGCGTTCGATCGGTCATAGCTTACATGGATCGCGAAAAGTTGATGCTAGCATTAGCACAAGCCCAGATCCGGATGGTGTTGAAACTCCAGCCAACGATGATTGGCAGTTGCAGTATTAATAATGCGGTGGGACTCCGATTCCGAAAGGGCATCCTGCCCAGCAAATTGTGCTGACTGAATTGAAGTTCGCGCCTGGTAGCTGAGCACGCACCATCAACCAATGTTTATATTACAGTCTGCATCAGCTGAATGGACTGTAAAACAACTGTACTGTATAGTACAATACTGTGTATGCAGTTGATATGTACAGAAGGGAGGTGTACGGAATATGTCAGAATACTGTGAGAAGCTTCCCGACGATCGGGTAACTCTAAAAAGGTTCGGTTTCGTGCCTTCGCGCTCTCTCTCGTCGGGCCTCGGCGGCTCCATGTTTATTGACCCTCAGTAGTCACACTCCGTCCGGCCAGTGCACTGTACAGTAACAAGGCGGCGGCAACCCTCATGGGCAGCTGTTCCATATCTCGCGGATACTAGTGTCTATTGGACCATTGTCCTCATATGAGGATAACTTTTAGCAGCTATATTTTAAATACAAATATTTTAGCCGCCTTTTTTAGTTCCCACGTACTCTTTTAAAAATGTAAATACTCGGTGAAAACAAACTTTTCGAGAATTTCCACTCCGCTCAATGCAGGAACAACTTTCCCTGACGCGATACCCATCGATTTTCCCCTCAATTTTCACAGAATTGGATCCACGAACCGTTCCAGGAAATCCCACTCACTGCCGTGCTTCCCTTTTTACGTCAGCTGCGGAATGTAAGCGTTTGTATGGGTCAGCTTGGAAGACGAAATTGCTCGCTGGAACCGTTATTGCCGTCCACATCGATATTGTAAGTGGTCGAAGGAGGAATCCGATGATTCCACGGCGCATCAATCATATGCGCCGGTTTTTTCTCATGGACGATCATGGACCAATCAGGAGGTTTTTACACCTATTAATGAAAATGTATCAGAGAAAAGCTGCAAAATAATTGGTTACTCTGGTAATAATCTCGCGTATTGTTGTGTTCCTCAAGATTTATAGCCATTTGAATGCTTTATGAGCATTTTTCCTCTCTGTCACCTAATCGTCATGGGTGACCTTACAAATGATCGATTGAATGCCATTGTAAATAATGCCGTCTCGTCAGGAGAGATGTTGAAGTTCTTTGGGATTCTCATACTTATGAAAAGGCTTTCATTTTCAAACCGCCGCGACGTCTGGAGTGAATCTGGTTCGAAGTACATTCCAGCACCAAGCTTTGGAGAGATCATGTCACGTAGAAGGTTTGAGCTGATTCTGGCAAACATTTGCTTCAGTCACACTCCTGAACGGGATAAAGGCCCTTGGATGACTCAAGATGGTCTCTGGTAAGTGGATTTTGAAGGCCATCAATGACCACGGTAGGCAATATGACACCCCATCTTCTCACATATGCGTCGATGAAAGTATTAGCAGATGGTACGGTCTCGGGGGAGATTGAATCAAAAAAGGACTCCCGCATCACGTTGCCTATGACAGAAAACCCGAAAATGGCTGCGAATTGAAGACTTCTGCATGTGGCCAGTCTGAATAATGTTGAGATTGTAGCTCATGATGGGGAAAACGGGTAGCCTTCGGCGTGATTTCACGGAGCAATTCTGTCACACCACCGCACTTACACTTCGTCTTGTTCAACCTTAGCTGAAGACGGGTCGCGTCGTATGTGGGGACTCACTTTTTTCATCTGTGTCAACTGCGGAAGCCTTGATGAGATATTGAACGAGATTTATTGGTGTGGTCAAGAATGCGGTTAAAGAATTTCCAATGCAACACTTGTCGTCACAGGAGCTCACGGAGCGCGGATAACATATCTCGATGGTTTCGAAGAATCCTGACCAACAAATCCTTAATGGCTGTGTTGTGGATGGATACAGAACGAAGATATTTCGTCAGCAGTTGCCAAATAACCAATAAGGGAACCCCATTTTATAGGGAGAGATGGAGAACTGTGGACGGCGAGACAAGGAAAGTGGAATTCGAGATTGCAGTTCCAGATGTTGTGGAGAGGTACTACGACACGTGTCCTCAAGTCGATTGTCACAGCAGATGTAGGCAAGATACCCTTGGAATTGAGAAGAAATTGAAAGTCAAAGATTGGTCACTCAGGGTCAATTCTTCTCTCCTATTGGTCACAATTCTTGATTTATTTTTACTATTTAAGCATTCATATGGGCCATGGCTCTATTTATCACAATCCAAGTTTTATGAGATGTTTGCCGAAGAACTAATTGAGAACAAGTTTGATTCGCGATCACGTAGGGCATCTATCTGCTTACAAAATGAGGATGACAGTGATATGTTGGACCCTTTTTCAGGAATTGGACCTCATCTTTCTGTAACTAACAAGAAGAGGAAATTGAATAATGGTGAGTATACTAACGCATATTACCAAGTTCGCTGCCGAGTTTGTAAAGTTAGTAAGTCAAAATTTCGTTGTTCTACTTGCCGTGAAAACGGCCTTGGTGATGTTTACATCTGTCACGCGAGCACGAAAAGGTGTGGCTTCATGGACCACATGCGTGAGAAACATCATATGGATCTCAAATAGGATTCCAAGTTGGCAATAAAATAGTGTGACTTTTTGTTATAAAAGAAAAAAAGATAAATGAGCTCTATTTCTATAGCCCTCTATTGGTTACACTTGCGTCATCTGACTTGCAAAGTTAGCTACTGTCTAAGGCGTACTGAATTATCCCATTATGAGATGTCACCGTATTCTGTCTCATGTTCAAGTGGATGACTAATAGCTCGCTGAAACAGCAGCTTTTTTACAACCAGTCGAGTTCCCGTTGGGATTTTCGGACTTCTTACAGAACCCCAGCGAGAATCGAACTCATGGTCTTTGGGTCAGCAACCTACGATTCGCACCATACGCCACCATCTCAGTGATGGATGTGAGGAAGTGACTGGGAGTATATAAAGTTGGAAGCTATTGCATCTTCAATAGTTTTTAGGCGCGTTAGTAGCACAATCTGGTCGTCGAGTGGACAATCTATTGTATCACGCATGCCGCTACACGTGGCCGACGTGGACCACCCGGTTAGCACTTAGCTAGCAATATAGTTGGATCCTACAGCGGACACCCGTTTTACTGATGCCATAAAGTTACTCACGTCGGTCAGTCGAACTCTACTGTAAGTAACTCCTTACAGTGTAACTTTTTTACTATAAATATTAGGACAAAAAAATTATTTGACTACTACAGTGCAGTACAGTACTCCCTATTTTTTTGTCCTCATATGAGGATAAAGCGTGCCTCATTTGAGGACAGTGCTTGGTCGGATAGACACTAGGGTTATCAACCACTACAGTATCCTGGAGTACAGCCTACACTTTACAGTAGCCACACCAATTGCTGGTCCCTTCAGCCGGACCCGGCTTGCCCCTCCTGGGCCATTACCGTACAGGGCTAGCACAGCACACAAGCGGTCTCAACAAACTCGAGTTGCGTTTGCGTGAGGCAGCAATGATCTAGACTTCCCCATTCCCTTAATGCGCCATTCGTCAAGGCTCTTCCAGTTATCGCAGTCTTCGTCTACTATTTTAATGACAATTAATCACCGTATAATAAATCAAAGGTAACCTTACTGGTAAGTTTGAACAACGTCAAACATTGGCTCACCCATTTGGGTCTTGCACCGTTTCTTAGCATCAACCATGCAAGAGATGAACAGAACCACAAGAGATTACTGCGCCTGTGTGTTTTAAAAACGGTAGAATGGCAGTAATGATCAGCGTGGGTCCCCGTTACTTGCCACCCTTCCGGTTCCTCGAGCAAACCCCTTTCATTCATTCCTCCGCGTTTGTCCGCAAATCTTCACCGGCTACAAGGATAATGACACGTCTTACTCGCGCTATAGCTTGCCGAAGAATGGTCCTGGTCTCCAGATTCTGCAGTTACGGTGAATCTATTTTCCCGATGAATATAAGGGCGCCCGATTTCACATTGCGAATAGCAAAGAGGAACGGCCGATTCAGTACAACAAATACTTGAGCAGCTCTAATGACAACAACCGCAGCTGAAACTGCCGAAGCCTTAGTACCTGCCTCATTCACGTCAACCGTAGCCTTATGAAACACATCTTCGACAAAAGCTGTCGTATCTGCAGTTAACCGTAAAAGCTGCGGATTTGCCTTCGTCGAGACAAACGGTGCGTTCAATCCTAATCGTTTCAGACTGTCTTTCAAACTTTCCACGCCAAACTCAATTCGGAATCGCGGAAGCGCCATTACTTCCACCTTAGTCTTGACCAACGCATTCGTCCAGTTTGACCAAACCCGCACGTTGCCGTTTTGGAAAGGCTTTATGGCCTCCTCCAGGGTAGTTTGCCAACAGGCACAACAAAAGTTGCCGCCAATTCCTCACTCGAACCATAGTCTAGCTCAACGATCTTCACTCTCTTTTGAAATATTCCCTCTAAAGATGTGTGAGATATTCCCTGTAAAGGTAAAGGTACCTCAGCGTATTTCAACTCCTCATCCAAAAGTCTCATCATTTTCACCTGTGAGACTACTGGACTACCAAATTCACCGCTCGGCCCGAAGAAGTCCGCGTGGACTGTTCTATGGGGTCAAATGCAATCTTCCAAGGTGCCTTGAAGAAAATCGCATTAATAAGAATTGCAGCGATATTTCCAAAGGGGAGTGTTGGAAAAAGAATTGGAATGTTGCCTCTTGTAGCATTTGAAACCCATGCATTGATAGGAGTAGCATTCGTGGGAAGCGGGCAGACCTTTGCCCCCAATACACGATTAACACGACTTTTGTAACTGTTCAATACAGAAGTGGAAGTCCAGACAGAATTAGCAGAGAATAGTTCAATACTAGAATCACATGATGTGGCAAGATGGAAGAAATTACTGCCGATTAAAGTTTGTAACTCATTGGCAGAAGCTGACATAGAGGTAACTCCAAGCTGGACGAGCCTCAAAAGTGATGAAATAGAAACTGGTGAAATAAAGACATTTTTGTTACCATTTGCATCCAGGTCTGCTAGGAGCTGTAATCCTAGCCTGTTGACGGCACGAACAAAAGGGGTTTGGAGAAAGATGATGGGTTGGCAGAGTGTTTAGAGCTAGTTGAATTTGCGGCGATTCGAAGTAACGGGTCTTCTCCGTAGGCAATCGCACACAGTGATACAAGAATTGCAAATGGGATCAAAGATTGGGTCACCATAGTGAGAATGTCTCCGGGTTGCTCGAGGTGAGCGGTCAACACAACAGTTGACCTTGTGTGCAGCTTCTTCCCCAAAAGTGCAGGAGTAGTGATCAGGTTACCTTGGATTTACGATTCCGAAATCCTCTTGCACGAGCGTACAGTACTCCGCTTTCACCTGATTTATAAATTAGCTGCATGTAGAAAACAAGTGATTGCAAATGTCCTCGATCACAAACAGCGAAGAGTGTCCCACAGTATTTTCAAAAGAGCCCCTCCTACTCTGATTATGGACACCTTCATTGGTTACGGACGGCAGCGGGGCACGCTCCAATACATACACTCAATTCCTCATATTGAGACTCAACTACTGCAAGTACATATATACGTGCAGGCAGGCATGTTTTGACGAACACCTGTCAAAGAAAAAAATGCATATTTTATAAAGTACTGTACTGTACTGTACTTATCCTATTACTATTTTAACACGTGGTAAGCAAGCTACTGAATTAATGTGGAAAAGCAAAGCTATGATTGGCAGCACCATGGCAGAATCTGGGAGGCCTGGCATCTCTGCTAAAGGAGGCTCGGTAGACCATTGCAATTTGACAATAACAATACTGTTTACTCATAATGTTTCTAGAGTGTACACTCACTGACCGACTATTGAGTTAAGAACTAACTGCAGTTCGCAGAAAAGAATTCAGCAATAAACTTATTTTTTCACGAAAAGAACGTACAGTATGTACTGTTAGCACTTCGTTCTGCCACAAACTGCAGGACATGAAATCGGCGTCTACCGTATGTCAACCCGATAATCTCTGCATTGCACTTCACACATCCACCGCACGGCCGAACAAGATTCATCACTTTTCTGCATTACATTATGCACTTGCAAGATTAACCTGACAGCATAGCCCTTAAGGCGGCTATTAGTCAGGAGTTAAAATAAATGTTCACTGCACCACACTGATGAAGGAGTTTTAGCAGCTTCAGAACCATTTTAAATAAAGCCACGCGGCAGAAAGAAGGGGGTAAATAAGGATTGTTTCTGCGGGTAATGCAAAGATTGACCGTCCTATGAACTTGGTTTTCAAACCACTGGCTGGACCTATAATACAAGTGCTTGAGCGTGCAGAACGAACGTATCTGCGCCCTGAACCGATAGAGCCGATTTCAAGCTAAATCAGGGTGCAGCACTAACGCCTTGCCCTTTGAACACGACTACTGAAACTGAAGATGTGGAAATGTGGAAATGGATCTATTTTTCCCCGATATGATAAGAGCTAGAATTTCCCATGCCCCCCCGCTGGCGCATATTTTCAACATTTTCCCATCCTGCAACAAACAATGTTTTTAGTAGATTACTTTTCCAAGTACAGTAGCTGTAGGTCCCATATCTCATACAGTTCCACCAATCCCTAATGGAACATGGGGCCTCACTTCAGGAAATGACATTACTTTCCAAATAATAAATTTCCCAAAATTTTCCCATGTTCCATCAGATATTTTTGGTACCTATGTGGAACACCGCAACGCAACCTGGTGGGGCTACATACTAGCCCCCTGAATATCCAAGAAGTGATGATCTACTACAGACAAGAGTAATTTGGATCTATGAATCTATCTGAAACCCGATATATATCGACACCAAGCAGTAAACTATGCTCGTTGGCAGTGTAATCAAAGCTTTAGTGAGTGGATGTCGGGCGGCCTTCCCAAGGTCATTTCCGAGGAGGGTCACCTGGTTGCGACGCCGAAAACCACGCTCACAGTCGTAACGACAGTGCAGCGAGTGGACCCCGTAGAAATCCAGCATTCCAGGATACCCTAACTTTGGATGAGTGTCGAGAGCGAGTAAAGCAAAAGCACTGGAACCAGAAGGAGAAATTCCTGCTCTTGATATGTGTCTTCAAACAAGGGCACAATGAACAGTAGATCCATCCTTTGGCTGCGGGCAGCAACATACTGGGCGAAAGGTACTGGTGCGGGTGTTACCGAGCAGTATGGCCTCTTGCACAGCCGCGTGAACTGCATCTGTTAGCTTCTCTTGCAATAGAGGGTTGGAGGAGCAGAAGTTGCTAAAAGAAAATCGGTCCGAGGTTCGGGAACATGCGCTCCAGATGTTAATGGTACCGATAGCATCCTCGTACTGCGTTAAATATTGAGCGGGGGCGCCAAAAGCTTATTATATAGCTGATGCGAGCCTGCACTATATGCAAGAAGTGCAGCGGTCGCAATGTCCCCCGCAGACTCTTCGACGCATCGGTGAAACCGATTTCTAGGGTCGGCCTTTTCTCCTCGAGCGATTTGACGGGCAATTGTAGCTCATTGAATATTGTGCTGTCAAGCACTCCACCCACCAGTGTACGGACGCAATTTTAGGTTACGCTGTCAAGTTATTCAGCTCCTTTACGTGTGCAAGAGGGGGCACAACCCGCAGAGGGTAGCCCACTTTCCAGACCCCAAAACAATTACGAAGTAATTCCAATGAAGCCCGTGCGTCCTCGTCTCTCTAACCGCGTATTGGAAAGGCTCGAAAGACTGTGCACAGTCCAGAATGTGCAGTGCTACGAACGTCTGGGAACCGATGATGGCGTTTATATCTTTAGTTCCCGCGCTGTATTCCTATAGTATGTCAGGGATGCATGCGGTCTGAACGACGCGGAAGGGGCAGTAGGCCACCACACCATGCATTTTGAGCCTGCCAAATAAACTGTGATATGTATTTTACGCATCCCTGCGACGAGCGTGCGGTCTTCATCTTCGCCTTGGCTGTCGATTAGTCTTTGGACTTCGTGCACGATGGAATCCAGTTCGCATCGCACTCCATTAGCGACATGCGGGGGCGGGGGGTAATCCCTCGTGTCTTCCAATGCCTGGTATAGAAGCACCCTTGTAACCAGTTGTGTCCAGATTGTAGCTTTGGAGGACGTTGGGCCCGCAGGAGGACGAGATATTTCTCTTGACTCCCAGAGACAAACTACAGGTTGAAGCTGCGCTGTGGGATTCTAAATCTCCCGTATAAATCTAATCACTTAGATAGCAGGTATTCTGAAATAAGTTATAGCAGGTGTGGTGAAACAAGTTGGCAGGTGGTCTGATTTTGACTAGGTCAGAACTGCAGAATAGTAACAATATGCGTGTACAAAACACCCTGTTACGTTCGAAGTACAAATAGAGGCCAAGTAAATGGCAAGGACGAGTGGCAGCTGCTACCGACACAATGGGCGTGGAAAAGATTCTGACGGAGGCCCCTTTTTCGAACTACCGCGAGCGGGATGTAGCGGGGCTTCGGTCACTTGCTCTCGACCAGGACAATCCACAAAAAACGCTCAACTTATGCTGGTATACCGAGGCCCGCAGTGCGGAGGAGGCAGCCAAGTTAGCTCTCTCGAAAACGGAAGGATAGGGCGGAACAGAGAATCAGCGGGGAGATGGACGTAATTACCACGGAGAAATTTTGAATTCTGTCGATAAAAGACGATCCTTTAAGGGCTGGAAAGGATTACAAAAATATAGAGGGGCCATTGAAAGGCATAGAAAAGCTAAAAGGGGAAAAACAAGCTTTGGTCGGTGGTTTGAATAGCCTTCTTAGTTTCGCAAAATCGGGTTATTTCTGATCTAACAGCAATTTGCGGATGAACTGCATTTTAAATTACAGGAGGTTGCGGGAACAACGAGGTAAATCACGCTGGAAGGGCTTTTATAGCAGAGGGCCATTCCAAATCGTTTCTAACACGTTCGAATCTCCACCCTATATGTGAGTATTATGGTATGGGTTGAACGAAATCGGTGGTTAAACCAGGTACGAAGAATACCGCAGTCAAGGTGTTAGTCTCGGTTTTGGTAGAACTTAGATGTTGGGCCAAGTGTTTCGTACTCTTACTTATTTTTTTAGTTCAGTGACCTTGGATAGCTCAACCTACATATATTCAGTTCTAAATCACTAGCTCTGGATTATTGCTGAGGTCATCACTTGCACACAATAAATGTTGTGAGGACAATGCATTTGATATTGATAATGCCTCGCTGTGACCAAATGCACGTGCATCCATATCTAAATGACCAACGTGTATGTTTCATGCAATTGCATGTAAACCTAACATTCCCCCTCAGGTTTGTCATTGTATCAGGCCATTCCAATTTTGCTTATACATCTTTCAAGCTTGAATCTTTTAAATGGTTTGTCATACAGTCAGCGATCATCGATTCTGTGGTTATGTGTTGCAGGACGATTTCCCCCTCTTTCATATAGTCGTGTGTAAAATGGCAAATATATATATGCATACTCTTTTCTGTAGTAGACGATTCATTCGCAAGCTTAATCGCCATCCTGTTATCAGCGTAGATAGGAATCGATTGTTGAGGAACTTGGAAATCAATAAAAAGCTTCTTAATCCATAGAGCCCCCTTGTCGCAAATGCTTGAGCTATATATTCAGCTTCAGTAGTAGACGCGCAACAACAGTCTGAAGCTTTGACTTCCATGAAAAAAGCTCCTCCATAAACACGAAACACGTAACCGCTGGTTGATTTCCTCAACTTATTACAAGCCCAATCAGAATCAGTGAATCCGTCTATGACAAATTGACTGCTTTCGATATAACATATAATGTAGTCTAAGGTATGTTTCAAGTATCGCAACACCCTTGTGGCTGCAATCCAATGTATTTCTGCAGACGAGAACTGTACTATCTCACCAATAATTCAACTGCATACATAATGCCTGGCCGTTTTGTCACTGCCAAGTACATGAGACAACTGACGAGCTCGAAGTATGGAAATATCATCTCGTTTCTGCTGTCATCTTCATAGTCAAGATTTGACCCCGCAATCATTGGTGTATTGGTCCCTTTAGAAGAACTCATACCAGACTTCTCTCAAACATTAATGATATATCGATTTTGATCAATTATTATAGCCCGTTTCTTTCTATTCCGACAAATCACAACACCGAGAAAATACTTTGTTGCCTTCAAGTCTCTGACTTCAAAATGCCGTTTTAACATGGCCTAAACATCTTGAATACCTTAATGATTTTCGATGATATCAGTACGTCATCGACATAAACAATGACATACACATAAAGTCCATCAATTAGATTGAAGTAAAGGCATGGGTCAGCTGTGGACTGCGTGAAGTAGAGGTGTAACATTACCGTATGGAACTTAATACCAAAAGCTCTCGATGCCGGCCGTAGGCCTTATATACTTTTCTTTAAACTACACGTCATGCCCAGCCAAGACTTGTAATTAAACTGCTTCGGTAATTCAACTGGTAGAGTAGGCAGCTCCAGATATATCTCAACCTCAAGTTCACCGTTTAGAAAGGCTGTTTTGATGAATATTTGTTCAATCTCCATATCGTGTACAGCAGCAATCCCCAATAGAAATCTTACAGTGGTGAACTTGGTTACTGGAGCGAAAACTTCAAAATAGTCAATACTATGGATCTGGGAAAAACATTTCGCTACTAGCCGTGCCTTATGTCTTACCATAGTACCATTCTTGTCGCTTTTTAACACGAAAAAACACTCAGCTCGAATGGGTTTCTTATTTTTAGGCAGCTTGACCACTTCAAACACACCATATTCAATTAGTGAGTCCATTTCTGTTTTAATTGCATCAATCCAATCTGTTTTATATGGACCACGCACTGCTTCATGTAAAGTAAACGGTGTCTTTTGCTCTGAATGATTATTAATTTCTTCTGCAACCAAATAAGCGAGCATGCTATCGTATGTTCATCTGTCTGGTCGCCTAGCTTTCCGTTTTACACCGACTGGAATATGCGTTAGCATATCCTTATTCTCTTGTGTGAGCTTTTCTTTATCCAAATTTGAGTCTGAATCATTACAGTCCTTGTCTGCAAGTTAACTTTGACTATCATCTTCACCATCTGAGGTTTCTGAACCATCATTTAAACCAAAATTGACACCATTAACGGATGGTGAGACCATATTTTCGATGAAGACTTCATCCCTTGATACAATTACCTTCCTATCAATCGGTATATAAATTCCGTATGCAGACTCAGCTGCATAACCCACATGGATCCCGTGCCATGTACGAACATCAAGCTTAACTTGTATATATGGCTTAGGTTTCCTAACTTTCACTTTTGATCCAAAAATGCTTAGATTTGAGACGTCTGGTTTAATGCCATATACAATCTCACGAGGTTTCATGTATCCAAACAATTTATGGGTCGGCTTCGTAATACTTCGTTTCCTGACGTAGTTCATTGTAGATACGGCTTCAGCCCATAAAAATTCACAATCCTCTAGATTATTAATGGTTTTCATTTCAGAGAAAATAGTATTGCCTCCTTCAAACAGTGTTGGATTAAGTCTCTCTGCTCTCCTGTTTGATTCGGGTGAGTATGGAGGAGTTGGTTCATGCACAATGCCCTTTCTATTAAAAATGTTTTCCAACTCCCAGGACATGTACTCTTTTGCACCATCAGTCCGGGCGTACTCGATCGTTTCTTAGTTATGTTCTCTACAACAATAAGTAGAGAATTCAAAGCTTTCGGTGCGTGTGAACGGTCTTGTAGGAATCTCTTTTAACCACGATGCACCACTAACATCATCAAGGAACCCTAGAATATATTTCGATCCACCAAGCCATTCCACTCTGGTGGGACCTACGATATCAGAATGAATTAGTTCCAAGACTTCTCTTGGTCTTTTGTCATGACGGGTGTGTGGTACGGCAGATTGTTTCCCATCACAGAATTCAAGATGAACACTTGAATTACCATTCTTGATCTTGTTAAGGCCCTCTACCACATTATGACGTATCATTTGTTCTATAATATTTGTATTTTCGTGACAAAATCTTCTGTGCATCAACTTCATGCCGTCATGTGACCCTTCATTAAGCAAGAAAACTTTAGCCTTACTAGCAGCAGCCCCTGTCAGCTCACAAATTCCATGCCCTTCATTACTTCCGACCATGGCAGTATTAGTACCATGTATAGCAATAATCTTAGTAGAATCTCCTAGATAATGAATGCTTATAAGTGCCTTTTGTGCCAAGGGGTGTGAAACCAGACTTGTTCTGATATTTAGCATATAAGCGACTCGATTTAAACGAACGGCCTTCAATTTATCGTCTATATACTGTTTTAGATACACTGCACCATGACCCTTCACTTTAAGTTTCTCACCCTCTGATACTTTGCTTACAATATTCTCAGAATTTTCTTCTGGTTCATAGTTAAATAAATCTTCACGTTGATTTGTCATGTGTTGAGTAGCGCAGCTGTCTAAAAACCATGAAGTACTCATGTCCTCGAATCCAGTACCAAAGGCAACACAGGCTGTGTCATTACTGCCGCCTAAAATACCAGTAGTATTGTCTCTCTCATCCTTAGCCTTTGCCCCCTCATTTAGACTGCGAATTCTTTCCTCAGTTTCAGGTGTGGTCTTAAAATGAGACCTATAACTCTTTGAATCTGGATTAAGGTAGCACTTGTAAAACTGATGGCCTCGTTTACCACAACCGTGGCACTTTCAATTAAATAGATTCCGCTTATTGTTACTCTTTCCAGTGTAGAATGCGGTTGTTCTTTGCTACTCCTTCCTTTTATGTTCAGTTCCTCCTCTCTTATCTCTAACCTGGAGACAGTTTCTTCGAATGACAAATCCATACTGTTCTGAGGCACCGCTTTTGTCACTTCATAATCCTTCCCCAAGCCCTGTAAACGAGCAACCTTTTTTCGTTCGATTCTAGTTCATAGCTACTTAATTCTAGCTCATTTTCAACTTCACATATTTCTTAAATGTATGACCTAATCGAATGACCCTCCTTCATATGGAGTCTGAACAGTTTTATTCTCAGAGTATACTGACTTGCTGCACATTTACTTCTCTGCAAGCTCTCTAGTGCGTCCTATACCTCTTTAGGATCCCTCTTCCTTTCCAATGAAGGCAAATATGTAGAGTCAACGTTCAGTAAAATTTCGGCTAAGAACTGTTTCTGTAGCCTATGCTCTTTCTTTTTCTTTGACAAAACAACCACGGAATCATCTTATTCAATCTCCGTTTCGGAATCAGGGTCTTTTTCAACAAAGCGCCACAAATCACAAGATTCCAAAATAATGCGTAACTGCAACGCACATACGGAGCAGTTCTTCTCCGTTAACTTATCAGTCGTATATCTTATGTTGCTCATCATGTATTATGGGCCCTTAGCCTGTGAGTATTATGGTATGGGTTGAACGAAATCGGTGGTTAAACTAGGTACGAAAGATACCACAGTCAAGGTGTTAGTCTCGGCTTTTGTAAAACTTAGATATCAAGCTGAATAATTCGTAATCGTTACTTTTAGTCCAGTGACTTTGGATGGTTCAAACCACATATAAATAGTTCTAAATCACTAGCTATAGTGTATTGCTGCGGTAATTACCTTCACACAACAAATATGAGGACGATATATTTGATATTGATAATGCCTCGCTGTGACCAAATGCACGTGCGTCCATATCTAATGAACAACCTGTATGTTACATTCAATTGAATGTAATTCTAACACTGTAAAACTGGAAAATAGGTGCTTAATTTACTGTGGTAGATATTTGGGTTGGTATCCACTAAATTTGTACCGGAGCGTAGATACCGAATAATGGCCAAGCCAATTGTGAAACCGTTCAAAGTGTCGAAGCCATATAAAACAGCTAGATGGCTTTATAAAAAACTCTCAAAAACACCAGGGACCAAGTTCTACTCAGCAACCCATTGAAAAAATTCCAGAAAAGCAAATGATGTTCGATTAAGGCAGATAGGGAGTGGATTAAAATAATTAGTACCCATTCATAAAAAATTGAAAACAAAGAACACCAATTATAAACCCTAATCCAAAACATTGGATCGTAACCTGAAGCTGCTGCAGTACTACAAATTAAACAAAGGATGAAAACTTTCGAACATTAATTGGCCGAACATGCAACTGCGATAAAACAGTTTCGATGCAGCGACAACCTGTACGTGAATGCAATTAACAACACATTGAACTGCTCAATACGATTATTCGTAACTTCAAGCCTTGCTTGCATGTTTCGGATCATCTCAACGACCATTTTCGGCATCGGCCCGCGGAGGCATCTGGGTCGGGATAGCCTTAATCTACAATTACCATTTCCCCATCCAAAAAATACCTCTTAAGATTAATCCTATAACTGTTGACATCAGGATGACTTCTACAAGGATATGATCCGTTGACCTATAAAAAATCTCGACTCAAGATGCTCACCGCAATTTATTACCTTACTCCTGAGGTATGCAAGTTATTCGAATACCAACGGGTACTGATCTCTCGAGGCTCATTAATAGGGAAATCAATACCATTAACGGAAGGGTAGCAGCGAGAGACAGCAGGATTTCGGGGTCGATTTGACCAACGAATCTAAAGAAATTTTCGTTGATTTAAAAGTAAATCTAGGAAAGAAAACATGAAGTAAAAATACCAAATAAGTCTTTGCGAGACAATTAATCATTTTGCTTAACCACTTGCGGGATTTCTTCTCGTCACAAACAGCAAATGCGCAATTTCTAGATTCACATTGATATCCTTTCAAGAGATAAAATGCTCAGAGCAGATGGACAGAAACAGGTTCTCTCTGCCTTTTTTGAGAGATTTGAAGCCAATGTTTTAGTAAACCAAAGAAGGTACGCCGAAAAGAGAAAAAATCATTGCGTAAATATTGAGAAGGAAATAGACTGACTTAAAGCTTCCCTCGTAAGTTCCAAGCCAGCAAGGCAAATGTTGATACGGTAGTATTTGATAATGAAGCCATTTCACACTTCTCTGTGTGTTCAAAATCCTGTCGGAATCAAGTTTACGGCATTAAAATACCTTTTATACAAATTTATTGGACAGAAACTCTATACTTGATTACCGTACTAAATAATAGTCTAAATGAACGTAATAATTTCTATCTAAATTAAAGTTATTATGTCAAGATTCAAGTATCACACCAAAACAGGTGTAGGCAAAATTGGTTCCAGGTTCTGATCGAGTTGCTTCAAAATAACTATTGCAGTATTTTTTAACTCGACTGTATCTAGTCAACGTTGAACCTTTTCTAATTGTAACTCCATATCAAATTGAATTTTAATGTCTTTTAGATGAATAATCTTGTTCACGAAAAATCTCTTTAGGCCTAGTGATAAGAATGTTGAAATATAGTACTTCATTTGACCCAGCTTCTCTCTTTGTCGAAAAAAAAATCATATTTGACGCAATTGTTTCATTATTAATATTATCTCTTATTTTATTTAGCTAAACAAATGAGTAACGCAAAAATATAAAAACAAAGGAAGGTCTCAAAGGTATTATGTATTATGAGCCCAAAAGTTGTACACAATAAATTTCGCAACATAATTGTTTTATATATGAAAGTCTGTACTATTGATTTCATTTTTCGTATATTTTTTTAAATTGCATATCATTCGAATTAGCAATAACATAGTTTCAACCGAAACTTTCGGCGAAAAATTTGGTCCGAAAGAATTTGAACTGAAGTTCTAGGTTTTTTTGGACACAACGTTTTGTAATTGAATTTTTCTTACTTTATTTACCAAATAGGGTCTGATTCTATGAAGAGAAGATCAATATGTAAAGAAAATTTGCTTCCAGCAACCTCTTCGTTGATGCGAACTCGTTTAAAGAGGTAAATTGCACCAAAAGGCGAAAGTGAACAAAAAGTGTCTTCTTGAACTTTCAGTTTCATGTTTCGGGCTGTATATTCGATTTTTTAGAAAATGCCTGTATTGTTTTTAAGTTCTGTATAGTGTGTGCAAGGTCCGTTTAATCTATCTTCATTGACTGTACAAGGCAGGTGGTGCATTTCAATTTTCGGACCCGAAACCATGCCCTACTTGTAGGGCGAAACTTTTGTCGAGTTGTTTTTGCAATGTACAGTATATACTGTACTCTGTAATACGTATTTACGGTACTGTAATTTGAGTTACTGCGCGGTACTGTATTTAAAGTGTTGCTGTACTATACCGGATCTAATGTGCACTACAGTACAGTATGTAGTATACTGAACGCCTACAGTACTGTAGAGTAAGTATATCAATATGAGCACGTTCGAACTGAACGTTTACGAAACCAGTCAAACTGTGAAAAAGTGGGGTCTGCGAAGGACCCACCACTGCAGGAGGGTTTGAGCACATGAGAAGCTGTTTTGGACCGGTTGGCATCCTCAGCCAAAAAACGACAGTTTTCTTTAGAAAGACATGTAAATGGTTCGGTCCGCTCTTGCGACTACGAATAGCCAGTCCGTCAAACATTTGACCTGAACCGCACTTCGAACCGCGGTCTATCAGAGCACAAACGGTTCGATATTTTCACTGGAAAATGCAACTGAAATCCACGATACTGTAAGAAATGATCTGGTATTAGTACTGGTATTCCTCATTGAAATGATAATATTAAAATCAGAGACCTGTTCCTGCATCGGCTTGTTGAAAAGATCCACCAAGCGCAAAACGAATGATGAATCAAAAAAACCAATCCTCTGGGAAGCAAAGGGCGCCGGTTGCATATGTCCAAGATTCGATTGCATATGTCCATGATTATTTTACAACCACCACTGAGGGCAACGAATGCTGGAAGAAGTGCGTTCGGTGCCCGGCATCACACAGTATCAAAAGTGGAACGTCAATACTTCGTTCCCATGCTCGCAAGCACGGCTTGTTACTGTAAACGAACAAACAGAGGTGCTTCATGAGTGACGACACAATGAAAGTGACAGTGGAACTCCCGGAAAAGGAGCGTGCAAAAAATGTCAGAAGGCAAATGTGCAAGTAGATTTTTAATGGAGTCTGACTTTTCTTGTGCAGAAGATACCTAGTTTGTAAAGCTAATATCTTTGTTTGGAGAGGACTTCAAAGGAAAATTCCATGTCATTGTCAGCCGCAGAATCAAGGAACTTCACCGTGAATGTCGTGTTCTGTTGAGTTCCATGCTCCCTAAAGTACTGAACGAATCAGTTTAAGAACGGAAGCATGATCCTCGAAAGTATATAAGATATCTTGCAATAACACACACCGGATATCCGCCGACTGGACTTCGCATTCAACCGTTCTCGACTTTCTACGATTCCATAAGCCTCACACAGGGGAGTCCAGATGTGCCATACTATATGATGTACTTTCAGATTGGAACATCACCGAGAAGATCACGGCGATTACAACCGATAACACAAGTGACATTTTCAGCAGGTCTCTAAGTTGCTTGCGAAGCTCAATTCAGATGGACACATTTCTGCCAACATCGAGGATTTTCACGTTCGCTGTATTGCATACGTGGTGAATATTGCAGTTAAAGAGGGCTTGAGTATGATAAGGACAGAAATAGTATCCATCAGGTCACTCATCAACTCCATGAGAGCTTCTGTGAAACGCACTGACCTTTTCGAAAAGGTCAGCGTTGAGCTCGGTGAGATGGTTGGACTACCGGCATTGCACGTCGAGACACGATTTTCGTCCACATTTTCTATGATTAAGTCCGCCTATGCAGCGCGGAGAGTGTTTAATGCCAGATGTAATCGGATCAATGAGCTAGATGAGGTCATTATTCATGAAGCTCAATGGAATAGAGCGGCAATCATTTGCTCTTTTTTGGAAACTGCGGTCTTGGGATCGGAATTGCAGTCCGGATCTACATATATCACTTTGAGTATGTCAATGAAAGCTTTTACCATTATTATAGAAGAAATCTGTATCGACGGCTAACTATGACAATCAAATATTATCGGCGATTTGCACAGACAATGCTGCGCAAATTGCAGGCTTACGAACACCTAGTTTGTTCTGATTTGTCGAGATTGGCCAATTTTTTTGACCCACGTTTCTCTACTGACGTCATAGTTGAATCTGACTCACTAAGTAGGTATATAAGAGCTCATGATGAGGAGGAGAACGGCGAACAGCAGGGAGAGGCTAATAATTGAAAACAAACACGTTTGAAAAGTTGACGGATGGGATCAGTGTTGAGTTCACAGAAAACGATGAGATAGGCAAATTTATTCGAGCTTCACTGTTTTCAGTTGGAAGAACAGATCCCTTACAGTGGTGGAAAGCAAACGAGCATAGGTGCCCTAACATTTCTGTAGTTGCAAGGGACATTCAGGCCTCATCGGTGTCAAGTGAGAGTACATTTTCCCATGCAACTTGAGTATTGGACAAGGCACGGTTGCGGATGAATGATGAAACCATAACTGCTTCAGTGTTATTGAAGGCATAGAATAAGCTCTTGCCTTGAATAAAATTGTTTACAGTGCAGATCGTTAATCTTGTACAATGACAGATCGTGCGACCTCTAAAACAGAAGAAGTAGTAACTGTTAAAAAAATATTACTAGTGGTCTGATTTAAATGTAATCCAACCGTCCATGAAAACAGTTGAGCTATTTTATAGATAGTAAGTAAAGTAGTGCGAAATTCGTTTAACGTTTTTTAGCCATTACAAGTATTGGTTGAACAATCTTCCCCATCTTTGCAATACTTTCGAATTGATCGTACATGTCCGCAACGTCAATATGCCCTCTTTGATGCGCTTAATTGATTCCTACTTTTCATGAAGTCTAGTCTTTTGGTTGTATTCAACAGGCCAGAAATAATTCCCATGCCTAGTTGCCTACCGACAGAATTATGTGTGCTACATGCTTCAATCTCATTCATAGCCATAAGCATGGCCGCGAAGTTTTGTAATTATAAAGGACCCGACACTGACTTTTCTCTTTAATGCGAAGATTATATTTACCAGGACTACTGCGCAGGGTTGCGCGAAGCTCTACATTATGATTGAGAGATATCGAGGGAGCAAGTAGTATTGAAGGAATTGACTGGGAAATTAGAAAACGTTTGCTGGTGCTGGCACCAGCACCAACGACACAGCTATCTGTCAGTAACAATTTACTGACAGATAGCTTTGTCTTGTACACATTCATGTAAGGCCTTAGTCGCCGACTTCTGAGGGTAATAAACTCACAATTTAGGTCTTTGGTCTAAGATTGCTGATTGCGAGGCAAGTGTAGTACTTTCAATGATATGGCTAAACGACACATTTCTGTCAACACTAAATGATACAATTATAGTCGGTCAGACGGTCGAACAATCGGTCCGGTGTGGCGTTTTAACTTTACAATGGTTCGGTTTGCATGAATCGTGATCTCGAACCGGTTTAGTCTCAAGGCCGCAGCTTCGGATGTGGATTGGAAGCTGAAATGGCGGTTCAGTCAAACTGCACTGCCTCATGACCTGGCTCTGATCAAAATAATTGTACATCTAGTAGTTTGGTTTATGTTTGTTTGAAAACCGGAAGGGGTCAAGCAGGGTCATCAACTGGGTGGTTGATTACCAAACATCACAACGTACATTATATCGGCTGTACAATACTTGGTGCTCCTTTTTTGGACCGTTTTGGTACCTTTTACTTGGTAAACAGTATAATATACAATGTAATATACTGTACAGAACATTTTTTTATATTCTACTACACTGTAAAGTACATTACTTAATACAACATTTGATCAAACGGTTCAGTACATCCCAGAATTGTATACTACAATCTACAGTACAGTACCGTACTGTAGCCGGACTAGCACGAGATTTGTAACACGTGGCTAGACGGCAAAAGGGCGATCGATTGAGCAGGAGCTCTACCCGCAGTCCACACTGGATGTAAGTTCAGTAGGGTCTACCGATTAGTACCACTCCGTGCCATACGATGATATATAGCACTTTATCAAGTTTCACACTACTGAGAATACTACAGTGAAGGTCATTTACATCCTTTTTGAATCATTTTAATATAATTCAATATTCTCCAAAGCGTCCTCAACTAGTGCGGTCTTGATGATTAGATCATCTTCTATAGTAAACCATGGCTCACTGTCCTCCTCCTATGCATCTTCGTACAGTTGCTCCGCCAATGGATCATCTTCACGGACAGAAAAGTTCAACTTTGACAACATCTGCACCAACATTTCAAGATATTAATTATTCTCATAAGAGGACGACATTTTCCCTCCGCAGCATTGACCGAAGCAGCGCAGCACGCCTGCAAAACATTTGATTTAGCCCAAAATCGCGCAACAGTTGCCACAGTGACGTCTTTCCAACTCTTCTCCACCAACCTGAAAACATCAAGAAGATGTGGGTCAAATACGTGGTCTAATCCACGCATTTCTTGCTTGGCTTGAGATTCTAGTTTCTTTGTTGCCTAATTGCTACATGCTTTACAATATCGCGGAGTAGAAATCCTCTGTACCGTTTCTTAAACGCAGCAATTGTACCCATGTCCATTGGTTGATTGATCAAAGTGCAATTCGGATGAAGTTTTAGTACGTCCACCTGTCCGCTTATACCCGAGACATCTGCGCCACGCGGACCGCGGTTGTACGTAATGAGCACGCACTTTCGCGAGGTAAACTTTCGCACAAAAGGTAAAAAAAAACCCAGAAACCATCGCCCAAACGTAACAATGTCTGACCAAGCATTTTTTTTGACTCATATATGGTAAAGGTGGAGAACAAAGTCGGAAGCAGAGAGGAATTTTTGGCTTACCGATAATCACCATAGGTATTTTCGCGGTCCAATCTGCGTTAGTGCAAACATATGCTGTGACGCGATCCTTGGCTGTCATTGCCTAGGTGCCTCGAACGGCTTTCCTTGAATCCAATGGAGACACTTAGGTTCTCCGAGGCAGCAATTTGTAGAAAAGGCCTTTTTAGTCCATGTTAAAGATACAGTCAATGTCGTACGCTCTTAGTTTTTGACGAAGAGCAGACATCCTGGCTGCGACAAATTGCGCGATCGCGCTTGCTGCCTCTTCTCATAAGGACACAGATCGGAATGCATGTCGCTTTATAAAATTATCTGCCCATCCTTTTGATGCTGCAAAGCGATAGAGATATTGCTTTTGAATCTCCTCGGTGGCCTTTTCCATGAGTTGATCACGAAATATGAGAGCTTTTTGCTGCATGGCGGACATTGTAACCGGCAGGTTTTGCGGCTCGTAAAATAGTCAAAAACGCAAGGACATCTTTTTCGATGTCAATGCATGGGGGAGTACGGAGAGTTTTTTTGTATCAAAAGCTGCTGATCTTTGGCTTTTTTTGAGGGAAGCATCTGCTTTCTTCTTAATGTTGGAAACGGTTCGGCAAGAAATGGAGAACTCCTCATTGCATCTCTGTCTACATGGCCTGGGAGATTAGTTTTGAAATTTGAATCTGATGCTCTACGGTTATTCTAGTGCGTTTTTGTATGGATCGCGAAGCTGGAGGCAATGTCATGATGAGAAAATTATGTTATGCTGCGACGGTTTTCGTGACTTGCTGCAGAGAGGCAAGTTCGAGTTTCTTCCGTCCACTGACTTGTCCTCTGTTCTTGAGGTGTGCCATGCGTGCTGGGTTAGCACTATATCGAGGGTGGAATTACTCGAAATGGCACTATTCGGCGACCCCGCCCTGTACAGGCTAGAGGCCCTACTCGTTTCCTCACACTTGGAGGCAAACTTACTTTAGGCCTGGAGCCCAGACTCATCCCACCTCTTCGACGCCAAGTACTTCACAAGATCACTTACACTGGACCTCACACGCTCACGGATACTCGACTAGTCCCGAAATACCCGTAAACGATAGCTGGCAACAAACAATGTACTTTACTCAATGACTCACGAACTCTCTCTTGCAACTCTCGCCTTATGCTGCTTGCTGATTCCTTGCCACCGCTTGCCTCTCTTCCTCAAATATGGTGCCACAGACCCCCCTGCGTATATACGCGTCACTGCCCTACCATTACCTTGCCATCCTTACCCTTAACAGTCTGCCAATTTTCTTAATTGGACCCTAATCCTTACTTTTATTAGTCGCGACAAGCATAGTGATATACCTTGTTCAATCTCGATCTCCATTTGCCGTCTGGCCACGTGTTACAGGTTTCGTGCCCGTCCGAGATACATAATTTGTTACTGGATCGACTACTTTCCGTACTTCGGCTATCTTAGGTGACAAAAGCATAAAATCTGGATACCCCGGTCCTTCGTATCCCCTGACTGCACTGCGCATTTCAATCTTCACCAATCTGTTGCATGAACTCTCGCAACATGCCCCTCGACCTCGGATTTCAGCTCACACCCAACTCTCCCTAAATTTTTAAATCCTGTACAGACCTATCCATGGGTTACAGAGGTTATTTCCCTCTAGCTTTGCAAGCTCAGAGTTTCAAATAATAACACGGTCCCTGACCCCACACTCCATTTCCTTCACTGCCTTTTCATACTGACGAGCCGACTTTAGACTTGCTATAGATGCGTTGTTCAGCAAGAACTTGTGTAATCTCGTCAACTTGCTAGCCAAATCCTTCGGCTCATCCTCATTTCTGCCAATCTACAGTTCCCCGCCCATGCATTGAATAAGAAAATACAAATTTAAGACCATGTCACCAGAAGGACATATTATCAATAGAGTACTTGCTGCATCCAAATTCTTGTACAAAGCGAAGAGAACGCAACGAAAGTAGTTTGATGCCGTACTTGTTGAAACTCTATACTTATGTGCTACTCGTTTAACACCTAATACTCCCTCATTTGACTCCCCCGCAATATCGAGAAACATGAACAGGATCACCTTTCTAGGCATATTTCTCTTTCTAGAGACACGCTGCAAAAGAAGGTGATCTCCTCTTATGTAAATGAGCTCTCTAAGCTCTTTTTATGCTACGTAGTGCAAGAAATCCCCAGTCCCTTGATTAATGCACAGTCTTCTCAAAAAGATTTATGTTAGGGTCACATTTTCGTTTTTCTTCGTAAAAATTAGAACACTGACGTCTTGCGTATGTTGTTTGCAATTTTCTTTACGAGATTACCATGCTCGGTACTTCCTCTTCTTTACTGCTGCTCAAGCTTTTTCGTAAGATATTTAGACCCTCGATCGACAAAGATGCCGCCCCCTGCTGCACGAGCATATCGGTGTGGGGCCTGTTTGAGACATTTGCTGCAGAAGGGGCAGGTAAATTCTAAATTCTAATCTGGAGGGTTGTATTCAATTGTGCTATTAATGTAGGAGCCTGGTCTCCCAGTATGTGAGAAGGGTAAAAGATTTAATTCGCGTTGTGTTTTCCGCCTTATTTCAAATAAGAAAAGTCCGGAAGTGTTGCTCAAGATAAAAAGAGAAATTTGTTCTAAAAAGTTCTAATGCTTCTTGGTGAGGGCTCGACAGAGGGTGTTTTGAACATTAAAGGAGACTTTTGAGCGCTACAAACATCACCCAGTGGGACGCAAAGTCCTACTGGGCCGTGGATGAAGGCTCAATTCCCATTCAAGGGCTCGATGCCAGATTTTGTAATTCGAAGTAATTAAGGCTGCGAAAATTGCTAGGGCAAAATTTCGCTGCACGGGGCCGACGTGGGCCACCCTTTTAGCTCTTAGCTAACAACATAGTCGGATCATGCAGCGGACACCCGTTATACTGATGCCTGAAGTTCTGTCACTTGGTTGGCGCCAATGCGAGTGAACCAGTCACAATATGCAACTAAGGACGACCATAAACATTTGTTGAGGACAATGATGGGTTACTGTCGCAACAGACATGGAGAGGTCGTGACAAATTCTGATACAAAGTTTCTGAACGAAGATATAACTTTTGTTGCAGAGGGAAACAGCGATGAATCTCTAACAATATGCAAGGGGACATATTCGAAGCGATTGTTGTATTGTGAGGTTTTCTGTAGTCCATGGAAACGTATCGAAAAAAAGTTCTTCGCAGTTGTTGCAATCGAAAATTTGTGGTATTTATTTACTTCCTAAGCTTTGGGAAAATTTCTTCCAGTGCAGACTGCAACGCTCAAAAGAATAAAACCGGGCATCGGAAATTCAACTGTACGTCCAATTAACGTGGTTGAAGCAAATGTCGTGCTTCTCTTCGCATCTGATGTGGATCAAGTTTCATACTCATACTACGAGCAATGCATCTTAGTTCCTTTAGCACTGCTAAAGCTTTTATACTTGCAGTCTGGAAAAGGTCCCTCAAATATTGTCCGGAAATCGTGAGGATCTTTCATGCTTTACTATGAAACCCACAAAGGCTTCTCTAGTGTCTATCGG
Organism: Kappaphycus alvarezii; assembly: GCA_002205965.3. Taxonomy (NCBI): domain Eukaryota; phylum Rhodophyta; class Florideophyceae; order Gigartinales; family Solieriaceae; genus Kappaphycus; species Kappaphycus alvarezii. The sequence goes on from NADL03000841.1 coordinate 1,398,948, forward strand.
GCCGTTGACATCATTTGTGGACTGAATTATCAATTGAATTGTTCTCATGTGATCCCAAAGTAAAGGGCCAATTTTTAAGTGAAATATTTTTTCTACTATTTTTACTACTATTTTTGCGACAATTTATAAGTCAAAAAGTCTTGAAGCTCTACTAAAACAAAACCTTTGGTAACTTTAACGCTCTCAGAGTACAAAAAACTTTTAAGACTCGAAAAATTCGGATTATAGAGCCAAATCGACACATTTTCGCTTTCAGTATCAGCAAGAGGATACTTTAACCAAAGCTATGTAGAGTTTCAAGCTAATGAGCAACTTTTTACTGTAATTCTATGTTTTGTGGTGTATTTATAGTGAATTAAACATAGAGAAACACAAACACATTTACTAGATTCACTAAAGGTAAAATAGCTAAAACATGACGTATAACATACCCCGCGTTCTCGTCGCATACGTCGTCAGTAGCCGTCTCGACAGGGATGGCGAAACTAAGAGGGTTAGGTGAGTCAAATTTTGGAAAAGACGATTTCCATGAGATGGTTAGGGTGCTAGCGTCCCATCCCAAATCACGCTAAAAATTGAGGTATCGTCAGTCCCAGATTTCACGAGATGTGACAGTCATCTTGAGGTGTCCATTCTCTCACGAGGGTGGATCGGAGGTACGCAAGTGCCTTCATCTGTCGCGGGCCGATCGGCCCGTCTCTGTAACATGAATTTCACGCTAAAGCCTTCTCGTGGCGATCTTCGTTCAGAGAACCGAGAAATCGGTTGACCACTAATTTAGCACCCTCATAGAAGATTTCTGTCTTGCGGAAGCTTACGACTTGTCCGGTTGACGTGTTGCGAAAGCGATACTCCTGCAAGCGAACTTGAGAGCGATTAATGATGCGAGGTATGATATCGAAAATGAAAGAAACCATAATATCCAAATGACACGATATTTCAAATCACAATGCACTGAGCGACCGAAGGACGCACAATTTTGATTCGACACGTGTAAAGAAAACAATACTCAAAGGATTCAAACAAATGAAACAAAGAACAACGATGACTTGTGAATGGGCCATGAAGGATGAATGGAGGGCGGGAGGCGGGAGAACAAGCGACGACTTGAGGAACCAGAAGTTGCGCTAGAGGTTTTCAAGTTGGCGGTTATATAGCCCTGTTGAACCGGTCTTGATCGTGGTCCAAGTCCCCTTGCGCAAGCGGTACGGCTGCTACGTAGAAACCAGGAAGCATATGCGGCCGCGGCAGCGAGTGTAGGGTGTACAACGGTAAGCTGCCTACGTGGCCTTCCTAAAAGGTGCTTACAGTCAATTGATGCAACCGTGACCGCGTGACTTATCCGGAGTGGCAGATCAAGGCCACGTTCAACCCCCTTATCATATTCACCCATAATTTTCCAATTAAAGTACCGAATTAAACATAGAGAAAAACCAAATTCAAAGGATTTGCTTCGAGACTGCGGTTACAACAAGTGGCCGAAGAAGAAATACGAATCTTCACACGGTTGCACTCTTCCATCCAAATACGATTCTCGAAACGTTCTGCCGGCTGACCAATCACCCCAGATGAGGATACGGTATTCTTGGACCCCGATCGCTGCGCTTTCAGATGCAGCGCCCATACGTAGAGAGTGTGAGGACCAAGTAACCTGCGGTGGTGGGGTTATTTTCAGACGAGAGAGCGTAGAAGAAATCCAGATAGATAGGGTGCGTGCGCTAGTAGACAAGCGAGTACCCGGTAAAGCCCAATAATAGCGCGATTTAGAAGTATTCCCACGGCGTAGAACATCATAACGAAGCACCAAATCAATCAGACTTTCCGAACAGTTTGAATTCCGACGGTAGGAGAGCGTGTGCGAAACCCGTTGCTTGTTCTTGCGGAGCGCTATTGCGATATCGATAGATTGAGCGTTGACAGCAATGTTGTCCAGTAGCAAGCCCAGCTTCGCCCGCTCGAAGAACACGTAGCTCACGAGTATTGCGCAAGAATTTCGTAGAAATTCCAAATCTGTCGTTGGAGAAGTCATGCGGCTTGGAAGATTTGGCGGGCCACCGAGCTTGGCAAAGCGCGACGTTCCTTAGAGGCTTCCGGGTCGGTTATGATTTTGCGTTCCAAATCGGCTTGCTGATATGCAGTTACTGCGAGCTGTATCAAAGGGGTGAGAGTGAGGGGGCGACCAATCCTGGTGTGAGCAGTTGTAACCGCGGAGAGATAGTTACGAACTGATCCAGCACTTACACGAGATTCATCAAAGAGCCAACCCAGATAGCGAAGTAAAGGACCTTCGGAGCCCTCCAGTGGGTCGATTCCATCCTGGGAGCAAAAAGTAACCCATTTCTTCCATAGTATCTCATTCGAGCGCCAGGTGTTTGGGGTACGTGCCTTTGGCATGATCCGTGCAATAGTATTCCCCCCGAAGTATTCCCTAACCCGGCCGCTGTAAGCACAGATTGCTGGAGAGTCACTGCGAGCGGTAGCGATCGTGCTTCTTCTGCGAGATTTTCCAGACGGCGATGTTCCACGGTGGGACGGGCATCGACGGCGGAGCCCACAGAGGCGGTAGGTAGAGGTTGTCGGCGGCGAATACGTGTGGCCGTGACAGTTGGCGCAGGTTGAGAAACCATGATTGAGCGGGCCAATACGGCGTGACCAAGATTCCTGCGGCCTGTTCCTTGATGATCTTGGCTACGACGAGTGGTATCAACTTGAGGGGCGGGTTCCAAAAATTGACTTCTGATTTCCAATCCTGGGAGAGCGCGTCTACGGCGAGGGAGCCAGGAGACGCAAACTCGCTGTTGTACCTCCTGCAGATCCGATTGGTGTTGTCTGCGAATCTGTCGATTGTTGGCGGGAAAGATTCGAGTAGAGGCTGAAGGGGCTTGGTATTGATCCTCCAATCGTCGAGTGTCTGAAGGCGTGACAGTCGGTCGGCGAAACGGTTGACTGCCGAGGGCAGATACTGTGATTCGATGGTGATCCCGAGTTTGAGAAGCAAGCGGTGTAGCGAACGGAGCTCTGTCATTAAGGGCCGAGACTTGGTGGTCATCGCATTGAGTATCGATACCACCGCCTGATTGTCCTCCCAAATCTTGAGATGAGTCCCGTTCTTCAGCAACGACGCGAAGGCCCGAATATTGTCCGTGACGGCCCGTAGTTCCAAGAAAGTTATTGGCTTGACTCGCAGTACGGGGTCCCAGAGTCCGCGAGCCTCCCAACAACCCTGTACCCCTGGCCTCAGATCCGATCCCAATGTTCCTCCCTGTCCGACTCCCGTCGACGCGTCTGAGTGTAGGGCCAATGTTGGCTGTGGGGTAGCGATAGGCCTTTCTGGAGGATTGGTAGTGAGGTCCCTCCAGAAGCGCAGGTCCCGAAGAGCGGCGTGTAGAAGCCTCACGCGTTTCCCCGTCTTGCTCAGATTCGTCTTGAGAGACTCGTAAATTGATCGAGTGTAGAACCGGGCGAGGGGCATAGCGAGCGAGCATGAGATAGCGACGCCTGCGAAGTGGCGTAGCAGTGATACGTCGACTAGTCGGCGATTGCGGCGTGCTTGGCGTAATAGTTGCCGGGCAATACCTCGCAACTTTTCCATCCTTCGAGCCGTAATCCCAAAAACTAGACGGTCTGTATCGATTAGAAATCCCAAATGCTCGATCTGCCTCGTTCCTTCCCAGTGACCTTTGTCCTCCTTTCTCTGAAGTCCACACGAGCGGAGCAGAGAATCGATCTGTCGGCGGGCCTTGTTGAGGCGTGAAGGACGGTTTAGAGCCACCAAGAAGTCGTCCATGTAGGGATGGATTCGGAGACGTAAGGTTTCCCGGACATATTGAACGAAAGGTCGCATGAACTTGATGAAGTAGGCGGGAGAGAGTTTCCATCCGAAAGGGAGGGCAACACAGCGAAAGTAGCGATGGTCTACTTTGAACACGAACCAATTTCGAATATCGGGGTGTAGACGGAAATGGTGGTAACCTTTGGCGATATCGAAAGAAAACATCATGTCGGATTTCTGGAGGTCCAGTGCGAATCCTTCTAATGTTTCCATGCGAACGGGGATATCCCGAAATAGGGTAGATTGCCGAGAAAGATTGACCACGAGCCGCTTCTTTTCCGCTGAAGTTGTCACAAAGGCGTTGGAGATAGGGAAGCCAGCTTGGTGTAAGGAAAGAGCGGTCGACTCGGAGATTTCTTCGTAACTGCGACGGTGGAGCGCATCCGATATTGCTGAATCGAAGAATTCCCGGTCTTGGGGATCGATGGGGATTTGAGGGAGTTGGAATTTTGTGCGTGAAAGGGAGGTTGTGATGGGTTTTTCGTAGACCCCAAACCGCAAAGCGCGGACGAGGAATTTCGAGGCGCCGAGGGTTTCGGCCCAGAAGGGAGCGGCGCACTGGGTATTGCGCCAGAGGACGTGGGACATAGGGACAGAAAGAAAGAGTCGCGGAGGCGACGTCTTTAGTTGGACTTAGAGTCCTTGGAACCTTTTCCGGACTGATTCTTGCGAGGTCGAGAGCCTTGAGCGGCCTGTTTGTTGAACTCCTTAGCGTATGCCTGGGAGCGCAATTCAGCGAACTTGGCCTTAGTTGAGCGATAGAGCTCAGAAGAATACGGGTAGTCGTCTTCACGAAGGTAACGCTGGAGCAGGATGGCTTCGGACTTTCCGGACTCGACAGAGTCAGTGAAGAAGTCGGTCCGTTCCAGAAGCGGTGTAAGTGGCCTCCAAGTAGTGGTGTAGAACAGAGAAGAACTCAGTAGCGGCTGAGATGTCTTTGTTCTGGAGGGCCTCGGTGACCCGGTGAGCGCAGGCGATGGCGGTCTCACAGTTGTGCCCAACGTTCCAGAGTACTTCCGCTTCCCACCCGTCACGAACGTCAGCGGCCTTGATGCGACCGAAAAGACCTTCTGGTTCCGGAATGAACCTCTTGGCGGGATAGGGAGCGACGGAGCTAGGACGCTGGTACTTGTTGAGTTTGCCGACCTCAGCGTATTCCTGGCGGGTAGCGAGTGTGTCGGCAACTGCGGTTGCAGAGGGCGTGGGCAGTGTGAACTGAAGAACGCCCGTTTTGTAAGCCTCAGCGGCAGTTGAGGGCTTGACGGTAGGATCAGATACCGGTGGATCTGAATCGGCGGCGGCGGCGGGCTCTGCGGCAGGAGGGTTCGACGGTCCAGCGGAAGCTTGGAGCAAGTTGACAATCTGCGAGAGCTGGGTTTCGATGCCGGTGACCTTGTTCTCGAGGGTATGGAGGCGAGAAGCGTCGGACTGCGAGGATTCAGAGGAGGTGGCATGGGACATGGTTGATGTGCAAGTGTGATAGTCGACCTAGACAGATTCGTCTGGAGCTGGTTCGAGGGATGAGAACAAGCGACGACTTGAGGAACCAGAAGTTGCGCTAGAGGTTTTCAAGTTGGCGGTTATATAGCCCTGTTGAACCGGTCTTGATCGTGGTCCAAGTCCCCTTGCGCAAGCGGTACGGCTGCTACGTAGAAACCAGGAAGCATATGCGGCCGCGGCAGCGAGTGTAGGGTGTACAACGGTAAGCTGCCTACGTGGCCTTCCTAAAAGGTGCTTACAGTCAATTGATGCAACCGTGACCGCGTGACTTATCCGGAGTGGCAGATCAAGGCCACGTTCAACCCCCCTTATCATATTCACCCATAATTTTCCAATTAAAGTACCAAATAGTTATGAGTCCAATCCTCATAAAATCGCCTCACTGTAAATATTTGGATGGTAAGAAGATTTATCGTTATATTCCAAAAAGTGTTACATGTCCGCTTTCATGAACATAACAAAGACATGTTAATGTTTTAATTCCGCCCTTATGGGTCGTTTTTGTCTCCAATCTAAGCTTTCTCGGAATCAGTAAAACTTTCTCACAATAGATCCAAATCAGGGATAAAATTCCTTTCGTTTCTTGCTCTTAAAATTAAAAATTGGACAAAAGAGCCGGAACGGTGACCTTCTACCTCAGGACCTGTTTGCAGCTTTTTCCTTGTATCCCGGGTCATATCAACTACGTCCTATCCCTTTTCGACACCATCCAACGATGTAAAGCAACATAAGATCACGCAGAAGGTGGCTGGTGCAAGCAAAGGAGTTCAATTAGGGGCTATTTTTCTTGCCGGAACAAGAAAAAACTTCAAGTTCAGCGGGTTTGTTCGCCAACGAGTGTGGGATCGATCTTCTGTCGCGAAATCACTATCTGTAACTAGGCTACCCGGAGCAGTATATTTGGTAATTTTAATGTTTTCAATGGCGTGGATAACTCAAGAGGCGATCTCAAAGAGAGGCGTAAAGGTCTTGGTTGTGGCCGTATAACGGTCTGTGAATATGAAGGATGATAAGAACAAGGGTTGAAAGGTAAGGTCAAGTCCTTCCACCTCCGTTTTGATGGAAAAAGAGTTTTTCGAAAGTACAATCGCACATAGAGTACGTCTGCATTGCAGGTCGGATGCTACCAACGTGATACTGGAAACAACCGTCCAAGTTTACCGCAGACTAATTGCCGCTTTATGATACCTATGATGAGCGGTTTACTACTAAATTTCATTGAATGCTAAACGAATTTACCAGACTATGGAAAAGTATTCATGGTTCTTTTACTCTCGCATACATGTACCGATACGTTTCTGTACTTTTAATAACTCACATGATGGGCTTTAGTTTTGCAGAGGCTATCTCTCTTTACCGAACTGCTGGGTGTATTCAACCTTCGCTTTAGCGCGTAGAGAGGATTTAAAACCATGTGCTAGCCTTTCCTGCTACTGGCAGAGCGGGATATTGACATTCCTCGTGGTCGTAAAAGTGTGATTACAGACGAAACTTGACATAGTTTGAAACAATTGCTTCCGCAAAACACGCAAGATATTCTTCACCCCACTGGACTTAGTTGTAACATTGGGTGACGACCTTTCTGAGCAAGAGCGGCCAATAATCAGGTGAAGTCTTTAAATAACCGGAAGGCTGACAGGGAGGATCATTCAGCAGATGCGGTTGCTGACGCGTTGTCTCGAACTGTGCTGGTCTTGCGATTTCATCACTGTGGAGATACGCAGGAAGAATCTGTGCGTAAGTTGTTGGAGACTCTGCTGGATGGAAGAATGGAGGAATATTTTGTTGAATATTTAGTAAAGTAGGGTAGAGAGTATGAGAAATAGTTGCTCTTAGAGAAATTAATGAACTTTGGGCTCTCTTCTGTCGTGGTTATGCCGGACACCATTCTTAGTTGGTATCCTTTTCTGGCCAAGTCGTAGATACATTCTTTCAGGGAAGAAGTGAAAGAGGAGTTTTGCATAAGAATCGAGACTCCTGGCGCGGTGCATACCAGTTAGCCAAATTCGTCAGGGAAATGGCGGCCTGTATTACCCGGGGAGGATAAAGTAGCAACGGAATGTCGAGAACCGGCCCATTTAGGTAGATGGTAGAGGACAAGTGTCTGCCGAAATAGAGGATGGATTGAATCCCGCCGTGGCTGTTCTCCAGGAAGCAACGGACTATAATGACGATGCAGCAGATCCGCAATTACCGGAGTGGAGAATAGGTATTACTGATTTCTGTGATCAGCGTAATTAATTAATCATTGACGATGATACTGGTATGGGTCTAGACTTGTTCTTGGCGAAAAAGACTGTGAGACCGAATGTTGTAACCAGTCAAGTTACAGCAGTTGCTGTTAGCGAGCAAGGTACGGAACACTTAGCCAAGGTTCTAAGGTTTATGTAAGCGGTCCCCAGAGAATTATAAAAGATCTTAAACAGATGTATTACTGTACCTAAAAGCAGCGCACTAATCTCCATCACACTCTTTGGTTGTGCAAATAATGTAGATACAGTCGCGCAAATGTCGCAACGCATTGCGAAGGACATAATTGGAACGGCCTGTAACGTACTTTTCTTGGGACAGTGTTGCACCGACTGGTTTATCTTTCGTTAGTTCGGTGTTGCTAGCACAAATGCAGGGTCTATGCTATTATTCGTCAGTGTTGTCCGAGAAGCCCTTGGAATAAATGACTCGAAATGTGGTGGGAATTTTAAGTGAATGGTTTGGTGGCTTACACAATGGATAGTTCAGCTCTAAGCGCTCAACTGAAGCGATGAACAGGAGTACTGTAAATGAAAAAGCAGTCCTTGGAGCGCTACAAGGAAGGAAAGCAGCGCAAGCAATTTTTGATTTTTGCATGTTACCTATGAAATAATACAACTGTAATACCTGTTCGCCTGATATTGTGGTGTTTATTGACATTAGATGTCGTGACAAAAATTAGACGAGTTTCAAGTGGATAGAGTTCTTCTTGCGTCATTGGAGATCAAAACTAAGGTGGCGGCAAGCTCTCTGGAACTAGCCATGAAAAGCTCAACAGTCCACTTGACGTACTGTTCACTTGGAGACGATATTTTTAAAGAGCGCAGTGAGAAAGAGCACATGGGGCAGAAACCCGCTAGGCAGTCGTGTTGCAGTTGAAATACTACTTTTATATTGTGGAAAGAGCGAATGGCATTTTGTAGTCAGTGGTTATACGGATCCCTAATTTCGATATATTACAGTGTGAACCGTCCCTTGCAGCTATTGCCGGACCTTTTCTGAAGTGACCTTATCGAGTCAGGGTTATCATGCCATCTTTAATCACCGTGACAATACGGAACAGCTCCTGTCCAGATTAAAGTTCCTGCAAGTTATAGTTGGAGATGTCAGGAAAACGTCTGTTTTGTCCGATCTAGATTATTTAATCATTGCGCAGAGATTATACTCCAAGAATAAGGCTGGATTAAATGGAGCGACAAAACAACGGGCAGTCATGCAAAGCTCAAACTCACATTTTAAATGGGATCAAAAGCTCGGGGTTCAAGTTATCAGGACGTTGGCTGTTAATGCATTCATAACCGGGTGTTTGTTTCAGAGACAGGATCGACTTGAAACAAACGAATCATTCAAGTTCCTGGACTGCCTCAGTAATATTTCGAATAGATTGCAAGCCACAGCCGATCTTCTTGTTTGATTTATCTTTGTAAACGCTGAGTTATGCAGCAATTATCCCAAACCAAGTGGAGGTTGAGGATAGTACGAGGCATTTAGAAGAAAATGGCTCAGAAAAAATGAAGCTACTTGTCGCACTTGCTCATAGTAAGTAGCGTAACCGCCTTGCCTTCTTTAACTCAGATGAAAAGGTTGCAACAAAACTTGTAAATAAAGCTGTAACGGGGCTTTGAGCCCCTGTGTGCGGCGCGATCAGCATTCGAAGGAATATAGAGTTCATCGCACGTCATTCAAAAGTAATATTTGTTCGGTAACCTTGTACATCAAGGTTTGTCCGGGTTATCACAAGAGCTGCTCTCAAGTATGGCACACCTGGAAGCAATTAGAAGAACGGCGGATAGGCGCTCCAACAGCAGTTTGCAATAGAGGAAACACTGCTACCGGGAAGACAGAGTTTGCAATACTGGAAGCTTTAACTCGGAGAGAGCACTGCTAACATCCAAGACAGTGTCAGCGAGGATCAAAGTGAAGAAATTGCGCTGCATAGGAAGTATTTAGGTTAAAGAAGATATCAATTACGGCATTTCTGAGATCAGCTAAGCTTTTTTCAAGAGAGGAGACTCCGCCGAAACCGGTTGCAAAGAGAAATCGAATGTGTACAGGTGGTAAAGGGACATAGGACTAGACTGATACCCCCTTGAGACAATAATTGTATTGTTTTTATGTTATCTTTTTTGTACATAGAACCTAATTTGTCCCTCAACACACGTTCGCCAGACACAAACTACTGTAAACTTTTAAGCGGTCTCTAGCCAGCGAGGCGCATCGCAACAAGTTCTTCGCGTAGAATAGGAGTGGTTATAAAGAGATAAAGAAGGATATGGTAAAGGATAGGGCAATAAAGGGGACACACAAGTGTACAGTGATTCTTTGTGAGTTTTCCTCGGGCGTAGGTACCGTTGCACTGAGCAGCTGCTTCCTAGCCTTTGAATCGACATTCAGCAGGTTGCCTTCAGGTTTTAATTATCGCCGCTACTCGGCGCACTATACTTCGGCGTCGCGTCCTCTGTGCAAAAGAACGGACGATGCTCACGTGTCAACGTGAAACGCAAACCCATGTAGAATGTCCTACATGTCGCGGGTCTACGTCAGGTACCAAGTACTCAACCTGTAGGATGTGTTGCATTTCTAGATACCAGGGTCTTGGAAGTTTCCTTCGCAAGAGCCCCACAGGTCCCTCAACTCAGCTGACCTGCTACAGCGTTTCAGTTCGTGCGTATCCCTGAATGTTTCACAGACACTAACTGTAGCAACTACTCGCACGGTTAGGCCGTGCACTTTTCCAATTCAGGTCCCTCTAATCAGAGATCGCCTGATACTCACTGGCGCCAGTTGAGTACGAGCGTAACAGTTTTACACTACTTAGCTCTTGCAAAATTTCATTATAGCCTCAATCTTCCTCAAAGTTGGTTCAGATCTACACTTAACACAGCAATAGCCCTACCGAGTTGCAGGCATGTAAACCTTAAGACCACTTTTTTGGGCCTTAAAATGGAACAAAAGTGATATGAGGACAAATTGAACCTCATATAAGGACAATTCTATGACTAATAGACACTACACCAGTAGAACTTTTTGTTACAGTATTACTATTACAGTTTATACTTATTAAAAAATGGCCATGGTTGTACTATAAACTCAAGTAGCCAGATACTTTATTTCAAAACTTTGGATGGAACAGTTCTTCAAGTAGTAAGGTACAATAGAACGGATCTTAATTTTAACTTTTTTATGGTTTGGAATGGAAAAATACAATAATAGCTCTTCATGAGCGATTTCAGTTTCACAAATTGCGCCATGAGCATCTTCAGATGACTTTAAGATATATGAAGACCGTTACCCTCGACATGATTATCTGAACAAATGTAATTTAGGTCAATACTGTAAATAACAGAATAGTTATGAAACTGGAACTGCACTGTACCGTGTTACTGTGTGCACATTTAACTACTGATTAACGTATTTTCTGTCCAAGCAAGCAATTAATTTGCATAATCAAGGTGATACAAGGTAATAGGGCAGTTTTTACTGTCAGAGATCGGAGGGCTGAGGACTGGGGGGTTAAAGTACTATATTTTGCATCAAAGAGGATTTCAAGTCGAAGATCATTTAAAAATTTTGGAGATAGTATTTTCCCTCAAATTTCCTAATTCTACTGAAACTAGAAGCTGCAAAAATTATTATTTTTATGGAGATGAAGGCAGAGGTAATTCTTTCAGATTGAATAATTTAATATGACTCTTTCGTAATACATAAGTGGGGAGGGTATGGTTTGCTGCGTTAAGACAAATGTTGCCGCGAATGAAATTGGGGGAACTCTATATGCAGACTAGATCATATCTGTGACACCAAAATACTTTTAACTGATGAAATCTCACAGCTGAAGAGAAATGAGTTGAATGCTGCGGACTATGTTCTAAGGCATCTTGCTGAATCTGAGTAGCGTTATTATCTACTGAGGAGGAATGTACAGTTTTTTTGCTGGAATTTTTTTCAGTCGGAACTAATTGGTGTGAGAGATGAAGACACTCTTGTGGGCAATTCATTCGAATCTAGGCCGTGGTGTCTGTCATTTGAATTTTTCAGTGTAGGCATACTTGCAGTCTTACATAAGAACCGGAAAACTCACTCTGACCTCGTGGCGTCTTTAATAGAGTGATTTGACTGGGGAACCCAAGAATTCGTTTGTTACGCATTGCAGATTAGGATCGAATAATAAGCAAGCAAAGACCTCGTTTCGCCTCTAGGAGATAAACCTAGGGAAAGCCGTGAATTTTGGACTGAGCTCCATGTAGACCTTTTAAAGTCTGTCCTGATGACTTAAAGCTTGCTCTAAGCAACGAGTATTTAAACTATCGCTGTCTGCAGCCTGTAGAGTTGATTGAGATTTTTGTGAAAACCGTGAAACTTCGAGATCAGAGCAGTTCATCAAAAAACTAATGAGTAACTTTTATCGGGGCGCGTGACTGCGTGTCAATTTAAGCCTGTATAAAAGCACCATTTCCTTAATATTGTACTTAAAATGTCAAAAGCAAGCAGATTCTCGCTCTTAAACAATGAATTTTTCCTAGCTTTCTATCAACGGCACTCTTAACGATACAAAATCAGAGTAACGCCGGTATAGTTTGCTAAAGTCGACATATATTTGCTCTTTGTTAGAGTTTCAGAGCAATAATGGCTTCATAGGACTATATTTGCAATAGTAACGATTATAATGGTCCTTTTTATATACCTGTGGTGTTTTCTTTGTATAGAAAATTGAATCTGCAGTACTAGTTCCTCGAAAATTTCCATTGAAATGCATTTACTATCTCTTCCTCCGCAAAAGTACTTGAACATGTAATATTGCTCGGATTTTGTTCGCATAGGCACTTTATCTTCAGAAAACCACAATGTACTTTTTGATTCGATTGTAGTTGTCTGGCAAACTCTAGGATAAATTGGATAGATCTTTCAAGAGTAAAATATGCAAAAAAGGTCCTCGCCTCACCCTCCCAATCCCGCTTTACCCACTCCCCTTACACCCCTTCTGCCCCTTTTTTTATTCAAATCCTCTCACTTCCGCACCTATTACCTATACTCATCCTATTTCTCCCATCCTCTCACTCAAAATCCAAGTCATACTTAAGCAGCCTCCCCGAGGAATTTGCAAAACGAGATATCTTGATTAAAAGGAAAAGGGCTGAAACAGCCAGCATCCCTCGCTTCCCGTTACAAAGGCAGCACTGTTTCAGTGTGTTAAAGTTTCGCTGAGAATTTCTGAGCCTGATCGAGGACTATGGTCCTTCTTACAGGCCTTTTCCGACGTCTTCCAACGCAACGGGCTCCTCCAGGTTCGACGATATGATAGAACACTTCCTACGCTCACTGGTAGGGGACTCCTGGATTGAAAGGACTTCCGTTAAATCCAGCTTCCAATGAAATCAATGGATACGAAGCGGCTCTTTCTTTGTATACGATTCACTTCCACAAAGAACAGCGCTACAGTCGCTTTCCTCGCCTAAGGATCTCTCGCCAAAATTTTGTGTTTGTCATTCTTCCTACTCCTATTAGGAGCTTCGAAACGTACAAGGACGCTTTAGAAGCCCACTGTAATTGGTCACTCTTCTGCCTGCTGTCCACGATTACCCCATTTAGTGCCTTTTGCTTACGTACCGCACTATCGCAAAAAAAACCAGCCGACGCAATCCATGCAGAAGTGCAGGAAAATATTCCCCACAGGGGTCAAAGGGGCAGTCATTCCGCGTCTCTCTGGCCATCCGGGGTGCCAAGTAATAGGTGTACTTCGCCCCGTATCCCTGACTCAAGACCAGTATTGACCCCTGTTAAATCTTGTGTCGCTCTAATACGTCTTCCAAGTCTGCCGTGCCCTTCGAACGTACCGTGTCCGAGACTCGACTTTCTGGGATCACGCCCTGCACTTTGGGAATAGTGAGCACAGATACCCGACGACACAACAGCCAAGTCTTCTCCACCCGCAATACCTTCATAAAGCGGCCCGCGATTCCGCTGGTTATCTTTAGCAAATCAAAATCGCAATGGGGACCAGAATACCCCGAAACAGGAAAAAGCATCCAAAATGCTTGATCGAAGGTAAACACTAAAGGAAGGCAAATGAAAGTTGTATCTTCCACTTTTGACAATCCAGTTCCCCTGTATGGTGTCAAACTTAAGTCATCATTAGCATAAGAATCGTCAGAAGCAATATAAATATAGTTTGGCAGGTCATTTTCTTGCAGTAGCGTATTCATTTTAGTTTCGTAGTCTTGTGCGTCCCTCTTATGACTATTCGATACGATAACGAACTTTTAATCGGCGGCTCCCACAGCTAATGTTTCTGCTGGAAATTTCGAATTCCAATACTGTCACAGGCTGCAATAATACTACTCAAGGGACTTACGCAACCTTTAAACTAGCGGGATCGTAGAGCGCAATCTTTTATATGGGAAATGTATTACAAGGGAGAATTTTTTCAGGGCAGTCAATGTTTCATTAAATTAAGCGTAAGTCGTAGAAATTCCAAACCCATACGGCCATCCGACATAAAGGTAGCTTACCATCGCCAGTACACGCATTTCATGTATAAAATTGTTCCTGTACTCTTAGTGGCACCAGAATATTCAATTATCTTCTTTTGTAACTCCAGATAAGGCTTTAAGAGAAAAAAGGTGGTTGAACTGTGAAACATCCCATCTGTATAGTCTCATGAAGAGATACTCTCCAATACCAAGGATGCGGTGTTCAATATATGGAATTTTATTATTTTCTTAAGGGCGACGGATATAAAATATATCACTGCGTAACTATCATGCACTCGTCTGTGGTGCAATATCAGAGAGATAGTCTATTGGTGCGACGTGGGTGTTCGACGCCCATTTCCAGTTAGAGCGGAAGAGCTTGTTGTAGTTTTAGCAAACCAAACTTGAGCTTATAAACCACTGGGATGTGTTTTCTCTCTGTAGCGTTGAACGCTATTTTTTTGGAATTAACCAACAAGACATCAATCCAGAACAGGATGCTAGCCAACTGGTTAGCCTAAGGAACGAATATTACACGATCTCTTTTAGCCCGAGTATGAAAACGATGGCAGAGCCGAATAGTTTTAAGTATGGGGATATCCCGGCGTAGGCAATTGGTTGTCCTTTTATTCTAGAATTTTATCATGGCCGTAGTGATAAATACTACTTAGATGGCCTAAGTTTAGATTTAATGGTTAACTTAATAAACTAAATAAAAATAAGGCGGTTCTACAAACCAATGGCTATGCTTGTCGCGCACTGCAAATGTGAGCCGTTTGTCTCAGATTGTGGAATGCTCCCTTACTGTAATATTGCCGTAAATCGCTATTAGCACCTAGTTAACATTATGCAGTCATAAATAACAGTGATCATTGAACAAAAAAAATCGATCCCAAATAAATACCAAATAAAAGTTTTCCAAAACTGTCCGTGGCGACTCGCCAAAGTACACGCCGTCAGGAGTGCGATATGATCAATGCCCAAAATTTGCGTCGAGAGACGGAGGCCAAGTGCCACGGTGCCTAAGGGGCCTGGACACTAGATCCTCCCCTCGTTAAGCCGTGGAGTCCCGGGCGGAATTTTCCTCCATCTTCCCTGACCGCTTGCCTTCAAGGCTTGGTTATGCTATAAATACTGATGCCGCACCTCAACCAGATTGTTTCAAGTGCCTGAGTACAGAGTTATTTCTTTTCGGTAGTCATCAACCATCATGCTGTCCCATACCTCCCATCAAGTAAACATTTTCGGACCTATTTACATTTTCATCTCACCTTCCGTTGTTTATCAACCATCTCTTTTGACTGCATTAGTGCTAACCATCCGAAATTATTGCCAGTGTGGGATATCATCCCAGTTTATCCATCACAGTAGTTGATTTTATTGAGCTGGAATTTTTGGCTTTCTACGATACACGACCATCAGTCTTGCTGCTCAAATTCCGTGCTACTTGTGTCTGGAATCTCATCCGGATCCAATACTGTAATTGACGCCCTTCTTCTGTTTGTCACCGAGTTCTGTTATCCTTTTTGAACTTTATTTGGCTTTAAACGCCCATTTATGATCGATCGTCACTTAATCTCCTTTGGCACGGTTGGCCATCGCTGTTGCACATTGCTGCCTTGTCTATCTGATCACTTGGGTTACAGTACCTCTCCTGGGATCTAACCCATTCGCTTCCTGTCGATCCCCATCAGACGCGCTATATAGTTTTCCTTCCGCGAGCTCTTAGCTTTATTACGCTTCCATGTGCCCCGCGAACAGCTATTGACATCTTATTTCTGCTAGGATTCGGGGTCCCTGTCATTTTCATCTCGCCTCATCCTTTCTTTTTCTCATACTGTACTTCACGCTAGGTGTCTAGTCCCTGCTCTGGATCGAAGCCTGAACATCATGTCTCGAATGATATGTACGTTTCAACGGTTTCTTTCCGGATGAAATTCCAATTGCTGGCGTAGAATGCCCATATTCTCTTTCGTATGAAGCCGAAACGAACCATTGAATCAAATGTAGGCCTATTGAAGCTCTCAGCCTGCGTTATTGGACTTCTTCAGCGCATAATTGCCTCCGTCGTGTCTTCATCTATACAAGGGTATCGTTTTCAATTGACGTATACCAGGTGTACTACCGCGACGACGGTGATGTGTCCCATGTGGATCGTGTTATTGCTTTGGAGTCGAACTCCACGTGGTTTGAATATAGCACCGAGGCGAATGGTGACTTACTTCTTCTTTCAATTCAACTCCACGCTGAATGTAAAGTCACTAGTTGCTTGAAATCCCTATATCGCTTGTGCACAATGACTTGAGAAAGAGAGGCTCGCAAACGACATGCATTTTTGATCCTGTATCAAAACAGTGAGGTTGACCGCATTCATGCCGTTTACTTGGCTCGAAAGTAGGTCACTCTACACGATGCGTGTAAATTTTAGGAAGCGCCTGATGATATGCTCGTATAGTTCGCTTCCATCCTCAGTTACCGCACTTATCAGCTTATAGAGGGCTCTGAGTTCGGATTCTGGGGTATGTTATATACAGAATGGATCGTCATTGTTGCCGTCTTGGATTTGCGATATCTGTGAATCTTCTAGAATGTGGTTTATACCACCTCACGTCATTACCCAGATTGTAAACTTGGACGTAGACTATTTCCTCGGACGACCTTCTCATGCTAGGGATCTCAGCTCCCACTTGGCGAAGCACGCCGCTATCGATTGGAACGATTTCGATACGGTTCCCTTGACCAGTAAATTCCGTAATAACAGCCGTAGTGGAATTGTTTTGGACTTCATCACGCGGCCTGAAGGTATTAATTTTGGTATGGGCCCTTTGACTGGGTCTTCGTTGACCAAAGTTTGGCTTTTGTCAATCGCTCCTTCCCTCCGGCGTTGAACCCATCGGCTTCCAGTGGCTAATCATACGTGCCAGAAGATCTTGATCACGTGACGACGACAGTCTCGATGTTTGATATTGAAGCCGAATTGGACTCTGATCCCGGTAAGAAAGAGCCCGATGATGATTCCTTCTCCCTATTGCTATGCGTACCTTCTTACGCTCTTGTGGGCTCACAGAGACTCAGGTCATGTGAGATCGTGAGGTACTCCTCGCTTGGGTTAGGGATCGCTTAGAAGATGTCGTCATGGCGTCCGATGTTGCTGTGGCTAAACGTGACAATCAGGCGTTGTTACGCCGAGTTTTTATTACGGATGAGCCTTTGGGTTTTACTCCTTTGACCCGTATACAGCCTTGAAGACTTACACGGAATCGCAAGCCAAATTGAAGATGCAACGCGTGGTGATAACTTAGCTTCCGTGGCTTGAATGCCAACTACGCCCAATACTGCGTCGGCAGCGACTATCGCCTTTGCTTCTGCGATGGTGTCTGGTTCTCCAATGGAGCTGGATCCCACTGAGCCAGCGGAGGTGAGTCGTGCTCCCGCTATTAGGGCTCCGTTTCGCTCTGAACTGGCCCAGTGGTGTCAGTTCAACCGTTTTGGCTACAGTGCCATGGTGGATCCTATACCAGGAGATAATAACAAGCAACTGAAATCGTTCAAGGAGACGGAGATAACATTCCTAAGTCTGGTGAAGACATCGAAAATGCTAGTGCCGAGTAAGTTTCATCACCGCGACTAAAGTGGCTTCGCTTTTGTAGCTTTCCCTTGTGGCGTATTCCACGCTTCGATCGGGCCTATAGATCGGCCACTTGATGCCCTCTAATACTTCCAGCTGAAATTTCTGTCACCTTCACCCCCCCCCCTATACCTGCAACGGAATGCAAAGTAGGAGCGTCTCCGTAATTATTGTTAAATTTAGTTCGACGCATTCCAGATACCTTCTGACGCCTCAATTCATGGAGAAGACTGCCTAAATGATTCAAAATTGCAATTTTAGAGTCTGTTGGTTACCTGCAATAAGCAGACTGGTTTGCACAGTCATTATTTGCTACTTTAGCGGTAATAAAGCACACTTTGCACGCGCTCCTTCCTCAGGGCCGTCCTTGTCCTCCGTAGGCTCTGGCCAGGTCCGAGTCATCAGACGGCTCTACGAATCCATCCTCGTCAGAATTCAGAAGATTACTGATTGAGATTCGCCTCTCGTTGCTCGTCAAATTAGAGAACACGGATTGTATGGCAGCATTTTCTGAAACAACCAATGCCTCACCGTTACCACTTGGCCACGCCGATGAACCAATTAAACCACAAACTAGCCAACGATTGGGAATTTTATTCGCAGGCATCTCAAGCCACACTGAATGCACATAGCGCATTGTCGTAAGCTAAGCAATTTCGTACATGTTTTCTTCGCTTTCGATAGCATCTAGGACTCTATTTTACGTAATTTTAAGATACTGCCGCTTCAAGCTGGCGATTATTCCAGCATCCAGAGGCTGCAAGCGCGACATCGTTCTCACCGGCAATAATTTCACCTCAACTGAGGCAAAATTGGGAAGGCGTTCTGGATAACCATTACCAGAAAAACTGTCTACCAACAACGGTACTTTTCTTTTAGACCTCCGTGCAATGAATACACCCGGACGCTTGAGTCAGTCGAAGAAGATGCATATTGTCATCCAAGCACTTTTATAGGATGTATAGTCGACGACAGGCTCAGTACACGATTGCCTTGTTAAAGCATCGAGTCTTCTTTTCATTTCCAATTACGAGTAAAGGAAACTTCTATGTGCCAGTCGCACTGGAGCACACCAGAACGGTCAGGTGTTTCTTATCCTTCTTTCTACCGGGACGAGCTGTCCAACTGATTTTCCGATCCGGTGGCATGGCATTGTTCAGCCCGGTCTCATGAGCATTCCAGACATCTTCCCATGCAAAACGATTGCATTCTACGCGGAGTTCCGGTATGTCCCTCTCCACTGTCTTTTCGTCTTTATCCACAGCTTCCCCGTGCAGATTCTGCGATTTCAAATTCAACCTTTTCAGGAAACGTCACAACCAACCCAAATATAATTTGAACGCAATTTACGAATCTTCCGGTAATAAGGCATACACCCATTCCAACAGTCGTGTCGTCTTAGCGCGGATGACAAACCCGGTCAAAAATAAGCCAGCATTATTTTGGGCGTTTATCTGCTGCAGGAGTTGGTGCTCCAAATCAGGCTGAGCGGGATATCCACTGCGCTTTGAATCATTCCTGTAAATTTCCCCTGTCCCGGACAGGGCAGTAGGGAGGCGAGACAGAACAGAACGAGATGTGCAGAATGGAAGCTTCAGTTGAACACGCTCTCGCTCAGCCAATTCATCGTAGCGGAGTGCGTTGGCTGACCTGCGCTTCTTAATCTCTCCGTGAATGGAAGCACGCTGCTTTTTCTTGAGATAATGCCTGGGCATCTTGGGTTATGGTGTGGAGAGGAGGGCTTCCGTTTTCTTTTATGCGTATGATCCGGTCGTGTCGAAGGGATTTATACTATGCACAATAGGTTACTGTACAGATTCATGCCAGCACAGACATAGCCGGTTCTGTGTGTACGTTCCACGGTCAAAAAGTTTATAAATTTAACGAAAAAAATGTTTTCGAATTTCGTTTCTTTCTTTAGCGTTGCGTACTGCGATGGAGCACGCAAACTTCAATGAAATTCAAATTTAGCGGCTACGATCCTCGTATATTCGTTTCGGTTGCTTACGGAGAGGTTTCCCTTACGTGACGTTTGCTTCTGGTGAGGGATTAATGTACAATTACCCTCTTTTTAGCGTCTAGCGCTTCAATAGTGTGATTAGACCCCTCGTTAAACTTTGGCCCTTCTTGAGTTATCTCGGGATTGAAATACGTCCTTTTCGTATCACTACCAACTTGACGATACGATCTCGGCACATCTAGTCCCATGTCAGAAGGCAAAAAATGTCTGATCGTTTGTTTGTTTTCAACCGATGAGGTATTGTCTGGTGACTTTACTGGGCTTGACTATTATCCTACACGATCACGTGATCCATGTTTATGATCCTCTCAAATCTCAATCACATCGGTCTTATCACTCACATCAATGAACTTGTACGGTCCATCGGCAACAGGTGCCAAGTTATGACTTGTATTATTCTTACTTCAGTAATCCTTACGAAGGAATACGTGAGATCACTTCTCGTTAGACCTTTTTTATGGTCTCAAGTGTCGATCAAAATTAAATTTGTAACGCTTTGGGCTCGTGGCCAGTGCATGGGTCGCTTTCTTAATCAATGAACTCAACCAATTTGCTATTTGGGAGAGCACTGTGCTCGATCAAGTATATAACAACCTCAGGCTCAGCATTTAATGCGAACGCTGAGGGGGGGCTACTGTGGATAAGCTCAAATGGTGCAACCTTTGTGGAGCTATGCAGCTGCGTCTTATACGCATAAGTAAGGGCATCGGTAAAGAGATCCTAACGACGCATGTGATCCGCTACATAGTAGCGTAGCGCTGCCATGTTGGTTTGGTTTTACCTGTTGACTTGGTCGTTGCACTGTGATTGATAGTGGAGGTGAAGAAATTCTCGATACCAATCAACTTGCAGATTCTTTTAAACAACTTGGCTACGAACTGCTGTTCATTATCCGACAACAGATTCTTCAGTGGTCCATAGAAAAAAGCCCAATGGGGTAAAAATGCCTTTGAGAAGTTAATAGCCGAAATTTTCTTTATTCTTAACGTCCTTACAAACTTCGAGTAGCAGTCTAAAATGAACAAGAGGTATTTGTTACTACGTTCTGAGCGTATATGCTCACCTATTATATCAATTGATACAAATTAAAATCGCTCTTTAGCCTTAAATAGCTTCATAGCTGTAGAATAACGACGTAATTTCAGTCTTTTACGTGCACATTCAGCATAAATCGTTGCTGTAGCATAGTAGACAACGTCATTGGCAGGTCAATAGAAATTTCAGCGGAGGGAGGTGTGCAACCTTCTACGCCCTAAATGTACTGCCAATGGTGAGTGATAACTCAAATGAAGCACAAGTGGCTGCATGTTACCGGGATAACAATCTGAGGATTCAGTTACACTAGTAGGACCAAGAGTCCATGCTAGTTAACCGCAAACGGAGACTCCTTCCCTCTGTTAGGCGGGAGAGCGAATCTGGCGACAGAACAAATCCTGAGCTAATCCATGAGTAATTCCTCAACCCCTGATGCGCCAAATCATAACAGGATGTGGTATACCTGGTTGCGCTGCTAAGAGTTGATCGTGTTCTTTGAACTCAAAGGACAGAAGTTCATCATAATCAGAAGTGGGACCTTTAGTTTCCTTTTTAGGGCCCTCCCCACTTTAGTCGATCGATACTCGGTTGTGATTACATTCGGAAGACGAAGTGCCATCAAAAAAACTAGACTTGCAGGATGACCCGCTCCGAAAGGAATGAACGTGATTTTTAGCTTGTTGAGCTTCAAGGTCGTAGTGAGTTTCAAACTAAAGATTGCAAAAAGCATCACCTTCTATTGCGTAACATGTGATCTCAAAATACTCCTGGGCTGTTTCTCTCATAGGATCGACAACATAGAAGCGCGTCCGTTTGGCAGTTCTTTATGCCTTTATTGTACTTGACAACAAATTAAAATTTGGACAAGCGTAATCGCCATCGCAATTAGCGTCCCAACGAATCATTGATCTTCATAAGCTATCTAAGGGCATTTTGGTCTGCACTGAACTCTAAATCCATTTGCAGGTACATTCATAGTAAAGGGCCAAACGACAGTCAAGCACTCTTTATAGGAAAAGGAACAAAGCTCCTTGGGCTCCAGGAGCGATCGGCTCCAGTAGCCAAGTGGCTTCCGAGTAAAATCAGGGTAAGTCTGGAACAAGGTACAACCAAATTGATAATAGCTGCTTTCGGTTTAAATATTGTACGGGAAGTCTGCTTTCTCAAGAACGAGCACCGGTTGCGAGGTTAATTATCTATCAAATTGCGGAAAGCACACATTTGCTCTCCGTTGAGCTACGTAAATTTGAACGCTTCTTCCCTGCTGAGCAACTTCTTCAATGTGGCAGCGAAGAGCGATTAAGGTGGTACAAATCTGCAATACACATTGCACAAGGCTAGAAATGAACGATGTTCCTTCTGGTCACGTGGCGGTTTCGCCAACTTTAGAGCTGCGGTGACAGCCTTATCGGCCTCTTCGTATTGCAGCTTTTCATATTCTAGAGAAATTTCGCCCGAAGCTTCCGAAATCGTCGCACAGTAGCTCTAATTTCAGTGGGGAATTCCAGAGTCTTTCCTATCCAGATCAACTCATCAAAGTCAGTATTAGTATAATCTCTACGTGTGCTTGATCTTGAGATGGCACGAGGCACCCATTATTTCTGCTGAATTCCTTTCCCTCATTCTTGACAGACCCAGTGTTGTCTATTACAGCTCCATTAATCAAACCAAAGCCCCCGAAATCCTGAATAACATCCTCCACCACGACTTTATCGTAATATCTTGAGTCGAAAGTGACGTACCCAGTGTAGATTGAGATAATAAAAATCGTGCTTATCGAGGCACGACCAGGGCCTTTTATTCGAAATAGCACCTTAACCATTGGGGCGCCGTTAATATATCCCATGAGCAATCAAACATTATTGTTCCTCTACAATTGTGAAAAAATCTTTTCAAGATTTGTAGAACTTCCGCGTATAGTGTTCGTTGAAAATCTTTCCGCAGGTTTAGCCTACAAGAGGTATCTTGTATCCTGACCTCAGATAAGCAAGCAACTTTCCAAGAGCACTGGGATAGTTTCCCTTGCTGTCGCAGATAGCGAGGAAGATTCTCGTCAGCTATCAATTCCACAAGCAATTCCGTAGCAAATTTAGATCCCTCTTCTAATTCTAAGCACTCGCTTATTTACATCTTCAAATCCATAGTTTTTCTCGCAAATATGAACCTAGTCATGGTCGCTACCATTTAAGGATCATTTATTTTCTTTCTTGCCCTCTTTACCCAGCGCTTCCAATCCTTTTCGCACGCCTTCCTAAACCTTTTATCGTAGTTTTTTGGCTTTCCCTTTCCAACCGGGTGGTAGAAATCTTTTTTTCTGCATTTAGAGGCCCGGGAAGGGATCCAGATGCTCAAGCCGAGCTACTAGCCGTAGCTCCCGAGATTTGTGGAGGTTTTTAATGAGTAGTGGGCTCCCCTGTTGATTAATTACAACGCTGGCCGCCTCGGGCGCCTATAGTCATCAAGCTCTCGGAATAGGTAGTCCTAGTTCTTCAACCTATTTGATAGCGTCCGGTGTATTCGAGGAGTTAGTAGTGCTTTCAGTTGGCGTGGGGGAAAATATATGGTCTGATCGAATTATTATCAATTGATTTGTTCGGAGGGTATCCTCTTGCATGTTAAATATGTGTACACTTTACTAAGAGAAGTGGATACTGTAGTAATGTAACTGTAGTTAAAAACTGTGATTTCTGTATTGGGTGCTTAGCAAAATTTCCAGTTCACCAGTCCACCGGATGTTTTGGTGGTGTTCGGAAAATGCCGCACAGACTAGTCCTCCATATATAGGCGCCAAAATCCCAATCGAAATATTTGTTCGTCCTGCGGTTAACAAGCACGTACCTTTCTCACCTTGTCTAATAAACCTCTCCAATATCTCTCCTATTGACGATTACTACGCTTTCAAAATGCCTTCAAAGAACTCTTCTACCCCGCGCCCTCTTTGACAACACAGGTTCAACATGGAGATCAAAACGCGCAAGAAATTATCAACTTTGCTCTAACTCTTCTTCCGCCGTCATCGCGTGACAAAATATCTCCCAAACTTAGCAGCAAGGGCAGATCTGGGGCTCCTAACTATAATCAAGCTGATGTTCAACAGCTTTTGAATATCATCAAAAAATTGAAACCATTGTTTCTAATATGTGGGCAGCAGTTGCTGAAGAGTACAATCAGTGGAATGAAGAAAACTTTTGTCCTGTTCTGGAACAAGAGGAGTTAAAGAACAAGTTTGACAAACTGTGCAACGCAAAAAATTGCGTGTCAACTGGAGATCAGTCATGTCCTCCAGAAGTACGACTTGCCAAATGAATTGCCCGTGGTATTCAGGAAACAATTGAGGAAAAGTTTTTGGAGACGATGACATTGAAGAAGGAGGGTAATTAGAACTCTGAGAGAGATAGACTCGATGAAAAAAGGACGTAACATGGGAGCGAGATCGAAGCGTCACGCAGTTGGCATAAATGGTTTGCACGAGAAGCGCAACAACACTGAAGATGTGACCAGTAGTGTGGAATCCATGAAGTAATATATGGGGATTATCGAGAAGTCTATGACGTCTAGAGGTGAATTTGTTTCAAAGAGATAAAAACAAGAGGCGTTAATAGTAGGTGCTGCTAAAAATGAGGTTTTGGAATTGAAGGAAGAAGTGAAAAAGAACATCAGCGATACGAAGGAGGTGAATATTAGCTTAAGCTCTATGTTAGAGAAGCTTGTTGGAAAGCTTCTTTAAGGTCATCTTTTACGAAGGTTATCTAATTGATCGGCCAATTTCGGTTCAAATCCATCCGAATTTGAGCTATCTAGCGCTTGCTTTCGCGCACTTTGCTCCTCGGGCTGCTGTCCGCGCGACTTCAGAATCGTTTGGATTTTATTTGCTTGTTATCTGGTTGTATCCCATAGTACGTGTTCGTAGATTAGGTAAACGAACCGCAAGCTCTGCAATCATTTGTGTACGCTTCGCATCTGTCGTTAACACAGTTACAAGCCTCTGACTGGACCCTTGATTGCACGGATTCCCCACTCTGCACTCTGGCTGTCGTTCGGCAATAATCGTCGCAAGATGAGATCTATAGGGGCTAGTTCGTGCGATTCCGGAATGTAAATAATCTCGTTTGTCTGACTTGCTCGAATAATTTCGCCTCGGTGCATTTTGTATTGCTCACAAAACCTGAATCCTTAAGCCCCGACATCCCCCTCCTTCCCGGCCCTTGTCCCCTTCATGCGCCCGCCCGCCGGTCTGCCGTACTTGGCATGGATGAGCTCATCCTATCCCACTGTGGCCTTACGTCCGCCTCGGCACCCGCACACCCTCACTACCCAAGTACCGGTCGCGAGGGTCGAGCTTCAACGCGTCGACCCTGCAATTGGCGAACGCGTCACGAACCTCCCGCAGGCACAAGCGTTGATTGGCCAACCGGCTAACGCCTACCCTGAGGCCCTCGCCCGCGTCCGGGTGCTCGTCGCGCTCGGTATCTCCAACCCTGTTCGTCTGAATCTGTGCAAGGGGCATCTAGAGTCCACGCCGCCTCCCGCCCCACAGCTCGCCCCTACGACCCCTGACCATTCCTTTGCCTCATTTCAAGCTTCTCAACGTTTCCTCGGCAAGGCTGCGACCCTCGCCAACACCCTGCTCCCCTCTCACGTCCTCATTCCCCAAGTTGGGGAAATGGAGGTTTGTCTATTTCCCGGACGCTGCCCGGAGTGAATTGTTCTTTATACTTGCCCACCTCCGGTGCATCTTCCCCGACCTTCAGATCACCACTTCGGCGATCTCGATCACCGCCACATCCTTAAGTCGACTTCGCTGCCCAAGGTGATGTGACCCGTCGCAGCCGAGAGGCAATCCGCTTACTCGATACAAACCTTCGCTCATGGGTCCTCTACTACGTCCACACGGCCCTTGCAACGGCCATTCGCCACCATGCCCGTGACATCATTAACTCTCGTCGATCCACCCGCGCCCAACTCAAGACTCCCTTCTTACCCAAGGCCTCCGCGGCGGCCGAGCCCGCTGTCCCCATCCAAGCCCGTGCGCCGCCGGCCACCAGTGCCTCGGCCGCCGAAAGTGCACATACTGGTGCCCCTTCCCTGTTCGATGCTTCCGGCGCCTCTCACGCTTCCCACGTCAAGGGAAGCAAGCGTGCCTGGCCCCATCCCCCCACGACCCCCGCCACCCGAGGACATGTGGTACGGCCCTGTCCCAGTCCCTACAATGCACTCTGGTCGGTCCCGGGTTCCCCGCCGCTGGTGGCCAAGCGCCGTTGCCCAGAGCGCGTCGCGAACGCCGAAGCAGAAGGTGACCAACTGGACACCCTCATGACGCGGTCTCCATCGAAGGCCCTGGTGCCAGCGGCGGATCTTGGACCGGCCCCCCGACGCTGTTATGCTACCTCCGGTACCACCTGCGACTCCGCGTCCACCGACGCAAGCCGTGGACAGCGCCAACCCCGACATGTCGGCATGAGCTCGGCAATTATCCCAGTCACCCCCCCTGCGTCTTCGCACACCCTCCACCTGGCGGGCGGGCCGAAGATTGCAATTCCCTATTATACGCCCTCCCCTCCTATCCCCTACCAAGTGCTCGAGACATCCTTCGCACCCTATATCGCGAGACAGACATTTTTCAAGCATCACTTCTGCCTGCCTCAGTGAGTTCGTGCTGCTCTTCATCAAGCTGGTCAAAGCTGCAGCGAATGCAAGAGGAGACGAAGCCATTTGCCGCGCCTTCTTGCACTTGCATATGCTCCCCACCGCAGTCATGCGTCGCAACGTGCGTGGGAGTCGGCTGATATCATGAGAAAGATCAGCGGGCCGCTCTGCGCGAACGGCTTCGGCGCGCCCATACTGGCTCCCAATATGGGCCCTCTGGAGTTATGCTCCCTCCGCATACCAAGCTCGAGCTGAGTAGATAGCCACCAAGGGCTCAACAATGGCTCGCTCTCTCCTGCCAGCCCTGAAAAGCGGTCCCACCGCGCGGAGGCACTTTGCGCTGACGCCCGCTATGGCAAGGCTATGCGCTCCCTCCATGATTCCCCGCTGGCTGATGTCAAAGACCCTGGCACAGTCGCACGGCTCCGTGAATTCCAACCTGCTCCATTTGGCCGATTGTTCCACTTCCAATGACACCTCCCTCCACCGCCGCGCATTACGGAGGCCGCCATCGCACGGCTGCATGCAGCAACCCACGTGATACTACCGCGGGCCCGGAACGGACGCCCTCCCGATGGTTCCATCTGTTGGCCACGACCCCCATCAGCCCTGTGAGTGGTGTCACTGGCATCGGCGTCCTGACGAAACTCGTCGCACGCATAGCCAACGGGGAGCTCCTGGATGACATCCTTCCCCTGGTTTCCGCTGCCACCCTGCTACCCATCCAGCCGAGGCCTGGAAAGATACGACCAATCGCTTTGGGCTCCCTCCTCCGGCGCCTAGTCACCAAGACCCTGCTTCCCTCGGCGATGGACGCCCCCCGTGGGTTCCTAGCCCCTTTCCAGACGGCTAAAGGGATCAAGGCAGGCATCGACTCCATTGTTCACGATACCCCACTTATGCTCAAACGGGTCTCCTCTCGCCCGCAAGTCGCTACAGTCCTCATCGATGCACACAATGCCTTCAACTGCATTGATTGGCAATCGATGTTGGACCTACTACCGACCGTGCCCCTACATTCTCCCGTTTCGTGAGCATGCTTTATGGTTGCAGGCAGCCACCCTAGCTCATCCCGAACCGCGACCGTGCTACTCTTGTTAGTGCTTAGGGCACGCAGCAGAGTGACCCGGCGAGCATGCTGCTCTTCTCACTCACGATCCAGCCGCTTCTTCGGCGGATTGCAGCTGAAGAGGGCATAATTCTCAACCAGTGGTACGCGGATGACGGCACCATCATAGGGACGCTTGATGGTCTGCGGAGAGTCCTGCGTCTGCTCCATCGCTGCGGCCCATCGTTTGAGCCGTTCCTTAACACGATGAAGGACATCTGTTGGCCACACTCGGCGGCTACGGATTGAGTGGTATTCCTGGTGGAATTCCCGCTCTCGGAGTTCTCCGGAGATGGTTTCGATTTGCTGGGCGCCCCGATAGATAACTCCACCTTCACCAATGCTTTCCTATGGAGCAAAAATGTGAATGCCGCCGCGTACCGCATCTTCTGGAACAGGTCCAGGATCCACGAGCCCGGTTTCACATGCACCGCCTACGTGCTACGGCGTGCCGGGTCAATCATGCGTTCCGCTGGCGGACCCCGCACACTCTGCCGATCCTTCGGACGAATTTGATCCGCTACAGCGCTCGACATACACGTCCCTTCATAATGTCGCCCTCTCGGATAATGCGTGGGACCAAGGGTGTCTCCCACTGCCCGCTTGAAGGTCAAGGTTTCTCACTGGTCGCTCCGTTTCTACCTGCCGCAATGTTGCGGCCAGCCTCCTGGAAGCTGCCCCTGCTCGCCAGCGGACAGCAATTTATAGCAACGCTAGATCAATGGCTCTCCTGGGCAAACGTTTCCGCGGGGATCGGTCTTTCCCTCTCGCTCAAGCTCGATCGCAGCTGCGAAACCTTGAGCGCCACATCACCAACCCTGTACACAACGACCCAGGCACCCATGACCCTGTCACCCTTGCTGCAACACCCGGCAACCTTCATACACATTCACTGTAAATAGGGTGCTGCAAGAGGCCAGGGCAAAGGTGTTCTGGGAGGATGTTACGTGGAAGGATGTACCCAGCTCTTCTGCTCCCAGTGCGCAACGCATTCGCCGCCGGATCCACGGCCTAGCCTTGCGAAGCACTGCTGCAGCCGCCTTCCTCAAAGCCCACCCGACAACGGCGTCGAAAGTTTCTGCTGCACATTGGAGCATAATGTTGCGTCGACATCACGGGCTACCAGTTTACACCGATTCGATGACGCTGCACTGTCAGAACTGTGAGAAACTACTGGATATCTATGGTGATCATGCGGCTGATACATGTCCCTCGGGTTTTTTGCCGCATCCACAGACACAAGTGCATCCGCGACGTTCTGTATTACGCGCTGCAGGCTTAGACTACATTTCGAGACCCCGCTTCTAATACCTGGCACCAATCTGCGACCAGCAGATCTCTTTGTCCACCCCCTTCTTCCTCACGATGGACCCCGTAAGCGGGCCATCGCCAGTCACGTCACCATTGACTCTCCATATGCACCGTCCTCTGTCACAGCAGCGACGAAATCCGCTGCAGGTGCCGCTGCCCAGGCCCACCGACGCAAGGTCCAGGACCTCGAGCACAAGCACCCCCGCCGCCCGGTACCTCGCGACGCGGGCTTCCTTTTCCAACCCGTCGCCTTTGATTCGCTTGGTGCGCCATCCCTGGCCACATTGTGGTTTCTTGAAGAGTACATACCGCGCATTGCGGCGCGCAACCATACCTCCGCTGCTACCGTTCGCACACGCATTTACCAATGCCTCAGTTGTGCCCTGTGGTCAACGGTGGCTATGGCCATCATCTCTCGGGCTCCACTGCACGTGGTCGACGTAAACCATCCAGTCGCCGTGACGTCCCCGTTCAAGCAGTCCTCAATCACCAAAGCGACGCGAGTCGCCGGTGCGGCGGCTGCGCCCTCACTGACCACCGCAAGGTCCTATAGCGCAAGCTGTCAAGGCGCCTGATGCCCCCTCCGTGCCCTCCCGCGATCCAGGTTTCCGATTCCAGCCTCTGGTTTTAGATTACCTTGATGCCCCTTCCTTGGAGACAGTGTTATTTATCGACGAGTTTGTACCACGTGTAGCAAGGAAATGCCACACCTCGGACGCTACTATCGCACATGCATCCACCAGCGTATCAGTTGGGCGTTGTGGTCTTCGGTGGCTATGGCCATCATATCGTGCGCGCCACTGCACGTTACCGGTTTGGTCTATACAGTTCTTAACTGCATAGTCGGTCAGTCGGTGCACACTCAAGATGAGTAATGCGTAGATATCATTTCGTTTTCGTTTGATCTATATTAAATAGTCCGTCAGTCAGTGTACACTTCAGAGACGTAAGAAGTAAAAATGAGTAGTTAATCTTGAATAAACTCGATAGGGCAGCAACGACATGGGCCTCTTGCTCGCTGTGCCAAAGGCAGCACTAGTTGATTACGGCAGAATATGCTGGAAATGCTGAGCCTGATCGAGGAGGACGGCCCTCCTTACGCGCCTTTCCGAAATCGACCCAACGTGCAGTTGCGGCGAGGGTGACAATCCAACGAAAGAGGCCAAAACCAAAATCGACACAAGGGCTCCGAAGCGAGTACGGGCGATCCATAAGACCCGCTTGGCCTTAATGCCTCGGCGCCCGATTCCAGCATGGCCCACGCGAGCGATGCGAAGCAAATATTGAAAGAGACCAGTCGCAGAAGTTGAAAGAGTGAGAAATGCAACAAGCATACATTAATGTATATCAGCTGCAAGTGCCAGGCAAACTCTCCCTCGAGGGTACTGGGTTTACTATGCTGGTGAAACGTCTTCCCATTCGACTGACTCTGCCCTGCGGGTAGTAGTCCTTCCCCTGGATAACGCCATGCCGCCGCTACCCCGCTCACGCCCCTGCGACATCACTATTGCATCGCCTTTTAGGTGGCCACCCGCAGGAAAGATGCTCGGAAAGCAGGTGTGCAGCAGAATCAGTGCACCGGGGCAGGATTCGCGACCTCGACCGCAAGCTGGCAAGTCGCGCACTTACCTCGCAGATGGCTCGGAGCGACCATCCTCTTCAGTTCCAACTCCTCGCTTTCGATTCCCTCGGTGCCCCCTTGGCTAGGACTGCCCGTTTTCGCTGCCATCGCTCGCCTCCATACATGCACGGAGGTTATTTGTCGTCGCACCTACGAGCGCCTCAGCGCGTCATCTGGTCCACGGTTGCTACGGTGATAATCGCAAGCGCAACATTGCACGCGCCTGACGTTGACCACCCTTTCGTGCATATTCCGCAAGACCGCGAATAGATTAAATAGAGGACCCAGTATACTTACTCACAGCAGACTAAAAGACTGGCTCATTTACTTTATCTCGACAGAGTGATGAGGTGAGTGCACTGACTTAAATGACATTACGGATAGGGACTAACCATGTTTGGCGTGTCAGCAATGAGCTAAAGGGCCCGAGACACAATGGTTATCGCTGTAGACGACCAAATGAGAAAACGAAGGTCTAGACGGATCCTGCGGTAAACCGAGCCGGAAACGTAAAGAAGCCGGGTGATATCGGAGCAAAATTCACCAAGGAGAGGGTGGTGGAATTTTGCGCGGCGTCCAGGGAGTCAAGGGCGATGAGCGGGATGTTAATATTAAGGGAGGGCACGGAGCCGTTAGGGGATTGATGGGCTCGGGCGGATTAACGCTCGAGTTCGCGATCTTGTCACGATTGGCGATCTTTACGCACAACTATCGATATTATCGCCTTTATGTTTGCTGGATTTGAATGAGAGGACGATGATGTCACACGTGATGGGGCGGGTGTGTACCCGCCACATCGCGTGTGTCGGACCGAAAAAGACTAGGTAGGTGGCTACAGGAGAATGTCTGTCGGATGCAGCGTGGTGCCGGGACCAAGAGGGGCCCTCGAACTCGCAGTCACGTCGTCACCACGGATCCAATGGAACGTAAGCTCGTTTCGAGCCAAGTCGTATCAGCGAAGAATGCTGAAATCAGAAGGGCAGAGGTTACCAGCGTGGTTCCCACAGACATCCATCCATCTGCGGCAGTGGAGGCGAGTAAATGGTGGACTCTCGCGGGAGACCGGGAGGCCCAAGTGCCGCTTGAGCATCAACGTCCAGTCTTTGGGGGATGGTGATGGGTTAGACGGGGGGGTGTTTGCGAAGCAGCCGGTGACAAAGGGAAAGTGTGTCCGAGTGCGTTGCACAGCACACTGTACTGTACCATACTGTTTGTTGGAAGCCTGTTCCTGAAAGTGCGCGCTACTGCTGCAATAGCCAATAGGTCGCGCGCACTACAAAATTCGTAGCACTGTACTGTATTGCACATACCGGACATTTTTTCAAGTGCTGATCTACCGTAGAAGATATCCGCCACCGCTTCACTGCGACTCGTTTGCAATCCCTTATCAGTACCCCGGTCTTGCAGCCCAATGCAAGCGCTCTCTTGCTCCGATATTGCTCTGCAAACCAAGCAGTAGCTCGGCTTCCCATTCCGTTCCATACTCACCGCAATTCATCGCCTACAATTTACCGCCTTTTTTCCACAAATGACCACTTCAACAATCGGGCCGCTCAACCCCTGTCCTCAACGAAGGCAACACCAAAACACAAACGAAATGTTTAAGGAGGAGAATGTCAAGTACGATCCACGATGTCACTCAATCACATCCCAGACTCCCTCCCATTGCTCTTCACCATCGCGGTTCCCTGACCAGCCAGCTCCTTGTTTCCCCATTTCAACGTTCGCTATTTCGCAATGATCTTTGGTCAATTCATGTCGTGACACCGCATAAACCTTGTACAGGGATCTGAGCAGTGAGGAGATTGCACGCCTGCGCCTCGTCTACAGACTTGTGAAGGAGCACATTGCCGCCACCGAAGGAAAAACGAACCCTGCTGACCTCGACTCAAATCCGTTGCTGGATCCACGCAGCGTAAGTTCTTCCTCAACACCCTTCTTGATTTACCTAACCCTTCCTGTTCATTGCTAATTTCCCGTCAAATCCTCTCTTCCATCTACAGAAAACTACGTCCTAACCTCTTCCATGCGCGTTTGCCACTCTTCGCTTCAATCGTAACAGTTTGATATCAAAACATCCGAGTCTCTCACCAGAGCTCCTTGAGCTATTCCGAAAAGATGTTCCGAGCGATATTGCCGCTGAAAGCCGTCCACTTTCTACCCACGGAATTTGGGATGGCGTCCAAGGATCAGAAAGGCAAGCAGCGCTTAACGCCGAATTCCAGGCTACGCAAGCCGCAGAGATGAACGCTCGGCCGAGGGTGTCACAATTTCAAGAGCACTGGGCGTGTCCAACAGAGAACTGATTTGGCGTACAAAAGTGATCCGGCCTGGATGGGTACGCAGCGTAAACAAAAGTGTCCCTGAAGGACGAAAGAGGGAGAGTGAATGTTGATTTCCGTGGTGGCGGCTCTGGCGCCCTATGTTAGTGAGAACGGCAAAATTTTACCGAGGAGAAGGTCGTCTCTATCTGCAAAGGCGCAGAGGAGAGTGGCAAGAGCAGTGAAGACAGCAAGGCAGATGGCACTATACACCCCGAGCCAAATCCCGCACCGACGTATGAAGAATTACTGGAGCTTGAAAGGAGCCTGCCGTGATCAGAGTAGTAGTTTCCAATCCCGGCGCTTCCATGCTGGAAACGCTGATGTGATAAAAATATTTGAATCTAGAACTTTCTCAGCAGCTGATAAAGTTGCCATTACGGATTCTCCGGCTACGCAAAAGGCAACCCTGCAAAAATATTGTCAACGGCTCAGTGCAGTCAAGTTAATTGTTCATTGTGTGGATAATATTGATAGAGGACACTCATCCTGACGCCGCGCCCCACCATCCCTCCTCGATGGATCGGTTCGCCTTCAGATCAAAGGTGTTAACGACTATCGAGATGGACAGTTCCTAAATCTAGTCCCTAAATCCAGTCTAAGGATCGCGCTCGCCTCAGCAACGCAGGTTGAGCATTCCACTACTTGATTGATTGGCTGTCTCGATCTATTACCGTCTCCAGTCTCAGAAAACTCAAACAAAACACCAGATAACCTCACACGAATCTTGTAAAATCGACCAAACGCGACCAGAGTGCCATGCCGAGATCTTGACATACTAATGTACAACAAGAGAGCCGTTCCACAAAACACGATCCGTTTCGATCATGAGCGAGCGTACTCGACTCACAATCGCAAATCTATGAGCGTTGACGCCACACCCGTGACAGCAGGCATGAGCGGTTCTGCACTGGAGAAGTACACAACTGGCTCACAGAGCTGTCCTTCAAATCCGCGGCATCCCTGTCCACATCCAGCCTCGAAGCCGCTTCATCGGCATCCTTTGCACAGCCATCCCGTTTCTTCTGCAGAGAGGCACAGAAAACATCTGAAATCTTAGCCGTGGCATGATCCAACTTGCAAGTAGCATCTCGAGGGACTTTAGCCATTGCGTCGAGACGTGCCAATTCCTCCTTTGTCCACACGTAGGCGCGGCAGCGAACGAGGGAACCACGTGCTCGACGACGAGAGGACGGGCGCTTCACGACGGGACCTAAACCTGTGACACCACTGTGAAGAGCCATGTCTTATCGAGGTGGTGAGTGGGTGGACGGCCCGTGTCGTAGGTGATGATGAGCTCTGGGAGATTGGAGAGGCGGTATTGCATGCGGAGTACGCGGCGGCGCGTAGCGGGTGGTGAATGAGCGCGGCGGGGGGAAGCGGGATGTCGAACGCCGGCGTTGAACACGTTGGTAGACGGGGTGGGATGGTGTATGTTGTGAGTTACGTTGGTGTGGGCTTAAAGTGCAAGGGAAATTTTGGGGAGGTGGACAGGGTTTCGTGTCTGTTACAGGCGAAGGCTGGAAGGTGGGAGTAGGAGGGGTTTGAGTATAGGTGGCAAGGGACGGCGGCGAAATAATGTCCGATTTCGGACGGGAATCGGGACGATTTGTGGTGACGGGCACAGTGGCTCGAGTTGTTAATACTGCGTAGGACGGCAAGGCCTCGATCGACGGGCAGCGGCTGTGGAGGCGTCGTCGGATTTGAAAAAAGAAAAGATTCTGGGGATGGCAGTGACGCGGCCGTGGGCGGTGATGTGCGGAGATATAGGCCGGTGGTGCTCGGCAGGGGTTTTTTCGGAGTGGAGGTTTCGTTTCGTTCCGTAGGTATGATTACAGGTGAGGGGTTGGTTCGGGTCACTTGGTGCACGAGGGACACGTCACGCGGGAGATCGGTCACGCTGGTGTGTGCTTTTGACATGCTCAGCATCCAATTGTGTAATACATATGTACCATTTCATTCCCGCCGAGGGTTTTTCTTTTAAAAATTAAGAAAGTATACGCCCTATCTGGGGGCAACCCCCCCAATCGTCTTTTCCATGAATCTTCAAAATAGTTGTCCAATGTTTCCGGGTAATTTGCAAATCCTCCACCAAAACATCTCTAGTTCTCTCTGGAGAACCATTTCGGGCCATCGATAAAAGTATATTACAGGGTGTCTATCGACTTTGATGTCCTAAAATCCACCAATGTACTTTCTCTACAGTCCTATACTGTACTGGCTTCGTTGGTCCTATTTTCATTAAATTAACAAATTATGGTCCCGTTGCATTTAAAGAAGATATGGTAAAGAGCACGACGAAACCTTTCCGTACCCAGCATGGCCTTTCACCGATGTGAACACTATCATGTTGCAGATAGCATACCATAATTGTAGAGCATTTTCCAAAGGTGGCATTGGATTGACAATTTCATAGTCGAGTGCGCAAGTGCGCTGTCCCCAATCTTCATCTTGTTCTCACTGCAACTCCGTATGACAATTACATGGAATTTGTATGGCTGTATTCCACACTAACTTTTTCCGCCTGTGCAGATGCGTAATTAATGATGTTGGGTGCCCTGGTTTCGTCATCAGACCCGGTTGTACTGTACGGCCCTACCGCAACAATGTCGACAAGGATAACATGCAGCACGGGTGAAGTACGACGCGACCATTTTCGTCGCAAATCCGTCCGTCGAGCAATAGCCCGCAGTTGAACGACAACAGCGATTCACAAGCGCAGTGACCTTCCCGACAAACCAGGTTTCCGCGCGACATTTTGCGATCCAATACCATACTCTAAGTTCCAGACTGGTGTGCAGTAATTTCAATTTCAGTGAAACGTGTAATCAATCGCACTATGATATTGGCACGCAACCTTTTGCAAGCTCAGATACAACGCTATGTACAATGTTGCATTTACACGGCCCTGGTAACATGCACAACCAGCGTCAGTAAAACTAGGATACGGAAAAACCAAACTGCGCTTGTAGGCAACTACAAGCAGCTGAATATCTACCACCACATCTGCGGCAGTTGTGGATACTGTTAAAGCAAACGAGATTCATCTTAACTGCTTGCAACCTCGTGAGTGTATTTACGTGTATACGCAGTGTCGTTACCGCAGCATCCACACGAGGCTCCCCCGCAGTACCATTCTACTACGGCAGGTGCTCACGAGTGGCACTTGCTTTCTTGTCCACATTCTCTGTGTTGCATTTCTCCTCCAGTTTCGTCTTCCACGCCTTTCGATTTGCCATGTCAATCCTATATCTCTGTACTGATGATATTATCAGCATCCTCGCCTTCTCCGCCCTTCTCCGCTCACTAAATTGAACCGATCCCTACCGTCAGCATTCGATGCGCAGACAGGAGCCCTCTCAAATATCCGTCAGCGCTCGATGCGCAGACGAATATTGGAGAAGGCTTAGAAAGATACCGAAACGTGCATGTAGCGAAACGAGTCGCTGGGCATCTCAAACCGCCAAACTAAATGCATTCAAATTATTATCGAGCAACTGTTTCAAACCCGTGGTAAATTCCGGGATAGAGCAACGCATACAAAATCAAGTTTGACGCAATATTAACTGCTATTCCATATGGCACTGCCCTTGCTCACAGCTTACCAGCGATCTCCGTCCTCACCCACACCACTTGAGACTCAAAATAGTTGGTGCCGTGTTGTTGGACTTGTTGTAGTGGCCGCATGATTTTATACAAATTTAAACTACGTTCCCTTTCCGCCGCCTTTGTGATTTGAACGAAAAGAAATACAGAAATATACATTTTATAATAATATTGACAAAATCAATAAATTTTGCACAACAGAAATATCCACATTTTCAGCCGGACTGGTCTTGGTGGGTACCATCCCAAGATGAGATCCAAATATGCTTTATTTTTCAAAATAAATAAGAAATTCTGTTATATCTGAGATTGCAGTCACGCCGAATCTGACGCAATCTCTTGCTCCACACCCATTTCCCAAAATTTGGGCAAGAATTTGTTCTGTTTTGCAAGTAGGCAAGGGATCTGAGCCATCGCCACAGCAAGAAAATATCCCCATTCTGAGGCCATTTTCAGACAGTAGCCTGCCCCACGTTTCACAATTTAATTTCGCCCTTCAAATCCAGCAAATCGCCTCCCTACCTGTCATATATCAGTATGTCACCTTTTTTTCAAAGCACTCAGCTTCCACTTGAAGATTACTAGCCCTCCGTTTATCTCCTGTGAAAACCATAATCCTGCTTAATCCAGATTTTTTGTTGCTTGATGCCACGCCAATACCTTATCTCCAAAAGTTTCTGTACAGTACTAGTGTACAGCACATGACCCAAACTGACACTTGAACCCTCCCTTTACCTACTTGGCCATTATGCTCACCTGCCAAACGATACCTTCGAATGCAATTCGCCAGTTCTTCAACAAGATAGAGGCAATAGTTGGCAACAGTGCATGTGCTGGACTTTACCAGAG
Organism: Kappaphycus alvarezii; assembly: GCA_002205965.3. Lineage (NCBI taxonomy): Eukaryota > Rhodophyta > Florideophyceae > Gigartinales > Solieriaceae > Kappaphycus > Kappaphycus alvarezii. Next base: position 1,436,145 of record NADL03000841.1, read on the forward strand.
TATCTTTTACGCTACTATTTTAGTTTCTCTGCATACTTTTCGAAACACGTTGGATATCGGAAATGCCAAATTCTTTTGCAACCATCTCTGTCCTGATGCCAAATCATGCGATCAGTACAACACGGTACTGTACATCACGATATCACATTAATGACGTGCTATTTCGATTCAGGAGTCGAAACGACGAAATCAAGACGATGTTTTCCTCCACCATAAATTCGTTTCTCTTTTCTGCTAGCTGCAGCCGTCCCGCTGTAATGCAAACCATCCTAATTGAACAACCCAGCTGAATCGGCAGAAACCCTTTGGGTTACAGTGGTCGCAAATCACCTACAGTGCCCCAAGCGGACTTTGCTCTAGTGCTTAACATAACTACCAGTGGCTTCCACTCACGTACCGACCTTCCAGCAAGCCACTCAATGGCTTAAAAATCTACTACTTGGCCAAATCCCTTGCAAATCAGCACTGTCACAATGATTTTTTCCCCAATCTCCTCTTAATTGACGCGCAATCAGAATACTCCATCCAGTCTTTACGCAAGTCACAAGCCACCCAACTGGCCCTGCTACCAAGCACTGGCACAGGTTTACCGATTCTTCCCAACCGCCTCCCCTAACCGCCCCTTCCACACACTTACGCTCATCCGCCAGCCGAAAACCCGCACCCTACCGAGAATGGACAAACGCTCGATACCAAACCCATGCTTCTTCAACACAGGGACCCCTCCTCCTCCGAACTTAAACTCCAGTTTCACCAACCTACCCACCATCCACTGGCTTGCACCGTGACCACATTGTACTCACCGCAACTAACGTATATCCCCTTTCTTTTTTCAAACGACATTTGCACTTCCACGTGTCATCCACTTAGCACACCACCGTAACAGCCTGCCGCCCCATTCAACCGATTCGCACCATCAATCCTCACCATTCGTCTCATGCCTGTTCAGAACACCTCGAACATGTCCGGTTCAAACACTAACCCTTGCAATGTGATTGCCACAAGCGATCCTTGAGAGGGTGTGTGAACTTTGTGGGGACAACCAGCTGGAATGCAGCCAGCGAAACGGATTGGGGAGGGGGCACTTCGTAAGAACTGCTATCAATTAGTGTGGAACGGGTAGCACGGAATGGAGTGCTGTCTTGTCACTGGTCACTGGTAGTGGGGCGAGAAAAAAGGCAGGATCAGCGACGCTCGAGATTAGGTGAGTGGGTGGCATGATCGGGGAGATTGGCGGGCGGCATACAGCGGGCACTGGATGCAAACGTGAGGATGGTCACTGTCTTTTGTATCGAGATGTAGGGATAGCATATGGTGTCAAATCACGATGTGATCGGAGATGAGTCTAGTCGCTCCATAGGTGGGGGTGACCAGTTTGGAGATAGCGTGAACCTCCCAGATGCAACGGCTGGTAAAATTGTGGGGCAAGAGTTCTTTGCCAACGGGCAGTGGCATGTCGCGCCCCATGCCTGCATCGACATAGTACCACTGCACTGAGAAATGGTGACCATTTATTCCTAGAATGCATTATAGCACTGTACTGTACCGAACTGTGCTGTACTGTACTGTACTGTAGTACGCTACGGTGAAGCGAAAGTGGAAGGATGTTCGATGTGCTCCATGTCAGTTACAGCCCTATTACAGTCCTTCCAACGTGGAAATACTGTAATTGGAGGTTCCAAGCTCAGTAATGCATATACTGTACTTTGTACAGTACTGTACATGACACTCAATTCTGTTCGTAGTGCATCAGCAAAGCCACCGCTTGTCGCTACAGCACGTAGACTTGTGTCCTCGCTCCAGGCCCAAGTCCTGGAGCTGGTCTTTACCATGGACAAGTTGAGAGATAGCACGCAACAAACTAGGTTGGTCTTCAATGATGGCGTAGATCTCTACCATGAACGTTGGTGTCCAGAGTAACGCAGCTACATACTGTATATCAGTGGCACAACCCGACAGTGAACATGGCCACGTTGTGACCTTTTCGTACAATAGTAACTAGAATGCAACCCAAGTGATACTGTACGTCATCGGATCTGGATCCGCTACACCGCTCCTTTTCTACTGCACTGTACTGTACAGTATAGTACAGTACAGTATTTCGTAGAGTGGGAGTGGGTGGATTACAGAATTACAAAGGCCTACAGTGTAGTGGATAGACATGGGTTCATGCGCTCTGCCCGTCCAAAGAAGAGAGAGAGAATCGTTCACTCTTTACTTGAGTGTACACGACTGACCGACTATTCAGTTAAGAGCTGGGCCATATCCCACTCTCGCAAGACCTCGGAGAGGCTACCATGCCCATTGAAGCCTCGAAAACTGCGCATTATGCTGCCCTCTGTGGGACGATACAAGCCCAATTCTATCCTCTTGGATTCGATACTCATGGAGCCATCGGCAAACCTGCCTGTGAGGCCCTAGCCAAAGTCGCCTCTTTTTCGCTCTCCGCCGTGGGAAACCCCATCTGATGAATACCACCGATTGGTCACCACCCTCGCTTCCCCGTTCTACAGCTGACGGCTCATGCCGTATCTTGCCGTGCTTTGTCTCTCACATCACCTGATGCTCGAGTGACCCAGCTCGGTTTAGTGACCCTTTAATAAAAGCGTATGTTTGTTTGTCAAGAACTAACTGGATGGACCACATCGGTTACGTGCAGTGGGGCCCGCGATATGATGGCCATAGCCACCGACGACCACAAAGTGCAACTGATACGCTGATAGATGCGAGAGGATCTTTACTCATTGCTTGTCTGGAGTGTTCACCACACTGACTGACTACTGTATCCAGTCAAGAACTACCTTCCAGCAGGGGCATATTTGGAGCGCTTTTGGAAAGAAACATTTATATCTCCACTTGTACTACCTCGTAATTGAAATATGTATCTGTCGAATAGCCATTACCCACTCTATTCTGGCTGAAATGGTGGAATAACTACGGGTATGAAAGAAACTAGAACAAAACAAGTACACAGTCATTACGAGAGGCGAAATATAATACAGTGCAGACGGCTTAATTTGGAGTAGCCAAAAAAACGATTTTTTGCATGCCCAGAGCTCGTTTTGGTACCACGGAGAGAGTTTCGGCTCTGCAAGGCACGACTGATCACCCACACTCTCATCAAACACAACATCTTTGCAATGGCTCCGCCTCCACTATCTCGTAGCGACTGCAGAACAGAAGAGCTATCCCTATCATCACCTGATAGTGGCGGGGAAGGAGAGGACAACGTGGGAATTTGTAAGGCAGCACGATTTTTTTTCGTTTTCCGTTGCTCGGCTCTTTTTCCGATCCGCTGCTTTCTTTTGCCACTCTGTATCTTTCCTGCTTCTTGCTTCCCCCGCCTTCTTACGGGAAGCGATGGTCTCGTTGTAGGTGAGGTAAACTGCGGACTGCCCGTAATCAGTCACCTTCCGGGTTGGGTCTGGAAAAGAGCATGCTGTACGACAAAGCCATTTTCAAACGCAGAAACAGCTACAGTAATCACCACTACGCGTTTCAGAATTGAAGCTTCGATTCGATCGTACACAAAAGAGCTCGGTTGATTGGATAAGACAGCGTCTCAAATATCTCGGATTGCAAGACGACTTGAGTTTTTCTCGAAACATTACGACGTTTTGGAGGGCATTCATTGAAAGTATCCAAAAAACCGTAGTCAGGAGGCCACAAATGCACATTTTGAAATGCCTCCTGAACGACTTTCTTCGTTAGAGAACGATATCCGGCAATCATAAGAATCATCTTCATATTCATGCTAGAAAAGTCCAGTAGACATTTCTGATATATCAAATCTCAAGTTCACCGAAATGTGGTCTGAAACGCTTTGTTTTTGCTGCTGTTACGTTGTTTTAGGAAGTTTGTCGTGTTTGTGGGAAGCTGCACGACCTAGACGTTGGCAGCAGCGGCGTTCGTCAACCAATTCCATCCACAGCCCGACTTGTGTCCGTCTAACAGCAGAATAAGGGGTTGCCATGGTAGGACTGGTCCAAATGTGTGACGACGGATGTAACTGACGACAAGAGAAATGAAGGACGACCCCATTGATCCTTTTTTCGTTCCATCAGTAAAGCTTTTACCAGGTAAAACACATCTCTTGTGTAAACTATGTTGGTGCTCCAGATTCATCTTTCCAAGTGTCCTCACGCAGAGGTGTAAACTAATTCTCCATCACTCGCTTCCCTTCCAATATAAAAGAAAGAGACAAAAAAGCTCCGACGGCTGATGCAATAGAGGCCGCTGTCAAGTGCTTCCCGATATCCTTCCCCATCGACACACAAAATACTCAAGTGTTCCCGGTAGCGTCAGCATACGATTTTTTTTCATTCGGAGCCCCCCACTCACATCGGTTTCACCTAAAATTCCAGACCAATCGTGAATTTTCTTTTAAAACCGATTGTTTTTTAAAGAACTTCCAGTACAGTTTTTAGAGCCCTAAGTTGTTCGTAGTTCTTTGCCTAACTTTTAGCCAGGTTCTTTTTCTCGTGTCTGCTTATGTAATTTCTCGGTGACGTACACGAAAAGAACGTACTTATTTATCTAACGATTCATCGTTACGGAAGGGGCGTCCCTCCTTGCTGACAACGGCTCCTGCAACCCTAACCAACGCTGGCTTGTCTACGTCAAACCCCGCTTTGACGCATTGAGTAAGTACTCTATAATTATTGCCTCTGCGTCAGAGGACAGTTGCATTCTTGCTCCCATAGGACTGTATGCTAGGTTGAGGATAGAATGTGGTACAGCCTCATCTTTGGCTTCCACAGCCGCTTTGATCCGTAGAGGTGTACCATTGGATACCCCAGTCTGTTGGATAATGCTGCGTGTTGAGAATTTTTTGTTCAGAAAGTTGATCACATTTTGCCTTTTTCGTGCTTCCAAGGGTGCTTTTGTTGATTTTTCTTGATCTAGATGGTCTAGTTCCGCATGGGTAGCGGCATGTTGGTCGTTAGGCCGTGGTGTTGTGGTGCAATCCTGATATTACTGCTGCACGGGGTATGTCTAAAATTATTGAAGGAAGCAGTTTGCTTTTCAGATCACAGTACTGTATGGTATTGCTCAAGATTGGCAGGAATTATATTGTGTAGAGAAAAAAAGACCTGCACCCCACGCCTGGTCATACAGTCAAACCAATTGAGGAGGTTCATTGACGTTTGTGCCGTGACAATACAGTGGTATTAATTTGAATGCTCCGAATTGAGTGGGTGCTCCAAGTATGACCTTGGTGGAAGGTAACTGGATGGAATGCATGTAGTGTATTTCGTACAACACTGTACAGTACTACTAAGACTTCATGCGTCGTATTCATACTCAAGCATACCTCTAGTTAGAGGTAAAAAAATATTTTACTCATTTGTCACTTTGATTGGACGCTGAAAGACCGACTATTAAAATGAAGATCTAATAGGATGAGCCACATAGATCACTTCCAGTGGAGAGCGAAACGATGGCCATCGCTGCAGAAGAAGTCAAAAAAGACCCTTCCAGGTATTGTATACCAGATATTCAATTTGAGCCGGTGCAGAATTACATATTAAAAATATATTATCTTTTTTGGCCACCTAGCGTGTCAGTAGTGCCATTCAGGCCATTATTTTGTCCTATCTTTACCTCTGAAAGGTCTTGCAGCCTCCAGCCTCCTGCAGAAATCCCTAGTATCACTGCACTGTCCGCTGGAAAGTAAGCTCAAACGTAATTTCTTGCAAAGGAACAGCTCCCCACTAGGACAACTGCTGCGCCTCTCAAATGAAAGCCAAATGTGGTATACACATTCTTTTAGACTTCTCATGTGTAGGGAAGCAGAAAAGGACCGACAGACTGCGTTTATTCGTGGAAAATGATCGACGCCTGCTGCTTCGAAAGGCTAAAAGACAAAGAATATTCATTCAGGTGATAGAAAGCCGCCTTTGTTTGGCATTTCGAATCATAAAATTTTGAAGCAGACTATTGGAAGCCCTTTACTCGATCGTAAGAAGATTTAGATTAGTTTATCGTAGAATCATATCATAAGAAGGCCCAAACGGAGGAGGAAATGGAAAAACAACACATACTGCATCCAAATTGCGCTTCGTAATCTATATAGGTGACAAACAGCTAGTTTAGGTAGGAAGGAAGGATTTTTTACTAATTGTACTGAGATGCGGGGTTTGCAGGTTTTCTCTTGGGGCTACCGAACTACGTCGGATAATGAGAGACCAATATATATAGACGAAGACTAAAAAGGTGTTCGATGTCTTTCTTTCGCTGGAAGAACCCTTTAATTCAGTAGCACTGGTTGCCGATGGCGACTAGAAGCTAAGATGCTAATACGAGGAATATTTCTTGGAAATCTGGACGGTATAATTATCCTTTGGGATGTTAGGCTGGACTGTGATCCGCGTAATGCTATAAACTGGGAAAGAATCTGATCGAATGGGAAGATGGTACCAAGTGCGCAAAAATGGGCACAAATGAAGTAAAGATGCTTTAGCAGCGCTGAATATCTCCTCTTGAGGTGACTTGTTTTTAATTAACGGCACAAACTTGAATTTCACTCTTATATAGGGAGCTGGGGTCAGGTGCTCTAAGGTTGATTAAAATTCATAGACGAACAATGAAATTGGTATTAATGTAGGATAGAGAAGTAAAACGGGAGTAATCTAGGTATATGAACGTGGATGTAGGCAAAACAGACGATGCAAAGAGTTGCAGGAGGTGAAATTCGGGCGTCAATTTCAGAACCAACACAAGGTAGTCTTTTATTCGGGAGCCCTAGTGGCTAGTTAGGTATAAATAATATTCAGCTATTTTAGAAATATCTACGGCGGCGTGGTAATTAAATATTAAGCAAGTTATGAATATCCGAGATAGAGATAATACAGGTCAAAATTGGCCCAATGGGTGGGGGCTATCAACTGTGAAAATATCAGTTCCAAATTGAGGGCAGAGTGTACGGAGCATACACTACGTGGTTCACTCGGGTGATTGTACATTGCATAATAAGTGGTGGTTATCAGTCGACAGAAATGTACTCGCTGTTTAGAACAGTATGTTCTGTTAATGGGCGGACTTGTCCAGAATTACACCAAGAAAGATTACAAACCCAGCTTTTACAGTGGCAGTAAAGTAGTAGTGCCAATTTGCAACTCTATCGGTATTAATTTGGTTACAAATAGAAATTAGTCTCATTCGTCTAAAGAGTATGGGGTCTTTTTCTGATTTGGAGCTGTTGTAGCTAACATTATCAAAAAATATATGAAGGCTGTCATTAACACTGCAGTACTTTGAACGTCATTTTTCACTCAGCATGGCATTAATACATGAAAAAAGGTAGAAAATAAAGCATGACAACTTCAATATCCACATCTCGGCCTTCAGTTTCCCTAGATTTCTGGCAAACGCCCATCCGGTTCCGTGGTCGTCTTTCTCCCCTAATTCAAAACTCATAAAAATATATGGTCTATCACAACTAGATTATGTCTGAGTATGGAAGAGCTCAAAGTAGAATTTGTTACAAAATTGAATAGCATTGAAGAAAATAGTATTCAAAACGGGTTGATTTCATGCGAAGTTGTTGCCCTGGTATTTAAGTCTGAAAACGGAGAAAAGACAAAATATTCAAGCTTCAGAGGGACTCTGAGATATCGGTATTAGAATTGAATATATTGTTTTGGAACTTTGGAAACACTTGTTTTCCTCTCGTATTTCTAGGGTGGAAGATTTTAAAATATTAACTTCTTTAATACTAATATTTTACCTCTACACATCTACTGGGTCATTGTCGCAATCTTTGAAACTTTAGGTGATGGAAAATACTAAATACGTACTTTTGAACCTTAATGTATTGTTAAAAGCAGCAGCACTGTCAGTAGTCCAGTACGAAAACAGCATAAACGTGAAATAATTGTAAAGTGATTTTCGATGCGGCTAATTCAAGTACAAGACCATCTCCCTTTATTCAAGGATTGGATGATTAGTAAATTATGTTAGATATAGTCAAGTATAATTAGAGTTATTGAACGCTATTGCAGTCTTAATAAAATATATCGTACAAGAAATGGCAAAAAGGAATTGGAAACCATGGCGATAATTTTCAAAACTACGCAATTTTCTTCGTTCAAAAATCATTTAGAACATGTATACAACTCACGTGGGAATAGTCGACCCATATCTTTCAAATATTGATGACCTCAAACATTATAGTCTTGTGAAATGCTTCACAAATGAGAATAAGACTGGCGGTGTAGGAAGAAGTCAGTATCGTCCTCCCTTAATTGTATGTAAGTGAAACGCTATCGCCTGTTTAGTTATTACTCGTTGAATTTTCAACTGTTTTGAGACCTATCCTACCATTCCGACATCAAAGATGTTAATTACGTATAAATAATTGCCCATCGTCTCTTTTGATAAGATGGCAGTTGAGTACCGTCTTCTGTCACTTTCCATTACCCCTGTCAGTCTAATGCACAATATTTGAATCCTTCCAAGCGACAAAAGAAGCATTTCTACTTTCAACTCACCCAGCGTCAGATTCATTCTGTTTGAGGTTTGTTTCCCTGAGAACCATGTGGATAGAAACTTCCTAAACGTATATCACATATGCGGCTTTAATTTTGAAAAATAGGCCTGTGAAATCATTAAATGGTCAATTAAGCGATAGACACAGATATAGCTTGATTTTGTCGAGTTTGAGTCATAAAATACCTGATGGTTCGTTATCTGACTCATTTTTAAAGGTCTTTGGATTTATTTGCTATTCATATATTTTTGTTTTCCCAAGAGAAAGCATAGTTCCTGTAAGACTCATCATAAAAAGGTAGGAACAAGAACGATTCAAACGAGGTAGAGAATTGAGGAAGATGAAGAACCAATGAATCAGATGCTGAATTATGTAGATTCAGTAATAGTTATTTGTGTCATGAAATGGATTTATCTATACCGAATAAGCAAGGCATAATAGGACATTTCACCCGACCGAGTTAAAATTTTCAGAACCATTCATACATTATTTCTGCCAACGTATGCTTCTGCTTCACTTTACGCCACAGAGAGAAGTAAAGATCTGAACAACTCTCAAATATTGCCAGTTCGCTTGGTATGGTAAGATAAGCGGCTATCTCAAAGGGTGAAACTACAACTTGCTGGAAGCCTAGTCTGGTAAAATATCTTCGTGATTTCAACAGATCTATTCTATTCTTCATCAGCAAAATATCCGGGGTTTTGCGTAACTCTCTATGGGATGGCTTTCACTTTCGAATACATTTTCTCCTGTGATATACTTAAAAAAGAATATGAAATATTTTGATTCGTCTAAATATATAAAAGTCAGAGCCTCTCCCAGGATAAAAAAACCACAGTTGATTGAAACTAGGTCGGAAATATTGGAACCCATCTTCTTCGCTTACAACAAGAGCTTAGAACTAGAGTGGAACTTAGCGTCTTTAACCGACCTGATAGGACGACAACAATGTCTTTATATACTTTTTGTCGCTTGAATATCCAAAGAGAAGTATCTGAAGCACTTCCTTTGATCTAAAATAGATTCCATGGAACCTCCTAGGCCATATTCTGTAAATACTGGCATTACAAGACTGAGGAGAGCATATTCATGAAATTAATTGTTTTTTCAAAAATGGATCCTTTAACAGTAAAAATACTCCCATTAATTTCTCAATTACAAGCCAATTTTAACTCAACCAGTGTCATGACAGAATATTTTGGTATACTACGAAGAAAACTTACCACAACGCACATTGTATTACTTCAGTGGATCATCCTAATATTTTTGCGGACGTTAATAGGTTGTGTCCGGGAAGTAAAACAGGTCCAGTTTACAATGTTATCGACTAATCTCATAATATATCGAAATCACGGCAACTTTACCCTCTTTTTCAATCATTATCACCAAGAAGGACCTCAATTCTATACGCAACAAATTCTTTCCGGTTTTTCTATACTTAATCAGTCAACATAATGATAATATTATGATCTTGAGTTTTTTTTGTCATATGTAATGATATTTGTTGGTAATAGGCAGATGTTATGATATTTTCAGGCAATGAAGACGTACCGACAATGGGTAATGTCAAAATTACTACTTTTTTGGAATTTTGGGCTTTTTGTTTATGATTGAGCTGCAATAGATCTTTGCAAAGGCACCAGATGTTATTATGGTCTCTGAACTCAGTAATGAATTGCATTACAATTCCCTTCAGTAGATTAATTTGATTTATGAGCAATTATTGTTCTATTTCGTGTTCTAGACTACCTACTTTTTATTTCACTGACTATTTTGTATATTAATGCAAATGTGATCGGGAAATCTGTTTTCAGACGCAATGCCTTGATCGTGCGAGAACTGATGCACAAATTGAAAGTTCACAGCGGTGTGGGGGATTTTTTTAAGCAGCTATGTCATCGTGCATGTCAGAATGACATTCTATAATTAATGAAAATAGTTTATTAGTAATTTTTATACCTCCGTGCTGTAGGAAAAGATTTTGGATCAAATGGAATTGCTTTACTAAATTGGCGAGTAAAGTGAAAAGATAAAAAGTAGGTTTAGATAAACAATTATTGTGGACTACAGCAGTCGAATTCCTCAGTCACGTTTACCTATTGTTGTATGCGTACTGGCTTATAGGGCCATTAAATTCATTTTTATTTTTTGTGCGTTACGAACTTGACAAAAAATAAGGTATAGCAATCCGTATGACCCAAAAACGCAAGTCTAAATTTTAACTTGTACTACTCTTTATGCAGTTCCAAATGTGATAATTTCAAATGAGAGTACTTTAATAATTTTACTGGTGGATCCTATGTATCATTTGATACTCTTTTTTTGTATAGAGGGCTATTGAATCCACTGATGTGATCCAAAGAGTCTGATGAGTCGACAATCTGCATAGAGCAGAGGTCATGGACAAGATTTCATGGATGAATTGCAGTCCTGAGCATAAAATAGTGAAAGTAAAATAATTATTAATAAAGCGAAAATCGTCCTGCGAAGGATGAAATATGTTAGTCTCTCTAAAAATGAGAGTAAGTCTGTAACTGGCACCGGAGATAAGTGGATGACCATTTTGAAATTAACCCAAGAACCGATGTACTCTCCTGGAGGGCTATTTACATGCCAGAGAGGTGCAGGTGAGTGCACTTTACGAAAGCTGCATGGGGAGCAAGATTTACAAAGCGTAAATCCCGAGCACGGAGAAATTACATGCTACTCTCAAGAGAAGAGAAGGAAATTTATGAATCAAAATAGATGGTGAAATACCACAGAGGGGCTCGGGATTCGAATTCTAAGCGTACGGTCGAGCAGTTATGTAAAATCTAGCCAAAGATTGGAAGATAGCTAGAGGCAATTAATGGGTCGAAGCCCTCGATTTTGAAGCTATGAAATAAGAAAATGGCCATAGTTTTGAATTTATTTTCGTTTTGTGCTAATTATTTCCACGTACTACTATTACAAATATCTATGAAATCCAGACCCTCCTTTAGTGGTTTTAAATCAGTAAAATACAGAAAAAGAACATAATTGTGTTTCATACCATATGGATATTGCAAAAAACATTTACCAAATACCTGAAGCAGCAAACAATCAAGATCTAGGCAAAAGTTTTATTCCAATTTAGAACATTGTTGCAAAATATTTATTAAAGCCAGATTTCCCTACCTTATACTATGTTTCAACACTAGTATCCCTGAGATAATATGTTTGCGTCACGAAAAATGGGTTTAAATGCAATGAAGATTTGAGCCTTACCTTTCACGGGGCTAACAAACTGCTCCCTTTCCATACTATTATTTTGTTTGCCTTCATCCAATAGTAGAACTTCCTCCTACTCTGCATATGGTACTATGTGTTTTAGCTATACTGTATATATGCCTCCGGAATCCGAAGATAGGTTCAAATCAAGCTCAATCAAGATACAGAAGATGTCGAATACAGCCAATTTTACTGATGACTACTTTAAGGACATGTTGATCGCATCAAACGTAATCCTCAGTTTTTCGCATGAAATATAGATTCAGAAAGTTGTATCCGATACTATGAGCATACCCAGTAATTTTGATCGATAAAATTAGGAAAAATATAAAAAATAGTGTTATATTTTGCCCTTTATGTTCAGGAAAAAGTTTTAGTAATGTGATTTACTCTTACTAAGTTTGAGTCAAATTTCATAAATTTCATTTTTTTGGATTCAGAGAATTTCATGTAAGTTCTTTGCAATGGAAAAGATACAAAAAGAAGTTTCAATCTCTGATAGTTTCTGTTAATGTTTACTTCACTCTATCTATTCTTGCACATATTTGAGGATTAAGAAAGTAAATTGAGCTCCGACGTTAATTAAATGTTAAAAAATGTACTGTAGAGGTGGTTCTTCCGAACCAAGGTGGATCTCGGGAATGGAGATGTGTTAATCTTGTTACTCTCGCTCTCTTCAGTCACATTCGTTCTTCAACCTTGATAGAAAGAGGAGCTGTGAATATTTATTTTATCCTTAAACCATCGTAACAGAAGCTTTATCGAAATTAATGGGCTTTAATGTTGTAATTGTCCCAATTTTACACTTTTGCAACGTATGAATATAAAATGTTTTTCTTTTTCTTTGATGAATGTTCATATAAAATTATCTGAAAAGTTCCACAATGTACCAAGGAAACTTTTGTGGTGATGAAAACAAGTATCGCACCCGCAGGACTGTAAATAAGTACTGAAAATTTTTCTATCCTAGTTCAAATCATCACTACCGAAGGATACTCGCTCAACAGTTTTTGTGAACCTACCGTATGAATTAACTCAAAACTGGCAGGACTGATCTACATGGGACCACTTGGGAACTTTCGACAATAATACTTGCAATAATAGTCTTGTTGGAGTCGCAGATAATTTTTCTCGTGCGACACCGTTCTAATACGTGATTTTCTCCTAAGTTTGCTCACCTATCATGTGTTTTAAGTATTCGTACCCTCTGTAGATTTTTATAAATACTTGAAAAATATTTGCGGACTTTATTTAGGTTATTGAGACCAATAATATGGAAAATTTTCAATATTAAGAGTCAAATTGAACCTTAGAGCACTTGTTTCTACCTGATCATATATCAATATTCGTAAGAAGTACAATAAGTAAAGGAAATTCCTAGGGATACTTTCCGGAGTATATCTTTAAAGTGGAAGGAAGCTCAACTTACCAGGAAGAATGAGACGTATTTGATCACAACCAAAAAGAACGGACCAATTATAAGCTCATACAATTTCACTATGAGGAATATAATCGGTTGCCATGAATTAATTCTGAACCCAACCTCTTAGTTTAATCATTATTAGATTCTCCTGACCCATAGATTCAGTTATCACAAAAATGATAACGGAACATATGCAAAGCACCATCAATATAGCATTCCAGCCAAAATTCTGCCGAAAATCAATATGAATTTTTAATGGACTCGGAGATGTCTATAAAGCTCCACAAACAAAATCCCAGATAAATAATCTACCTCCAGATCACAATATTGTCTCTCCTTGTCTACATTACGGTATAATAAACTTTTTAGCTCGACTATCAGTAGCTTTTGTACCATGAATATCATAGTCAAGATTAAAAAATGAATGCAGAAGAGTTGAGAAGAACTTTAAAGTCTGTACAAGGAAGTAGCGCTACACCAGTTGGTACGTTGTGTAGCTACTGGCCTTGATATACAGTTTTCACAGATAATTTATTTATTAGTGCTATATTTTGTCGCATAATACTTGCGCGAGGTTAATTTGTACCCAAGCGCTGTAATTAGTAGTTTTAATTTAATTTATATCTCTAGATTACAATCGGTAGCTTCGACATGTCCACGGGGAATTGTGTATATAAGTTGATTATGTTTTTATCATCGTAATATGTATGTGCACCACTGTAAAGTCGCTACAAATATAATTTTGAATAGGGTGAATAACTTCTGCGTGTTGCGGGGCACGACATATTACTGACACCGCGCTTGTGGACCAAATAGTTTAGCTTAGTTTCTGGTATAAGCGGGTTTTCATCCCCCGCGTAGACCATCCGCTACGCGATGCGACAGCTGCCTAGTATTTCTCTATGACCTTTGATGATGTCTCAGAAAGTGATCCTAACGAGTCAAAAGCCAGCGGCACAAAATCCCATCCTAATCTTGATCTTTCAGGGAGTAGGTCTCCAGAAATTGCAGCCATTCGAGTTGAACTTCCTCGCCGCCGTTTACGTAAATTGTATCCAACCTCTGCTCGATATAAACCCCCCAGGTTCCCATCTACTTCCCATACTTGTTGTCTCAGAGATATTCGCATAGTATGATCTGGCTTGGTGTCTAGTTTTTCCATTAGGTTCACTTTCTCCGTAATGTTGGTACACTACGAGTTGGGTTGAAAGTCCTGGTGAGAAGCTTTTATTTCTGACGGAGGCTACTTATAGCCGATTAATACTGTTTTATCCGTACTACAGGGTTTTGATCCTCGCTACGAGGCTTTAATAGTAAGAAGAGAGCTTTCACAGCCGCTGTCTGTCCCAGTCTATCTTTTGCCGTATGTTTCGCTGCAATGCAATTTCGTCAAGCTCAGATCGAGAAAGTGGTATCAAGGTTGCCCGGTAGAATATCAGATTTAGAACCTGTTGAGGCGTGCCTAAGTGGCTAGACGAGCATTTTGTATAAATACACTAAGAAATTTGTTTATCGTTGTGACATTATACTCTTTTACGGAAAAATTACAACAAAAAAAGTCAGAGTCCATCTAAAATTTAATTGAAATATCAGTTCCTCCAGCAAATCCACACGTACATAAAATCGAAGAAATTGGTGCGAAACAATATTAAAGGAACGTAACAGTATATGATCCACATGTTTTTCTCGACCATGAAAGCCATTTAAAAGCCTTATTATAACAATTAAATGGTCAAAATGTTCTGCTCTCAACCTCAAAAGCCACCTTTCAATTCATAAGCCGCCATAACATCCCGAGAGAACGGCTGCAAGGGAGTTTGAGAATAGCAGATTTGATGTCATCTCCGCAACCAAATGTATATTCATTCGACGGCCATAGTCTTCATTCATTTCGAAGGCGCAGTTCAGAGCTGTTTGATCCCTATACGGCTACTTAAAACAACACCAAATGTTCTAAAAATACCGAAAAGCCAATGATTTTTTTTGATCACCACCATCTTCCCCGCAAGGCCGCGAAAGGGTAAAAAATGCGAGAGAGCTCAGTAATCATACTAATATCTCTGTAACAAGCAAATAATTCACCAAATTCCATCCAAATCAGCAAATTTGAAGTATCAGCGCATGAAAGCAGCAAAATGCATGCTGCAACGGCAAGAAATTGCCTACATGTCGTAATCAAAAACGCATTTAACTCTGGATGTGGTTTCAATTGAAATCAGTAGTTTTCAACTACAGAAAAATCCAATCTAGACGACAAACACGGATGATTTTATGAGCTACTGTCACCAAATTAGAAAAGATAAGAAATTTGTTTCACCTCTACAGATGGAAAACGGATCATCAATGCTCTGAGTGACATTTCGTACTTTGCGCTCCCAAATTTGTAACTTGTAAGTGGGCGAATGAATTTAGAAATGTATCGCAACTTATTAGAGACGAAACTGAAGCTGTCTCTTAATTTAAAGGATGAGGGGCTCTACCAGCAAGACAATGCTGCCGTGTAAACCTCGAAACACACAGGAAAATGGATAGACGATAAAGATGTTCCTATTTTACTATACCCTGCGAAAAATCCGTACCTAGAAAAACTGAAAAGCTTTTTTTTGAGTCTTGCTCGGCGCGTTTATGTATTTTGTGAGCAGTTTGGCAAGCCGAGAATGAGGTAAGAGCCTCTATTGATGTAGATAGTATCAAAAATATTTACAAAATTGTCCCTAGACTTGCAGTTTCAGAGGAGAAATTTGGTCTGACGAAGTATATGATTTATAATAAATTTATGTCTGCAGTGAATCTACTCTGTCTTCAATGTACTTTGGTTGATTTAACCCTATATTAAACTCGCAGTGAGCCAACCTAAAAATTCCCAAGCATCTCCGCTAACCCAAATATACCCCTTTGGTTCATGTATCATTTCGAAACCGGTATTTTTTCATTAGAATGTCCAACCTGTGTGAAGCCATTAAGGTCCTTGGACGAAATGGATATGAATATTCTAGCTATTTATTGCCCATTTCTATCCGGGAACCTCGATAAATAGCCATTTGTTACAGTACACCAGTGCAAAAATTCTTTTGTTGTACTTATTCCTAGTTCCCACAAAATACCCATGTTGATGTCATCAACTGATTAAAAAATAAATCAATTGGTGAAATGACCGTTATCGAGTGGATACAAGGAAATCATCCCTCAACGCCTCTGGTGTAAAGATGGGCTTCTGCAACTACCCGGTTACATAATGTGAGGGGAAGTTCCGAACAAGTCATGCCGAATCTCCGCACCTCTGGCTTTTCTGGGGTTGCTATTTGATCCGAGCGGCATTGCACTAGAGTTTCTGCAGGAGAAATACTCTTGCATTCTAACAAATTCGTGTTCTATCTCATCGACGGAATGATCGGAGCTCATGTGTATACTAGTTTATTGGCAGCAATGAAACTTTTCAAAGAAGTATCAGAACAGGGTCTAAAGAAATTAGCTCCAGACTGTGATAACTGGACATTATTCCTTTGGGATGAAGGTAGCCACAACTATAAGAGTGGATTCGAGTAGAGCTCAAAAGAAATTTCACCCTCTATCAACCTGAACATGATTTAAAACTTGCAGAATTTCCTTTTGTGTAACCGCGATAGATTTTGATCTGTTCGAGGTTTATTTGTTTGGCTTCACACAGTATATGTGATGTTTGCTGTACTATTAACAAGGCCGCTCAATTCACAGGTGCCACGTTTTCTAAGAACCATGAGAAGGAATTTAACAGTGCTTTTCGCTGTGTGAAGCAAAGTGGGGATTACACTTAACAAAATAACTTGCCCACTCGGCCCAACTTCTCTTGGGACGTAAATTCTCCTCCTTGGGTC
The DNA here is from genome assembly GCA_002205965.3 of Kappaphycus alvarezii. Taxonomy (NCBI): domain Eukaryota; phylum Rhodophyta; class Florideophyceae; order Gigartinales; family Solieriaceae; genus Kappaphycus; species Kappaphycus alvarezii. The sequence goes on from NADL03000841.1 coordinate 1,453,162, forward strand.
GATGGAAAGGGGGTCTACGAAGAATATCGTAACGCTGTAAAGCTTTGGCAGACCTTTCACAATAATCTGCCCGATTCGAACAGTAACAAGATTCCGGCCACACTTTAAGCAGTCTGTCTTAAGTCACAGCTACATAGACGTGCTAAGGACCTTTGCGTAGGCATCGCAAACGATGAACTAGCTCCTGATGGTGCAGTTGACCTAATCGTAGGCAGGATCTACCAAAAGTACGCTCTATCGGTGACAAGTGCAGCCTATCGCTCCCTCAACCAACTTTGGAACACCAGACGTGAAAACCGAGACTTATGAATAACTTCGAGTCGCACTTCTTTGCTCAAGTGGCCAAGTTCAATTCTATTTCCAAAATTACGAGGCTACTGTAATGTATCAAAGCTCTCATGCTGCTCTCAAATTCTTCATGTGACGATTCTCAAAGTGTAGCAATATTGGCTGCAGAATCTCCGTCAGACGAGAATCTGACACCCCAGTCCTCCAATGACTAATTTCTTAGCGCTATCACGTATCAATCAGTTGCTTCAGTCATTTAGCAATGCGACAATTCCTCACATCATGGAACTGAAAACCACCCCTTGGCTCCAAGCTCAGCTGGGACGAGCCTTTTTACTGAAATCCATCGTGGACATAAAGGAGGCTCCTACCCGAGCACTCCGACTAACAATTATCCCTGTAATCTCTGTGGGAAGTATGGACACTGGAGGGGTAACCAAAATTCCCATGATTCTCTTTCTTTTAACGTGACGTCGTTCGATTCTCCGTCCCGAAATAACAAAACGTCTTGGAATCGCTCTGGTGAACAAAGATCTAGGTCAACTCAAGACAAGAGCGACAATGGAAACCACAAGAATGTTTCGCTTAATACAGCTACTTCAAGTAGCTTCTCCGCTAAGTCTATGAAATCTCCTGTCGAGCTTGGTCCCTTAGTTGACAGTGGAGCATCGTACTCTGCTATTGACATAATCGAGCTCAATTTCTAGCTGATCACATTGGTATTTTGACCAATCAAATACTTGATGCTATTCCTCACGCACTTACGTGAATGAGCGTACTCATATGCAGTATGAGAACGGCGACCACGCTAGTCTGCCCCGCCTAATGCTTGGATCAATCGTTCTCTGCGTGACATCTGACGAGAACAGCCCTGTTCATGTTACCACTTGATTCTTTCTGGTCCTCTCAGGGGGTCATTAGCCGTAATTTTACTCAAAAGGAGAACATCGAGAACGTTGACGGGAACGCATTGGTATTTCTGATGGACAATTAGAGAGAACGAATTTCACTTTTGGGACTTAAATTTCTAAGCTATATGGCTCTAGATAATGTTATCCACCGGCGAAAGCACTACTCAACACTAGCATGTCTATTTGCAGTGACTCCAGAGACTACAAAGCGGAATGATGTAGGAAAATTATTTTCTAAAAGTTCACAGGCTGTTTGTGGCCGTACAAGCTTCCCTGACCTCAAGCTTTTGCTTGAACGCAACCAATAAAAAGCTAGACGACAATAGAATGATGTTTTTCTTCTTATGTGGGAGAACTAACTAGTCAATGCATCACATGTCACTCGACAATGCTCCTGCAGCCGAGTCGCAAAGTATCTATCAGAACTCTCTCTCAAGAGTTCAACGAAGTTGTGTGCATTGATCATCTGCACCTTGAAGGAACTCGCCTGCCGCATTTTATGGACCTGATGATCCGATAAGCAGCTGGTGCTATGGTGGGCTCCGCCTCTATGAAAGATGTCCTTATTGGCTTTGAGGCCTGTTGGAACGCTTAGTACTGGTATCCTAACTCAATTTACGCTGACTTTGCTTTTCACAACGGCGAATCCAGGTTTTACACTCAGAAACTCACCCCGAACCGTACCCCCTGAAAGCACTCAAAGAATGTCATCTAGTCTAAGCACAACATAATTAGAAGCATTTTTGTACGCCTAAAGGAAGCTGCTAGTTCTGAACTCGATCCTGCCCTCGAATCGTACCAGACTGCATCAATTTCAAAGGAATTTTATGGCAATGATACTAAGTCTGCTTTTGAGATAGCTAAATTTCACAAATCCGGTGGCTTCTAAAACCCTTCCACACAGTTATCCCTGATGATGCCCACGAAGCTCGTGACCAGCTTCATGAACGACGAAAGCTAGCTTTCATCCTCAGGCCGAAGGATGTGACAGAAGTACCTCTCTCTGTTGGTGATCTAGTTGAGATCTAATAGAAACATAAAAATGAGAAGAGAGGTAAATAGTCTGCTCCTAAGCCGTTAGCTCTGTCAACAAGTCTGCACATGCCGTGACGGTCCCTGGTAAGAATAGTAGAGAAATTACCGTGGCTTTTGAAGACAATCGTTCTCCTTTTCCGCAACAAAGCTCCTCACAACTTGTGCAAGATGACAATGATACACTCCCTGAAATAGTACAAGAGTAAGTGCAAATCACACTTGAATCAGATTATATTGAAGCTGTAACTTATTAATCCTTCGATACAACTGACGCTACTTAACATGATCGCTCTGGTATCTCCGAGATTATCGCATCTGATGACGCTGACTTTGGATCAGACACCAACATAGCATAGCATAGCATACCTTTAGTAGGTGATAAAATAGATATGTACTGGTAGATAGATAGCCAGTTTTCTTTTGGCAATTTTCACTCCGCGTAAGACGATGGTCGTTTAAATATTCAATACCTTGATGGCGACAAGGAGGGTCTTGATATGACCACGGAAACATGGAGGTTTGCCGAAACACAACCTGCCAGTTCGAGTGGGTTGTCAACTAGACACCTGGAAGTTAATATCATCTAGAATACAGTTCTCACGGCAATGCTAAAGTACTTTGGAAATAAGCCCCTCCATACGCACCAAGCACAAGGCTTTGAGCAGTACCCTTCTTCTTTTAATGCATAGGAAGAGAATCTCTCAAAACTGCCTGCCCGTTTACATATGGCAAAATTACACCTGGATATAACATCATCAACAGCCACGCTTCATAGGAAAAGAACGACGATGGTCTCTTAAATTGAAAGCCCGTATTGCTCCTCACAGAAATGAAGAACATGCGTCATGTGTTGAGCAAGAACTGTACAAAATGTCCACCTACAGGCCTCCGAATTCTGGAATTTATTACTTCTCTTCATGTATGGACAATTTACAAGGTAGACGTCAAAGCAGACTTTCTCCAAACTGGTGAAGCAGAACGCGATCTGTATGTTCGTCCACCAAAGGAAAGTAAGATGAAGTCTACGCACCTATGGCTGCTCCTGACAGCAGAATATTATTTGGTTAACCCCAATACCAAGTGGTAAAACCAGTCGGACAACCTTATGCTCGAGATTGGACTCTCGCAGTCTGCACATACACCCCAATTATTTTTCACGAAAGAAGATGGTAGGTTGGTACTCCTGGTTGCCAAGATTCTACGATCTCAAGATTACCTGAGAAGCTGACTGTGCTGATTCGTAAATCTAGGAGTTTGGCAAGCGCTTCAAATTTGGTGATGTTAATCATGTACCTGGAAATATGCGGTACTTTGGCATCAACACCATCCAGAATGGTTTCTTTACAAATAAAACCTATACAGCTGATAACTTGGAAGCGGTGACGGATTACCCGTTCTCAAGGCAACGTCGCAAGCAATTTAACCGAGCACTTAATAAGATTTAGAAAACTGCGTTTGCCGTTACGAGCAGTGCACTTGGTTGGATTGGAACAGCGGCTTCATCATTTTTTCGTTCTATGCGAGCTATCTATACAGAAAGCACACGATCTTAAAGTTTCTCACCCCGTTTATCAGATCAGCATTGTTTGCAAGCTCAAGAAACTTGGGACAAAGATTGCATACCCTAGGCCTACCGACAACAGAGAATACGAAATTAGTGTACTCATGTTTGCTGATGCATCCCGCGTTGATGATTGGGGACAGTTGGGTATTCTCACAGGCCTTTTAGTTGGAGAAATGAAGAAGAACTCAATATATAGTTTCTTCTCGTGGATGGCACATAAGGCTAAGCACTCTGTGCGGAGTGTGCTTCCGCCGAAATATTCTATGGTGCTGAAGGTATTGATGTAGGAAAGAATACCGCAAAAGCGTATGGTGGAGCGTTTAACTTTGAAATCAAATTGCGTCTTTGTTTTGTCCTCAAAGATATATTTACTTCCTTGTCGACACATAAGAACTGTATTGACAGGTCTATTCGTGGAGACGTAGGGTGCATTCAGTTTGAATTTCAGACTGGGGCAGGGGCAAAATCTCCTGGATCCCTGGCAATACTAACTTAGCTGACACTCTAAATATGAAGGATAGCAGTATAGCAGATGCACCTCAACTCACTCTATTCACTGGCCGAATATGCACTGAATTCGATCAAGTTGCTGAAACTAAGAGCTCAAGGAAAACCTTCGGCTGAAAGGGTAGGAATATGAATGCGTCTGTTCGCGTTTGTAATTTTTAATGCTTATGCTGGTTAATCACTCATCTTGTTGAGTGAGTATTCACCTTGGGGGAAAAAGGGGTGCTTTTACTGAGATGTATGGATTGGCTGGAACCCATTTGGAGTTGCAAATCTGAATGTCATATTAAATACATGTACCGATGGTCCAAGCAATGTAAATATCATTTTTTGTCGAATGCTAGCAACGGCAACAGTCTACCAGAAAGTCGATGGGATGCACCTTTGATGGCGACCGTTTATGGTTAGAATTGTAATGCAGCTTTGTGTATTTATACCTTGTCTGTCTATGATTGTAAAGGCACGAACTTTGAATTCGTGTGGCAACTGTGTACTTCGATCTACACTGCACTACGTATTGGCACTGGCTAAAACCACCTCGACTTGCTCGACACAGAACTCTGCACACATAACATTCATTCATAACAGAGGCGTCCGTAACAGGGGCACGAGGTTCGTTTACTCTAACAGATAAGCTGACGGATACCCAGTCAACTTGTATGGTAGTAGCGAGCATGAACCTGAGAGGTTGCAGCAGGCACTGATGGCAAGACCCGCCCTCATGCAGAAAAACACCGCGGCAGCCGTCTCTTGCAATGCCGCGTGCATCACGGCTGGCCTTACGCCAGTCCTGTAACAACGTCCCCGTCCGGTCCGCTCTTCAGGTTATTGTACACCCCTTTCGGTTAATAACCTCCACTGCCTCTAATTTAAAAAAGCGCAAAGTTTTTTCTCCCTCTACCAGCCAGTAGAGGAGAGGCAAGCAAGCGAACAAGCCGTATTGAAGGTTACTGCCAATGTGGAGTGTCGCTGTAAAATAACTGGTTCCATCTAGTGGCTGGCGACAGTCCTCGAGGCACTGAATGAAGCAGCAGCTTGATATGCGATGTGTTTTACAACCATTCGGTGCTTCCTTTCCTATGGGCCGTCTCTCGGATCACAATGTCCCCTACCAGCACTTATCTACAGAGGATGTCCCCCGTAAATAATAGCGGCCCCTCCGAAAAGATCCCATTACAATCATATCTGTATTGAGCTGGGCGCAACCGTGTTCAGACTCAATGTTGCTGCAGTGTAACTGTGATTCATTCTTCTTGTTTCACTCTGAAGTACTGTAAGGGATCAAACCGAGTGACACCGATGCCACGGCATATATTCAGATGAATTTAAAGAACAGAAGAAAATGACGTCGGTCGAAATTCACTGAAACATGTACGGAATCCTTGATCCACCTCGCAGTTTCAAAACCAGATCAGGCTTTCCCCGAGAAGTATTCCAACCCTAGAGCCTCCGATGATTAAGTATAGTATGCCCAATACATTCCCACATTTCCAGTTGCACTGGACCCCGGATACTGAAGCAGTTAAATACTGTATTATTAGAAACATGGCATTTTTCTGTACTGTACTGGCTTGACTCCCGGTTCATACCCCCGCTTCTCGTCACTGGGACCGAATTCAGACCCGTCGACCTCCTCTTCTTCCCCCATGCCCCGCAGGTTGGCCCCAAGACGTCCGGCAGCATGAGAAATCACCGTAGTGGGTCCCTTCAAGCCCTCTGTTCTCACCGAGGCCGCTCATGCCCCTGGTGGTGCCGCAGACACGGCCCATTGCTCAAAGATCTCGGACTTCGAACGCAAAATTTCCCGGTGCGGCCTCAGCGATCCGGTTCTCGAGCCTTCGGCTTCCGGATCCAAGCGGTTGCCCTGGACTCCCGCGTAACGCATTAGCGGTGTGGATATAACCGACCACATCTTCCATGCACTAAAAAATGTACCCTCATTTTGACGTCTTGCGAGGGGTCGTGGTCTTCACAGCCTTGTGGGCTGGTCGTCAAGCTCGCTCGTCCGGAGTTCTCGCCGTTGTCGTTGCCGTCTCTATCTGTAAGCCTATGCGCTTAAACTGGGATTGTATTAAGCCTCCTGAATCCTCGGTTCAAGTGGTGGAGTTTTCTTCCGGTTCCTTTCTCGCTTGAGTGAGCAATTGGTTTAGCCATTGCCCGGAGTCGTCCGTCTAGCAGAACCCGCAGTTCTGTGCAGCGCGGACTTGTCGACATACAATAAAGTGGAACGCATTTTAGTGATAGAATAAACTAAAACTTTCCGCTGAACTCCCTCAGCGCACCCTCTGCTGCCACCATCTGCTTACTGAAACAATACTGTACATTCCTCGAATCACCTGCTGCTAACACACGATGTTATTCAAGGAGGGAAGATTTTAAGAGAGGGGAAAGGTTTGGGTGTTTTACTCTTGGAAGATATATCCGATCTATCCCATGGTTTTCCAGACAACCACAATCGACTACAAAAGGGTATACCGTTATTTTAAAAGCAAGTTGTGCAGAGCTAGCAGTGTCTCGAGAATAGCGGCAATATTGCAAAAAAAAATAGCTTTAATAGCGATACCAGCTGGCAAGATGGTAGAACGCAAAGGTACTGTGCTGAATGGCTGTGCTGGTTGTGGAAAAATCCCTCGCTACCTCTCACCAGAGGTTTGACTGCGCCTGCGACTAGCTTATACACAAATTTTGTTCTAGATTTTTAGCCATGGTTATGCGATCAGAACTGGCAATTCTTTTGATCTGACTGCGTGTCACAATTCGTTGATTCCAGATCAAGTAGTACTGAAAACTATCCACTGCGTGCCGGCATTCATTTAATAGTTCCACAGTGAGTTGTGTGACGTGGTTGTATCGACTGTACTCAATACAAAATACAACAAAATTACAGCTAAGGTTGATCACAACATGCAGTGGTATCCAAAGATATGCATCCACCTCTTGCATCTGAGCAGCGTTCTTCAGATTTGGGTAATTCATTTGGTATAGTTCCATTGAAAAGCATCAATTACATGATTTCCTGAAGTGGTGAATTTCTCTTCGTTAACACGTCAGCAGGGTTGAAAGATCCAGTAATACATATAAACTTGTTCAAATGGTGTGTCTCGAGGTTGCAGCGTAGAAATTGTACATCAGCGCGAATAGATCGGTCTTATAGAACTTGGCATGTCGATAAGGAATGAAAAAGATCCTCAGAATCTACAACTAAGTAGAGGTGAATATCAAGATTGAGAAGTTTGCCTAAAAATCCAGAAAGAACTTTGCCTTCATCTATGGCATCACTACTGCCTACAGTCTTTGCAGAGGCACTTGAATTAACAGGGCGTTTGGAGCGGTGAGATGTACATGTCACGATATGCAGGATAGACCCATGCTTGAGTTCGCAAAGTAGAATTTCACCAATATATCCTAAATGGCCCGCGTGATCCGGGAGAGCTGCATCAGCGAAAATTAGTATAGAAAACATGATGTCCAGAGGGCGGACTGCGAAAATTGGATGCAGTACCAAAGTCCTGTACAACTTTCAGTAACACTTTTTGCTTGATAACATCATGAACTGCTGGCTGACCATCAGTTTGCTGGAAATGACCAGATATATACGAAGCGAGTGGTGAGATTGTCATACCGAAGATGTTCAAAGAGTTATTCAAAGACTGAAATGCAAAAAGTTTTACGGCATTCAGTTTATAATCATTACATTTGCGTGTCAGTCGGGAGATAGTGTGAGGCGATAGCTCTTGCAGTTTTTCATCAGCCGAGATGCGGATTGTAAAATCTTCCTCTTGCTCAGTATTTAGCCCAAAGACCTTGAAGGTTCCAGGTAAGTGGACAATGATACCGACTTTGTACACCGAACTAACATGTTCAATGAGTCTGCGTCTAGCGGCGTCACGTCCTCCCACTAAAATATCATCAACGACCTTAGCAACGATGAGAACCGACGTCATATTCTGGCGTATCTAAAAGAGCTGTGGTACACAGACTGTACCCATATCGGTAAACGTCCTGTCAGATTGAAGGTGCCATTTGGCGCTTGCGTTCACCGAGCCATACCCAGTGACTAGCAATAACCAATTGAACGAGCGCTCATTGCATTCCCGAGGCGGGATTACATAAACACCTCTATTTGGTTTCCTGACTGCAGAAACGCAGTTTTGATGTCAATTTTGCTGACTGTGAAACGGAATAGCGTGCATAAAGATTGTAGGATTGTGATTCCAAAAGGTGAGTATGTGGAGGAGTCCTTGCGGAGATCATTTCAATCTCGATCTTTGTTGCCTTTTGGAGCAATACGGGCTTTTCACATCCTAGATTTGTCGTCTAGCTCTTTAATCTTACATAATGCATGACTCGAAATTACGTTTGCATCTGGAGGTACTTATGAAACATAAAATCGAGTGCACGACTTCAAAAAATCTTGTTCTTCCTCAGCATAGGCGTTCTTTGTGATAGGAGTTGGAAGCCCCTCGGCTTTGTAGAGTAGAAATTCCTTTCTTTTGAAGCGCTCAATGTATGCCATCAGGTCTTTCTATTCAGAACTTGATAATGGGGTGCCAGGTTGTAGCTCAATTTCACCTGCATGAACACCATATTTAGCGCCGTTGGCGTCTGCTGGAGGAAAATAAGTTAGCGGTCCGTCCCTAGAGCGATCGGATATTTAGTACGATAGGTACCGATCATGTGGGAGTTAACCTCGTACAGAAGCTCAATGGGAGCTACTCCGCTCGGCACGTGCCTGTGGTGGTATCCGAACACACTTTTATGGATGGCTTCAGCCCAATCTACTCCATCACGAACAACCTTTCCAGTTACAGACTTCAAAGTGCGAACCATGCCTACCGTCCTCCCGTTGGACATGGAGGCGTATACCATAACTGGTGCCATCTTGATCCCATTACTTTTCATAAAGAGTGCGAGAGAATTTGCGGTGAAAAAAGTTCCTTTTTCGCTCATGATCTCCTTAGGCGGACCAAACGACCGTATTATCCCCTCTTGAACAAACATTATGACGGTGGACGCCGTCGTATCACGTGTGTTCATGGCTATTGTACATCCGTCTTTATGCTCTACAGAGACTAATATATAAAGATAGCCTCCCTGGGACCGCCGCAATGGCCCAGCAAAATCAATAGGAAAGGTTGATAGCAGTCCGCCCAGCGCCGCGCCTAATACTGACACATACTGTGGGAGCTTCTGCATCCGCTGACACGCGTCAAAAGAGCGTACATATTCTTAGACATATGCGACCATCCTCGGCCACCAGAAACGGTCCCGCGCGAACTTGAAGGTAATACGGCCATCTTAGTGACCCACACTGTCATGCAGAAAGCCCAGTATTGTGGTGAGAACCGCCTTCCCAGTAACTATTCTAGGACCAAATTTTATACGGCGGAATAAGTGCCCATCTCAGGCCATGAAGTTCTTGGCTTCACGCCTTGCTTTCAACCTCTCTCTCGGCGGTGCGTAGTAGATGTCATCCATGGAAAGGTTGTGGATCAAGGTGAGATGTGATCCTAAAGCAGTTAGTTCGTCCGCTTGGGTAGCGCTGTGTAGTCTCCGTAGGTCATCTCACCGAACCCCTAGCATTTAATAAATATTGGGAGTCGACTAAATTACAGTGCACCCCCCAGAATCCTTCGAAACTTCTCGAAGCGCCACGTGTATGGCTGGAAGGGGGTAGGGCGAATACATTACTTTCGGAGGTGGGGACGAACACACTTCTTGAACAGAGGGGGAGGACTGAGGTGCTTTACTGATTAGGGATGCGGGACGGCTATTTTCCGAAGACCAATGTCCAAAGGACAAGCAAATGTCCTTATATGAGTACAAATGATTTTTCGAGAATACCTAGATTTTTTTAATTAAAATTATACCTTGTTGTGCTGAAATCCTGAAGACTAACACGCCATAACTATACAAAAATTAGTTTCATCCCCATTCACAGCAATCCATGTGGCCTATTGGGTCTCAAGTATAAAATGGAAAAAGAAATCGCGAGTCCGACTCGCTGCGCGCAACAGGAGAGCAAAAACTTCCGTCAGCAAGGTCGACGTTTCTGCGACAGCTTCTACCTCTGTTTTTTTAGCGCGCTCACTTGAACATAAGCAAAGGGCTTAATTCACTGATCACTCATAAAAGGTAATAACGCCATAGGTATGTATGCTAATTCCGCAATTCGAACGACGCGAATCAAAAATGTAGGCGGCTGTAGTAAAGGACTAATTTTTTATTTTTGCTCAGTCAGCCCACAAATAATATAATCATAGAAATTCAAGCATCACTATAGAGCAGTATAAACCATCATTTAATTATGACAGAAGTGGACGTCGCGTAAGTGTTTTGAAGCAGTTACGTCCGTCTCTGAATGGCATATCCAAACCTCCTTGCTCAGTTTCAGGAACTCCGAGCAGAGAAATTTGACTTCTTGTCAGATTTGTAAATCTTGCATCTGCTTTGAAACGTTGCTTTCGTTGGGGCCCCATTGGCTCCTTTGCGTCTTTTCACTATGGGCACCAAGTGAATTCCAGTAACACAGGCAAATGAGTAAATAGAATACTCTGGAATGTCAATGTCAGATCTTTGGAGGCCAATACCATCAAATGAATTTCAATCAGTTGCTCTGCAAGTTTGGCATAAAAACCTTTTTACGACATGCAATTTCTCGCACTCATCAAACCCTTGTATAGCAGCCATTAGTCAACGACGCAAATTTCAGCAAAGATATATTCACACTTAACGACCAACCATTGACTTCGAATTTCTTCTCCAATCCAAGACCATCCTGTCAGCATCTGTTATGTCTGTCAATTTGGGAGCAAGTTTCATAGTATGTGCTGACAACCGCTGGACTGGAATTTCCATTTCTGCAGGCACCATTTCATTGCAAGCAGAGCTCCAACTAGATCCTCTGATAGGCTCTGACTGAAGTTATGTACCGGTAGTACTGACGGAATATCTTCTTTCTCTATCCATTCACATAACGTTCATCATAGAAGGATGGCTTTCCGTCCTCGAACTTACTAAACAGATATGATCTGCACACCCTAAAAATTTCTGGCCCTGACAAAAATAACATAGGAAACTGTCTTGTCGCATTCTTGACGACATCTATAAACCTCAGTCCATACTCGAAAAGCTCATTTGCTGTAGACATAGAAAAATGCAGAGTCTGCACAAACAACTCGATTTGAATGAGACAAGGCTCTGTAAGTCGAAGAAATATAACAGTACCATGAAGGAAATTTGACTCTTAGTGCCGATTACGGCTCTCAGATGCTGACAGAACATTCTCCAAATTCAATATAATTCCAATGAAACCACAGCAAACAGTCTTTATTTGACATCCTTTTTCAGGCTTACGGTCCATGAAGACATAGTGCGGGAGTCCCTCAGACGTCCAGTTTCCCCCCATTCCGTACCAGCGAGACATGCTTTTATCCACGCAAATTCTCTCCGATGGCGATACACTTCACCTCATATGCCGTTTTACGGCCTCCACGAATACGCTGACCAGAGAGCATCTTCTGTCAGTGATTTCTGTTTCCGTGTAGCGGCTGACCGTTATACATGAGACCAATGTTTCGAAACGGTTCTTCGAAAATATTTTTCCAAAAATCGCCGTATGAGAATTCAAAAAAACTTTAGAATTTGGCCAGCTGTTGCATGCATTGTAGTGAAATGAGCGGTGCGCAGTTCTTCTCGTCTAGGAAAGGAACCCCGTCAGACAATGAGAAAACCACACAAACGCACCAAGACTCATACGATGTTCTCTGTCCCTCTTTCTCTTTCAGCACCCTGCGATGCAGAAGCACAGCTCGCTGATGACGAGGAGAAGTGGGGCTGGAAGAGTGGGGGTGATTCCTTGGACGGCTGGGCGGTACACTTGTCCTCTGGGTTATAAGGCCGGACAGCGGTCCGCGGAATGCTAGAATCTTGATAAGGATCGACTCCAAAGAACCGTAGATACAAGGGTTGTAACACTGAACAAATAAGATGCAGTAGTTTGTCAGCAGTGCTGAATATCTCCTTTGGAGATAAGAACGTTGTCACCAAAAACAACCTTGAAGTTCCTATTTCTATATAGACACCGAAGTATTGGGCGCAAAGCGTGAATAAATAACAAAAACAAACAACAAAAGGGGTATTACAATATTGGATCGAGAGGGGGAAATAAAAAAGGGGACCCGGGCGGATAAACGTGGATATAGCCAAAGTTGCCGTTGGAAAGGTGTCTGCAAAGGCGGAAGTTGGGAGTCAAGTTCAGAGAAAACACCGGTGTGCCTTTTAATCTAGGGCCCTAGTGGTCAGCTAGGTATAAATAGTATTTAGCTAGGTTGGGGTTATCTACGACGCCAGTAAGTAAAGTTAAGGTCAGCCAAGTAATGGAGATCCAAGTTAGAGGTAAGTAAAGTCTACACTTGGCCCAATAGGATCCTTTCACTTGCGAAAATATCAGGTCCAATCCGGGGACTGAGTGCTCCAGATTGCAAGCCCTCAAACTTTCTCGGGGGTTATACGGTACCAAGAGTAGTAATAGTGGGCGACAAGAATGAATTGCCCTTACTGTACAATACATGCCTGCTGGTTAGCATTTAATCAGAAAAAAACATCAACAATATAAGCTCTGCCGATGGCAGCACAGTGTGAGTTCCAATTGCACTAGATGCATGTGCCCACCATTATCGAGTTTTCGGTTTGTAAGTTCGGTAACTTTGCAAACGTGTTCGAGGGAAATATTCAAAGAAAAAATCGTACTGGGTCTTCTCGTACTCAATATGACCTTGAATTACGTGTCATCTGCTGGATCATTTACCTTCCATGGCCGATCTGTCGTTGATCTATTCAACGGCAAAAATACCTCCTGATTTGGCCAGTTTTTCTCATGCACTACCTTGCATACCCCTCCTACTCCAGCCATCCCATTGGCTTCTTCTCTATGTTCTTCTTCTGAAGTTTGACGATTCGATAGCTCTATCACGGCAGCAATGCCTCTATTTCACTGGATGTTGCTGGGCCACGATCAAATGCTTCTCCTGGCTTGATATTGATAAGTTTCAATTTGACACACTTTTTCCGGTCCTGAATGGACCAGTCTACGGTGACCTTAGTCTGACGTCTTCCAGTAGATGTTTCAATTTCGATGCTTACCACATTTCCGTTGATGCGCTTACGTTTCCAAGGAGAACTGAATAGTCACTAACACTCAGTCGCTGACGTAACAAGGGTTGCTCGAGTGTTGAAAAGGTTTCCGGGCTGTTGGTAGGGGTCATTTAAATTCGTCATTTTCGGTTAAATTTTGCGATGTTGACAAACTTGTTGCGTGATCACTTGAACAGTTGAGGTTCAACCTCCGAATTTTTGCACGGTTGACTTCCGTAAGGGTTCTACTAGATATAGTAAAAAGCTAATAATGTCATTCTGTAATTTTTTTACATAAAATTGTTGCCGTCGGAACTATGGAATCATAGGAGTACAATTGTCCTCTGAGCACTAGGGGAACGGGTTTTTGTAATAGACATTTGTTTCAGTTATTAAAATCATAATCAGTTACATAGCCTATACACTATGATGTCGTTCAAACAGTGAAAGAGTTTGTGATTTCAGATTTACGCGCCAAAAACCAAAAAACCAGTCATTTGATAAATAAAATTGATTTATTTTAGTTTCTAGGTCCACAAAGTACGGGGTATAAATGCAAAGGAATGGCGGGAATTCGTTGGAGACCGGGTAAATACAGAAAAAGCAGAGGATCTACACAATTGACAGGTCACCGGCCCGCTCTACGACCCAACCCAACCACCCATACTCCGTTTTGGCCTTCAACGTCGCGAGATCCCTTGTATCACTGAAATTAAGGACAAACTACACCAACATGGGTGTTCCAACCGTGCATGCGGCCAACTCTTTGAAGTTACTGGCTGACGCCGCTGCCACAAAGCAACAGGAATATGAAAATTCCTCCGCTGAACCGTTAGGATCTCAGTCAGATGGTGAGGACCAAAGTGACGCCTCGATTATGGAAATCTTCATTTCACAGCGAGGTGCCACTGCAATTCATAGCATGACAAATTTTACGAGGAAGGAACTGAACACCATCTGGAGCCACATATCAGATTATCACGTCAAGCGGAATGTCTAGAGAGGAAAACGAACTGAGTACACAATGCAAGACACCTTTTTTATGTTACTTGCCATTTGCAAACACAGCGGATAGTGTAACTTCCTGGCTCGCTTGTTCGAGATCAAGGCTCCAAGGTTTGAAAGACTCATGAGTAGGTTTTTGAAAGCACTGACACCTGTTGCATACAATATTTTCGTTCATGACGTCGCGGAAAATACACAGTTTCCAAGTTATTGGAGGTATAAATCCACTTTCTGGACATACAACTGGAAACGTATGCTACCGTTGTGACCTTTCAAGAGAAAATCCGACCAATGGGAAACCATCAAGAGTCAAAGCGCGTCTTTAGCGGCAAACATAAGTTGTATGGTTACAAGACGGAAGTTTCAGTTTTGTCAAACGGTGGTCTCGCAGTCGGCGTTACCAAACACCAACCGGGTTTAATATCGGATATTGAAATTCTGTACAAGTCGCGCTATTGGCATAAACGATACCTACGCAAGGAGCTGAACGCGAGGGAAATTTTGTATGTTCTACTGCACAGTGATTTGCATCCGAAACACTGGGCCTTTCTGTCGGATAAAGGATATTAAGGTGTGCTTGACATTTTGCGCGTGACTACCCCGAAGAAGAGAACACGTAATTGAGCACTGTCACAAGCAGAAGAGCATCAAAATCAGTTAATCGCATCTGATCGCAAGATAGCGGGGATTACTCCGGCCTGCGGTGCACTTATTGGCAACTTATTGGCAACTTGGCAACTTGTTGCCAATAAGTGCACTTGTTGCCAATAAGTGGAGGTGGGGGGAGGATATTTAGGATGAGTTTTATTATGTTTACTGCGGCAATGACTAACGCCCATACCCGGTTTCACCTCCTCCAGCAATCAGATTACTTCTTCTACCAGAGGTGAAAAGGAGGAGGATATCTATCGGCATTGATCGTGTCGAGAGACGCCGCCGATCCCAGGCGGAGTACCGCGCGAAGCGGGCTCGGTGCATCAACGTTGACTTTCAGTCTCATTTTGTTGATTTTGAGGAGGGGGGTAACATGATCGATTAGGACACAGGCTGTACATAGCCTTCACAGCCTGTGTCCGATCTACTTTGCAATTAGGTGTATGTCAGCAGTTCCTGTGATCATGCGTAGTTCCCTCGATATTTGCATCTCATAAGTAAATATCCAGTTGCTGGGCTGGATCTGGTGAGATTGAAATAATACAGATAACCCTCATCTACTACGTAAAAACAAAGGAAATGCACAAGTACCGAGAAACTGACGAAAGATCTAATGGAGAGTCTGAAAACGAGCCGAGTCATGAGGTACTCCCCTCACAGGGCTAGTTAAAGGCCTAAAACCCCTTCCTGTACTGTACAGTACAGAACAAATGCCTATTGTAGCTGTGTACCTCTGTCTCTACCCCCTATTGCTAATACCCCGCTCCGCATTTCTCCTGTCGTGGCCCGAGCTCCTTTAGCGGAAGCATAGCATTGCGACCAATAGTCGCCCCCAACCGGCTAGCTCCGCTGCCTCAGCAACCCGCACAACGCTGTCTTTAAACTGTGCAATGCAGCAAGAGTTAATTGCAGTAGAAATTACAATAGTTCGGGGGGAATCTTTCAGTTTGTTAACATTTGTACACTACAGTACTGTACAGTAGCTGCACCAGGCAGGGACCGGGCTAGACTACTGTAGACTAACGGGATCTCCCGGCGACTTCCGAACTATCACGCCGGTCCAGCAAAATGGGGGACCGTTAAATACTGTCCAAGATACGTGTAGACAGCTTGAGAACGTTGTACGTGGCCGACGTGGACGACCTAGTTAGCTCTTAGCTAGCAGTACAGTATATATGTAGTTGGATCCTGCAGAGGACACCAGCTACACTGTACTAATGCCATAAAGTTTTTCAAGCTTCGGATCCTGGCAGCGGACACATGCGGTACAGTTATGCCGTAGCTCTTCTAGTGGAACCATGGTCCTGTAGCTTACAGACCCCGACAACCACAACAATGGAAACTTACAGTAGGCAACACCAACTGGTCCGGGACTTTTTTCCAACATCCCGGTGCGGTCCATTATTTGCATGCATTCATTTCGGTCCGGTCCGTATTACCTCAAAAGAGAAAATTTCGGACCGGAACGTGACTTTGCCCCTTTCTAACGCTTTGCTCACTCTGTCTGCTTGGCAAAGCCCACTTCAATCTATAAATAATGATCCCAGTTTGCTCTTTCCCGCTGGTAAATCACCCACTTCATACTGGCCATGCAGTGAACGCCAGAGGAGGGAGGAGCATCTACACCCGGTGTTCGTAGCCAACAAAAGCTCTTCACCGCGGTAGTAAATAGAATGTTCGGCCGATCACGGTGTATACATCACGCGATCAAAATGCATTTTCCTCTGTGAAGGGTACACCCACATCACACAGTTTAACGGCACTATCATAATCTTGCTATCCAAGAACAATCAGCATGTTGGCATGGACGTGCCCGCCTCTACGTAAAGATGCAATGTCCCTCTGGGTGAAACCAGCGTGTTGGACATGCAGTTAATTCTTGACAAACTGAGGGTACAGTACTGTACAGTACAGTACCGTACAGCTATGATTGATCCACTTGTGCTCAGCGCCGCTTGCAAGAGGAAGGGCACACGTTTTACAAATTACATGACAATAAAGAAATATCCCCTCAGCGTATGCCAAATAAAGCTTTCACCACAACTTCGGTTACACTCTATCGACAAATGGTGGACGCCGCCTCTGTAGTTTATAAATACCCTCCGCACGCCTCTGTGCGACATTGTATGACAAATAAAGATCTACCACCACCACGCCTCTGTAGCCTTTCAATTTCCGTCAACATTTTAATGCCAGCAATGAACGAATCAACTCACGGTGTGACACGTCACCGCTCGACAACCAATATCCTCCACTCACTCGTTTTCATCATCATCATCGTCGTGCCAGCCGTCTACAACACTCTCCTCACAACCACCGCGCCTACCTTCACATTGGATCACCACCTCTACAAGTACTGTAATACCGATACAGGAGCAGCGATGGCAACGCGATGCCGCACCCGCCCCAAACGCCCGGTCGAGAAATTCCTCTCGATCAGCACCACATTCCCAGAGTCGCGATTCGCCACCGCCAAAAAGCTTCTACATCTTCCGCCATCTCTAACCCGTTCCACCACAAAAAAGTCCCTCGGATGTTCCCCCCGCTTCCCCAACACCCGACCTTCCTTTTCACCTCCCCACCTCTCGCATCCGCCTCAAACCAACAATCCAACCACGTCTCTCCTTGACCCGAACCGACACATAAACAAACCGTCCATCCGCAGTAACTCTAATCGCCGCCGCAGTAACATCATCACCATCAACCCCAAATCCCACCGACTCTCCTCCTCAAACCGACCACCCTCCACCTCCCTCATAACCACCATACTATTCCCCAACTCATTCACCACATAAACCGCGCCACTCGATGCATGAACGGCCACATGCCTAGTTCCATCCCCACTTCTCAAAAACGTCCTCCCAATTTCCCAGATCCTTCCCGTACTCGACACGCCCAGATAAAACAGGACACTAGCGCCCAAATCCGGCACCAACACCCCCCTGCGATACGGGAAGACCATATGCGGTCTGACCTCTGCTTGCCTTGCACTCAATAACGCATCCCTTCTCTGTGCGGCCAGTCCCGGCGGAACACGATACACATCTGCTCTACGGAATCGCTGCGGTGTGACTCGAAAGCTAGACACGGTACCTGCGCCAAAGTCAGCGGTCATAACAAGGTCGGTAGCGTTGCGATTGAGGACGGAGATATGTGCGATTCGACCGCCGGGAATGGGCGGGGAGAGTTGGGTGGTGAAATAGGGTGGGATATCGGAGAGGGAGATTTGACGAGCAAAGCCGATTTCGGAATCGCCGTTGTGGCGTAGAAATGGGGGGGGAGGAGGCGAGGTAAGTGGGATTGGAGCCGGAGATGGGACGAGGAAGGATAACTAGTTTGGAGAGGGTATTGTTGCGGAGGGAGAGGATGGTTATACCGCGGCCGGGGTTTGTGGGGAAGAGTGAGGGTGCCGATGGCGAGGTAGAGGGTGGTGGGACAGGCGAGAAGGGTTTGGAAGAGGAGGAGGCTGATGAGGAGGGGGAGGGGGAGAAAGGCTTGAGGGGCATGGTGGGTTTGTAGTTTGCGAGGGCGGGGGTGGGTAGGTGAGGAGGGAAGGGGACGCGGGGGTGGGGGGGAAGGGTTTTATGGAAATTGGAGATTTAGGGGTTTGGGTATGTGGAGTGAGGAGGAGAATTGGATGTGGTGGTAGGCGTGGAGAACCGGGGCGGAGGAAAAAAGATGCTGGAAACTTTGGAAAACGAGGGATGTAGCGGGAAGGGGCGAATTATGAGGACTCGGGATGTAGTGGCCGGCGGTGGGCGGTGGGTGGGGAAAGCGGGTGCGAGGGAACTTTGGGGGGAATTTTGGGGGGTTGTACAAAATTGGAGGCGGTTTCTCGCACGCAGTCCACGTCTCGGTTCGGATGTGGTTTTCAATGCATTCATGATTTTTTATTTGAATTTGGACGAGGACGCGGTGAGGATGGAGTGATTGGTGGATCCGGAATTGGGGTTTGTTTTGGGGGTGGAGAGGGAGGATGGATGCGCATGGCACCGCCACCACCAAGGGTGAGGTACGAAATACGTTTGGCTGCAGCTTTGGACTGCACCAAGGGCACACTGAACGGTGCACTATACAGTACTGTACAGTACAGTACAGTAGAGTCATTGGCAGAGGCACAGTGCTCTACGTAGAGACGTTGATGTTGACATTGACTGGTACTGTACAGTATCTTATTTGGAAAAGCCAAACGGCAGTTGATCCTGCAAAAAAGCACTGTGGATAAAATACGATACACTAGTGTACAATTCTGTACAAAAAAGAGCGATGCAGTACAGTTGAGGGTTTCATGCTCTTATCCGACCGAACAATATTGTACAGTAATTTACCGTACCTGTAGTGCCAAGGCACCAGTGTATGATTGATTGCTCAAATGAGATTGGTGCATGATGGCTAGGCTAGCGGTTAGTGCTCGTTTTTGTAAAACCCAAGAAAGAGTCACCTTTCGGGTGGCGTGCGCCCTGGGAAATCCCGTCCTCCTTTGATGGATTATCTCTACAACTGGATGTCCTGTACCCTGTGGGTACTGCTCCACTAACGCATCTTATGTAAGAGAAAATGGCGCAGAGCCTCTGTAACCTTACAGTAATTCAACGGGTGCAATTGATCTCCACTGAATAACCAGCCCAAATCAACTCTACAGCAAAGTACGATAGTGTCGAGATAGATGCACTCATATCCCTTCCCTCAACATTCCGTCGAGTCGTCCGTCTCACAAGCATCACACATCCCTTTCGCGCCCTCTCAAGCCCTTGCCAATTACCTTGCTTACCGCTCATCCAACATTGCACACAAGGAGCAGCAACAAGTTTCCTGCGTCCCATCATTACACCCCCCGCTATCACTTTCCCTCCCAAAACCCAAAAATATCCCACCCACCTCTCCACTCCACCCTCCACCAAACCCAAAATTCCTTTCCATACCTTCCAATTCAAAAAAAAATCCGAAACCCAAAAGTACACCTCCCTCGAATCACCGCCACCTCCCCATTCGCATCACCCCACCACATGAAACCCACCACTCACCCAGCAAAACTACCCCACCTCCCACCCACACGTCCCAAATCCCCCCACCATCCTCGCCTCGTGCCCAACTCAATCGCATGCATTCAAGTTTTGGTAGAAAATGTAATGCTCCGTAGCAACTGCATCGTCATGTTTGCATTCGTTGCAGTATCATTTGCGCACTGTTTACACGTCCGGAAAGAGCAAACTGAGCCGTATCTTACATTTATTCTTACTTGTTGCAGATTTTCATGTAGCGGTATATGCCCTTTGGTATTTTGGACGTAGGCTGCAATACATCATTGCAAGCGCTTCAACAAGGCTGCACGCAAACCTAATTCAATGGCATCAGCAACATCTTCTCATTGTTCCTTGCCTTGCAGCACGGTTCCTGCCTATACTTTCCTTGATTTTACGTCAGACCGATTCGCATGACCCAGACAAACAAGTCACCACGGTCGCAATTGTTGCTGACTCACAACCTAGTCCACTTTGAATGTCCACTTTGGGACATAGTTTCAAATTCATCGGGGGCCACGCATCACTGCTGTCCTAGGTGAAACTACCAGAAGCCTAACTCTACTGAGCTGTAAGATATTTTACCCGCGTGCAATACCGTTTTAAAGTTCGTGTCGAATATCTGCGCGTCCAAAGGGTGAGTGCTCAATTTCTCTTACAAACTCAAACGTTAGCTACTACACATTTTCCTTCTCGGAAGAGTAGTCATCAACAGTTAGATACAAGTCAGCCCCTATTTCATCAGCAAAAGCACTATTTAACTTTTGCCCATGTTTCTCAATTCTGCATCCTCGTTCCCTACTCCCCCAACCCATCACCTATTGCATAGATTCTAACCCATCGTCTGCTGAAAGTGCCCCAATCACACATTCCATACCCTTTACCCCCGCTCCAAAGCATGGCCAAATCCCTTCTCCCTGCTACCGGACCAGACCGCCTGCCTCAATCCATCCATGAGCTGGCTCATATCTCCAGGTCCTGGCACGTTACCTAGTCTTAACACAATCCCAAATCCGCAGAAATGTCTCTCTCATTCGAGCCCTTGCCGCGACCCCATACTTTGCCCCCACTTTTCACATATGTCGCAACAGCTTTTTGAAGTTCCCAGTACTCTAATCGCTCCCAAACCTTTCTAATTAATCTCGCCAAATAGCTCATTGAAACCATTGGCCTCCTTGACCCATTCGACCACAACATGTACCTACTTACAACTTTCAGACTTCCCACAGCTGACGGCGACGGATCACCCTGTACAACTGCATCAATCGCCCTTTCCGCGTGCATGTAGACACGAACCGCTTCAGCTTTGTCATTGCTCAAGCATTCAAATAATACATCAACAAGCCTTCTCATCTCTTCGTTCTCTTCTATCTTAACCGTTCCTCGCGACGGACACCCGCAATAATGCTTCAACAAATGCCACAATCTGGGCATCTGCACTAAACGCTCTCACCAGGTGCTCAAACCTGTGCAAAATAGTTACTCGTATCCGTCGTTGGTCTTGGTCTGCATATCCGCCATTATCCCTTTCGACCCCTTCGGATCAGAGCTATACGGCAGGTGTCCTGTTCGCCGCTTTACGAACAAGGACTTGTCCCTCTGTGTTAGAAAACCAGCCTCTGCCAGGCACAGCTGGATTTATCCGCACTGTTTTCGGCCAATACCGCTCGCTCACAACCGCTACATTTTCCAGCTCAGTCGAAGCAGGCAAAATGCAAGGCGCTCTCGCTTTCATTAAGCCTCCATGTCGAAGACCAATTTCAACATCCACGCAACACGGTAGGCCAGTATCCACATCCCTCGTTTCCAAATACCTTGGCTCTGTCGCTAATACATACAGATGTCTCATCGCTTGCAGATGAAATTGATTATCGTAAACATCCTCCGGGAATCGTGGATATATTGCACATAGCAGTCCAGCAACCCCAGTGTTCTCAGTTCCAAATGTTTGGCAACCGCCCCCCATGAAAAGAAACCCAATCGCCATATGAATGGCAATATAGTACCATACTTTCCACCAGCCAAGCCGAGACATCTCCGTTTCCTTAGTCGCCGAAGCATCCGAAATAATTCAAGGTTTCCACTTCCTGCCGCAACAATAGAAACTGCGAGCGCCGAGCTGCCTAAACATGTCATGGTCCCCCATCTCGCGACTCCCTCGTTCTGCTCTTCATACAGGAGCGCTTGCTCAAATGCTTCACATGCACTAGTCAGCAATGAAACAGCCTCTGTATCATTACTACCCGCATACTTTAGTGCTATGGCCGTGCACGCTCCAGCTATCGAAAAAAATCTTGCCTGTAACAATCCATCAACATCCACGTCCTGATCCCAGTATGTACCTCCAATCATAATTTCACCGCGAAGATCAAAAACATTTTCCGAGTTCCCTTTTGGCGCTGGTCGGAGGAGAGCTGGAAGGGACTTGTATATCCAACTCCTTGACGCTTCGATATCATCCCACAAATCAAAAAACGTACCAGAATTCGCAATAGGACATGAACTGAGTGTGCCCGGTCTGGTCGTACAACGTTCCGGGACTATGATTCGATCTGCCATGCGTCTGTCGTTTGTTTTCAGATAAATGAGTCCAATGGCCAGTAGGGCCCCCGGGGAGACCACGTCACTACTTGCAAACTTGCCTTCCTTGATCCTAGAGGCCTCGGAATCTGCAGGTGCCGGATTTGATCGCTCATGGCTGGCGGAAACATCCGGCTTGATCGATAGGGAGTCCATGTGGCTTGAAATTTCTTCTACGGTATCACCTGGACCTCCATTTGCATACAGGACCAGCCGATCAACCAAGCGCTTATCAGAAAGATCGAAAGCGGCAGAGCCGGTACCAAGACACACAAGACCAATGGAAATCCCAGCGGCTAGCGAAAGCCCCTCCCGATCATCGATATTATCTCCTGGCTGTGGTCTGCGCGCCAGCTCTGCAAACAGGCCTTCAAGGATGACGTGTTCGCATGATCCTCGATGCAAGAACCCTAATCCCAAAACCGCAGTAGTTTGCAGAGTTACGGATACGTTGAAATCCGGAATGGCGAAGCCGGCGCATTGAAGTATTTTATGTGCAAGCACAACATTTTTGTTACTTTTTCCTCCATTGAGCCGATATTTCCAAGGGCAAGCCCAAGCATGAGCCCGATGCTGGTAAGTTCATGGCGTGGTAACAAGTATTCATAAAAGTCTGCAGTCCTTAGCTTGGGCAGGTAGCCTGCGAGGCCCAATGCTAAAAGCATACCAGCATGTGCAGGGTCATCAAGAGTCTCTGAGGGACGATGGTTAACGATCCAAGACCGTGTAAAGATCTTTCCACTTTCGCTATCTTTGTCATCCGAGGAAGCCACGATACGGAGTCCAGCCGCAACACCGTTATGGAATTCTCCCCATTCTACCGTTAGCAGATCTATATCAGTCAAGTTGACCTTGCTTCCTTTTTGTCCGAGAAGCACACCGGTCGTACAAATGCTTGGGACTGGCAAAGGTTTTGTGGGATCCGACGGAACAAATGTTCTCAATGTGAAGGCACCTCGCCCTACTGGCGCTGCGTACCTCTTGCGAACCAAGCGTCCAAGTTTTCGGCGTTGCTCTGGCGGCCATGTCAAATTCTGCGCCAGAATCATTAGTCGGAGCAACCGGAGGAGTCATGATAACGGGATCGGTGGAGCGTAGTACGCGGCCGACTTCCTCGACTCTCTTGTCGAGCTAAACCTTAGTTGATGGAGATGGCCCCAATATAGCAACCGGTATCTTCAAAAGTCGATGTGAATTGTCGGCCATCTAGGACCGGATTGCGTAGCACAGCAGTGTCCTGTAGCACTGATGATTCTTCAGTTTGCATCAAGCTCGCTGCAGCTGCTTGAACTTGAAGCAGAGCTCTGTTCTCAGTGACGCCAGCAATTTCCGATTCAGACTTTGATGCTTTCCTAAGTTCGAAATCGCTGTAGTTGAAATCCTCCCTCCTATTAGCGCAAACGCTTGAAACGGCCATGAAGTATCCGGATGCTGACGACATGCATAGAGAGCATCTTGCAAAGGGAGTGCTACTCCGAATGGCAGTGCATCTAGTTCAACTAGGGACAACCATCCTCTACCATCGCAAGCAGGACAGCTTCTGCTCTCTTAACATAGTCTGTGCAATTGTGGTCGCGAAAAAAGGCATTTGTAGTACTTCACAACTCGTGCAGAGGTTAGCACTGGACTTTGAGCCCGCCAGGTAGCCATTAGTGAGAGTGTTTGCGTTTGCGGGAGGTCATTTGGGTCTAAAACGTCGCAGTATTGGGTACTACTTGGCTCTCCGCATGCTAAACTTGCGAGAAAATCGATCATGGAGGGCACCGTCCGTGATCACATACGATCTCAGGATAGATTTCCAACGAGCTGAATTTGTCAGGGATGATGCAATCTCTGCGGTAGTGATCTATGTAGTTGACGGCACCGATACGTTGAGCTAACCTAACGTTCAAGGTCGCTAGGCGCTCGCTGCGTGATTTGTGAGGGCAGAAAGCTTTCTGATCTTATAGCAGATGCAGGGCAAAATAAATATAATATCAATGTTGGCCCTCCACCTGTGCCAATTCTGGATTTGACCCAGTCCTGGGGCCAAGGGTGGACCAAGTATGACTGACCGGCTTCTCACGCTATGAAAATCACTGGAAGTAAACCTAACCAGTGCTCCCCTTGGCACTTACCTGATCCGGATAATCTGCGTCCATAGTGACAAAATCTCTCGACTTTCCCTCGCCGTAGACCTTGAGCAGAGCCTTGCCAAAAATATCCCAATCCGCATCTTCTCCCTCTGCCCCTCCACACATCCCCAAAATCTCGTGGTACAGGGTAGCGATTCTCAACAAAATTCCCCGCATTTCAAACACAAACGACACAGCAGCTAAACAGCGATTCACTAGCGGGGACTTAAATGTGACACCCTCCAACGAGTATGTGCCTATCAGTCCGTCTGTCGCTCTCACACTAAACTGCGAACCAACTCCCTGACATACTTTCCCTCCAAATCGCCACCTCTCGCTATTCACCTCTGAACTCTTGCCTAAACGCACCGAGCACAGTCGATTCCTGCCCATGAACAAGCTCATGTTTCCCCCTGCGTGGCTGACTACAATATCCAAACAAGACAACCCCATCCTCAGTGCCAAACAGGGGCGGCACTCTCAACATCCATAATACGAAACTGGGGTGTCATATTCCCCACCTCTCCATCAACGACTGCAAACGACAAACCGGTCAAAACGCCACCACTGACAATACACAACACCAACTTTCCATGTAAACTATGAGCCAAAAATGCATCGACACATTCCACACTCTGCACCGGTAGCTCATACACTTTTGTCAAAGTAAGCACCTTTCTCATGACCTTGGGCTCCTTGACACCGCCATCCTCCTCTTCCATGGCGGAGCGGACAAAATGGCCAATAGGATCGTCATCACCATCCTGAAAATCCTTCAATCCGACATGGTCCTCATGGTGGTCCTCCTTGAGCGTCCAGACGAAAACATCCTCACACCGAGACAACAAAACCGGCAAATCCTTCAAAACGTACAGCACTTGATGTTCCCTTGGCAAATCCAACGGCATCCATTCCGTCAACTCATTCGCCAAATAATGATACAACACGCGCCTCTACGCTCCTCCGTACCAACAATGATGCCCATCGGAGGCGCAAACAAAGCGACAGCATAAGCCGGTGTGAGGACGCGAAACGGGCTGTTTTGGTAGCGATGGTGATGAAATGGTCGGTGGCGGCCACGAGCGTGGGTGTGGCAGGTTTGCAATGACAGGCGGCAGGGTGGGAGTTAGCGGGAGCGATTGGCGTATTGAGGTGGCGTTGCGCCATTGAGTGAGCGGGCCGAAGGCGGTGTCGACGGTGTCGAGATATGTGACCTGGGTGGTGGACCATGTGGGGTTGGCGGGCGATGCGAGCGGGACGCCGGGATTTGTAGATGAGGATGACACGAATTGTGCGAGGGCGGAGAACATGGTGGAGTTGTTTGGGGGTTGCTCAGTGGGGTTTGGTGAGCGGATGGGGTGGCTGGAGGGGAGTGGATGTGGGACGGGGGGCTAGTTGGAGAGGGGGTTGGGAACGGATGAGGATGCGGCGATGGTATCGCGGGATCAAATTGGACTGATTTGGAGGGTGGGGGTACTGCGGAGTATTTTTTTTTTTTTTGAAAGTTTTCGGGTTGGCGGGAAGGCGGTGTACCGCGTTCACTGTACTGAAGAGAACAGTGTACAGTATAGTAATGCACATTTGTTTGAGCCAATCAGAGCTCAATGGGCAATGCGTCAGGCAAATTGGGGGATGCGAACAAACATGCTCTTTCCAGAGAGTCAATTCGACGCCTTTTCACGGCCCGGAGCATCTTGCACTGTACTGTACTGTACTGTACTGTACAATACAGAATCCTACCCTTTCCAATTCACGATACACCCAACCACTCGGCCGGCCGGCTCAGCACCAACATCGCACAGCCTTTTTGAGCTTCCCTTCCTGTCATGACTTCACTCCGTTCCATTCGCAACGTTTTGCGCATTACCCGTCGCTTCTGTACGGCTCAACCGGCTTCCAATACCGTCTCCTCCGAAACAAGACATCCATCCCTCATTCGCAACGCCGCCATTATCGCACATGTTGACGTAAGCAATCAAACCACTACAAATCCACTTGCTTTCATTCCTCTAGCATTCGAATGACTTATCGAAATTGACTGTCCTTCCCGCCAACTGTCTATCCACGCAGCATGGTAAGTCTACCCTTTGCGACAAGATCCTGCGCGATTGTTCAGTGGCGTCACGGAGGATCGCGTAATGGATTCCGGTGATCTCGAGAAAGAGCGTGGTATCACCATCACCTCAAAAGTTACTACTGTTGAGTATGGCGACTACCTTGTCAATGTCGTTGATTCCCCCGGCCATAGCGAGTGCGTTTTCAAACACAGTCTATTTCCACCCTTCTCCCTCTAAACTCCCTTTGCAAACTCACGCAAACTAATCCATTTCTTGCTTCACCCATAATCCCCGTGTATTTTTGGCGCCTCCCGTCAACAGCTTTGGTGGTGAGGTGGAGCGAATTCTGGGCATGGTCGACAGTGCTGTCTTACTCGTCGACGCCACTGAGGGCCCATGGCTCAAACGAAATTTGTCCTTTCCAAAGCCCTCGCTCTCAATCTCAAGCCTATCGTCGTTCTCAACAAAATTGACCGTCCCACGGCTCGACCAGAGGCCGTTGAAAGTGACTTGTTCGATCTCTTTGCTTCTCTCGACGCCACAGAGGAACAGTTGGATTTCACTACCATCTACGCATCAGCCAAGGAGGGCTGGTCCTCTCTCAGCCCGCATGGCAACCGGCAGCAAGGCATGACTCCTCTTTTGGACAAGATTGTCGAGCTTGTTCCTCCTCCTCATGTATCCTTGGACCAACCTTTTCCTTTGTCATTACTATGCTGAGTCGCGATCCCTTTTTGGGCCGTATTGCTACGGGGCGCGTTTGCTCGGGTACAGCATGCGTTGGAGACACCGTTCACGTTGTCAGTCGCGACGGCGTCCGAAGGAAAAACGCAAAGATAACAAAGATCATGGCTTCCAGAGGCTTGAAACGCCAGGAAATTCCAGCCGCTTCTGCCGGTGACATCATTTCCATTGCTGGTGTTGAGGATATGGCGGTCGGTGACACATTGCCTTTCCACCACCAACAGCCTCTGCTGCCGATTGCAATAACCTCGAGGTTCCCACCATCTCCCCTCTATGGGCCCCGCAAATCGATCCCCAACAGTCTCAATCACTTTCAATGTCAATGACTCTCCCTTGGCTGGTAAGGAAGGAAAAGTCTTGACTGGTCAGAAACTTTCTGAATGGCTGTACTCTGAGGCTGAGAAAATGTATCCATTTCAGTCTCGAGGAGGATGAAGCGTCAGACGGCCTTGAGGTGAAAGGGCGAGGGGAGCTACAGTTGGGAATTCTGGTGAGACTTTGCGACGTGAGGGGGAACTTGCCTCTCTCCCCCACGCGTGCTGACAAAGATTGATGAGGCTGGAAACAAACTTGAACCAGTGGAGGAATTACACGTAGAGGTTGACGAAGATCATTCCGGGGTTATTATCGAAAAACTATCGGGAAGAGGGGCCAATCTGCTCGAAATGAAGCCTGTTCCTGGGGGAAGGGTTAAAGTATCATTCTTGTGTCCGTCAAGAGGGTTGCTCGGGTATAGGCCGATATTTACGCAAGACACACGCGGGACAGGAATCATGAATCGGATCTTTGCCGAGTGGGCACTGGCAAAGAAGCAGGCACAGGCAGGCAACGTGCGGAAAGGTGTACTAGTGTCTATGGCATCGGGATGACATCGGCGCATGCACTGGCATCGCTCGAAGCGCGAGGTGTTTTGTTTGTAGGCCCTCGGGAGTCTGTGTACAGCGGGATGATCATCGGAGAAAGTAGCAGAGACTTGGATATTGACGTGAATCCGGTGAAGAGCAAGCAACTGACTAACTTTCGTACACAGCAAAAAGATGACGGGATTCGGTTGACACCTCCCCGTCACTACGGACTCGAGTCTGCGATTAGTTATGTTTCTGCAAAAGAGCTGGTGGAAGTCACTCCGAAAAGCGTGCGAATGAGAAAACGGGTACTGGACCCGTCGATGCGGGCGAGAGAGTCGAAGAAATTTCCTAGTAGTGGTAGTGCGAATAAAGCCGACCTAAAAAGACGTGGTAGGTGTGGGGTGTGTAACTAAACGTCCATGGTGTCAAACTGGGTATGGACCGAAGCCACTGCATTGTTGAGCTTATCAACATCTCTACCCTGTTCCCGTTCCTCGAGAATGATAATCCTTGCACGGGCGGCGGCGGCCTTGTGACACGATCGAATAGTTCCGCCAACATGTATCACAGAAAACCTGACAGTTCCGAGATGAGTCATACCTTGGATAGACGTGATAAGTGACACAGCGGCCCAGACTGTACGATAGTGGTCGCGACAGCACCGGACGAGACACATGGCCAGTGCGGGGGACCAGAGTTTTATGGCCAAGGAGGACATGGACTGTGCGACTGCGAGGTCACCAAAGTTGGTTGCGAGCGAAGAACGGATGGTGGTGAGTAACTCTCGGTTATGGAGTTGGAGGAGGTGTTTGTGGGAGGCATGTTCGGTATCGATGAGGCAGAGGAGGTAGCGGTTTTTGAAACGGACCATTGTTTTTTTTTGTCGGTTTCAGGGA
This sequence comes from Kappaphycus alvarezii, assembly GCA_002205965.3. NCBI lineage: Eukaryota > Rhodophyta > Florideophyceae > Gigartinales > Solieriaceae > Kappaphycus > Kappaphycus alvarezii. The sequence goes on from NADL03000841.1 coordinate 1,482,521, forward strand.
GGGGGGGAACTTGGATTGGGGATCTCGGGGAGAGGGGTGCGGGCAGATTGCACGGATCAAAATTTGGTGGCGGGAAGATGCGACAATTTTAGATCCGCCGGAATAGGGCGATGCAGTAGGGTCTGGTGTGCGGTTTATGACGTCTCATGATGCGGCAGCTATAGCGTTTCGGGCTCTGCCACGGTGGCCTTTTCTGTATTCAACGTGGTATTTTCGCATGTCCGTTGGAGCAAAGATTATGTTGGGCTGTTTCACTGTTATATTTTAGAGAATTTAAAAAACCCTTTTTCCATTACAGTAAATAATTGGCACCAATCAACAATGAGTGGCTGAGCATGCGCAACGTCGCGTGCAGATATGGGACAGCTGTACAATACAAAAAAAATTATACAAAAAAATAGACAGCTGAAACGCGGTCAACTGTTGCGACGACATTTTTTCAAGCAATGTTTTGTGCCAAATCGAAATACATTTACTGCCACTGCCGCTGCAGGTACTACGCGCAGCCGTCTTTAGTGCGCTGCCTTACCGCTGCAACCACCCGCAGGATCCCACTGCCCGCTTCTATCTCATCACCTACAACTCGCCGCTCCTTCAAGCTCGTCTCAATCCCCATCGACCCCAATTTTTTTTTAAACTCGGCGCTCCTTCAAGCTCGACTCAATCCCTATCGACCCCAATTTATTTTTAAAACTCGGCGCTCCTTCAAGCTCGACTCAATCCCCCTCGACCCCAATTTTTTTCTCCTCTACTTATCTACCGAAACTCCTCCCCCTCCCTCTCCCTACCCCTCCGGCCCTCACTTCCTACTACTATCCTCTCCATACTCACAATCTTCCCCCTCCCCCGCCCCTGCCCGTTCCACTGCCAACCAAACGCTTACACAACATTACCCCTGTCCCTACACATTGGCACTAATACTTCACATCCTTTCCTTACCCAACCCATTCCCACTTCGTCCCACTCACAAAGATCCACCACATCTCAATGAATGAAACAGAACCACCGGCCCAGTGTGCCGATCCCAACTCCCCACAAGCAGACAATCCCTCCATGGATGCCGAGTGTCACAAGCTCAAACGCCCCTTGCATACCGATTCTGGTGTCGCATCCGATGACGCCAATGAGGAAGTCCCAAATCCGCTCGTCTCTGCCGGCGTTGAAACAGGCCCCACCGCCAACCGTTCCAAGCGTCGCAGATTAAACTTGTCTGAGAAGCTTCGTGCTTTGGACATGATAGAAGACGGCCTCTCCTTACAAGAGGTTGCCGATGAATTTGGTTCCTCTAAACGTGCTATCATGCGAATGAAGCAGGAGGGTGATGTCATTCGCAGTCTGGGTCAATCAGGAGTCCGCGGCTCCATGAAGTCGAGAAAGCAGAGCAACTGTGTCAAGTACACCGCATTGGAGACAAAAGTTGCCGAGGTCCTAGAGATTTCTCGCCGCAATAGAATGTCTATCAACTTTGAACTTGTGAGGAACTGCAGTCTCAGAGTCCGACAGGAAATGATCAAGCAGGAAGGTCTGTCAGAGGAACAAGTGAAGGACTTGCAAGATTTCAATCCCTCGGATAACTGGATCCGCTCTTTTTCCAGGAGAAAGCAGATAAAAGTCGCCTCAAAACCTTGGCGGATCACCGAGATCTCCGCCATAGAAGTTGATGACATGGAGACTCAGAATGTCAAAACATTGCTTCAGAGGTACGACCTGGATTGCATTTTCAGTGTGCACGAAACTACCCTCTTTCACAAGATATTGCCGAGGAAGAGCTACCTTGTAACGAGGCCAGATACCCAGAACACATTCAAAACTTTGCCAGACGACATGAGCACAGAGGATAGGCTCACCCTCATTGTATGTACAAACGCAACCGGAACTGTGAAAGTGCCTCTCGCACTCATCGGCATGGCCAAGCAGCCCAAGTGCTTTCGTATCAGGCCCTGTCCGCTGCATTATCTCACCCATCCTTACGCCTGGTTCAACACCACCACGTTCAAACAATGGTTCTCCGAGATATTCATCCCAACCGTACGCAAACATACCTGGAGAAACGTGGCTCTTCTCGTTGAAAATAGTCTCGATGGTCACGACGTTGCCGATCCGAGAGGCCAGGTGCACATTCTACACCTGCCTTCTGAAAAGCAGAGAAGCCATCCTATAGAACAGGGCATTTCTTCCCTGCTAAAGCAAAAGTACAGGTACACCATGCTGGAGCGCGTAATAGAACTTCTTCCAGTGCGCGAGGAGATTCAGTCTTGTACACGAAAGTCGGCAATTCCGAGGTTTGGATGACGGGCATGATCCGAATATCTTGGATAGCGCGGAGCTTCTTGAGTTGATTTGGAATAATACGTCAGACCAAAGCATCTCGCGCAACTGGGTCAATGCGGTAATCTTACCGGATAGTTACAATGCCAAGCTGACATCGTTACACGGAAGAAGCCAGGCTTATGGGAGAATTGAGCTTCTCAGTGAGTCTTGTACGGCGCACGAAAATGAAATGGTGCAGAGGGTTGAAGAAAGCTTGCGGAGTCGCAACTTGACGGTCAAGGAAAGTGCACCAGCTGCGCATCAAGAGCTTGTTCGAAACTTGAATTCTGTCACGGAGAAAGAATTTGAGGCGTGGTTGTCGCTTGAAGACAAGACAGACATCAAGGCCACGCTCGTTCGGGAAGCACAAGAGAACTTGCTGACGTCTTCTACGCTGAACCTCGGACAAAATTCAAACGGGACATTGGTAACGCAGCCTGATGTTCAACCAGATGAGTGCGATCCATTTGAAGCGCAGCAGCAGCTCCCAAGCCTTGCTGCGATTGCGGAGATGTTCTCCCCCATTGAAGAACTCATTTCGGTTTGCGAGAGTGGCTCGGCGGCCTCTCACATTCGGCTCGCGAAACGACATCTGTTCCGATCCAAAATTAGGGAGGCGAGAGTGGGAGTGGTTGGCGGAGCTCGCAGTTCCTCTCATATAGTTACTGCGCAAGAATCCAACGGATAATGGAGTGGGGGCAAGAAAAGGGCGGTGAAATGGTGGAATATGGAAGGTGTTGAAGCATTTATGCCTGTAATGTTTAGGCACTGTACTGTACTGTACTGTACTGTACTATACTGTACAGTACAGCACATGAAGAATCGGTACGTCGCAGGCTGTCGAGTTTTAGGGCGGGGCAATGGAGCCTTATGAACGAGGACACCTGTTTTTAGTTGCTTGGCAGCGATTAGAATATGATATGATAGAAGTACTCTATTCGTTTGTTTTTTTAAAGTATGAATCCACTTTGGGATCTCTGGATCCATTGTTATCATTGGCACGGCTGCGGCCGCTGATCCGTTGCGTCCCATTCCCTCGGCTCAATCTTCACTTTCTTCCCAAATTAAACCAGTTGTAAAACCAAAAGCTCCACCTCGCCTGCCACACCGATTTTTCAAACGGATGGGTCTGACACGATTGATAAGGCAACTACCAAAGACCCCGTATTCGTTTTCCTTCCGACCGCAACAATATTCGGATGAATTCCATCGACTTTTGCACTCAACAAGCCCGCGCAATGGCAACGTTCCCCTGCAGTCCATCAAGGAACTACGCCAACGTACCGGAGCTCCAATTGGCGCCGTTAAGAAAGCTCTCGAAGAACAAAGCGGGGATCTGGAGGCTGCTATCGACCATCTGAGAAAGCTTGGCGCAAGTATGGCGGCAAAGAAAGCGCATCGAGAGGCTTCCGAGGATTGGTACGCATTTCCATTTCAGGAGACAGGAAAAGGGCGTCTATTGTCGAGCTCAACTCCGAAACAGATTTTGTAGCACGAACACCCCAGTTTGGTGACCTTCTAAACACAATATCCAAGTCTGCATTGACTCACCCTGGTGATAGCCGCGATGAATGTGTAACCGCAATAGACCCCAAGCAGTTGCTAAATACGGATGATAACCAGCGTCTACTTTTGAACGCTATATCTTCACTCGGCGAAAACATCGTCCTCAAGCGTGCATGCGGAATTCATGTTACGCACAACTGCGCTGCTGTATTCGGGTACATCCACGGCACCGTCGGCGATGGGAACGGCCGGATTGGCACTCTGGTAGCTCTCCAAGGGAGGATATCACAAAAGTGGGACCGCAATTGGCCATGCACATTGCCGCCGCTTCGCCAAGTTACAAATCGTTGGACAGTGTGCCGGGTGAGGATGTCGACAGAGAGCGGGAAATTCTTTTGGAGGCTGCAAAGGCGGACCAGAAACCGGGGGCTAGGGAAAAGCCGATTGATGTTTTGAACAAGATAGTGGAGGGTCGCCTTGATAAATGGTACGCCGCAACTGTACTATCGGAGCAGGAAATGCTCGTCGAGTCAAGCTCTTACAACGGAAAACCACGGAAAGTGGCTCAATATTTGGCCGATGAATCGAACGACTCTAAAGTTTTGGCTATGTGCAGATTTGCAGTCGGTGAAAAGTAGTTGGCATGCGTTTGTTTGTAGGCTGTCTTTGGTAAAGAGTAGCTGTACTTGTTGGTAAGCGAGTGGATGTGCATTTGCAACCAGTTTTGCAGTAACAGTAATATTGAACAGTTGACGTAACTATTTTGTTAGGAAAGAGTAGATGTCACTATTGCGGGCGGGAAGGGCATAGTTAACTACACTTGGGCAATCCGGAAGGTGACAACTATAGTCATAACAACCGTTCATTTCACAAAATTTGAAAGAACGTGAGTCGCAAGGGGAACAGCAATCGAGGTGGACAATATTACAACATGGTACCGATAATAAGGACAAGAATGGGAACAATAGCGCAATTCCCGTCCCATCCTCATAATCCTCACCTCGCCCTTTGCCCCAAGCAATAAACCCCGATTGGACCCCTGCCAACACCACCTTCATTATACATCCTCACCGCCATCTCTTACATCCCCAACGCGCAGATTATTCTGTACCTATTCCCGACGAATCTACCCGATATAGGTTTCCATATCGCTATTCACTTGGCGTAGAATTTTACTCAATTGTGCGCAGTGCTTGCTATGCTTAATGAGACGAATATAGCAAAGGTCTCAATGGGCACAATTGTAAACCATCGCAGTGAGATAGAATGGGGGGTAGAAGGGTGTGGTAACAGTTAACCAGCATGGAAGTCTGCTATAAAGTGACATTCGGTTTCATCCTGCCAGGTCATTTCAAGATTGCACGGCAATCCCTCGAATCAAATCCTCCGTCGCACATACATCGGCCAGTTCGCGGCCTTTGTTGATTCGCTCTGCTTACATAGGCTTGAACGCGGTGCTGCATAAGTTAGTAGAGGAGTTTTGGCTTATTCTGACAGCTGACTTTTATGCAAAAGAGCATTTGGTGGTTACACCAAACATAGGTTTCACACATTTTGCTACCTGTTCAAGGCCAAGGGGATCTTGCTGTCTTGACTCAAAAAGATGATCAAAGGCTCTAGATCAGATGCAAGTGATTCATACTAAAAGTATCAGCTTGAAGTTATTCCGTTGCAACTTTACTGCATTTAGCATTTGTGGATACTGAAAACATAAACGGCTAGAGAACCTGAAACGTACCGAACAAGCCGTATAAGTAGACGCAGGTCAAGTCTTCCAGTAGGGCACAAGCAAGGGCAACATATCCAACTCCATCGTCACACAGCCACCCACAACTTCATCAAAGTTTCTAGTTTTCAAACATCCACCGGGAATACTTTTCACGAACCGTTTGCACTCTTCCAAATTCCCTAGTCTCATTCCAGCACCAGCAAATATGAATCTCAAAGGAGCAATCTTGAATAATTTGCTTCCTAGTTCAGGCGCTCAACTGATCGCGGTCCCGGTCAACCCCACCACCTTGCCCAATCGGAACCCCATAGCCGTTCAAACCGACTGACCGCTGTAAAAGACAGTGAAGAAAGGAAAGCATGGTAACGAGCTTAAAATTAGCACGGAAGCAAATCAGGAAACTGACCGCAGTATCAACAGTTTTGCATTATCGAACGAGAAACTGAAAACACGGCGAACAAGGTGGACTCTGTGAGACGAACTACGGCACGAACATTTCCTAATATGGGAAACAAGGAATCACAGGAACCCGACAAGAGCCAGGTACCATCCCCAGCCTGTGGTGTCGAAGCTACTGATCGTCTGTTGATACCATTATCCAATTTCCCATCCTCCGCTGTGGAGCCTGCGACATCAAGGACCCCACTGCCGGCCGTGCCTCTAGTTTCTTCCTCAACTCCCGCTGGAATGTTAATCAACCTGAATGTGTATCCTTCCCCAGGGCGGATCCCGAGGAGTTTTCAGAGCTCGAACCTCACGGCTACTCGAATGTCTCCTTGGAAATAGAAGGAGAGTATGGGTCCTTCCCGAGTCCACCGGCGCAGGCAAGTCAGTTGTATGAATCGATCGATTTGTCGCTATCTTCGACCGCAGAGCCCACGTGGAAGAATCGGAGCCACAACCATTTTCGTATCTTCCACTGGAGTATGACGAGTTTAAAGACTCTGGGTACAACCCGTGGACAGCGATTTATATTTATGTGAGACGCCTCTTTCTAGAGCATTGAGGGGATACCAGTCAAGTCTGTTTAAAAGTTTTCCTTCCTCGCGCAACCGTCACCAAATTGGCAGTCACGACACATTTGACACGTACAGATGGATTAACTTTAACATGACATCAACCTCAGTCCTTTCTCTACATATCTGAATTCCACATGGCTTTACCACAACGTATCGGTAGAGTAGATAATCGTCACAGGTAAACAGATCGCTACAACATATTGAGAGAGTCCCACCTTTGTAAGCTCTGCGAAATGGTTTGCTGAACAACTGTTTAATGTACCCAAAGTATCAAAAATACTGACGCGCATGAGCCGAAACCCGTGCTTGAGTTCACTCTTGTTTCTTTCCAAAAGGCAGGGAATCTTTGGCAAACCAAACTTTGGCAAACCAACACTAGGCAACTCGATATTTGGGAGATCTGGCAAGGCCGGAAGCTGGACCGGGCCAACCTTGGGGCCCACCTTTGCCACGGCCGCAGCCGCAGGTACTGGTGCTCGACGAGTGACGGACACACGCGGACGAGAAGTGCCATTGTCTAACGTCAAGGGGACGGCGGTGGGAGTGACTGGTACCTGCCCGGCAATAGGAGATTCGGAGTGAGTGGGGTGCTGGCATCCAAGGCCTTTGACAAGACTCGCAAGGCAGATTTTGCCTCCTCTAGATCCTTTTCAATCGGGACAGGGTATCATTCTCCATCTGCTTGTGGAACCGCTTGTAATCCGACGACTTGCACCCAGCCTCGCCAAAGCACTCTCATCATCTCCCATGACCTTTGCATAGGGATTGAGCATCAAGGGATCACCGGGAGCAAAAGCACGCCACGGTTTACGACCGGGCCCAAATCGGCAGCCATTTCACGAAACGGGGACAACTGATCGGTCTGCTTGATGTCCTCTTTGCCAATTCAAAGTCATACTGAGCCTGCAACGCCTCGACATTGCGCTGCAATGCCGAAACCTCCGCCTGGGACACAAAGGCCGGGGTAGGAGGCAAGGCCGGGTCCGGTACGGCATACCAGTTGGGAGCGGTGGTCTTCAACGGAGTATTCTCGGCAACATGTTCATAAGGAGTTGTCTCATCAGTGCATAAGCGGCAATGCGGTCACAAAACTGCTTGCCATCCGAACCATTATAACCCGAGAGGGCGGCACCGCCCATAGCCTTATCGGAATTGGCCCATCCTCCCTTCAAGGCGCATTGCTTGTTAAACGAATCACACGGTGTATAAGCGCCACGGAAGCGCAAAAACGGGATGTTATCGTCGCCAAAGACGGAGGAATACTCTTCAGAATCGATGTAACTGTCAATATCGGCATCGACGCCACGGGCACAATAGGTGGCGACATGCTGTGAAATCTCCTCTTGCGAGTCAGGAGCCCTGCCCAACAAGTGCATAAAATTGAGTTCGATAAAACGATACTGGCTGGCACCCTCGAAGAAACGGGTCTTGTATGCGTTGCTCTTTGCGCAGCACGGACGAATCACGGGCGCTGAGTGTGCCCATTTTGAACTGACTCTCTGGGATGGCCAATTCTGCACGTTCCTCCTCCATGAGATAGGCGTTGCCAAAGATTTGGCGGTAGGCGGCACGAATGGCGACTTGAAGATCATCGCGGCGCGGTGGATAGGTGACGGTGGGTTGGAAGGGGCCGAGTACGTAGCGGGAAAAGCTGTAGGCGGATTGGGATTGGGTGTCGAGACCGTCGAGAATCTTCATGGTGGTGGGGGAGGGATGAGGGGAGGAAGGTTGGTTGGAACATGTGGAGGGGATGGGAGGTGGTGAGAAGTTGTCCAGGTGGGGGTGAAGATGGATGAGGAGCGGGAGGGGGAAATGGAAACGGCAGCTATGAAAGTGAGCATGATGGATGTGACGGTTTTGACGACTGTTTTTGTTTTGTGAGAGGGAGATGAATGTGTTGGGGAGAAGGGATCTCGAATGTGGTCGAAGAGGCGCGGCAATGGAACTCGACAAAGGCGGGTGAGGGCAGTGGTTGGGAATAATCACGTAGACTCCTTTTACTGTACTGTACAGTACAGTACAGTACAGTAGTGTACAGTAGTGCAGCTCTGAAGGGTTGGCAGTGGTTTCAATACTTGAATGAAAAAGTGCTCCAGGTCCACCCACTGCGCTGGGGTTCAAGGGAGCTCAACAAATCTGCGGGTATCAGAATCACACTGCAAAACAGATTGTTAAATTGCTAAAATTGTTCACTCTGCACTGTACAGTGAACAATTTGTCGCTGCGCTTCATCCTCTTCCAGTAGGGTTTCCATTCCCTGATCCGGATCTAGAGCCACTCGATCGCGATTGCAACTTTTGTACTGTACTGTACAGTACATTGCTCGTGCACCGGATCATAGGATCACAATCGAATCGTCCGATCGTCCAATTGTCCAAATGCTTCAATGCCAACCGAAATTGACTCGGATCATGACAATCCAATGCTCTGCCGTTGCGCTATTGACATTCCCAGACAAGGTCACCGCTCCTTTTATCTACAGCCTCCTCTCCCCATCAGCGCCATGACTCTCTCCTCCTCCCCTCGCCCGCCTTTCTCCCCTGTTCTCCCATTCTCTCCCGTCGAACCACTCACCTCTTCACTTTCTCCACCCTTCCACAACTTGTTCCACCTTTGTCTCCCCACATGCTTTCCCCAATCCCTCTCATCCATCCCATCGCCCTTGTCCCCGTTCCCATCCCCATCCCAATCCTCACTCCCGTACCACTCGAACCATATCCATGAATTCCACAGATCCTAAAGTCGCTCTCATTACCGGTTCCTCTCGTGGTATCGGTCGTGCCATTGCCGAATCCCTCGGCTCTGCCGGTTGTAAAGTCGTCGTCAATTACTCTTCAAACTCCGACGCCGCGGATCAAGTCGTTGAAAAAGTAAAACAATTGGGCGGTGATGCACTCGCTGTTCAAGGCAACGTTGCGGATCCCGATCATGTCGCCACTTTGTTTACTAGTGCCGTCGAACACTTTGGCAAAGTCGATATCCTGGTCAATAATGCCGGAATCACCAGGATACCTTGATGTTGCGTATGAAGCCAAATCAATGGCATGATGTCATTAATCTCAATTTAACTGGTGTTTTCATGTGTACCCAGACCGCCGCAAAGCTCATGATTAAGCAGCGCAGCGGTAGAATTATCAACATCACTTCTGTCGTCGGTCTCATCGGTAATCCAGGTCAAGTCAACTATGCCGCCGCAAAAGCAGGAGTCATCGGATTAACCATGAGTGCCGCAAAGGAATGCGCCGCAAGAGGTGTCACTGTCAATGCCGTCGCTCCGGGATTCATCAACAGTGATATGACCGCACAATTGACTTCCATGGATCAAATTAAGAAGATGATTCCTATGAACCGCTTTGGTGAGGTCGACGAGGTCGCCGGCTTGGTCAAATATCTCGCCTTGGACCCTTCCGCCGCATACGTTACCGGCCAGACTTTTGCCATTGATGGCGGAATCGCTATGGGTGCCTAGTTTTTATGTCGTGCTGCGGTTTGCATCTTGTTGCCACCGTTGCGGTCGCACATTCCCGGCTTAGGGGCGCTTGTAGCTTGAGTTCATTGCACTTTGCAAGGGGTCCTTGATTGAAAATCCACCGCAGCTTTCACAAGGGTTTGGAGCATGGCGAACGTCCCCGTCAGGGCCCAAGTAAAGTTTTGTCGTCTTGCTCACTCGGCGTGATATGGTTGAGTGTGTTATGGGAGACTCGATCCGCATCGTTTTGGCAGTCAATGTCATGTTGATGTCAGTATGTTTGCTATCTTGACATTTATTCAGTCAAATGCCTGTGGGAGGTCCTACGCAACTGCAGAAGCCAGATGCAAGCTCACCGTCAAAAAGTAAACTAACAGGTCTCTTGCGGTAGCAGCCTCGCGGGAAGAGGCACATAACCAGTTGACAAATTTCCGACGCTTTAAATTTCAGACATGAGCAAAATGCCGTATCAAACATTGCCAGGATGGTGTCAAATGAAAATTACCCAAACCATCTCAATTCTATGTTCACAGTGTTTCTGAGCAGGACCTCGGACACGGTTCCAATTTCCTCGCAGTCCAGGCGAAACGCCCTCCTTTACATACGCACACCAGGACTACCCTCGCGGGTTGCCTTTCAAAACCGATTTTGTTGTTACCCAGTTCCTCACGGGACATGCCCGATCCTCCCTCTCCGCGCATTATTATCGTTGGTGGTGGTAAATCGGCGCCTCAATTTCCTACCACCTCGCCTTACTCGGCTGCCCCTGTACCATCCTAGAACAACACTCTGTCGCCTGCGCAGCTTCCGGAAAAGCAGCTGGCTTCCTCGCCAAAGACTGGGAACGACTCAACCCCCCTCCGAGCACTCACCCGTCACTCTTTCGAACTTCACAAAAACTTTGCCGCTTCCGTCCCCACTGTGTCCATTACAGGCCCCTAGAGGCATACTCCGTCTCGCTTATTCATTTCAATCAATCGCCCGCTCGAAACACGCAGGAGAAATACAACATTCGAGGTCTCTCCGCTGGCTGAACGGCGCTGCCAGCGTTTCAAGCGCACCACATTGTATCGGGACGAAAGCGACTACTGCACAGGTGCAACCGAGGCTCCTCACTCACGCCTTGTTACAACAGGCGAAGCAACTCGCAGGGTCCACAGTACGGCTTGCGCGGGTGGAAAATGTCAGACGCGCGGAAGATGACGCTTGTTGGAACGTGTGTGCACTTGATAAGAATACAGAAGAGGTCAATATGCTACGGGCGGATGTTGTCGTGTTTGCAATGGGACCTTGGACCAGTAGGGCACGGGCTTGGTTCCCGCAAATTCCAGTGATTGAGGGGCAAAAGGCGGCGAGTTTAGTGGTGACAGTAGGGAAAAGTGTTGGGGAAACGGCTTTGTTTATGGAGTATGAGGTGGAGGGAGGAGTGAGGGAGGTAGAAGTGTATCCTAGAGAGGAGGGAGAGGTTTATTTGAGCATGAGTTCATACTGAGGAAGGATGGCCGAGCCTGGGAAGGTACGGGTACATGAGAGAAATGTGAGGAGTTGAAGGAGGTTGCGAGTGGAATAAGTACTGAACTTGGGAGGTGGTACAAGGGGATGGTGAGGGTGTGGAGGCACAAGCCTGTCATTTACCTGTAAGCGAAGACGGATTGCCGGTAATTGGACCTCTGGAAGGAGTGCAAGGGATCTGGGTAGCGACTGGACACTCTTGCTGGGGCGTGTTGAATAGTATGGGAACTGGGTTCAGCGTCGCGGAAATGATCGTGAAGGGGACGAGTGAGATCGATCTGAGTCCATTCTCGCCGAGCAGATTTGGATGAGGCCCCTGATTGTTGATGGTGCGACGAGATCCATAAACCTTGGGCTACTTGCAGGATGATGCGCGACCTTTGAGAAGGTCTAATCGACTTCAAAGAATTTTCTAGCTTGATGCTCTCGTGCAGCTGAACAGCGATGCGTCAAATTCGGTGCAAGTTTCGTTACTAACGGAGCACGTCGCGAAGAGTGCAGAGGCGCAGTCATTCATGAAATATATGCTACAAAAGCGTTGCCTGTTCATAGAGGGTTATTTCGTTGGGGGAACTACGCCTCCGTCAACGAGCACCTAGCACGGTTATAGAAGGGAGTAACTGCAGCTGACTGGTGACCGAATCCAAAGCGCTCTGTCCCCATAGCTTGTAGAATCACCCTGCTGGTTCTGCAGACCTTCCAAACGAGACGTTCAAGCAGCTCTTTTCAACTCATTTTGTTGATTCGGAATTCGACAAGGTATCAAGTGCTCTAGACGCGCCGGAATGACCCTTGCTAGCAGCTTTCTTGTACCACATCTTTGCTTCATCACGTTTACAGCAATTCCATCGCCTAATTCGAGGCACTTGGCCAGACGGTACTGCGCAAAATGATGACCCGCTGACGAAGCCTGTTTCCAATACTCTATAGCCAGCTGGATATTATTCCACATCTGGTCCCGATAGTTGAAAAAGTGACATCCAAGCTGATATTTCGCTGGTGCATTGCCTTGCTCTCCAGCCCACGTATAAAGTTCCAATGCACGCCTAATATCCTTCTCAACCCCATCTCCTCTGTAGTAACATTCACCCAGTCTGTACTGACCAGACGGGTATCCGGCTTTTGCTGCTATACGATAAAGATCCGTCCCTCGTGCAACGTTCTTTCCAACTCCATGGCCAAAGAAATAGCAATCTCCCAGGTTGACCAAAGAGGGAATATTGCCATATCCGACTCCAATTTTGAAATGACTGAGGGCTTGCTGAGCATCCTTTTTCCTGCCATTCTGCCCAGCGAGATGCTCTTTCCCTATGGACTGCATCAGATCGCCGTGATCATTTTGGGCTTTTGAGTACCCGCCATCCTCAACAATTCTTTCCAAGGCTCTTCTTACAAGCGTTGCGGAGGTCTCACCTCGGCTCGAGTTGACAAACACTTCTGGGCCAAAGCTCGTAGTCGGAGGTTTTTGACATTTCCAGGTCGCAGCCGTACGTACCCGCCATCATCCATGCCACCGCGCTTTTTAGCACGGGGATTTTCATCCTGGCCTGCTCCGGGAAGCTCGTTGTGAAGGTTCTCTTCGGAGAACAAGAAACATATCAAGGCTCCCAAACTCCAGATGTCCCATAGAGGGCCGTCGGACTCATTGGCAATGTATCCCTCTGGTGGCATATGTGCCGGAAACGCTTCTCTGGTTGAAGAAAAGAGTGCTCGCAATTCTCTAGAATTGGTACCGTTGAACCCAATGTCTCCTATTTTCGCCCTGCCAACAAACTCCCCCTGTACGCTCCGGAGAAAGACATTCTCAGGCTTGAGGTTCAGGTGCCCAACTCCACGGGAATGCAGGTACTCGACCCCGCTTGCAACATCTCGAAGCACTGACACTCTTGCTTGGAAATTAGATAGCAGACCGTTTCCAATTGCGGTACGCAGGTTAAATGGCATATACTCCGTAACAGTAAATGCACAGTCGGAATTCCAGTTCAATTCTCCCTCAACATGAGGCTGATATCCAATATGAGACCAGTATGCACCGTAAAACTTCAGAATGCAAGGGTGATCCATTTCGAGGAGAAGAAAAGTGTGGCGTATGACTGCATGATGCAAATTGCTTGCCTTCAAGCGTTCAGCGATGACTTTAACAGCGACTTGGCCGACACGGGAAACAAACCATTGCTATTGCGAAGCACGACGGAACCTCGAAAGGCTCGAGACGCACCTTGTTTGCCGAGATCAATATGGGAAAAAATAGTTATATCAGATGGGTTGAGACGACATTTCTTGCGGAGGCTATCCAAAGCAGAGTGATGGTGTTGAGGTCTGCTACAGCTAAACTGGAATTTGCGACATTTGTTGAGCATCGATGAATAGTATTTTCAATTTTGGATACGACCTAGTACATCTTCATTCTTATTATGAGTAATTAAATGATTTCTCTCGTACACAGTTGGGAGACGGTTGGTTTGATCGATGTGAGTGATATTTGCTTCCCTTTGAGAGTTTGAAGTCCGATTGGCAGGTAGCTTGGGATACTTCGGGGTATTGATTACAATCTTTGCCGAAATTTGTTCAAGGTGGTTCTCCATGGCGGCGATGTTCTGTTGGAGGTCATGGATTGCTTCCAGAGTGGTATGTGCTTGTGAAGCAGACTGATGGTTTGAAGATGTGAAAAAGCCGAGAAGGTCGAGATCATGTTGCAAATATCAACTTCGTCCGTAAGTCTTTGGATTTGTGTTGAGATATTATTGGCATGAACAAGTTTCCAGATTGGACGAGAGCTAAGAAGATGATGTTTCTTGGAGCTTCGTGGCAACGCCCTGGAAATGAACTGAAATGCGTGTAAACGCGGAGCCCCAGATCGGAGAAGATAGATCAATGGAATGAGAATTGTTGAGGAAATGAAGGGTATCGCGAATGGAAGAGAAGCGAGATAGGAGCATTTCGAATTCGAATGGGTTATGTTATAGGACTCAACGGTATGCTTGATGCAGGACGCAATCTGAATGGCATAGTCGACAGTACTGATAGCGAAGCTGATGGCCTCCATGAGTTGCAGATGGTGATGCTTTGACCGGATCCAGTGAGTCGGCAGGGTCGAACTTGGCGGATGGTGGTGAACATTTATTTAAGTCCTGACTAGTAAAAGCCACCTAGATGGTGAACCGATGAGAGAAGCCTGTTGATGGAAATTTCAAGAGCACACAAGGAAGGTAGTTATAAATGCATGGTCCAAAATATCTACAACATATGATGAAATTGAGTCTAAGACTACACATTCACGAAAAATGTGGGTTACGTCTTTATCATTCGAAGTTAACGAAGTCTCACAAGTTGTCAACTGAAATTCGGCGAAGCAGGGCAGCCACTCGCTTGTTTACTGGTTGGAAAGCACAAAAATCAGGAAAGGACCTCCATCAGTCATCGAAAAAGAAATTTACTCAAGTACAGTACAGTGCTGCATTTACGATCGCTAGATTACCAAGCTGTTTGCAGTTGACCACTCTCCTTTTGGCACGGATATATGCACCTTTGTTGAGAGCAATTTGTGAAGAATAAGTGGGCGTGACCGACAACGGGGGGGTTGAGGTTTGGGCCGGCGGCGGTTGAAAGCGGTTTCAGGCCAAGTATTAAAGCAATGCCAGTAAAATGAATTGCTACCGGAGGGGAAACGATGTGAACAAAGCCAATCTATCTCCCGGGTGCCATTGTGGCCATTCTTCCCCAAGGGACGACAACTCCTCCTCCTGCGTGCAACTGACTGCGAAGACGACGAACCCAGTCTCTTTACCTCCTACCTCCACCGCGCTTACGCACCACGTCTGCAAAGGGTTTTGTGTGCTCTACTAATTAAAGGTGTAGGACGACTATTTCCCGAGACAGGGAGGGGCAAGTCTATGTATTGGAGGTCTGCAAGGGAGAAGAGTCAGGCGGGCTATCTCACAAGTCTGGGTAAGACCAGCCGTAAGACATGCCGAGTATGCACAAAACCGTCGCCGCAGCTTTTTTTTTGCATGAGGACGAATCGCACCAGCCCACAAGTCTCATGGCTCGCACGTCGACGAGCCTGGCTACTTCTGTCAGGATCACGAATGCGTCGGGTGCTACCTCCAAAGTGGATCTTGGCACTCGGATCAGTGGGGACCTGGCACGCGTGATGACAAACTCTTGGTACCTTCTGAACTTTGAAGCTTTCGCGGCGTTCAGAGATGTCAAGGGTGGAAACATCGAGGCCGTGTGTTTGAGAGAGCAAAAGATTCAAGACTGTGATATCTGGCCTCGTCCACTGGGACGAGGCTCCGTGACCGGGTGCTGAGCGGTCTTTGCCAAGTCCGATGTGAGAATTGTAACTTGGCGGTCCCGACGATCGATCTGCTCTCGCCCTTACGGACGTTGCATGAGATGGTCACCGAAGATGTTCAGGGTTTCCGGCATTTGGTCCTGGGGCACGGTGTGTTGGGAGCGAAGCTGCCCGACAGTAGTATTGAAACCGGACCGAGAAGGCTTTGGGATCTATTTGTCTTTTAGGGCCCGGGCATGGTGCATAGTGTATCCATTGTTTAGCACCAGGGAGGCCCGTCGACCAGCGAAAACCTTGTCTCTTGCTGTCGCCAGGGAGTATGCGTTCCTGGGCCGCTTCGTGAATTGCATCCGTGAGCTTCTTTTGCGAATTGGATTGTTGGGGCAAAAGGCGTTGCAGGGAACTACTTTCGACTGCGGACATGAAGCAGACCACACCCTCTGCGCGTCAACTTCACCGGTATGTACTAGGCGCTTGTACCGAAACCGATAACATGGAGCGGCCGAGAATGTCAGCAGCGGCGCAAGTGCTCTTGCGGGAAAAGCGGCGGCGATGCCGGGAATGTGCTGTATCTTAACGATTTGGTTTGCTAAGAGTTTACACCAAATAATTTCTTTATACCAGTAGAAGGCCTGCAATATTGCTCAAAGAGCGGTGCTAAGTAGGACTCGGAGGGGAAGCTGAGGAGTCCTCGCTTCAAAAGACAGTTTTTCGAAGCCGATCAGGGTTTAGCACAAATACCTTCAATCTTCCTGGGAACGCGACTTCGGTCTTAGAGGTTTGAGAGCTGTCCTAGCGCGAAATAAACCAAGGATCAGGGCTGTCTTGGGCTACGCGTGGGCGTTTTGGGGGATCATAAATTTGGGCGAATTCCGTGCACAGCATCGAGGAGGAGAGCTTAGAAATGCATAGAACGCTACCATTCTCTCCTGTCAAACCCCTTGAAATCAGCAGCACAGAAGAAACCTTTTTGAACCCGCAAAATCAGGGCGTGACTGAAACACACTGTTGGGCACGAGAAATAAAACGGAACGGGTTACAGTAAATGAGTTCAGCACAAGGTCGCGTCTACAACGCGATGCAATTTGGTTGACATGTGCGGCGTCTGTAATATGTCATGCCCGCAAAACGTAGCATTTAGTCAACCGATTCAAACTTGATTTCTAGTGACTTTGTAATATTACACAAGCATACATCAGTGATAAAAGTCGAGTAATCTACAAACACTTCTTTCCGCCTGATCCAGCCTGTTCCTCAGACACGTGACATGTCGCGTTTAAAGGAGGGCAACATGCTCTTGAGTGTCCCGTTGAAGGGAGACATCAGAGATCGCAAGATCGCGGACATCCTGAAAATAGGCCTATCTTTGTAACGCAAAATGTGCAGTCGGGAATTACTGTGTTTCACACGAACTCTTCAATAAAACCATAACAAAGAAGTTAACCAATATCAACGAGACCCGGCTCCAAGCGGAGAAAGAATGACCAACTGATATGCACCAAACAATTCCATGAATCTCTCCTCAATCCAAGCTTGGCCCACAAGTCCCTAAATTTCCCCGCGAACACGTGTTCCAGGGTCTTGTCACTGGTGTATGAATTTACTTTCGAATGTATGGTGGGTGAACCCGAAATCCTTCGACCGTGCAGTCCAGCTGCTTTGTGGCGCTGAGCGGTAATTTTACATTTGCTTGACAGCCACTCTGCGGGGTTTAGCCAACACCTGTATTTCAGTAAATGAGACCCCCTTTCTCCCCTTTTACAAAAAATCCAACCACACGGCGAATACATATCGATTTTCAACTTCATCTTGAATTATAATGCATAGTTATATAGATGAACAGGGCATGTATGCTATTAGTTTTGATTATGTGTGGATAAATTCCTAGCGTTACTCATAATTGCCTTAATTGCGTTTTAGACGCTATTTGCAGCTCAAAACCACTTTGTCAAATATGATGAAATTGTTGAACGGTAAGATCATTTCTTGCAGCCTAAATGAAAGGAAAGATGCGGATTAGCCTTTTTTGTATGACTGAAGGAACGAAGGGGGAAATTTGGGTGTTTTTAATCCATGAAAAATATGGTCAGCTGTTCCCTGAGGGATGTCGTGATGTGGGTAAAGGCTTACAATGTAAAGGAATGGCGGGAAGCCGTCAGAACGCTAGAAAACTGGCTGGAGGCCGGCCAACAGGCACGCCGCATTGGATCGCTGCCGCTGCGGCATGAAGGAACTAAGTGAAGTATATGAAGCGTCGACGTGTCGTGAGTTTTAAAGCAGAGAGGGGTAGAGTGGCACTACCAGGTGACTCTGAAGAAACAGTTTGATTGTTGCTGGTTGGCCTTGGTCAATACAGTGCTGGTCAGTTGGTTGCTTTCTTTTTCCAACTCTAGCCCATCGACGGCAATGACTATCCAAAAGCCCAGCACCGTAGCTTGGCTCCACCATTCCCGTTGAGGAGTGTCTACTGTGAAAACAATATTTTCGAGTATCCATAAAATGCTATGGTACAGTATTAGACCCTTTACATCAATGTCAAAAGTACTGGAGAATCATATACTATACTTACATACATAGTTCATCTAGTGTCTATCCGTTACATTTTGGAAAGGTAAATGTTTTGGAAGCTCGAAATTTTTACTGCAAAAAAAGGTTTCTTGTGTTAAGTTACAGTACAGTATTTTTTACTATACATGAGCCCTCGTTTCTGAAACCCCCTACGATAATACGAACTATATTTCCTTCCAAAATGAAGTCGTTTTCACAACTCCTTGCCTACTTTGGTGAGGGAAAATTGCTCTAGCCTTAACCGAGGTCAACAATCTTGAAAAGCTTGTTTTGATCGTCCATCTACACTCATGAACTAATGCGGAGGACAAGAAATGCGCCGAGGTAAAAAAATTTGTATTGAAAAAGAAGTGCTAAAAGTAGTCCTCATATGAGGACAACGGTCCAATAGACACCAGGGTATCCCTAATGCGTTATAGGATAACTAATATAGTTATCCTAGTGCGTTTTCCAGCCTTTTCAAAAACGACGGTTACACGCATTAGTACAAGTATACTTATCCCCCCTACTTATCGTAACAATTAAAATTAGGCCTACTTTGGATCGCGCAGGGTGGCCAAACGAAGAGCTAAAATGTCCATTAGACACCAGATTCATGATTTGGAAGGTCTACGGAATTCGTCCGATCTTCATTTGTAAAAATTGGACCAGTTGCGCCGAAAACACGCGTGTTTCTTTCTCCAGGCCTCACCAACGTCAAGCATGGATTCTTTACAACTCAACGAGACGACAATACAACTAGTTGCAACTCAGGAATCAATCCGGGGGCCTTCAACAGTTGCTCAGTACAACGTGGAAGTGTTAGATGGGACTCAATGCGACAAACCACGAGAGAATCATCCAAGTCGAGGTTGTAGTACAACAGTAGGAAGAAGAAAGCGGCGTGGACGAGGATAAATATCTACTGGAAGGGGAAGAGGGAGTAGGAGAGGAAGAACAGGTCGAAGAAGACGCAAAGCGTCTGGTATTGACCCAACTCAAGGGTGGACTTTTGGTTAGCAAGGATTGCTCAGACGTAATGATGGAAAAGGAATTCGCAGATTCAGTTTTAAAAAGACGCGCGAGGAGTTTGTGCCAAAAAACTGTGGCAGAGATGAGGTTACGATGCAATGTTAGGGGATCATTCCGACGCAATGGGGATTCTTGGTGCGCAATGCTAATGGTTTTTTGAAAGAGCTTGAAGATTGGTTAAACGATTACCCTAAGCTAAATAACCATAATGAAGAGGTTTCACCGTTGGACATTTATCGCTATGCTGCCGTCCTTCTTTTCTAACACCCTACTGGTAATAGAGATGGGCAGACTCACTGCAACAGAAATAGAAAACAGTAGAGAACGAGGCAGTACAGTCTTACTGCAAATAGACGGGAACACCGCAGATTATAGTTTGCCCGCCTCCTTCATTCTCTGTCGAGCATATTTACACAAACAACATAACTATTTGTAGAAACGTAAGGAACGTAGAAATTGATGCCTATCACCCCGAGCATACAAGATAGAATTGCATGGAATCACGTTAAAGCAGGCAAGAGCAGGCGGGCGCCATAGAGATTCAAATATACAATCACAATTTCATGGGCAAGCAACAAGCGGACATTCTTGAATGATGAAGCAATACTGAAGTGACCAATATTGATATTCCTTCCCTTTTGGCCATAGTTATTTTCGCAGGAATTGGACTCGACCAGATTTTCAGAGTCGATATTGAGTCGTCCATTGAAGAGTGTAAGCTGAAGTGCTTCTGTAATCGAACTATACGATTTAGAAAGTGGATCAGCAAGGTTCACACTACCAGGTACCCAAGTTATCTTATTCAAGTTTCCAATCTGGAATTTAAAGCGAATGCATGCCACGTCTCCTTTAATCGATCTATCGATGGAACTACTTTGAGTAGACAGTGAGGAAAATAGATCTTTTGAATCTAGGCAGAGCTCAATATAACATCAATTAGAAGCAGTTACTCGTAAGTGTGAGCAATCATCCTATCCTCATCAATTGCTTCCGAGGATGCGAAGATTTCTGCCGCAGGTGTACTCTTTACTGGGCGCTTTGATTTATGTGATATCCAAGATATCGCATGAAAGATATATTACTTGGCATGTTCAACAATCAAAAGGCCAGCTAACACACCGATCTGACCATGATCAACAGGCTTAGAGGCATTGGCAAATACGAGAACAGAAACCTTGGGCTCAGCAGTGTCAGTAAGGCGATGGTAGCATATGGTGGTTCGCAGCCTCTTCAACTTTCTGAGGGCATTGAATTGATAAACTATATGAGAGACACACGTTATAGAGGCCTTTTGCTGTAAATAAGACGCATAAAAAGAACAGAACGGGGAGGCAGGTGTTCCGATCCAGCCGAGGGACGAGTCTTTTGAAGCAAAGTACGACTTCTCAATATCATTTACAGATTCGGAGAACTGTTTATGACGACCTCGCGAGAGGATTTACTCAGTCAGGGAGTTTAACTTGTCGTCAGCGTCGGTTCTGACAGTCATGTCGTCGGCTTGACACGTGTTGATGCCGAAGAAGCGCATTGCACCAGGACCCGAGGAGGTAGTTCCAAGCTTGAATTTCTGACTGAACGCCTCAATGAAGTTCTTATCATTTTCCGCAGCACCAGCTGATTTAATATCATCCACAACCTTGGCCACAATGAGAATCAATTTCCCATTTTCATGTTTGTAGAATAGTTGGGGAATTTGTTGACACTGCGTTAGACCGAGATCCGAAATGACAGCTTTGGACTGAAGTTGCCATTTTGCGTTTGAATTTACCAACCCATAAGCCGCAGTCAAAAGGAGGCACATATGGGTGCTCTTCATCCCTCTCTCCCTGGGTGATTTAACGTACACGTCACGACCAGCATCAACGGCCTGCAAAAGAGCTGATTTAAAGTCTGCTTTGTGGAGCTTTCATCCGAATAATGGTCCTCCGAATTGATTCCACCATTCGGAGGACAGACGGAGGGCAGGTCGAGCAGTCTGAAGAGATCTCAGTTTTAAGATCGTCCTCGTTTCTATGAGGCGCAATTATCGCATTGAGATTGAGAGACCTGTCATCTGCACGCTTCCATTTATACAGAACATGACTGTTAAAGGAATTTGCGCGTGGAAAAATGTCATGCTTAGCGAAAATTTTAACAGTTTTCAAAAAAAACTCCTCCTCAGCATCATATGCTTTCATAAATACAAATTCCTCGAATCCTTGAGCTTGATGCTTCAAGAAGGGCTTTTTTCCAAAGTACTACATCATCTAGGCAAGCATATCGGGCTCAGCATCTGTGACCGTGGGAAAAACAGACTCCAGATTTGATGAACTAACTACTGCGGCGTCAAATCGCCATATCTCATTGTCCAGATTAAGGCGTTCTACGCCCTCGTCATCGTAACGTACGTTAACGTCCCAGTGACGGTGCATGGTCTACACAACACCAGGATAATGTGTGTTGTCAGCAGGCCAGAAGACCTGAACACGGTCACCACGAGAAACTTCAGCACAAGACGGAACTTGCTGTTTGGAGGCAACCAAGGCAGCAGCTCCCGAAAAGTCAGCATCTTCATGATGCTCAACAGCAGTATCAGAGCTGTCGAAAACTGTCTGGTTTGAATCGTTACTGGAAGGAAATGCGTTGTCGATTTGTTGATCAACTGCATCAATAGCAGTCTGTACCATATTGACAAGCGACTCCTTAGGAATAGCCAAGCGAATATCCTCTACGGCTACGGTGGCGCGTTTGCCACTTTTAGCTGGAATAATGACAGTGCGTGCATTTTTGTCAATTGATAACACAATTCGAGGATTAGACCACTTCCCTTTCTTACCTATTCCAGTTCGCGTGTAAACTTCAATCATGTATCCGACGGAAACGTAACTGTCGAAAGTAGCCTTTGATCGTAGGATAAGGAGAGCTTGGACTTTGCCTGCAGCTTCTTCTGTGCCTCTACGATATCATCCGAGACAGAACAAATTTCGGATTCTTCAACTGGTTAAGTGCAGCCTTTTGCCATTTCGAACGATGACATAAAATAGTTCCCATATAGATCGTTTGAGACAGCTAGAGCACGCAATGCCAGAACCTCATCCCAATCATCCGGAGAGGTCGCTTGGAGATTTAAAAACACGCTCCTAATCACACCGCGCTTACTTTCCAGAGGATTCTTAGAGTGTCTCTGAGGAGGCACATGGCGAAATTTATCTCACTGTCGTCCAGATGTTTCCGAAAACAGCCAAAAGAAAACGCTTTATCTCCTTGCGCCTGAGAGGGCTGCCTAGACTGAGAAATCCAACAGCTCTCAAGCCCGAGAATGGCATCTTACATTGAAGTAGAGGCACGATGTATGCAGTGGAGAAGCGGGTGACAGCATCCATGCAATGCAGTAGCATCAAATTGTCTAGATAAATGTGATCGACGAAAAGTAAATCATGTAGCTGCTTGGACAGCATGGAAATTGACACCTTGCTACTGGGCTGAGGGGGCACAACCGCGCGGCACGCACGACAGTTGGACACAAGATTTACAACGTAGTACTCAACACACTTATTCCATAGATCATTGCTCTACAGCGATAGACGAATATCGGTAAAATTAGCATGTCCGCAAATATGTTTGTGGACCTTATCAACAATCGCTTTAACATCTTTCCAGAGCCGATCTGCGAGTGTGTTACCGTTAGATCCAGAGAGCACAGTCTCTAGCGAACAGGGCTGGGCAAAGGTAGAAAAGCGGATATAGCTCAGCCGGTCATGGTGGACCATGGAGATGTAGTCAACGTCACCATCAGACCAAAACTGTAGGGCATTTCCGCCAATATGAATAATTTTGGCCTTGTCCGTGACATTTTAACCAACCACCCACTGGTTTGAGCCTTCAAGGACCAGGTGACGGATATATACTCCCTTAGCGAGTCACTACGAGCACCCAAGACCACAGAGCCGAGAATACGACGTGGAAGAATAGAGTGCTCATCCACTTACTGTACTGCGAGTGTGTGTATCCAGAAAGCACGTTTGGGATGGGCTCGAGGTCAATCTCATAATTGCACTCAAAAATGTCAAGCAGAAGCGAAGCTCAGTGTCCCCTATTGCTGAATAGGGGCACCATCGTCTACTAATGGCCCACTTGGGTTGTTGGTGCCGACCACATCAGAGTCATTTTTGTTTCGCAAGAGCTGGCAACCAGATTTGCATTGTTGAAAGAGACCATCTTCTTCCTTGAGCTCTTAGCATTGCTTGAGCTGCTAGCATTGTTTGATTCACTGCCCAATGAGGCAGCATATTCCGCCGCAGTTTTGAAAGATTTTGCACTCTCTTTTAGAGTGCCATTATCATTGTGAGAGTTTTTCCGATGTCCGTATTGACCGCACTCATGGCAAGGTAGATGCTTCAGTGCGGAAAATGACGGCTTTCGATAGCCGCGATTATGGCCCTTTGCATTGATGTGCGTGACGAACTGGACCTTTCACAGGCCGAGCGGAGCTGGCAGTCATATTGGATGCTGCACGTCACATTGCTTGACCACAGAAGCGACTTGCTTGTACGTGAATGCCGCAGATTCGTCGTTTGTAGGGTTTTCAGATAGTCTGCCCTCAGAAGAGGCACAGACAGCAAGGAAGACACTCTCTGTGAATCGTCGATAATGGATTGGTTAGCAGCATCAAATAGTGATGCTGGAGCGGAAGTTTGGTCGTATTCGACAAGAGTTAAACTTTGTCACAGCAGCGGAGAATCGCATCTCAAAGTTTTTCATTGTTTCTGACTGTCTACGACGAGTGGTCAGAAAAGCATTGAATCCATTAAATGGCTCAGATACAATAGTGAGATAATTACACTGATAAACAGCGTTTACAATAAGAGCAGCGCCGTTGGATCGAAGCTCTTCTTTTGAAATTTCGGAACACAGGTCATGGGCCTGTCCATACAGTTGCGACTTTAGGACAAGTCATTGCATCTCGGCGGCAACTTTGTTGGAGTTAGACTCAGGGAGGGAGTCATGGTACTCCTTCCAGTCCTCAAAGCTAGTTTAAAACGCTCCTTATTACCCTTCCGTCACCCCAAGGAGGGCTTTTTGCATCCCATGCAAATCTGGGACGCATCGGTAGAGTATTCGAAAATCGCTGGGCCCACAACCAATACAGATGAGCAGAACCACTGCAACAGAAACAGCAAACAGTAGAGAAAGAGGTACTAAAGTCTTACTACAAATAGACGGGAACACCGCAGATTGTAGTTCGCCCGCCTCCTTCGTTCTCTTTCGAGCACATTTACACAAACAACATAACTATTTGTAAGAAGGTGAGGAACGTAGGAATTGAGGCCTATCAACTCGAGCATACAAAATGGGATCGCATGGAATCATGTTAAAACAGGCAAGAGCAGGCGGGCGCCATAGAGATTCAAATATACAAATCATAATTACATGGGCAAGCAACGAGCGGACATGCTTGAATGATTAAGCAATATTGAAATGACCAATATTGATAACTGGTCTAAGTCTCGACAAGGCAATTCAAATCATGCGCCAGAGTTGCTTTATTCCGCCACCGGTAGAAAAGGTGAGGTTTAGTGCTTATCATGTTTTGGCTTACTCTCCTACGGGAAGGGGTAGAGACGGCTCAAAAAGTTGGAACACTAGGAGAGAAAAAAGGCAACTCTCTGAGTTTGAGGCACTTGCGTTTCGAGAAACCAAGAAGTTGTTCTTCACGCCACTACATTTATTGGCAACGCTAGATGATGATCTATTTGGAACAAGATCGTCTGATAACCAAGTGAAAATGCTAAGCTCCAGGAAGGCCGACAAAGAACGGCATTAAGCGGATGCCACTGCAGATGCACTGTTTCGGGTGGTACTGGCGCTTATATTCAGGAGACGCGGTGAGTTTCAGGTGGAATCTGTACGAAAAACGTTTATGACGTTAATGGATGGTAGAGGCGAGGAGTCGCGAAATAGGTGCATTTTCACTGCTGATCGGGGCTATGGTAAGGAATGATTTATGAATTTGATGAATGAATTCGCTGTTAGCTCGATTTTTCTAATGCCTGACCACCTGCTACGTGTGCATCTGTTTGTAACATCATCTTACCTCAACCCGAGCCGTTACGACGAGGAAGAGGAAGGAGAGTAGTAGAGAACGGACGAGATTGCGGAGGGTGGGCCAAAGGGAGAGAGTAACAACGATCAATTGGTATCCACTATGGATTAACCAGTCGCTCGCCCTGATGATGATCAAGCTGCAGAGAGAAATGCTAGTCAGATTGATTTTGAGAGGAGAGCTTCATTCATCGTTGCTGACGACCCGCTTCTTGGCACTGAATGTTCTATTGCAACAAAGACTGCTCCGGCATTAGCTGCCAATAAAACAGGAAAGGAGGCTCTGATAATGAAGAGGCTTTAATGTTTACTTTGCGATCAATGACAATCGTCAAAGCGCTTTTTGAGAATGGAATGGTATGTATGAAGTACTATCGTTATCTTGCATGTTCCGCAAATGGAATTGCTCTTTTGGACATTGCGGAATGGGGCGGTGATTTGGAAGCAGGTGAAGTAATCGCATCTGTAGAAATCCAAACGCGTGCAGCAGCAACTTCGCTAGGCCGAAAAGTTTGTTTACCGTCAACGGAGCCAATACTTTGCTACGTGGGGGGTGATACAATGAACAAATACATCCCTAAGGAACACATAGCTCAGGTGGTCCAGGAGTTAGTTGTGCTTGGTCTTTGACACTCGATATATGTTGTTGCCGGAGAGTCTGGATTGCTGTACAAAATAATTGCGAAGTGCTCTGAAGAGATCATAGAAAAGTGCCTTCAAGTATTGCTCAGGATCTGCAATCCAACTTTGAGTAGGGCTCATCAACAAGACCAGGACATACCACAGTTTCTAAGTTACACTGTACGAAAGAACTTGATACGAAGACACCGGTTTTGGAGCATTATGGAGAATAGAGTCAAACAAGTGGGCCCTTTTTTCCCTCTGAAGTTATTTAAACATGCTTATCAGAGCTTTTACTCCAAGACCAAGGCAGTAGTAGATGGTGCTACACAGCAAAGATCTATACTCCGATGATAGACATCTCACTTTAAGTGGGAGCAAAAGCCTGTGTCCCAGACGATAAAGAAAGCAATCATCAATGCATTCATTGCATGGTGGATGCACGAAAGGGAGGATTTAATCGAAACAGAGGCAGTTTTACGATCTCTTGATAACTAACGAAATATTTTGAACAAGGTGCAAGCTACAAACGACTTCATTTACGACACATCTCTTGAACTGCCCTCATACGCAACAAATCTGAATTCTATTGTCGCCAAAGACTCTCCTTGTAGAGAGTCAGTGAGAGCTGGAGAGGCTATAAAAGAACAAGAAAAATCAAGGTTGATTTATATGGCACGTAACAGGAAACGCAATCGTTTGAAGTTCTTTAATTCGAAGGATGACCTTGTTCTGCGCCTCTCTGTTCGAGGGCATTCACCTAATCAACTAGATTCAACATTGCATTGCGGTTTACGCGGATTGAAAAGGTCAGATACGGAATCAAGAAGTCACAAATCTTATTACACGTGCTCTATATGCTCCGTTAATCTCTGCGCTCGAATCTATACTGGATTGAGGAAGAGCTGTTTGGGCATCTGGCACTTTACGAAAGATATTTCTCCAAGAGTCATTCCTGTCCCACAGCTCAAAGCTAACTCCAGAAGCACAAGTGGGAATGAATCTGATAGATCAAGGATGCC
The DNA here is from genome assembly GCA_002205965.3 of Kappaphycus alvarezii. NCBI lineage: Eukaryota > Rhodophyta > Florideophyceae > Gigartinales > Solieriaceae > Kappaphycus > Kappaphycus alvarezii. The sequence continues at coordinate 1,509,666 of NADL03000841.1, forward strand.
ATTCAGGTCGGGAATTGTAGAGGGAGGTTCTACTCAGTCAAACGAGGAAGTCCCCACAGTATCTGATTCTGCCGCTTCTAGACGACTGACTCGCAGAAGTGTAGATCTCTCATCTCCAGACGAAGAAAGTGGTATTCTGGCAGGAATAAGACCCCGTAAGAGATCTAAGAGCATAGGTTCTTCGTCAGAACGTTCCTTTCGCAAGCGTAGAAGGGTTGTTGAGGTACTTAAAAAAATCTGTAGGTAATAAACAAAAAATAGGATCTGGATTTTTTATTTCAATCGTTTGGATAAGTATAGTTACCCAAAGTTTTTTGACTCCTTTTTGGAGCTCCATATAAACCAAGTTGGAGAAGTTTTTCTCTGAAACTGTTTATCCGATGGTCACCAAACTTCCACAAACAGTAGGAAATTGTGTCTTATATTAGCCTTCTGAGCGATTCTCGGTAAAAAATAATAACGACGAACTTGTGAGGGTTCAAATGTTGAGAGAAATAAGATTATCCTAAATCTTGGTATTAGGGATATATCAAGCAGAATTAGGACCAAAACAGGAGAAAGGAGCGAGTTTTACGATAAATAGTGATGTAAGATACATGTACCGCGGAGCTTCTCGATGATCATGGTGTATCATTAAGAAATATTTTAAGAAAAGAAAGGATTTTCTGGTATCTAAAATTAATTCTAAATGGTTACATCCTCTGCATATTGGATATGATTTTTTAATGGGCTGGTGAAGTTTAAGGCGCCAATTTGACAGAATTTGTACCATTTGAACGAAAAGAATCAAGAAAAAGCTTTTAATAATAAGAATAATGGACATTGTGACCCTAAATTTGAACCGTGTCCGCGTTCAGCACCAAAAGGATATGAATTTTTTCTGATTACACGGAAAATGTTACCCTCAAGTATCTCCAAAACTTTTTGTATTAATGCAGAGCATGTTTTAGGCCATTCTAAAGATTTTTTTTGCCAAAAAAAACTGTTTTAGAACTTTTTTGCATTCAGGGTACTTTTTTTAAGAGCAGATGTACACTTTATGTTGTTGGGAGGCATAATATTTAATATATTTGCACCTTCAAATTCTCTGTTAAGGTCAAAAAATCTAAAACAACTCCTCTCCGTTCCTTTCTGCAGCCCAGGCTGCTTCAATGCAGACAGATTTATAATGAGGGGTTGCTTGAACGGTAAAATCATCATGATTTATTACAGGAGGAAGCACGAAATGACAATTGAGTGGTTGGCGGATGACTTCTGAGGGATGTCCAAACAAATATTTCCGGGGCCGATGTGCAAAAGAGCTTTGGAATTATATCAGTGCAGTCGATGGTTTTTCGTACATTATGGGTTACGATGATGACATAACTAACTTGTTTGGCGGCCTATGTTTTGACTGTAGATTTCAGAGATATTTGAAAGAATGAAGATAGGTTCCAGTAAACTAAAAATATGCAGGCATGAATTTTTGCTTCTCAGTTGATTTTGTTTTGTAGTGCAGCAGTTGGGTGAGGTAACTCATGAGCGGAAAGATAAGGTTCAAGTTCTTCCAATTTGATCAATGGGGTGTTTCGAGAGGGAGGGCGGATAGAATTTGACTACGGCCCTTGCATTAGCATGATTTGAATAACTATTATTGCAAGTAGTGGTGGCCACGAATAGGATATAAAAAGTACATGAAAGGCACTTAAAGAGTGAAAAAAACGTTCATCAAGTAATTTAATCTCCCCAGATCGAAGCCGAATTATTACTCCCTAGGAAATCGATGAATTTTTAGTCATAATTATGAATAGCCTAGTCATTGATTCCTGAAACTCTTTTCGCCTCATCTTGGAAATATCTGGGGGTCATAATAGAGCACAATAATTTGCCATGGGGCTCCAAACTATACTCTTCTTACGCCGGCTGAGGATAAATTCAGAAACATTTATCGACCAGTCTTCGAGTCAAAGAATATATTATTTTTATCGTCTTACCTATATATTTTGAAATTTCTGCAGAAGATTGCCTCATAATGAACTATTGGGACTTTATGAAACACCGAAAATCTTTTACTTTCTACAATAGCACTAGATTACTTAAAATAGCTTTCAATTATAGGTTATCCATGAAAATAGATCCATCCAGTGATCTGACTTCTTTCACTACACAATTTCAGAATACAGCCTTTCGAATTGCAGATCCAAAACAAGTTTCCAAATGGGAACATCCCAACTATTGAAACGCTAGATATAAGTCTTATTTTAACATCTAAAATTGGCCTTAAGATGCTATAATTCTTGGAAGAAAGCTCGAAATGAGATCATGTCCTACAAATGAGGACCTATAAAAAAATATGGGCAAATAGGGCAGTTTAGAAATAAATAGTCGATTTGTTTGTGTGGAAATTCTTCTCGAGACGAAATCCGAAGCAAGTGAGATGGAGATAAACTAAAGTTTCAGGAATCCCTGAGAATGAAAAATTATTCTGTCTGATTGATCAAAGCGCTTTCCAAAACAGTATCTTGAATGGAGAAATCTGGCGGTACATGCGACAAAAAGGCGCTCCAAATCAAAATGACTTGTTCTTGAAATGAATATTTGCACAAATTTCCATTGAATACATCTTCATTTTGTTAAATTTTACCTTCGAAGAATGAAAAATAATCAGAGGCCTTTCAGATTCATCTTACTTACTGCATTCAAATATTTCTCGCGAGCTAATAACGAGGACGTCTCTAGATTGCTTTCCACTTTCGGGCTCTATGATTTTCCTGTTAACAGACTCCAGAAGTGAATAATACTACAGTTTATACAATATTACTTCCCATTTCCACTTAAGGTAGACTTTATTCTTCGAAGCAGAGAAGTTAAACGTTGGAAAGAAGTCTAGAAGAATTTTATTCGAGCCGAAATCGAGTGAGTTGCTTCTGAATCTAACATTAAGTATTAAAATTATCGGTGAATATTTTATGAGAGCTAGGGTGTATGACCTTTACATAATTGCTGAAATTACTCTGCGTTATTGAGTGACACAGATATATTAGTTTCATTATGTTTTATTATGAGATGACTTGGAAACTTTTCGTTCCTCGTCAAATGGGACCTATTTTTGCACAAATTCGATATCCGAATTTAAGTTTAAACTGTTTTGGGCATTTAATTTCAATCTTCACAAGTGAATAGTTGGATTATTCAGTTTATTTTATACGTGATGAGCTGAATAATCGCGAGAACTCGAGCATTTTAAAAGACTGAGGGGAGAACTAAGTAAACGACTGAGGGAAGCACTGGGCATTTTTTCAATAGCGAAGGGTTTTTGGTCAAAACAAAAGTTTATGCGGCGCGATTGTATCTAAGAATTCACTTTGAGCAGTGAGGAGTGTAAATTTTGATATATATATCGGAGGATCGTAATAATTGCGGCCCGAGAGAGCTCGCTACAAATTTATTGGGGCTCTGTGGATTTATGCCCCAAACGGTTTCATTTTCAAAACAGCGTAAGATGCTTAAACATTTAATTTGTTAGCGATATTTGTGATATGAAAGCCATTTGTAATTAACAATGTCTAATCTTGAAATTCTAGAGGTGTTTTAAGTTAAGAAATAATTCGACTAACAATATATTGTATTCATTACTCGACTACGTTATAACACTGAATTATATTATAGTTAGGTAACTAACCGGCCATATTTATTATTCTGCCATGTCTTAATAAAGAATTATATCCTGCTCGGGCAGTAATATGTTAATAAACTCATTAATTAATTCATGGATTCTACGTAAATGTAAGAAAAAAAATGAAATGAAATTTAAAGTAATTTTATTAAGCTAATTGAAAATTATAACTTATTGTTTACTTGAATTCTTGGACCAATAATTTTCGCCCATCAATAGTTTCTAAAAGAAGAAATGAAAGGAGAATGTTTCATTTGCAATGAATATGAATATCACTACACATTAAGGAAATATGAAACCCCCAATGATCTACAAATATTACGGCGGCAATTTATTTGAAATAATAATTGTGCTCTAAGTTCGAACGTAAAAAATCCTGATAAAGAAGATTAATTTGAAGCTGTAATTTAACTTATTAGGTCTTTCAAAATAATTGAATTGTGTATAAAACAAACTTAAGCGTCATACATCTGTCCTTCGCGTGCTAGACTCTGTCCTTTCCATTCCCCTTGATGATCTCAGCCACTATATGTTGAAAATACCATCCAATGCCAATCTAAATAATTTCTGCATTGGAACGAAAATTTAGGCAGAGAAATACTATGTAGTCTGATACTGTAATATAGAGGAAGTAGGATGGTGTCCCGGAAAACAAACAGATTTCTTTCTTCTGGAAATGTTTATTTAGTGTCTGGAAAAGTAGGCTAAAATGATTATTTCGAAGACTGGAGTAAGCAGGGGAAAGATTTACCGGGACCTTTTGGGTTAAAATTTTCTGATCTTTATACGTAAATTATGGAAAGAGTGCGTGGTTTTTCGATTTGTAGCAGAAAGAAGCCGAAAGAAATTGAAACGGATCAGATAACTCTTTGAACCCAGAATCTCAGAATGGCACTCAAGAGGATCAATGGAACGTGTGAACTTGGGAAAAATTGGGACTAAGCAGATATTTTAAAACATTACGAATTTTATGAAACTTTTGAAAGGGGAAAGGATAAAGTGAAAACGTTTCTTCGTTCTTAAGTATCTAAAACAATAATTTGAAGCTATTTAAAAAATCTTTACTGGGCTAGATGGGGGAGAAGCACCAAAGAAATGAAACGGAGAATTAGTAAGCAGGATAAGTTCAGTAGCTATTTGAAAACGGTTCAGCAAATAGAAAAAGATTGGGAGGGGTATTATATTGTCGTTGAAATCTTTTTCGAGTAAACAAAAATCATGGTACCAGCTAAATTTCAAGGCTCACCTCTGTCTACGTCTAGTTTTATAGTAAATACAAATGAGCACAGAAAAATATATCTGCGGAGCGTTAGCCTAGATTTTACTACGTTAGATTCGTAATGAAGCATTTCTATTGCTTACTTTGTTAATTATAAGCTCAAAATTGAATGAATTTTCGGTCATTAATACCATTTGTGGGTTTAAAATTTTCTGTTAAAGAGAAAAATTATCTATTGAAAAGGTTTTAGGTTACTAATACGAAGTACCATACGAATTTCATCGGAATTGTAGAACCAGCTTTCTAGGAAATTAAGAATTTTAGTAGGATTAGTGTAGATTAATCTAAATATGTAAGCACAAGCAAACTATTAGAATCTTTAGATACTGAGACGCATAAATTATGTACCAAAAGGCGCTTCTAATGTGAAAAAGCAGCTAGGGAAAGCGAATAGAGATCAAATAAAAGACTGGACGCAAAGGAACAGTCTATATGCTGATTTTCTCGATGAAAGTACATAGCATATTGTCATGCTCGTTTTCTCAATCGATAAATTTGACTAAAAGACACTCAATACTGCTGCAAGTTGTTATCAAATACTGTACTGTACACCAAAAGTTCCAAGTGTAACAGTTAACTGAATTAGTCGCGCAAAGACTGCAGGTCATTTTTGTCCGAATGCTTTATAGTCTTGGAAATAATCTACATATTTAGTGTCAAACGAAAGAGAATTTGAAAATTAAAAAAAATTCATAATAAGCGTCGAAAATATATCCAAGCATTAGTATTTGAGCGCCAAGAGGCTGTTTCATAAGAATATTTGCAACATCATCACACATTTATTTTCGATACATTTTCATAACAATCCCAGTAGAATTCTTAGTGGTGCATGTTTGATTGCTAATTACGCCAACTGTAGGTTTCCTGTTGGCTTAAAATGCCCCTTCTTGAAGTTTCTTTGGGTATAGATACAGCTTTTTGTACGGAACTTAAGTTTCTTTCTTCTATTCGGAACAGTCTGATCCAATGTCAAGTAATATTTAAATTTATTAAAATATATGGCTTTGCTGTTTACATAATTCAGCCTATGAAGGTTTCCCACTTCGTTAAATTCCTGCTATTTCGTTTTAGTAACAATGGTACTCTTGAAACTGTTACAGATGTTCATTATCACAAACAAGGATTCATATGGAGCTTTTTTTAAAGAGGGATCTCTAAATAAAATTCAGATTTGGTGTTAATAGATACAAAATTGTTTCCTAATTTTATCTCATTTTACTTCTGGCTAATTTTCTGACTGTTTTTGGAACACGACAGAGAACATTAGTTATTTTCTTGATGCACAGATTTCGGCTCTCGCTCGGTATTGGAAAAGGAGAAATTATTATATCAGGAGGTATGACAGGAAATTTACACGTTTCCAAGAACGAAATAGGATGCACTGGCCTTTTCACAGTTTGGAATCATAAAAAAAATAGGAAATTTATGAATAATTAATGGAATCTTGATTTTATTCTTTATCGATTTGAAATAGTGATGAAGCACCGCTATCATTTTTGTCCTTTGAGATGTTGTAAAATTTTACAAAAGTAGATCATTTCAAGCTCTTTTTATCTAATTAAGGAATGTTATCACCCAAATTACAATACAAACCCGGAATTAATCGTTTTCCCGTACTGTTCTGGAAAGTCTGGCTATATATATTATTTTACCTACGAATTGTTTGGTGTCAAAAATATTTCGTCCTCCCATTTATTTTAGAAATGTTTTCCTTACGTACCTACATTTTGATATTTTGCCGAAAGTTCTCGCGTACACCGTTTTGAATAGCCATAGTTGCTTTTCTAGAAGTTTTCAAAATGATCTCAAGTGAAGTCATCCTTCTTTTTCTTAGTTTTAATTTGCGAAACATATTTAGAATTTTCATTTTACTTATGTAGCTCTTTTACTCCGGAAAAACCCGTTTCCTTTTCTAAGCCATATGTCGGATTTCGGGAATTTTTCAGGGTTTGAGATATATTCTCTAGATTCTTTAAATATTATTCAAGGAATTCTTTCGATGGATTAAAGAAGAAAGTTCATCGCATTTGAACCTTTTCATTTAAAGAACCACCGTAGCCTCCTCCATTGCTCAATAAGTAAAACAAAACGCATTAATTTAAATATGATATTATCGAGTTCCCTGAATCTTGAAGGGAATTGGTATAAAGGCGATATCAATTATCAAAATTTAAGATATTTTTATGTATTTTCGGCAGAACTTGCTTAATTCATTATCAAAATAGTCCATGGCCATGAGAAAATGGTCACTGTCTCCCAAAAGTAATGTTTTGGCTACGGACTATTTATGATAATGTGCCTAAAAGGATTATCGCCCTCATTAATGGATAAATAAGGCATATAGTGCATATTCATCAACTATTTGGCTAGTAATGGAGCCAGAGCAGTCATACTTGATAAAAAATAAAGTATTTAAAGGATATTTGCATACAACGGGTGGTATTAGATGGTCGCTAAGTACATGTTCTTCATTTTGGAGCGCTGTATCCGCATATAGTTGGAGTTAAGAGGCCTGATATTGATCAGTGGTCGGGTATTTAAAAAAGATACAACAAACAAAAAGAAAATTTAGAATTAGCTCACTTTTGAATAAGTACCATTTCACGAATATCCCCCGGAGTTACTCTATTTGAGAACTGTCCGTTTATATCAATTTGTCGCCGCAAGTCCTAGAAAATGTTTCTCGAACAATTTATGGGTATGCAGGCTCCAGTGTCATTTTTTTCAAAGTAATTTGATATTTGTTTCACCCTGTGTTCTTATGGTTACGCGGTAAGGAAAAAGCTTTGACGTAGATGGTTACCGCGCGGTAGCGTCGGCGGCGCGCGCAGCGGGAGGATTGGCAAGGAGACTAGGGTATGGCAGCCTAAAAGATAGTGTGGGCAAGGTTTCGGTCGAGGGGCATTGAAAAGGTAGTCTCGGGAGAATAGCAAGGTCATCGGTTAGCAGGAAGTACTTACCCTCCCGGTCGACAACGGAGATCGGGGATTTAATTCTTAGTGTGCCTTCCATTCTCCGGCCACTTTCCTATTGGCCGAAGGCGCTTCCACGAAATTACAGCTACAGTAACCCGCAAAATAACCGCCAAAATACCACAGTTCCATTCGCAGTAAACCAATCAAAAGATTACCCCCTTTGAAATTTTCTTAGAAATTTCAATTCTGGTCTCATCTAATATTCTATGCGGTACCGTTTGACCTCGAATAATTTTCCGTGCTTAATGTAAATTTTCAAGGCGTTTCAGCTCAAGAGGTATGTTACTGCCCTCGCAGCCTGTTTGAGATGCGTTTCAAAGGATGTATTCGCAACGTAGACCGGAATAAGATTTTTACATGCACAGAAGATGTTTACATGCACATAAAATGTTTACATGCACATAAGATGTTTACATGTACTTAAGATGTTTACATGTACATATCCTATATTTACGTAAATAGTCATTGAGTTTATTAATGAGAGAGTATGTCTACATGCAAAGGATTTAAGCCTCTACAGACCCAAATAGATCTGTTCAGCGGCAACAACAACAGGAAGAAGTGATACGTATACCATAATCGTGATCTGATAACGGAATTCTTCCAGAACTAAAAGATTTTTAAATTATAGCAATATAAGGGGCACCAAAAGTTAACTATGTACAGTTCCCTCTCCTGACTGATTGGCGAAACCAGACATAGGCGTAAATAAAATCTCATTTGCAGGGAAATTAAGTCCGCTTGTGACTGAATCTCTTGTACTCCACTTATCCAACAAGTCCATGGGTTTCTTTCAACCAATTTAACACGATATAGCAGCAAAGCAGAAAAAGGGACTAATTTGAAGCCAATATTAGCATCATTAACCATAAAATAGTTGCTATTAGGGTTGAAAAAATTTTAGCGATAATACTCTGTTCATATTAGTGTACACGTGTGTATATGTGTGAAGATCTGAGAGGAGCAGCGAGCATGTTTGGATGAGCTTTCACAGGGCCGAGCGTACCGGCGTGCGTATTTAAGCGTGCGCATGTTGTGCCGGCAAGTCAATTGCCGGCAAGTCAATCGCCTTTCCATCATGACTATTTCTTGTCAGAAATTCCCCTACTACGAGTCAGAGCGGCGACATCTTCTATCAAGCACATCACCGGGTGCTTCGGAGCATGGCTGACAGTAATATCAACCAGGGCCACGGTATCGCTAGGTCGAGTTCGGCTGGCGGGGTTGGAGACAGTTTCGCGCGTGTGCGTGCGGCATTGTCGACACTCAAGCCCGGACTTAGGGACTTCTGCAAGGTGGCGATGGAGCTCAACGCTTCGAGGTTGGTTGGGGAAGGAAGTATGTTCGAGCGAGGTCCGTATGTGCCTATAACGCACATGGAGTATTTCAAGCCTCCGGCGGACGCGTTTCCGAACTTCGAGCCAAAGATCGATGGTCGGCAAAAGAATGGGAGTATGTGAATGCGGCAGGAGTCTGGGCGGATATGACGGCGATGGCATTGGAAGTGGCGAGAACGGAGGCGGTTTAGGCGGAAGAGATGGGTCGCTTCTTGGCGCCGGCTGAGTTGTCCAACAAAGCAAAATTGGAGGTGTTGAGTATGTGGCGCAGTACTTTCGGGATATCACTGAAAAAGGATTGGAGACAGCGCGTCAGATGGCGTTTCTAGTGGAACAAGGGCACGATGCTGTCTTCGCGGAGTCGTACAGGACAGCGAGAGAGACGCTTACATCGAAGATGGAGGTTGAGGCCGCGAAGCATCTGGCCAAGCTTCGCCTTGAGAGGGCATCTGCGCACAAAGGTAGCGGCGCCGGCGGACCGGTGCCGAGGATCAGTGATAGGGGACGGAATGGCGGATGCCGTGGGAGCTCAGAAACAAGGAGCTGCTGTGGCGGGGACGGCGCGGAGAGCGAGCGCTTGGCGCTCAATCTTGGGAGCGTCCGAGTTTGTGGAGCGGACGGTGCGGTATGGGTGCGAGACCTGCCAACTGTGCCTTTCACGAGTGGTATTGTGATGGGGAAGTACCGCAGGGAGAGGAGGACAAACGGTTTGCGAGCAAGGAGCTCGGGAAGATGGTGCGGTTGCGACTGGTCGAACGGATCGGGGAGGGAACGGCAAAGAGGTTGGTGAGGGTGGTGTGATGGTCTCGTCGTCGTTCGTGGCATGGCAAGGGGAGGGACGGGAACGAAAGGGGAGGTTTGTGATAAATCTGAAGCGTCAAAGCAAACATTGGCCGAAAGGGGAGGATGGAGACGATTCAGTCGTTTGCGACGCAGGTGGAGCAAGGGGACGTGTTGATGTCCTGGGACTTCAAGGGGGTATCGGCACTTCTACCTCCACCCGGACATGCGGAATTACTTCCTGTTTCGCTACGCGGGGATACTTTCGGTCTATAGCCCTTCCGTTTGGGTGGGGCGATCCGGGCTGTGGTTCGTGAAGTTGCTTCGCCCGCTGGTCCGCTACATCCGGGAGGATTTGGGTATCGCGTGTTGCCATATATCGACGATTTCCTGGCACCGTCACCTGCAGGAAGGGCGGCGACGGAGGAGGACTGTGGGCTGCGAGGGAGAAGCTGGAGTGGGTTCGGGGAGTTGGGCTGGCAAGGCATCCGGAGAAGGAGATTGGGTAGGAGTCGGCAAATCGACCACCTAGGGGTTCAATCGACACGGAGAGGATGCGAGTGTTCGTGACGGATGGGAAGGTGCGGCGGGTGAGAAGGATGGCGATGAAGATGTTGGCGGTGGCGCAAAGGAATCGGAGGCTGGTGCCGGTGGACTACGTGCGCCGGTTCTGTGGTGTGTGCGTGTCGCTTGGATTGGCGCTGCCGTTAGCTCGCTTCTACACTCGTTCCCTCTACTTCGACTTGTCGCTACACGAGGGAAGAGAGGGAGGGGAGAGGGGAAGAAGAGAGAGAGAGGAAGGGAAGAAGAAGAGGAGAAGAGGAAGGTTGCGGTTGGTTGGAGTGCGGCGCTGGCCGGAAGCGAAGCCAGGGGCCAGAGCGCCGCTCACACCAGGCCGGAGCCAACGCAAACAACCTGCCCAAGGATCGGTGGACAGGGTGCGGCTGTGTCGCAGAGCTTGAGGGATCTCGCGTACTGGCATCCGTAGACTCGCGGAGAGGGAGGGACTTCGTGCGGCTACCGCCAGACCTGACGATGCACAGCGATGCAGCGGACGTCGGGTATGGTGGGACACTGGGGTAAGACGAGCGAGGAGGGTCGTCGGGTTTTGGGAGGGGCGCGGGCTGTGGGGAGCGAGCGATCGCGCGCAATCGATTACTTTAAGGAGTTACGCGCGGTACAGTTGTTGCTTCATTGGCACTGTCGCGGCCTCCTTGTTGGACCCTGAGGTGAAGAGGGTATTGATACACGAGGACAATCAGGCGTACTGTACGTGCTCAACGCGATGGTTTCAGCTTCGAGGGAGATGGTGGCAGAATTGCGCCGGTTGGAGGTGCTTCTCCGGGTGCTCGGGTTCGATTAGAAGCGCGATGGATACCCTCTGCGGTGAACCGGTTTGCCGACGCATTGAACCGGACGTGGATCGGGGATGTGCGACGGAGGGGATGTGCGGTCGGTGCAGGAGGAGTACGGGTTAGACAGGGTGGCCTTTGGGGTGCGGCCCTTGGGGGAGACTTTGGTTGCGAGGGTGAAGTACCTGGAAACCCACATGGAAGCGGCGGCGGGAAACTTTGGGACGGACGCGAGACTGGCAGGGGGGGGGATGGTCGTAGCCGTGATGGACTGAAGGAGGTGTGGATGGAAGAAGGCTGAGGTCGGTGGTGATGAGTCGGACAACTGAGGGACGGGAGGAACTGCAACGGAAGGCGGGGCCGAGGCAGGCATCGTTTCTGGCGGACTACGGGTGGAGCGCGGGGACGTGGGGAACAGGACGAGCCAGCTGCGCAAATGGCTCACGTTCTGTGATAATTAAGGACGAGACCCATTGCCAGCCGAGGAAGTGGGTTTGCATGCGTATATTGGATACCTGTCGAAGGAAGGGAAGGTGGCCCGAGATCGGCCCCACAGTATGTCACGGTGGTGTCACGGTATCATGAGGACGCAGGCTACCAATCCCTTACCACGCTACTGTCGCGAAGTGCCTAAAAGCCTACCGGATGAAAGTGGGTTGGGAGTCGGAGCAAGATGACTTGGTACGACTGGGGTTGCCGGCGGCGCATGTGCGCCGCCGGCAACCCCGCGCAGGATCCTGGACCTAAGATTGAGTGAGAGGCGAGAGCGACGGTTGGAGCGTGTGCAGCAGTTGTGTTTGCCTACATATTTCAGCTTCGGTCTGTGTCAGTGGCGCATGTGGCAGTGGGGGACCTCACCGTCCCGACGTGACGGTGGACGACGAGGGGGTTGTGAGAGCGCGGATTGAGCGGCGTAAGGCGAAGGTTTTGGCATGGCCTCTATTGTTGGCCTCTCCGCCTAATCCGCGATGGAAACAACGGGAGGGCGTGTACCATTTGTTTCAGAAGTGGGCGAGGATTCGACAGAGGAGTGCTGGGTACTTTTGTCTGACTACGCAACAAACGCTGTGATACGCGAATTTGGGCGAGGCGCTGGGATTGGTGTTGGGAAAGTTGGGAATTCAAGCGCCGCGTGGGTTTATTATGGGTCACCCAGCATGCAGATTGGGGCGTTTAATGAGCTGGTGAACCTCAACTACTCCAACACTTTCATTATGCACCGCTTGCACCCGGGCGTCGGATCGGAGGGAATGTTACATGTCTACCACGATAGCCGCATTGTGCGTACGCAAGACTCGGAGTGGTTTTTCGCGCATCTGCAGTCGGCTTCTGGCGTGCCTCCGTCTTAGTTTGGTCTTCGTACCATTGTACACGTGTATATACGTGTGAAGATCCGAGGGAGCAGCGAGCATGTGGGGATGAGCTGTCACAGGGCCGAGCGTACCGGCGGGGCGTATTTAGGCGCGCGCATGTTGTGCCGGCAAGTCGATCGCTTTCCCTCATGTCTATTTCTTTGTCCCGGCCCATACCACCGGCGTAGTCATCATGTCTGTTTCTTTGTTATATAGTACTGGTCCGCATTCAGCTATATAAGTACGAAGTAGGCGGATATCTAGGCTTGTAAGTAAACCAATGATTGATCTTCAACAAGGCAAGCGTTTTAGTTTACAACTTTCGCTGCTTTATGTTAAAAAAATTCCCGTGATTTCACTGTTTCATTTTGGATCCAAGAACATGCTCGGCTAGCGATGCTCCTTTTCCTGTGTAGGAGTAGCTTTGCTCAATAATTAACTCATCTCATTACCTCAACAAGAGGAACGAGTAATATGCATACAATCTGAAATCTGTATATATGTTTTCCTCCAAATGTTTTGATCTTCGCATCTCCATTTGTACAACATACTGAGATCGGTAACTAAGAAATGGAACACATATCTCGCTAAAGAAATGTTCATATACGAAGAGAACTGTCCAACCTTTCCATCTAAGCTTATAAAATGTTAAAATTTCCGGGTTATTTCGGATATATCGCTGCTGGACTATATAACCTCTCGAATGGCCCAAACCTGCTTCCTCTCCTTCGATACAATTCTCTGGGGCCTTTCCAGAGCGAAGTCTCGGAAAATTTACCGAATATTTCCATCTCCGAAACTGTTTGTGGGTGTGTTAAATATGACTGTCGCGATACATATGTCGCATTAATGACTTATATAGTTTGCAACCGTACTACTATGCCAAATATAGGGGTCTCAGAGATATTTGTTCTTGCTAAAGCCTTCAATTTGAATGCGTTCAAAAACAAACGATATATTCTTTCTGCATGTAAATTATTGGAAAAACTGCAAAGTACACGATCCGGATCTGATGGCGAACAATCTAAACTGCAAAACTGTTGTTCCGCTTCTCTGCTTTCTCTAATTTCAGGGGGAAATATTTTAACCTGTCTTATTCAGAATATTGCGACAAGATCCTTTCAATAAAATTGCAAGCACCAGAACGGGAAAATACTTGAACTATCATGAAAAAGGGAAAAAAATTTTATAGAATCTCTATGAAAACAGGTATGTTTCAGCTTTTAGGATTTTCCTCGCGGATGCTAAACTTTTCCTCCAATTTTCACAGAGAACCGCTCTATAGCTCATTAATGACATCCTCATACATTTTGGAGTTTTTAAATGGCGCTTTCTCCGGAAGTTAAATGGCGCTTTCTCCGGAAGCTAAGGGAAAAAATACATCTGTTTTGTGGGTGTGCAGTATGTTTGCAGTGATGTTCTCCGATAAAAAGCTAATAATATCTTAAAGTGTACCATCTCTGGCCAATGAAGATAAGTTTCTCACCACGTCGAGAACAGTGACATTAAATTAAATTGGAAGTAGGAGCAAGGCAACCCAGAATATCGACATAAAAAAAATCTTTTTTGGTATTTATGGAAAAGATTCATTGACGCAACGGTTAAGGATGACGATCAGAAGCGGTTTCATCAAATAAAAATATTTTGAAATTTGCTGAAGCGTATAATTCTCAGTTCACTCCAGCAAATTCATCTTAAACTTCACTCATCATGCATAAGTCTTTACAGACGGCAAAATTTTAGTTTGAGAGAAACCAACTGATTCTTTCCTCCGTTTTAATCAAAAAATACCACAAAAATCATTATAACGATCTTCCCAAAATTTCTATTCGCATTAAATTCCCACTTTCCTAGTCCCAGCGGTCTGTTGAATGTTCCCTGTTATAAAAAAGCGAAAATTATAAAAAATTATGATTACTAGAATTTTAAGACTTTTTTCAGAGGTTTCCTCCCGCTTTGCTAGAAACTATTTGCAAAATGACATAGATTCCCAAGTAGAATTGCAGACTCAAAGAAAACTCATTTGAAAACTCTCATTTTTCCTTCAGGGACGCTCTCTGATTCATCCAAGGGACTGATTCTTGATTCCACATCTTTAAGACTTTTTCTAAGCATTATTTTCCATAATAACGTAATGGACACCTGTAAAAACATCTGAATCGTTAATTAGAATAATGAAGTCACCGGAAGCAGAATCACACTTTCAGTTCAGCAAACCACCAGAATTTTTATGCCTACTCTTCTGTTCATACTTTAGTCATTTCCGTCACTGTCAATTTTGAATAAATATTAGTCATTCAAATCATCGTATGGGTCACTGTTATATCGATAAAAATCAATTTTATGGAGAAGACAAAATTTAAAGAATTGTACTTGTAATGAACTGAGGTTCAGTTGAAACTGACTTGTTCTTTAAGAGTTACATGCACCCATTAGAGTGATGGGTGAGTGAAAATTTTCGCAAAAACGGATTGTATGAGTCCGTTGTAATCTTTGTGCTACAATCCTGAGAACTCGCAGGACAGTGGTATATTTGCGATTGCTTGTCCGAGGAGGCGAGCAAGGCTTTTGGTTGAAAGTCTGGACTCGTCTCAATATCTAGCAAGAATGATACAACAGCTGTATTTATTTGCTTGATCACTGGAGGTGTCTCAATTACGGTTGTAAATATTTTACTCAATTTCTAGTATACGCCAGCGGTGTGAGATACAAGGATTCAAAATTTTACTTCAAATCCAATTGAGATGCAATTCTCATAGTTTTGCACAAAGCACAAAACAGGGAGCAATTCTTCTATTCTTTCGTGATGAAAATCTTAACAGTTAAGGACAAGAGGCTGAAGAAAAATAAACTACGTACTTTTTGGATCCACTGTATATCAAGTGTAATAAATTACTCTAATAAGTTCTTGATTTGGCGGGCCTGGTATCAGCAAGGGAAATTGAGGAGGGCTGGAGAAGTTTACGCGTACAGAAGGGAGACGGAACAGTGGTTTAGTCCCGTATTTGCTACGATTTAATAGGCCAATAGTCTTGAAAGTAAGTAAAACGGTATAGATATGGTCTTCCAGGTCAACGTTCGCCCTGCTTCCGGGTCACTCCATTTGCCCCGGTCTGCTAAGGGGTATTCCCGAAATAGAGTTTAGAGCGCGATGTAATTTAAAAAGAACTATACCACAAAACGAGCTGTAAAAGTATACTCTCACTTAACGATTCAAGTTAAAAATCATAGCAACTGACGAGAAAGCACAGTCGTAGACCGCGATGAGATGCGAACTATATAACAGAATAAATTACACGGAATGCCCAACAAATGGGTCAAAACGGTCTGCAAACAGTAAGTACAATTGAATATGACAGGTAAAATATATATAAGTTGTGTAGTGCTACTTGTATAGCTGCTTTCCACGTAAAAGTGACTATGCAGTAGTAAAGGATAGGATATCTCCAAATTTTTACAGTATATATGACACTTCGAGAGGTGAATGTGTCTTACGTGTCATCGAAAACATCAGATTACCCATCATTTTCATGCAAATGCTATCCAACCCAACAATTTCCTTCAATAAAATGTATTCAATACTCTAGCTCTTCTTCTTGGACCTCCTTTAGATGCGAATGTATATCAAGTATTCTAGTTCAAGGAGTTAGAAATCAGCATCAATCGAGATATAATCTTTGTGCGTTACGGGGCCCAAATCCAACTTTTGGCGCAGTGCATAGTCTACACAGCTTTTTTCGACGTCTTCAAAGATAGCATCAGACGCGAGCCACCAGTCTTCGAAGGGATGCATACACACGCCTGGGACTGATTTCAAACGGCATCATTTGGTCCGGGACGAAGCGTTGGAAATTAACGAGGACGTGGTGGAAAGGTCTCATAGTGGTGTAGAAATTGTTTATTCTGTGCGTTGAGCTATAATGGGTCAGTCATGAGGAATAAAAAATCCAATTAGCAATTAAAATAAAGAGTTGCAAAATTGATAGGAGCGTTTATCTCACATCCACCTTTCCATGTCCCTCAAAATACGGTACCGACCAATTTTGCAGGGCAGCACTCCTATTGCGCTCAAGAAATCTGGAAAGGGGATCTAAATATGAATTGGTTTTCGTTTGGCACATGTAGCACATGTGTTTCAGAAATGAATCATTGTTTATAAGTTAAGCCTACACCACGGTGTGGGTTGATGGGCGTTACTAAATGACAATTGAGAAACACAGGTAATATTGATAGTTCCAGAAAGAAATCCAGGTTGAATGTTGTTTTAGCTGATTTTTTCTTCTCTTATCTACCTCGATATTCCTTCCTGGTTTCATCCTCTCTGCTTCGTGAATTATCTTCGGTCGAAGTCTGACGACAATCGAACTGCCCTCTTGAAAGAGATTGGAGAGTTCCATATCGTAGATCCCGACGATATGTATGAGGAATCCAGTTCGTCTAATACTCGGTCATGGCGTCGTGATTGCGCTTGTGGTGAGCGTTTATATATCCGTTACAAGGGAAATTCACAGCGTAGGCCCGATGATTCGTCCTCTGGAGAGGGAGAAACGTCCCAAAGAGAGCAGTCTCACGCATTGTTAACCATATCGCATACAGATGCAATGCGGCCGAAAGGGCAGAAACAATCAGTTCTGAAGGAAATAAATCCAAATGAATCGCAACTTAATTGATTGATCTCGAGTAGCTACTACTGGTTGCCGAATCGAGATCACTAACGTACTTGTCGGACGACTAGTAAAATCAAGGTTCACATCAATCGTTTGGAGCTCACCATGAAAGATGTATCGTTTGATGTTTCTTATACTTTACTCATGCACGTATTCATATTGGCCTCCATTTCATGTTAGCTGATGAATTTGACACTTCAGGTATTTACGAAGCACGAGATGCAGTAGCAATACATTATTTTGTCGAAGGAAATGCACCTCCGATCTTCCGCAGATCTAAAGCTAGTACCCGATCGACTGATGAAATATCGTGTTTGAAAGAAGCCATTAAATTCCTCCAAAGTGCGTATGAAACCCCCAGCGTTCTCCGTGAAGCTTTGATCCACGCACCTACGATAAGTTAGAGGTTGATGTAATTCAATTGCACTTGTACTGTGCTGCCACCGGAAGCACAAATATTGGTGATCTTTTTTGATCTAATTCTCTGTGCAGTCCATACCATTACTACCAGCAGGAACTGTAATATACAGTAAGGACATTTTTGGATTGTCGCCCACCATTACTCTTGGTACTGTAAAACCACCGAAATGGTCTGAGAGCTTGCAATTCGGACCAGTCGGCCCCCAACTTAGACCTGATATTTTCGCAGGTGAAAGGCAAATATTGGGCCAAGTGTCGACTTTACTTACCTCTGACTTGGATCTCCAACGCTTGGCTGATATTGACTTAACCTATCCAACCGTCGTGATAGTCCTAACCTAGCTAACTAGTATTTATACCTATCTGTACACTAAGGCCACATATTAAACAGACACACCGGTGTTGGCTCTGAACTTGACTTCCAACTTCCGCCTTTGCAGCAACCCTGCCAACGTCAACTTTGGCTGCAGCCAAGTTTCTACGCCCGAGTCCCCCTTTTATTACCCCCCTATCTATCCCATACTATACTACCCTTTCGTTGTTTTTTGTGATATTTACTCACACTTGGCGCCCCAGACTCCGGCGTCTATATCCAAATGAGAACTACAAGGATGTCGCTGGTGACAACATCCTTTTCTCCAAGGGAAATATTCAGAACTCCTGACCCTCAACTACAACTTCTTTGTCCAGTGTCACACTACTGGTGTCCACGGTTCTCTGGAATCGATTCTTATCAAGTTTCTAGCATTCCACGGATCACGGTCTGGCCTTTCAACCCGGAGGACATTTACACCGCCCAGCCATCTAAGGAATCACACCAGCTCTACCATCCCAACTTCTCCTCACCATCGGCGAGCTGAGCTACTGCATCACAGGGTGCTTAAACAGAAGGAAGGGCAGCGAACCCCTTGTTAGTCGCGGTGTCTGTGTGTTGGTTTTCTCGTTGTCTCGCAGGATTCCGTTTCTAGACGAGGACAACTGCGCACCGCGCATTGCTCTACAACTGAGCGAGTCTGAGACGGTTTTCGGCATGCGAGCTTCAAAAACATTTAGCTCCATGAGAAAATTCATCCCTGTGTTGGACAATATGACAATGTTCATTTATGGAATGTCTGCGCTCACTCGAACCGCTACCGTGCGTCATCGCGAAGAGCATCCAGACTTCGATACGACCTAGAACGCATGGTGAACTTTGTGAAGTACGAAGGGAACTCAGCCCGCGCGAAGATTATGAACACGCTATATCCTGATAGATACAAATTCTGATACTGGCTACTCGCTAAAACCCATTACCGAAAGGGTAGAACTCTGGTGGTGCTCCTTGAGTAAGAAGAATAGTTCACTCACACTAATACAGGCATCGTATCGAGGTAAAATACGTCCATGGAATTGCAAACGGATTGATGCCCAGGGCTCGCATGCAACTTATAAGCTCCCCTATCAGACTGAAACTTCGCCAGGCGGTGAAGATGCGTTAATACATGCGACCAAAGGCCACAGATATTTGTGTGCATTTCCACGCACACGAACAGGGTTTAGCGCAAACCGCACGCCTTGATTGGCTTGAAATCCGTCCCTCAGTTGAGCCTGGTACTTCCAAGCAGTCAGTGATCTGCTATTATTGTTACAGCCCTGGGCATATCTCAACGGAGTACAGTCTTCCAGTTCATCAAATGCACCAAATAATTGCGAACTATGAGGCTCTCACTGAAGCCGAACTCCGTTTAGCTGAGCTCTAAGGCCCAGCTTGATATCAGCACTAATGAGTTTCAGCTCGAGCTTTTTCGTAGTTCCACTTCATCAAAGTCTCATCCTGTTACAGGTCCAATCGCAGCCCCTCCTCGCATTCTTACTTGTTGATTGGACAAGCAGCAGCAAAAGAGAACCCAGAAAGGGCTCTGCTCGCTTCTATTGAGTAATTCTTGGATCGCACAGAATATACAAGATTCAAGGAAGAAGAACCCTCAATGACTAAATTGCCTAGTTTCAATTTGAGGGTGAAAGTCAACATGAGTGTTGAAGTGGGCTTTCTCGGCCCATAGACTTGGTTTTTTAACCCCATGGACAAATTCCATGTTATGCAGTTGGAAAGAAGAAACCAAAATATTTTCTCCGACAAAAGTCTTTCCGCAGGAGTTCTGTACCGTAAACTGACGTATTTTGACACAAGCGCTGGCAACAACTTCATACGCACCGAGGACTTATCCCCGGGAGCGCCAATCGCCCACGCTACACTCCCCGCCATCCCTGTGTACTGGTGTTTGACTGAGTTCACCCTGAGGCTGGGCACTCGTTTTTGAAAAGTGCCATTTATCGTATGCGAACGCCTTGCAGCTTCGTTCTCCCTTAGGGAAATTTGAGAGGTATTACTGGTCACCCATGAGGATAATCCGGGCCACAACCGACCATATCTTTCATATATTAAATTACCCCACATTTCCTCCCTTGGATGCAGCTTCGAGGATCTTTGTATTGAAGCAGTGTATCCACATTCGAGCGATGGAGACCTATGAAATGGTTAGAGCAAATCTTACCAAAAGGCACGCTCCCGCGGCCGTTATATCTAACGCGGCATGCCTGCTCGCTGTCATTGAAGCCGGCCTTGCAAGGAAGTTCATGTAGTGTTACCCATCAGTGACGACTTATCCTGCATTAACGCATTAGCGACGTGGATGTAACCGACCACATCTTTCATGCATCAAAATTACCCAAAAATTTCCCCCGTGTACCCAAAGACGCCAAATGGAATCTTATGTTTCTTCTCCCGTTCCAATCGATCGGAAACCATGCCAAGAGCGTCTTTCGAAACTACCTCCTCAAGCCCCTTATGAAACAGCGCTTAAATCACCGAGGACGAGGAAAAAATCGCGTTGTCACGTGCCCAATCGAACTCGTGTCGCGGCATCGCAATTATTTCGGCCTGAATCGGGGACGTGGGTAACCAGTAGAGGCGTGGGGCTTCATATTCAACTTGCTGTTTCTTTACTGTAACGCAATTGCAAGTTGAATTTTACAGTACTGTAAAATATTTTTACCACACTATTTGGTTCCCCCATGCATACCGCTTCTACCAATTATTGATGCACTTTGAACATGGGCCAACCTATTTTTCAATCATTGAAACAAGCCAATTTTCCCCCATCGCCTGATGGCGCGGAAAACCTTTTGTGGACGGTAGGCATCCTTCTCCGAGACCCTGGCGTCAGTGCCCCTACAAATCAAGGCATCCGTGCTCCTCCCACTTTTCACACTTTGACAAGGCAGTGATTTTTTCAAAACATGAACGCTAGAAGCGGGTCGTTCTAAAGTTACTAGTTTGATTCCTCTTGTGCCCTACTGTAAGGCAGCCACTGAGCAGACTGGGCCTGGGGACACAGACGAACGACTTTGTGAGACTCGCGGGCCGAACAGCTTCCCGGATTATCACTGGATTCTCATTTTGCTAACTTCTTGCGGGGAAACCTCCGCACTACTCTGTCCCACGGGGGTAGTGTGGAGGTTTCCCCGCAAGAAGTTATGTAGACCCCCGCGGCATGTTACTCTTCGCTATTGCCCTCCACTCCCTTGTACAAGGACTGGCATCCAATTTCCTTACCCTCCCGCTTCACACATCGTACGCGGACGATGGGACACTGATTGTTCCCATTTCACAAGCCCACGCCGTTCTCCACTACCTGCGCCTGACCGGCCCGAACTTCGGCTTCCACGTTAACCTTAACAAAACGTCGGCCTGCTGGCCCTACCCCTCACCATACCCTCTCCTACATGACCTGCCATGCGACTTCCTCTCTTCTGATGCTATCAAGATTCTTGGTAGCCAGATTGGCACCCCGGATGCACGCACTTCCCTAGCCATCAAAGCATTGCAGAAGGCGGAGTCACTCTGGACATCACTCACAGCCATGAACTAGCCTCCGATCTCATTACATATTCTCCGATTCTGTGCCTCCTCATGTCTGGTTATGTACTTGTTCCGCTCAACCCCTCCGCACATTACCTTACCACTTGCCAAAGCTTTTGACAAGGGGTTGCGAGGGGTTTTCGAGCAAGTTCACCGGAAGATGTCGGACAACGCGTGGCTTGTAGCCACGCGTTGTCCGACTTGTAGCCATGCTGCCATTTCGCCACGGCGGCCTCGGGCTCACCCCATGCACTTTCATCAACGTCATTGCATACACGGTCTCCAATCTGACGAACATGCCACTCATTCGGCGACTACTGCACACAAACTCCACGCATGTCGCCAGGCTCTTGGCCCCATCCTACGACACCCTGGCCACAACTCTGGACCTCCCTGCAGAACTAAGACTAGAGGCACTCTTGTCACGAATGAACCACCTCGACCATGACGCCGCTCCTTCCCTCCAGCAAGAAATCACCAGTCATTTCCACCGCTCACGCCTCTCCCTACTACGCGCATCGGCCCCTTCCGCCTCTTCATCACACTTTTTTACGCGGCTCGCCTCGACGGCTTCCGCTCCCTTCTCAACACTTCCGCTGCCGTCCACTGACCTATACACCTCAGGGGATATGGCGCACGATGGTCGACCTTCGCTTAGGTAACCCAATATTCTGCGGCCTCCAGCGCTGCCCTACCTGCCTGGAAGGTAACTACACTGTTCCCCGCTCCTGGATACGTGGGCCACCACATCACTTGCAGAGGGGTGTCGGTGCGGTGCGCCGCCGCAACCGTCTTCGGGATATTCTATACCGGGAACTTACTAGCCCGGCCATCTCCCTCACCGTAATTCGGGAGCGAGTCTTTGCCACCGACCTTCACAAGAGCCCATCCGAGCAATGCGCACTGGACTCGTCATCGACGACCCTTATTCGCGCCCACACTACAGGGTATTCACTTGACCATTGCCAGTCCTCACTCGCGCCATATCGCAACCAGCAGATGGAGGTCTCTCAGCACTGACACGAGCCGAAAAGCGCAAAAGGGAACACTACGACGCTACTGTCGTGCCGAGGGTATGGAGCTTCTACCTATGGCCATCGATTTACGGACAAATTGGGCAACCGGACTCAAGGCGCTCCATGACATGAGTAACTTCACTGCACCGCCGAGGGAAGCATCCTATGTCTGCATTCTGGAAGCTTAAGACACGTGTCTCGACATTTGTTCTACAGTACACTGCAGTCATGATTAATCACCGAAAACAGAGAACATACTGTAGTTGTTTCAGGGGGGTTGGCGCTCTGGATTGTAGCAAAGTGAGTCTTCAACCGGCTCACTCTATCGCTGTTGGGGTACTCCGTCGACGGAGGTTGGAACCAAAGCGATAAACAACAATAAAAATGAAACGCACACCGGGGAGGGAAGCGGAGCAAGGCGAGGAGTACCCGCCGGCAGTAAAGACTTTAATTTTTGGATTTTGGAAATTACTGTACTCACTAGGAGTCAGCAAAAAAAGTGGTAACCAGGAAATAAATTAAGCGGACGTAGACTGTAAACATTCACACTCCCGCAATTTCAAAAGTCGGCGCTTGATTCGTCTCGAACAATCCAATGTTCTACAGGACAACCGTCGAAACCAGTTTCCAGTAGCTGGTCGAGAACACCATTATTCTTAACCTTCGACAGGCAATCATCCGGGTTGTTGCTACTGCTAACTAAACCAATCTGCTTAATATTGCGCGATTTGTAAGCCTGTCTTGTCGCTAGAATATCGATCATCAAGCGCTTTTCGGTGGTTTGTTGGCCCTTTGTTAAGACATCAAACAGCTGTTCGAATCAGCAAAGTAGTAAATTGGAATCTTCGTGCCCAGCATATTTCCCAAGTCCTTTTTGATTCAAAAAGGCCTGTCAAACCATCGACAAAGGCATTGAACCCTCACCATTATAGATCTGACCACTCTCTTTGACTTTTTGCTCAAGTAATCTAACACATGCATCTTTTCTGAACTATCGCATAGAAGAATGATGAAAACGATAGAGATATCAGTTCATCATTCGTTGCGAAGGCAGCTTCAGCATACATTTTAAGGATTAGAAATTTCTGGTGGAGTGACTTGTACTGGGGACCTGGTGTATCACACTTCTGGCTTCTTTGGTAGCTTTGTTGATCTCAGCTACCTTACCGTCCTTCATACTTGTTGCCATAACCTGAGCGGCTCTGTTCACTGAGTATGCAATGGAAGGTAGCGATAGGACTAA
This sequence comes from Kappaphycus alvarezii, assembly GCA_002205965.3. Taxonomy (NCBI): domain Eukaryota; phylum Rhodophyta; class Florideophyceae; order Gigartinales; family Solieriaceae; genus Kappaphycus; species Kappaphycus alvarezii. The sequence goes on from NADL03000841.1 coordinate 1,533,643, forward strand.
CCAGACAAAGATGCCCAGTACCTTCTGAACAATTCGAATGAACATCCCTTTAAAGCTTGTTTAAGCCTTTTTGCATGGCATTCTTGTGATAATTTGAACTCACCCCCTTGGTTGTGCTTACCATACTTCCAAAAAATTCAAATTTGTCCTACACTCGAGGTTTGCAGTCGAATTTTCGAAGGTTTTCGGCTGAAAACTTGTCAAATCCTTTTGTGCCAGCGTTAAGGTTGTCGTCCACATAAAATCCCATGACCCTTTCGAGCTCATCGTCTGATATTTTCAGATAAAGAGCTGGGTCACCGAGACTAGGCACCATGTCGAGATCATCTTCAATATGAGATTGCACTGTACTGCCCATTAATCTCCAGCATCACAAATTCCATACAAAGGACGTATTAATTCCAGTAAATCTTAATCTGATACGACTAAAATTTCTAGATCTTCCCTCTTGGGAAGAAAATATGCGGCTCATAGGGTCCCTGCTTTGAAGTTATGCTTGATTAACATCATGGGAGAAAACAAGAAAACCCTTAATGGCTGCAACGGAAAGGATAAGGCGAATTCTAGGGTGCACGCAAGGAAGCAATGTCATGCACCATGTACAGTTTGTCCTTTTCTCTGTGCCCTTGGGCGACGAAACCGGCTTTCGGCTTTTCTCTCCCAGAGAAAACATATTTAAGTGATAGAACAAACCTTCCGCTCAAGATGTTTGAGTTGGGGGGATCTCTGATTTGTGTACCACTTTCCACACGTTTCTCTTCTTCGGTACCATGATCTCATTTTTTTTGCGTCTAGAAATTTCTTGTTCTTACCACGGTTTTTTCCTGGTTTAAGAACCTCTGTTATGTTAACTTTGATGAGAGAGATGTCACTTGGATATTCTGCATCGAGGGCATACTATATCATCTGACGCGTACGTTTATTCTCCCTTAAGCCTTCCAAAATTTGTAGGAGCTCCCCGTCATTATCATCAACATTGGTATGAGGGGCAAATGTTTCTGGGGTTGCATTCGATGTTTCCTCCTTCAATACTGCACCGCTCTCATCATGTAATATTGGAGTGATGGCATCTCCTTTGATTTTTTCTTTAGGCTAGCTGGCTCCGATGAGTCACTATGCGCTCCAGGACTGAGAGGGTTTCCTTGATTCCTACTATGCTAGTGCTTGACCTTATCAACGGAAGCTCTGAAGCATTGGTCACCGCTGTCTAGGTAAGCATTTTTCCTTTTTTCTCCCTTATGACGAAGGGAACAGTCTATTTCGCAACGGGCTTCTCAAGATACATGAGTACTTCATCTCCTATCTCGTACGATAGATCGGCGGCAGCGGGAACATTAGAGCGTATCGACGTATTAACGGGAGCCTCGTGGGAGATGCGCGTCATTTCCTTGAGGGCGCCATGTAATGCCTTCATCCTCGCAGCTTGGTTTGGCAGCTTCTGCGGATATAAAGGGTCCTTGGGAAAATACCGAACCAGCAGTGGTGGAACAAGGCCAGAAGGTCCTGCAGTGTCGTAAAATGCCTTTTCCGCTAGCTGGAGCATGAGCCCTGAGTTCAGGGCGGTGCAGCCCGCTTTTAACTTATTATAGCCTCGGCGAAGGTAGGAGTGATATCGTTCCCTCCATTGCCTATGGCATTATGGCTCTCAACACTGGATGCTTTTGCGCTAATGCCAGTCGCGCGGAGAAGGCTTTCTCATTCATGTGAGCTAAATTGGAGGCCTCGGTCAGCCGCAATACAATCCGTTAATGCAACGTATTTCGTTACCAAATGCGCATTAATGCCTCCCAAACATCGCAAGTGGACTAACCATCAAGAAAACAAGCAGCGTTGAACTTTGTTGCTTTATCTACAATTTGTAGGGACTGCCTCACGTCAATCTTGGTTAGGTCAAGGGATACTGAGCGATTGAATACGCATTTACCATCAGGAATCGTCACGCGAAAGCGATGTGGTGCATCGCTCTCTCGCTGGAAACGTCGCACGTGGCAGTGATCCTCTCAAGATCATTCATGAGTTCTGGTGTTTTTCTCTCCGGGTTCGCTTTTCGCATGATTGAGTAGAGCTTTCCAGGCTGCGGTGATAGAAATGGCGATGGTTTTTCGAATTTTTGACTCTTTGAAGTAGATATTCACAGCCCATTCGATGTATACATGTCCATTTCTTCTCACTACAGGTAGCTTCCATCCGTCACGCTTGCAAATGACCATGTTCTTCTCGAAGTCAAGGATAAGGCGAGCTTTCGAAAGGATTTCCAAGCCAAATAGGATAGCACATCAATTCCGACCACATAGGCCTGAATTACTATGAAGAAATCAGTGGAGATTGGATCCGAATTGTTACATGCCCAAAACCTTTGTGCTTGGCGGCACCAAAGGTGAACATCAGCTTCTCTCCCCTGAGCTTGTTTTCCAGGGTAGTGCAGAAAAGAGAACAATATGCGTGCGCTTGCTTTATCCTTAACACAGTGCGCTCAACTCCAGAATCTATACAGGCGCCTTGAAATTCAGCGGGGATATTCTCCATCCACTCGGAGTTCATGACAAAGAGTGTAGCTTCATCAGAGCTGTTATCCAACTGCACGTTTCCGTATTCCTCTTGAGCACTGTGTACAATTTCTATGGACGTTGTCCCGTGATGGGCTAATGCAGCTTGGAATATTCGCCGTTCTTCATCTTCGCTATCGCTCTCAATCATGTTGCTGCCGCCAAACTGGGTGCACAGATGGGCAAGCACATGGTGTACGGTGTTACGAGCTGAATTTTTCTTGCGGAAATATTCCAAACGCCGTGCAACAGCTTCGCAGTGCTGAGGGGGAGCTTACAGTCTTTGAGCATGTGTCCTCTATCGCCGCAGTTGACAAAACCCGGAGAATCGGGTGAGTTGTTGCTTTTGGCAGTGGAACAGTTGCTGCGCTGCCGTACAGACTTCAGGTTTTTCGCGTATCTTCCCTGTCCAGTGAATTGTATTCCAACTTCATCATCGTGGGACGAGTGCTTTGATTTCATAGCTTGGTCACAGGCTAGGGCAATGTTCCTACTTTGTCAAGTTGTAGGGCCGCTTCGAGTTCGGAATACAACATTCGAAACGAGAGGTCGAGAGTCGCAACCCTGCTCAATGGCTCACGTGCCCACCTGTAACCAACTGTGGTGTAATGGCGTCCCAAATGGTTTGCGCACTCGCTCCCAAATTGGCGTCCGCTCCCTGTTGGATTAATGTAAGCCGAGTGGTTTGGTGTAATGTTCCAGTGGGTTGCCTGACGTGCATTGCTGGCCGTCATGGATGGAGATTTTAGGATCCCGATGGGAGATTACTGTAAGGTCCGTTGGGTACAGTGCAGCCCTCAGGGAAATGTCGTAGACTCCCGCAAGGTACGCACCGTCAGAGGGTTTGGGAAGGTGAGCTCGTGGCTCACCTTTCCTACAGGCGCTGGATTCCCTGTTAGATCCCCTTTCCTTTGGGCCATTGCTCCCTTACAGTACCATTGCCGGCGTTTTAGATCTGGGGATATAGGTTTGTCAATCCTTATGGTTCGAGTAAAGAGGTAAGCACCTGATAAGCAGCAAATCCGTCTCCAAGCCGCCGGCACCTCCTGAACTCCTTCACCCAGTAGGTTAACCGTCCGCCCATTGAACGCCGTACTATCCTACGCTTCCTTGCAAACTCTTTCTCCCAATTGGTATTTACTGTAGCCTATAGGTTTATCCTGCTCTACCAACTCTCTACGCTACTGACGAACCTATCGGATTATTTCCCACATTTTGTCTCCCGACCTAGAAGAGCTCTTCTATCTTTTCTTTTGCTTCGGTTGAGCCGATATTACCAGAAGGAATCGAATGCCAAGAGGTTTGTACGAAATCAACCTGTATCAAGAATCTTCCACGAGTTCCCCTCATGTCGGAGAAGAGTTTCAGATCGACCCGTGTATCCGGTGCCCCGTGGTGTCGCCTGTCGCGGAACCCGAGAAGTTGATTAGAAGACCCCAAGGAGGCACGCCCTCAATCCCAAGTTGTTGAGGGTCTACGCCTTTACCTGTCGGAACTACCCCTGCCAGCCCGTAGTGGCGTCATCGCCGCCGCTGTCGGACAACCGCCAACATTGGCTCAACACCGAGTTGACCCCAAGGTTAGCCCAATGGTTGAAGGCGAATTGGAATGGAGAGTGCCCATGTCGGTGACTCCATTGGTGGCACAGTTCATCGAAAAGACGTTGCCGCACTCTCCCCGTAATGGTTCAAGGCACGATATCAAACCTATTGGAAGAGTGGAAGTTTTCACCGGAGTCTAATCCCATTGAGAAGATCGTGCGCCCTTTGGTATCCCAGATGGTTGCGACTCCTGTCAAAGACCATTTGGAGGCCACCAATTTACCAATTATCCAAAGTGGAAGATTTACAGAAGCCCCGTGCGGAAGTCCTGAGCTCCAAGGGATTATTCTGCCAGAAACACCAAGTAGGAAACCCCTTCCGAGAGGTTAAAGGAGAACCTGAAGGAGATGAGGACTCGTCCGACCCGTCATCAGGAGATGACAGCCACCGGAGTGGTCGTCGGCGAGGCAGTAACCGTAAGGATAAGAAGTCCAAACGGGATAGAAAGAAGAACCGCAACGGAGGTCGTCGTCGTCATCGTCCGAAGGAAGCTCTTCTGAAGAGGAAGGGTCGAGTTCCGAGGTGGAGTACGACAACGCCGTCGTAATCGTGCACGGAAGCACATAGACCGAGTGGTACCGTTGAACGACTTGTTTACCAGAGTGGTGGACTACCGTTCCTATAGGTTGGAGAACGTTCGATGGTATACTCGGAGAGCAGGCTAGAAGATATCATCCATTGCCAAGACTGGCAGTACAAATGCCCGAGGACAGGTTCACCGGCAGGGATCCAATTATGGTTTTAGGATTCCTAACGGAGTTTCGAAACGCTTGTGACCATAACGGATTTTCGGAAGGACTGTCCCTCTGGTTGTTTCAGTACTTCATGGATAGAAACTAAGGAAAATCTCCAGTCAAGATTACAGACCAGAAGGAGTATGGTCATTGACGAAGAGGACAGCCACGATCAAGTCGGTACCTAAAAGGAGGCGTCAACTTTTTGTTGAGGACCTACGCTACCGATGAGGTTATTGCAAGAGCCTACAGGAAGTGACCAACATGAAGCAAGCCCCGACCATGACGGAGGAAACCTTTGCGGAATTGATTCGAGCGAAAGCTCGACGGTGTGGCTCTGTGTTTTCCGAAAGGAGATTGAAGTCCATTTTCGTGGATTGGTTGCATCGAAGCATTCAAGCTTCGACACGTAATCATCTATCCATGAATAAGCAGTTGAAGTTTTCGGATATCAAGCAGTATGCCCTGGCCAAGGGGATGACTAACGGAACAAACCCAAGCCGTTCAAGGAGGTCGAGTATCAATGGGGAAGAAGGCGAAACCATTTGGCAAAGTCCATATGATGAAGGAAGACGACGAGACCTCAACGATACATCGACTTCCCAAGCGGCAAGGGGCGGTTCTGAAGGGGTTATGCATGTCAGATGGAGATGGACAACGCATTCCTCATGTCTCCACCATCCTCCGCGGCATCTTCATCGGTGAAGTCAGGCCGCTGTTGTTGGATTTGCGCCAGTCCGGACCACTTCGCAGGAGATTGTCCTATGGTTGAAGCTTCCATTCGGAACAAGATCCTGGACGAACGACGCGCAAATTTCGCTAAGGCCACAGGGCCGACAACTCCAGTTGGAGAACAACAAGAACATGCCACGCACGGGTGGCCGACCCACGCATCCAGTGGGAACGAAAGAGGATACCTCGCGGGTTCACATTCTGACCCCGAGGAAAACGGAAAGGAGGAGTAGAAAAGTCGCCTACTTCCTCCGGTATCACGCGCACCCCTTACCCGTCGGTTGCCGAACCAGAAGTTGGCATAATCCAGGAGGGGGGGAGTATATTGATGACACAGTATTCTTCCTCAAGAAGAGCCATTACAAGGTTTCTCTGTCCTATGGATTAACGCCGTCACAGTTGTTCTCGGTGAAGGGCGTGTTAGATACCGGAGCTGGACCCAATATCATCATGTTAAAAACTTACCTACCAATTGGAGAAAGTTTGCACTACCTTACAAGGTCCGCTCCCGGTTGCTCGACGCGTCCAACAATCGGATAAAACCGATCGCGGTAATTCCCCTTCATTTGAGAATGGGTAACCTGTTGGCGAAGGTGCAGTTCCTGGTGGTTAACAACTTGGCGACAAGTTGTATCCTGGGGACGAGCTTCATCGACCGGTTCGTGAAGGCTATCATACCAGCAAGGCGAAAGGTTGTGCTGTATGACTCACCATCGGTGGCAATCCTATCGGTTGGTTATGGAGGTAAGGTGGTCGACCGTCCGGAGGCGACAACATCCACAAAGGTTAGAGTTGCCAAGCCGGTTACGATTCCGCCTTCTCCAAGATGGTTGTGCTGGTCCAATCGGATGCTGCAGGCCTACGCTTGATTCAGAACGCACCCCGAACGGCAATGAAGAACTTGACCCTGATGGCGAATGGTGTCCAAGACATACACCCCTTGGTACCGTTTCCCATTGTGGTTTCAAACTTTAGTCACCGGCCGGTCAGGGTAAAGAAGAATCAAGTACTGGGACACGCGTTGCAGGCACCGCAGGCCATCTATGCCATACAAACCAAGAAGGAGATCGCTGCCGACCGGAAAGAAGAACCGGACTGGAGAGAGACCGTCCATATTGGTGTTGAGGATCCCTATACGCGGCAGCAGGTCATCAACCTGTTGGAGGAGTTCCAGGAAATGTGGTCAGGCCACCTGGGGCAAATCAAGGCCACAACCCATAGGATTAATCTCGTACCGGATGCCCAACCGGTTCACCAGCAGCCTTACCGTGCAGGAATGAAAGCTAGAGAGGTTGAACGAACTGAAGTGGCAAGAATGTTGAAGGAAGGGGTAATCGAGCCCTCCGATTCGGAATGGGCGAGCCCTGTGGTCCTCATCCCTAAACCAGATGGTACGCTCCGTTTCTGCGTGGACTACAGGCGGCTCAACGCCTTGACCGTTAGGGACTCTTACCCTATACCTAGGATGGATGAATGTATTGACTCCCTGGGAGACGCAGAAGTCTTTACCACCTTGGATGCAAATTGCGGATACTGGCAAGTCCCAGTGAACCCATCGGATCAGGACAAAACGTCCTTTATTTGCCATTCAGGATTATATCGTTTCATACGCATGCCATTTGGACTGAAAAATGCTCCCGCAACTTTTCAGAGGGCTCTCGATATCATCCTTGCGCGATGCAAATGGCAATATGCGTTGGTGTATCTCGATGACGTCATTATCTATTCCAAAAACCGGACGGAACATTTTGGACATCTCCGAACGGTTTTGCAACTGCTCCAAGCGGCTGGTATATCCCTCAGGTTGAAGAAGTGCAGTTTCTTCGAGTCATCCGTTGACTATTTGGGTCATGTCATCCGTCCAGGGAAATTGGAAGTCGCGAAGAAGAACGTCGAGGCCCTGAAGCACGCGCGGCCTCCCACTGACCAGTCGGAATTGCGTTCCTTTTTGGGCATTTGCAATGTCTATCGAAGGTTTGTCCCCAAGTTCGCAAAGATCGCGGCTCCCTTGAACCGCAAATTGGGAAAGGATCAACCAACTGGATTTGAAACCTTAACGGATGATGAGTTCAAAGCCTTTGACTCTCTCCGCTTGGCGTTACTCCATCCTCCCATTTTGGCTTTGCCCCGCGTTGGTCAAACCTATTATGTGGACACGGATGCCTCAAAGACCCAAGTGGGATGCCTCCTCCAGGAACAAGACAAGATGTTGAAACCAATCGGGTATTGGAGTCGGACTCTGACGAAACCCGAACGGAATTATTCGACTACCGAAAGGGAATGTTTGTCAGTCGTCTGGAGTTTGTTAACGTTGCGACCGTATTTAGAAGGAACCAAGTTCGTTATCCGAACGGACCATCAGGCTTTGTTGTGGTTGTTGAACCTAAAGGATTCTACAGGGAGACTGGCTCGTTGGCGTCTCCGCCTCGCCGACTTCGACTACGAGGTCCGGTACAATCCTGGGAGGAAACACAACCTAGCAGATTCTATGTCCCGCCTGGAAACCAAAGGAGCCGATCAGTCCGAATTGGATGACGATGTGCCGTGCTTTGCCTTAGGCTATGAGCTCGCCGGTCCGGTCTACACTACCGCACCCGAGGTTAGAGCCGCAGGAGTAACAGCCGATCAGGATTTGCCCATTACGGTAGAGGAATTCCTACAGGAGCAAGCCAACGATCCCTATTGTAAGGAGATGACCAAACAGGTGGACGCACCTAATACCTCCTTCCACATCGCGGGATCCGGCCTGCTGGTTCGTCTGTCCAAGCTGGATGAAGCCGTCCAGGTTGTCGTACCGAAATCCCTCCGAGCAAGAATCCTAGCTAAGGCACATTATTCGTTTTGGCTGGACACCCTGGTGGTACGAGAATGTACTACTCCATCAGGCGCGAGTTCTATTGGCCCCAAATGGCGAACGACGTGTTCAATACCGTTGCGGATTGTGACCAGTGTGTGAAGGCAAGAGGGACCCTAAGGAAGCATCAGAACTATCTGAAGACCTTCCCGGCTGCCGGCCCTTTGGAATTTGTCGCCATGGACCTACTAGGACCGCTACCCAAAACCAAAGGAGGCAACAGGCATGTCCTCGTGATTACCGACAGGTTTTCAAAGATTTGCCGAGCAATCCCCCTTGCGGACACGAAGTCGACCACCGTGGCTCAGGCCTTCCTAACCCACTGGGTCTATCCCTATGGTTTCCCCTTTATGTCCTAACGGATAATGGTCCCCAGTTTGCGAGCAAGTTCTTTACAGCGGTATGCCAACTTCTGGGTTCTTCCTTATGGTTCACTACGGCGTATCACCCACAAACCAATGGGAAAGTGGAGCGATACAACAAGACCATCGTGCAGCGTTTGCGGCATTATGTCGCAGACCAAAGGGATTGGATCGTTACGTGGAACCGCTCACCTATGCGTACAACACGCAAGTGCACCAAACCACTGGGACGCTTTACCCTGGTTTTAACCAAGGCATCCCCCGTCAATCCATGTGGCCTCTGTACCGTCAGTGGATGTATCCAAATATGGTGATGAAGGCATGACGGCGGCCCAATTTAAGAAGATAGCCCTACGGAAGTTAGCAGAAGACCTAAAGGCCGCCGCTACCAAGTCTAGTGCCGCCCAAAGCAGGTATAAAGACTTTGATAAGGCCCGGCTCCCAATGTTGGTTAACGTGTGGATGAAGTGTACTAGACCGACCACGGTCCAACCAGAGGTACCGAAAGGACGACGGAACCGATTGGAAGAAGAGGATAACCTATCCAAGAAGCTGATGCTGAAGACTACTGGTCCCTTTAAGGTTATTGGAGTCCAAACCCATACGGTATCGATCGATGAAGACGGCATATTCCATAAGGTTAGCAAGGACCGTATCTCAATCAAAACCTCGCAGACTGGAGAGCTACCCAGACGGAGAACGCAGTACCCCCACGGAACCTGCTACCGCCACACCCCTGGGATACGCAACCGCGAGTCGGACGAGTTCGCTGTTGACCGTTTGGTGTCACCGCCGTCATGGATCAATACCAGTATAAGGTTCGTTGGTACGGGTATGTCCCAGCGGATGATACCTGGGAAGGCGAAGCGGACATCCCAAGCACTTCATAATAGTTACTGGCGCTCGAAGGGAATTGACCCACCCAACAAGTATCAAAATTGACCTTCGGGATTGCCTCACCTCAGGAAGGGGGAGCAGAATTGGCAGAATTTGGATTGGTTAGGTTTACCTTTTGGTATGGTAACTCATTTCGGAAATGAGGCTACTCCCCAGGTTGTGGCCATTTGAGTTGACCTGCAGGTTACCGATGGACCTATAGGATGCAGTGCGTGGAATGGAAGAACCCGGCAGGGGTAAGTTTTATTCGAAAGGTGGCGAACCGGTTGGAAGGGACCACGCCCCCGCTCCAGAGGACGGAGTACCAGACGGTTGCATGAGGATAGGGAGAGCAGAGGATCTTGAAGGAATGATGAAGGTTTTTTGCAAGTGATGGTGATAACCAGAGGGACAGGGTGCCAAAGATGCGGACTTTCGGCTTTGTGCGCTAGGTGGTTCAGTCTTTTTTGCCGTGTCGGGCGAAATACCCGATGAGGATGAGTCAAAGCCCATTCCCTCAACGAATGTTTCTGAAGTGTGATGGGGTCTAACCGATGGATGTCTGTCGGCATAATGGATTTTCTCGTTGCTGGTGTGATTCGTGGAAGCCAAAATTTTCCCATAGGTGGAGTTGCGAACCCTCAGCGTCACGAGGTCGTGCCGCGGTCTTGAGAGGGGCTCTGTGGTATAATGGCGTCCCAAATGGTTTGCGCACTCGCTCCCAAATTGGCGTCCGCTCCCTGTTGGATTAATGTAAGCCGAGTGGTTTGGTGTAATGTTCCAGTGGGTTGCCTGACGTGCATTGCTGGCCGTCATGGATGGAGATTTTAGGATCCCGATGGGAGATTACTGTAAGGTCCCGTTGGGTACAGTGCAGCCCTCAGGGAAATGTCGTAGACTCCGCAAGGTACGCACCGTCAGAGGGTTTGGGAAGGTGAGCTCGTGGCTCACCTTTCCTACAGGCGCTGGATTCCCTGTTAGATCCCCTTTCCTTTGGGCCATTGCTCCCTTACAGTACCATTGCCGGCGTTTTAGATCTGGGGATATAGGTTTGTCAATCCTTGATGGTTCGAGTAAAGAGGTAAGCACCTGATAAGCCGCAAATCCGTCTCCAAGCCGCCGGCACCTCCCTGAACTCCTTCACCCCAGTAGGTTAACCGTCCGCCCATTGAACGCCGTACTATCCTACGCTTCCTTGCAAACTCTTTCTCCCAATTGGTATTTACTGTAGCCTATAGGTTTATCCTTGCTCTACCAACTCTCTACGCTACTGACGAACCTATCGGATTATTTACCACAACCAACCACTGCTTGGCGCAAGAACTCTATTTTGTGACTGTAGCCTCGGCGAGAAGCGGGAACTTGGCGAGCCATGTCGGTAATTGCTTTTTAGACTCTGGTCAAATCAGCAGACAACCCAATTCCTTGTCAACAAATTCAGATACGCGTAAAGAGGAAAGATAATTCTTGAACCTTGTTCGCCTCACAATGAAGTTGTATTCTTGATTGATCATGTCAACTGCTTGCTGATACGTCTGTGCGTAGGGCTCCATTTGTTCGAGATGAAACCTCTTTGCATCCTTTGACAAAATATTGAGGAGGAAGTGCAGCTTCTGTTGTGGATTTAAACCGTAGTCACGAGCGACCTGAGAATATTCATCTACGCATTTCATCCAGGACTGACCGAGATCACCTGAGAACTTTTTGTAATCATCCTTCAGGCGCATCGTAACGCCATGCATAAGCCTTCCAAGGGAGCTCTATCCATCAGTATCGCTCGGTTTTTGAGGGTTGGAGTTACTAACACTTGACGGAGTATTATTCCCCCGTCAGACCTCACACGTCGCTCGGACGCTACGATAAGGTTCGACGTCTCGACTGCGGCTTGACGATCTTCCGCGTCATCGTACAGACCATGCGCTAATGTGCAGATGACTCTGCGTGACGATTGTGGTGCTAGATTCGCCCCGAGGCATTAAAGAAAATTACGCAAGTCAACCCACACCGTCGGCGTGTCGCAAATTTCTTTGGCGAACAATGATGCAGGTGGAAAAGTTCTGCTATATGGGCACACAGATTGCGACCAGACAGACTAGTGTCTATAGACCTTATGGAGACAATGAAGCCTTTCTGCACGCTGGTCAAGGAGCTCAAGGCGTTATCCGAGATGTTCCGCATGAAAGAGTGACCTTCTTCTACAAAAGTCGTCGTATCGCCGCTGCTACTCGCCATTTGTCCTATTATATGCTTCCCTCTTAGATTTATCCTGGTGAACCAGCTTCTTGTGAGCTTACTTTCTTCACCTACGAAATTGTTCCTCTTCTTAGCCTTCTGTAGGGTACTCCGACCCGGGCGACCAGTCCCCTACTGGCGGAGGGTTTGGGTGTCGACCCTGGGCACGAAGTATTTCTCACCCCGGGGAGGGAGCCTTTGCAGCAGTCGGTTCTCACACAGGCCCTGTGTGAGGGTTAGCAAATCTGTTCAAGATATGCCCCGGAGTTATCAATTGATATGGGAGCTTTCACCACGACTTTTCCAAACGATATTCCTGTTCCGCAATCAATCAGCTACCTAGTTATTATAACCAATAAACAACATGGCCAATAACAAAACAGAAAAATTGACAATGAACAGCCAAAACGCAGCACAGTCACGAATCAGAATCACCGACAGCCAGTGAATAAGGCAGGAACGGTAGTCAAGTTGACTAAAATACCTTTGCGGTGGTTAAGCGGAGGAGGGATCCGCAACGGGCGTAGGCGGATATGCCAACGGCAAGCGACAGCAATAATGTAGAACAAGCAGAGTACTGCCAACGATCTTGACACACAGGGTCATGGCGGATGACACACGGACACATCGTGCGAAAGCAAAATCAAATAAACGTCAATATAAACAGAGCTGGGGTTGCACACTTAATATGAGGGTTTGTATGGCCCTACTTGCGGTGGGCGGAAATGGGGCATTCTGGTTGGCGGGGAGGGGTCGGGTTGGCGAAGGGGGAAGGGACCGGGATGTAGGTGGGGGATCGGTTGGCAGAGGGGGACGGGGGGAAGGGGGGGGCGGTCGGGTTGACGGGGTGAATGAAGAAAAAGGTGGGGATCAGGTTGATGGAGGGGGAAGAGAGGGGAGACCGGGGGGTTGGGTTAGCGGGGGGGGGGCGGGTTGGAGGAGGGGGGGGCCGGATGGAGGGGTTGGTTGGCGATGATAACGATAACAAAAGACCGAAACAACGTTACTGATTAGTGTAGTTGTTTCAGGGGGGGGGTGGCGCTCGGGATTGTAGGAAAGGGAGTCTTCGACCGGCTCACTCTATCGTTGTTGGGTACTCCGTCGGCGGAGGTTGGAACCAAAGCGATAACACAACAATACAAATGAAACGCACACCGGGAGGAGAGCAGAGCAAAACGAGGCGTACCCGCTGGCGGCAAAGACTATAATATTTGGATTTTGGAAATTACTGTGCTACCCAGAAGTTAGCAAAAAAGTGAGAACCCAGAAAATAAATCAAGCCGACATGGACTGTAAACATTCACACATACCCCACACCTGACGTTCAGACGGGGCCTTGCCTGATCCCCGCTAGAAATCAGGAATTAAAAGGTCTCTTTTTCCCTCTCTCCCTCCCACTCCGTAATCATCTCAAAAATCTATCTCAGCGACGGCCACCTTACCGATGGCGAACTTTGACGTCAAGTTTGCCTCTGCAGGCCCAAACAGCGCTTACGGTAAACCTCCTCGCAACGATGTTTTCGATGGTAAGCAACTTCGCAAAGCCGTAGCAAGAAGAACCGTCGATTTCAATTCCTCGGCCATGCGCTGGTATCTGGATAGAGCTTGGCAAAGCGAGTTGGGCATTGATACACCGGCCATCCAACCCAACATGGAGTCGACGGTCAATCTTGTGCCTCCTGCCGCTTTGCAAATGAATTCTAACCCTGTTACCAGTGCCTGTACAAAGTTTGTTCATAGTAGTATGAACAAACCAGGCTGTCCAATTCATGCCTGCAAGTGGACTCCAGAAGGGAAGCGTCTTATCACCGGTGCTAAAACAGGAGAGTTTACTTTATGGCAAGGCCTGACATTTAATTTTGAGACTATCCTTCAAGCTCATGACGCCGAATTGCGCAGCATCATCTGGAGTCATGATGAGAACTGGATGCTCTCCGGTGATCAGAAAGGGATTGTCAAGTATTGGCAATCCAATATGAATAACTTGAAAGCTTTCCGTGCACATGATGACACCATCCGCGACCTCAGCTTCTCAAGAACGGATTCAAGTTTGCATCATGTTCTGACGACAACAATGTTAAAGTCTGGGATTTCGTTCGATCTGAGGAAGAAAGAGTGTTGGAGGGCCATGGATGGGATGTGCGATGCGTCGATTGGCACCCCAATTACCCTATTCTGGCATCCGGTTCGAAAGATGCAAACCTCAAAATATGGGACGCCAAGACAGGCAAAAACTTGACCACTTTACATGGACATAAGAAGACTATAGTCAAAGTCAAGTGGAACCGGAATGGAAACTGGTTATTATCTGGATCCCAAGACCAACTCATCAAAATCTACGACATTCGAATGATGCGAGAGTTTCAGGCTTTTCGCGGTCACAGGAGGGAAGTGACCTCCCTAGAATGGCATCCGCAACACGAGGACTTTTTCGTCTCTGGTGCCTATGATGGCGCCATTTACTATTGGGAAGTGGGTCAAACTGAACCTGTCGCTTCTGTTCCATGCGCACATCAATCTTCGGTCTGGGATTTAGATTGGCATCCAATGGGGCACATTTTAGCAACCTCCTCGAATGACCATGCTACCAAGTTTTGGACACGCCAAAGGCCGGGAGATCAGATGAACGACAAATACAGCTCTGCAAATAACAATCATGAAGATGGTGGCGAACGCCAAAGTAAAGGGGGTAGCCGTGGCGGGCAAAGAGGGCGGAATCGAGGAGGCTATGACTATAAAACTCGGATCGCCAAGGTGGAGTTCATGCTCGAAAAGTGACCCCTTTGGCACTGTGCTGGATTCAAACTGCGGTCTTCTAATCAATAATCTACCGTGTAAAAGTCGAGCTGTTAGAATTGCTAACATTACCGTCAGAGTCGTGGTTTTGATTGCGAGTCAAATTGGTGTTACTTGATTACCGGAAAGTGGCGGTGAGTTCCGAACTTAAAGATAACATTGTACATCTCCTGATTCATCTGGTCAGCCCTGGCCTTCTCAGAAATCCGTATTATCTGAGAGAGTGCGATTGAGTTTTCAACAGAAGCCCGAGCAATTTGCAGAATTTCGTCTGCAATGTCGTTCGGAGCAAACGCATTTGCTGTTGTCTTTGCTGCTTCGAGGATGCGTCGTGCTGTGAGAAATCCATTTGCTGCGTCCTGAAGGAGGAGGAAGGGGATGTCTGCCTCTTCACCTGAAGAAAGAAGCGATTCTCTTGTGCTTCCTTAAACGAGAGAAAAGAGTTGTAATCCGCATACAACGGCCCGTTCACCATCCCCATGGCAACTCCAAACCTTTGTTCATACCATAGCGCCTCGCTGCCAAACATCCCCTTCTCTGTGCCGTCTGAACGAGACATTGCACGGCCACATGTGTAGTTCCATATTATACCTTGGGACAATCCCTCTAAAGCAGAGTACAATGCTCTGCACATCCATAGCCGTGCTTCGTCCATCGTGTATTGAGCAAATCGCAAAGGGTGCAATCGTGCCCCATCCTGTCCCTTTCTTGCCAACGAGACCGTCGCCTTGAGCATGGTGGTAGCACGTATCCGACGTGAAAATAGACCGCTCCATATTCATATTCCTGGTAGAGATCACATTCAAACCCGAGAAGCCAGTGCTGGGTCATCAGCCAAGCCGAAATCTCGTAAGCCACCACCTGTAAAGGGGTTTTGTCGGCGAAAAGAGAATCAACCGAGTTCTCAGAGCTAGAGCTACGTTTTTGCTTATAGCTTTTCCCCACGTTCGCATTACTGTTAACACTGGTCCCTCGATCCGAACGACGTCGTCTTTTTCAATGGGTTCCACATTGTCATCACCTGCAGAGTTACCGGTACGAGTCGCAAAGGCAAAGTGATCCCACCATCGTATTACCCGCAATAATTGCCGTCTTTGGCGACTTCTATTTCTACATAAACTTGAAAATGCTTACCACGCCATTCCGAGTTCCCCCAGGGCCTGTAATGTTTCTGGAACTAACATTCATCTGTCAAGCCCATGTCCGTTCCAACAAGGCGCCGGAAATCGGCTGACTCCCTACCAAACAATTCAGAACTATACGCTGGAATCATGAGCCTGGACATCACTGACCTTGTCAACACGGTAGGATTCATCTTTGCTGAATAGGCTGCTATACTGTGCATGGCTACATGCAGCGAATGGCGCTCGCCCTTGAGGTTTTGCTGCTGCCCTTCGAGTCACACGGCAGTGTGTGTCTTTGATGTTCCAAAAGCATGTCGATTTCTTTGAGAATTCTTTTCAAATACGCAAACGCGGCCTCGGAGTCAAATAGTGGGGCCGTGCGGGGAGGGGAAGATGTCATAAGATGACGGTTGATAGAAGCGTCGAACACTCGTTGGATCAGTTCTTTGTCGACTTGAGTTCGAAAAGGGCACACAATCCATTCGTCACCATGCTTTGCAGGCGTTTGACAAGTCGCGGGGCATCACGCAACGAGTGTTCATACGAGTATCCCACGAGACACTGCAACATGCGGTAAAAGTCGACCTGGAACTTGACACGGAGAGAGATGGCCTTTGCATAAGCCTTTTCGGTTTCAGAATCGCCAATGGGTCTGTTATTGAGCTCCCTTACGAGTCTCTTCAAAATCAGTACATCAACCTCTGGGGGATCGGAATACAGCGGATGAAGATCGAAACCATAGGTTGAGGTCATAAAGTCCTCGTCATCAGCAACCTTTTCTCCATGAACAAGGTTTATAATGCTCTCCATGGTAGCGAGCATTACCCTCAAAAACGAGAGCAACTCGACACGAGGAATCTGGGCCAAAAGTTGGGCATAAACACACGAAAAGACGGTCTGAGGTAAGGTGTGGGCATCAAGCCAACTCATAAAGCAAAGCAATAATTGGTCCATGACGTTATGACCTGTCCATCTGATAAGGTTTGAGGCAAGACTACGTCAGAGACACTTCGTGCCTCACCGAATCCGATATCCATTTTGGGATCCATGAGCTCAATGGCGGACATGGCGGATTGCAAGCTGAATGACTTGAGATGAATCAATTCGCCAATTTGCATTTCCTTTCGAGCGTTCGAAAACAGCTCGGTCACATCCTGCCATTCGTCGTTCTCTGGCGACGTGGAGTTTGGAACCGTGCTGCTGCTGCTGAGTGGTAAGGTTACTGGCCCATTACCATGGTTTGCCATAGGGCGGACGGAAGATAATTACCGTCTGCGGACATGTGCGAGGCAATGCTACTCTTGCGATCATACGTCGAAGGTGTGGGACCGGAATTTCTTATCTATTCCGTTATCTCCGTTGGAGAGCGGAAGAGGTAAGGCTCTTGTTAGCGAAAAGCTCGAAAGAAAGAGAATCGTGAGAAAAAAAATGAAACGAGTCCAAAAGGGGGAAGCGTGTGCGTCACGCCATCGGAGGGATGGTCTGAAGTTGTTTGAGTTGTTGGGGAATGATCGCGTGTACTCGTTCGACAGCGAGCTTGAAGCAGAGGTCGAATAAATAAATAAAGACGACCACAATCTTGTAATATAGTTGATTATAGCCACATGACGGATGGTGTACTGTGTACAGTAGATCATCATCTTTGTAATTACTTTTTCCTAAAATTTTGCCACATGGTCTGTGGGTTCTTGCAAACAGTACGGTATGATCATACTCTGCACTGCATCTCGATACAAAGCTCAGCTACTAAATGCGACTCTTAAATGGTTGACAATGAATCAATTTTTACGACTGCAGAGTATTTGCGCGAAAATTAGTCACTGCCATGTAATTACTTTTTCTATGGCAAAGAGGGGTGATTAGTTCAATATTTACTGTAAGGGTAAATAGGCTCCTGCGGCTATCTGCCAAAATCCTGTATTACGCAACGGGAAAATGGTGAGCGTGTTTTCTGCTAAAGTTCAGAGTTCTTAAAGAACTGGGGGAATTGGACGTAGCGTTGTGTAACGAGAAGGCAGACATGTTCATTCTGTCTGGAAAAATGTAGGGAGACAGATGACAGACAGGCCGCGTTAGAAGAAAACGCTAGTGCGCATGCTGTTGCAATCCATGCACACTGTACATAGACCACATTCCCAAACAAATATTAGCAAATGCAAAGGCAAAGGAGACGCTCAATACGTTACATCGCAAATGATGACCATGATGAGGGGTCTTCGTGACTCTTTAACTCATGGTCAAACCGCCCGGTAAACCTGTACACTGTACAATGTGGCCCCGTCGAACTGTACTGGATCTCTGCCACAGTTATTGACCAAATACGGAATTACTTGCTCCGTGCGAAACTGCGACCTTGCTTTTCCCATCTACATACAATGGAATGAACAGCGATAGGAAATGATTTATAGACATTCAAAAGCATTAAAATTCAATGCAACGACATATCCCTAGAGATTAAGAGAATATTTACCGAAATCCTCATTCATGGCTGAGTTTCGTCATCAGATGGGTACTACAATGTTTTAAGGGCCCTTAACTGCACTTCCATTGCCCTCTGACGCATTACCGGTCCTTGGACTGAGCGCTCGCCCGCTTCAATGAGCTCCTCACCAATATTGTCGCGGCAAAAAACTGCCCCCTGGTTGCTGCACCCAATGGGAGTCAACCTAAATGCATATTCGTCAACCCCAAACTAAACGAAACAACGAAACATACAACTTCTCATTCCACGTAAACTTGTGTGATAAAACACCCCATATGCTACAAAGACGGCCGGCAAAATTTTCAACAATTATACTATCGCGTGCAACGTTCTAATTGAATAATTCATCACACCTGGTTAATTCGCAGTTACGAGTTTTCTTTTTGGGATGCAAAATCCCGGTAAACTCCATAGTTCCTTGGTACTCCTTATTAGCAAGTACAGCCTAACAGTTCTCGAAAGAAGAGGCACCGATATTTTCGTCAGGCGAAGATATCTGACTGTCGATTTTGGCTAGGTGCTCCTGATGCCGGTCTAACTTTTTATGAAAAATGTCTATATCGGAGACCAACCGGGGTATGGCGAAGTACAATCAATTGCAACACTAGTTGGAAGCACTGAAATCTCTACTATCTGAAACTGAGAGGGAAGCAGCCGGGGCGCTGCTAAAGGAACAGTAGAGACGATGGTAGTGGGTTTCAGAAAGTTGGGGGCCAAGGGTGTGTGGAGTGTACCTGGATTCCCACAAGAATCCAGATGAGCCCCCCCTTTTATAGACAGTACGGTAGCTCTACTCTAGAAATTCTATACTTTGTTAGCTCAGTAGAACTTACTAGAAAGTAGAGGTGTAACTATAGAATTTTACTATCTAGAATATAACTACGTAAATAAAACGATGACGTGGGGCTCCACGTCAAATAAACATTGAAGGAAAATCAAATTTCTAAATTCATTCAAGACGATACAGTTTCTCTGTTACACCACTGTGTAATAGAGAATTGGAATAGCGACACCAAACAAGTCTTTATTACACAGTGGTGTAACAGAGACATTGTTACAATATCAAATCATTACCTTGTGCTTTCCAAAGAAATACTTCTTTGCCTCCAGCAAATTTCCACTGATCCGCATACACTGCACGTTTCTCAATGTCTGTTACATCATACACGAATCAAATTAGAGCATTATTAGCATCCGTCAGCAGAATATCAGAATGTTTGGCATCATGATGTTGCGTAATGCTGTTATTTTCTGCTGAAACAATGAATGCGTTACTATTTCAGGTAGTATCAGCATTTCAAGATCTCGATGGTACGCTTGAACTTGTTTTGACAGAAAAGGAGGTACATTATCTCATTAATTCTCTAAAAAAGATATTCCCTCCAAAGATTGCCCTCCTTGAGAAACTTAAAAGCGGTAACACAGAATCACAACTCCAGGCTAAATTTTAGTACCTTTTCGCCATCTATTATGCTCGCATGTGCCTTGACTAGGTTATCCAAAAACCTATGCCAAGATTAAGTAAAATCATTGGCAAAAGAATGAAGTATGACAGCCTAGAAGATTAACACAGAAGAATAAAAGCCAGCAGCACCTGTCGTGCTGATGGGAATTTCACCCTATGTTCCACCCGCGGTAAACTAACTCAACGGGCTTCCCCTATCATGCGGAGAAGTAGGGCATTGGTTAAAAGATATTCAAGAGTGTAGGGGAATCATGAGAGAGAAAAAGTTCCATGAGAAAACTTTTGAAAGGAACCTCGTATGCCGACTCGATATTGAGGCCGATAATAGACTTTCATAACCTGAGACCCAGTTTTTTGCTAATTGAGTAATGCAAGCACCAGTATTACTGCAACACTATTCTAGGCTGAAGGTGCAACCAAATACATAGGCAGTATCGAGGATGCTATGAAATTTTGCGATGCCTTAAGTATGAGGTTGGAAATGGATGCACCGCGCAACATCTGCATGCACGAGTGAGCTTCTGATGCTATCGCAGCCAAGCTAATCATTTTTGAATTGACGCTAATAACAATCAACCGGTCCAGAAACCCGACTTTTATCCCATTTGAATTCATGGAGTGTGTTTCTCCGCTGATTGTTGGACTAGAGCTGAAACAATATGCAGATACGGTGAGTCTCGCGGGGAGCCCTAGATACGATTCCAAGGAGCAACTGATGCAGCGACGAGGTCCTTCGCTACGTAAATATTTTCTGACGGAAAGGGGAACCCTAGGCTCATTATAGAAGAGGTTCCTCTATGGCAGAAAAATGTATGTTCAATGTTGACCAGTCCACGAATAAGGGACGTCAGTGTACTTGTAGAGAGGCTCTATAGACTTACACACGCTACTGTAGGGGAAAAAAGACTTCGCTCGAGGATGCTGGACCGCTCAAAAAGACTTCGCCCTAGGATGCTGGACCGTTCAGTCCTGAGACCTAAGTGGCATTTAACGAAATAAACAATGCCTGGGACATATGTGCGTCATCAGGTCTGCAATCTCCTATAAACAAGATCTTATTCGGTAGATGTCGACTTCATAGTAGTGTATATCCTCGATGAAAAGTTGAAGTCATTAATATCATCGACGCTAGCACCAAATACGGTGAGCGGGCCATTGTATCAGCTAGTAATGCTCGTACTGTGCGTGAATATTTGGAGACATTATAGATGTACAGGAACGGGGCGCCAAAGTGTTTCAGCTCTGACCCTGAGTTCATACAAACTTCTTCTTTTCGCTCCTTGGAGGCACCCAGAATAGTGGTTTACACACAAACATCTAGATCTAAATCTGAAAACGGTTGAATAGAGCAGAAAAATGGGCTGCTGAATCAGATCCTTGAAAGGCTTGTGAAAGAAAACACTTCAGGCCTCACCAAACATCATAGTGGCCAGATCGTCATTTATCTGCAGCGTTTTTCACGGAAACTCTGTTTTAAGTGCGTTTCGACTAGTCAGGGGGCATGCTCCTTCGATACAAGGTGTTAAATCAAGCATTTTCACCAAGGAACTGCTAAGCGCGCGCATTCATTTGAATGCTTTCGGGGCCATTCAGAGAGTAATGAGATCACGAAACCATCACTTGGTGACAACCGAAGCCACCAAGGCAGGTGACGAAATTTGGGTACTGTACGATACGTCGCAACAGAACCATCCCTTCAGGTGGATCAAGGGTAACTCATAGGTAACACTCCATAATTGGTAAGCTTTCGAAGAACTAAACAAGTACCGCCGATGTTCGCAGCTTACGAAGGCGTCAAGATAATTTATAAGGGCAATCTGGCCAGGAAACTACAAGAAGGGATATGACAATATCTCTTTGGGAAAGAGAGTAGTATAAACGCATCCGAAAGTGATGTCACTGCTGAAAAAACTACCTCCCTGATCTTGCTTGCCAGTGAAAGAGTCCCTAAGCGAGACATTTGTGATGTATTTGCAGAGAGTGGCGCGGACACTGGAATAGGAGGTGACAACAGAAGAGCAAAGAGAGCTCAAGAAGCTATAGGACCTCATTAGGAATGAGCAGGAGAGCAGGAAGAACCTGTAATATGTGCCGCAGTGGCTAATAGAGAGATCGCTTAACGCCTAAATCGAAGAGGCTTGGAAAGATGCACATCAGTATTTACATGAATCAGACGTACCTAAACATTCGAACATAATCACTTCACATGCCAAATACAAAGTGAAATGCAAGGAAGGAGGTACAAAACGGCTTAAAAACGTCTATGTACTCACAGAATCCGAGGCATAGAACGATGGAATATGTAAAATGACTCCTCAAACGTGCAGTTTGTTGCCATCAGAATTGTGCTATCTGTTGCATGCATAATGAGATTCAAACAAGGATGTGTTAACATCAAAATTATGTACCTGAATAGCGCCCCGATCACACGCAAAATCCATGTGAGTACTCCAGAAGAAAGAAATACAAGAGGACGTATAATGCCGAAATTGTTGTATGGATCTGCGAGGCGGGACGCCAGTAGGCCAAGAGCATAGAAAATTGGATGCATCACGACACCGTTCTGTTTCGAATAAGTGCAGCGAGTACGCTGTGTATCAAGCGTGTCGAGACTGGTAAATTGGCCTTTCTATCGGCAATGCTTGCGGATAACATACTGATGGCTGGAGATCTAGAAGGGCTCGTTTAGTTTACGGGTAGAATCTCCGAAAAATTCAATTTCAGCAGGATGAAACTACATAAATAGATAAAGTTAAATGGATGCGGCATCACTAGGGAAGCTGAAGGTATAATTTTTATTTCCATGGCAGAATACGCAAAGCGGATAATTCCGATCAATATCAGCGCTGGTAGACGAGCCGATACGAACTATCCAGCAACGAAGAATAAGTTGAACTTTTTTTTGAAGTGGGCTGGTGAGCTCGTGTGAATGCGCGGAGGATTCCTCCCGGCTGCATCAATATTTGGGTCATTGATGCAACACTGGATCCCTAAGCTACGAGTAGCAGATATTACCGAAGCAAAAAAGTTGTTCCAACGAGTAAAGGACATGAAACAAGCCCTTGTGTATAAGTAGAATCCCAATGAAGCGAAAAATGTCTAGATACTCACGTTCTCAAAAACATTAACTGTCATTTGTATTAATCTGCAGTTACATATTTCCCTACTGCTTACATTTGGTGGATCGGATGAATTTGGAACAAAAACGAGTATCGCACTCGTCTTATGGTGCAGAGATTGAGCGAGGTCCGAAGCGTACGCAACAGGATATGAAGTTAAGTTGGTAGTGCAGGCATTGGGACGACAGAATAAGATCACGCATACATTGCTTGTAGATTCAAAAAAGATCTTCATATGATAACGAAGTCCTATCAATGAAGTGAAAATCTCTTACGACAGACTGTGAAACAATGAGAGACTCATCTGAGAGTTTAGATTTGGATACGGTCAAGCGAATCGAGGGAAAAGTTAACATCGAAGAAGCGCTTAAGAAGGACAAATCTCCTTGTATACATTACTACACCACTCCCTGATCATTGATACAAGGACTGAACGCAGAAAAATGTAATTGATAACCCAGCCGATTCGATCAGACTTGATCGGCTGGGGTGTGTCCCAGCTGATCTGACCATATTTTGGCTCTACCGAAATATCATTGTTGATCTGCAGACATGTAATCGAAAACCCAATAGAATCTATCATCATAGATCAACTAGGGGCTTGTGAGTGTAAACGATTGTAAAGGTCCAGACTGAGGGAATTTTACAAGTGTGAATCGTAGATTTCAATACTAAACAATCGATTAAGGATTGAAATGATGATATTTGTTAGACAAGAGACCAACTACTGATGAATGGTTTATCTGTTGATGACATGGGCTGGCTCCAAAAGACTACACACGGAATTCCTATACAGACGAAGGTGTACGGCACTGATCTTAACGAGAAGGTGCGAAGTGTTAGCGGCGAAGGTAAGAGACATGAGTGTTGCCAGCTATGAGCGCAACACAAGAAATGTACTTGATTCGGGTGCAATATCACAGTGAATAGCTCTTTCACGCGGTTGCGAGTGTACAAACGCATTTATTCGTTCGGTGTGGAGAAATGTGAACATCTCTGACCGCCAGAGAACAAGAAACTGCATTAGACGCATATATGCTGTAGATTGAATTCCTGATGAAGAGGGATTCTCAGTGACCAAATCTCCGCAACACAGCTACTGTCATTTTCTAATTTACGCAATGTATATGTTTATTTAACTTTGAATTTCATGGCAACTACTTAGCTTGCACGGCTGCCACCTTCTTGAATTTTTCTATCTTAACATATAATTTATGCCTCAAGTTTTGCTCTCGCAATAACATGGGACCTCACTTAAATCTTCTCGTTTTCCATTTGTCTTTGTTGTAAGGGAGTGAAAATCTGCATCGGGCGAGAAATTAATGCAAGACGTTCTTGATTAGGAATGAGATCAGGCTGTAGCTCGAGCCTTGGTGAATAAGTAGGCGATAACACAGAGTCAGCGGTGCTACGCTGGTGATGAACGACACAAACTTTCTTGGGACCGGGACTTCGAACCCTTGTTGTTCTGATAACTTTTTCACATAATCATCCAGTAGCACTCTTTTCGTGACGAATATAGACACCAACAGCCCCTTATTTGAATATTTTATAAGTAACGTCCCTGATACAGAAAAAAACCCTCCTATAACTCCGCTCTTTTGCGTGTGCAAAGGACTTGTGCGTCTTTTTATTTGTTTTCTTGATGTTTTTCGAGGTCTACTGTCAACGGTTCTTCGTGGAAGGAGTTCATAGGGATGTTGAGTTTTGAGAGGTCGCTTTTTCCCCGACGTCGACGTCACCATCAGATACCCCACCGAAATCTCTACAAATCTTGCTCTCCGCATCGTTCATGGAACTGTGGCATTCCCTGACCATAAACGCTACGCAATCGTGAGCTCGCGTGCCACTCACGGTCGCGTTGCCTCTCCCGACGCAGACCGCAAGGCACTATGCGCCACCCTCGTGGTAATCCTGAAAGACCTTCCCAACGCCCTGGCGGCCCGTCGCCGAGTTCTCACGCCCACTAGCCTAGCCAAGGTCACCAGCACAGTCCCCGCTACGCCCTGTCCTGGCTTTCTTCACTTAAACCCCTCACATCTCCAGCTTCCACCATCCAACGCCAGGCCTCTGGTCCCACACCTCCCCACGGCCCCACTGCTCCCTTTCTATGCGGTCGATGAGATACCTAGAGAGATAAAAAGTGGGTCGTAGTGATATGCCGGGTTTTACTTCAAAGTCAGAACTGTGCGCTTATATGTCAAATTGAAAAGCGTCTAGATTGGGAAGGGATATACAAATGGTACTGTACTAATTACAGAACTTAGGTGTTATCTGATGATTTAAATGTAATGCAATTATTTCCGAATTTGGAACACATTGAAAGTTTCAGGAGCCATGTAAATTACATATGACGCTTTTGCTGCTGTCAATTTCGCTGACTCAACGATTCATTTGTAGAAAGTTGAGTTGTGGTATCATGAAACCCACCTTGCACCTGACGCCGTCCATCCTCGCTTTAACAGTTGCACCCACTCGGTTACAGCCCTCGTCACCTCCCAACCTCTCTCCGCTCCCCCACAAAAGCCAAGGCCTGGCCCCCGCCCCCATCCCGCCCCAAGGCCCTCGACACAACGCTCATCACATGTCACTGCGCCGCATTAGACATCTCCTCCCGAAGACCGGACCCAAAAGAGCATGACAGCCGCCCCTCAACTCACCATCCCTCTGCCCCACGGCTGCTCCGTTAAACGGAGTTCATCCGCGGCCGAGAAGGGCTGAACCCGGCCGCGTCCGTTGCGAAAGCAACCCCCACGCCCTATACCGTAAACGGCACGCCTCTTTTTCATCCTTAGGCCGCGTCTGATATGAGGAGATTGGCGCTCCCTAACCCGTGCCGCAGGCCTCTACTCGGTGTAGCGCAATGCACGGGAAATCCTTTTGCAAGTCATCTGCGGTAAATGCCTAAGGCAATAGGTCGGAAAAGGTCGCAAACCGTGCAACTACAGGGCGTTCGAAGAACCCTCTCTCTTTAAGCCCTGTGAGGGGAAGTAGCTCGATATCTTGACACGATGGGTGGTAGAGGTTTGATAAGCTAGGAAACACTGATAGAGTACTAAAAGGATGTAGCGCCGAAGGCGAATGAACTGGGAACAGTCCGAAGGACCTCAGGTAGCGGCAAAGCAAAGGGACAAACGGACAAAAGCGGCAGGAGCCGGGCGCGCGGCGGCGAGCGAGGTTCTGCTAGGGGATTTTGATCCCAACTCAGCGGATGGACGGAAGCCTGCGGGGTGTCGATACACGTCCTCTACGGGGAACGAGCGCCGCGCCAACACGGCTAGAGATACACGTCCTCTTCGGGGACAAGGCCACACGGCCAAAAAGCAAAAGAAAGGCGCAACCCGCGCAACGGAAAGGGAAAAAGGGGCGAAGCCTCATGGTGATCAATCCAAGAGGCTAAAAAGCGGTGGCCAAAGGGGAAAATCAGGCAATAGACAGCAACTAGGGAGCCGCCTTCGAGTGGGTAAAGGTGAGGCGCGAAGGTGGGAGCAAAATTCACAGCCAACCCTTTGGTAGCTGTTTCCTTGGGTGCTACAAGTTTCCCGTCAAAAATACTAAGTTGGCGATTAAGCCGCTCTAAAGTTAGGGTTAAGTTAGGGTACGTGTCAGTTAGCTAGCTACTGTGAAATAAATAAATATCAAGGGCATTTGGCGGCCTGTGGCACGCCCCATTTGGTTCATGACCAAGTAGGCACTTGTCCTATCAGGATGGTAAGCACTATACGGCTTACACTGATCGAATTTCGGTCACAAAATGGATCATCAATCCTATGAAGTAGACAAAAAGGGTCATTGCACTACAATCGGCCTCCTGGCGGCCCCATCGATACAGACTGTCCACAATCCGCCCTTTCCGACGCCACCATGCAGGATTTGAGCATAGAGCCTTCTCAGCCTCCGACGATCCTTGGCGCAGCACCCGCTCCAGCGGCCTCCAGCTAATTTCCAATGTATTAACCGGATTCATGACGCGTTTCTGAAGATCGATCTGGTCCCCCTGCAGTCTTGCGATGCCCGCTGCGGGTGAACACGGGTGGCGATCCAAGGCAATGCAAAACCAGAAGCTTTGAGATGGCATTCTCCGCACTTCATTACAGAAGAGGGGAAAGTTCCAGACCGAAGCTTTCGACCCGCACGGCATCAGTTAAGACCGCACAACTTGTCGCACCCAATCGCAATAGGGCCAATAGCACGAACCCAAGTTCCATCGTGCTAAGCACCTTGTCGCGGAACCCAAGTATGGGCGTGCAAAGCGCACGCTCTTCTACGGGTGCATCGCTGCCATGCGAAACTCCCGATCCATCGATCGTTTCCAGGTCTAACGTGAAGGTAGGGAGCTGATTTTGTCACGGTAAAGCTACCACACGTTACGGAAGGTATATAGCGAACCTATTCTGCTGTTGGAGGAAAGTCCGAGGAAAAAGAGGTAAGAGAAACATAATGACACAGAAAGAAAACACAAGGTGACTGTACTATGAGCCTCATTCATCTAAACTATGTGCCGGTGGAAGTCCAGGTTGGCCAAGCCAACTACAGGTATGGAAACAATTTCGGGTAGAAAATTAGTTGCCGAAGTGTTTTCCGCGATTTTCTTCTCCTAGGAGAGTTAAGGGCGCCTTTGGTGCCTACTGCAGCAAGGTACTTAAGTTCCTTGCCCTCGGAGTACTCTCGGAATGGTAACCTCGTAGAGCAGCTTAGGAGGTCCAGCACAGTTGAAACTAAGCTTTATAAGGAACGGGGCGATTGCAGCAGTTTCTAACGCAACGGTTGACTTTTAACTTACGGTGTTTAAAGAATGATGCTATCGACTGAAATCTTGTTGCCCTTGACTTAATCTTCAAGCGCGGCAGTAGGGGAACTCGTAGGGAGTTTTAAGGCATCTCGCGTTGCAGTATCGATATCTTCAGTATTTTTTGACTAAGAGACGCCACGAATCAAATCAACTGCAGGCTCTTGGAGCTGATCTTCCATTTCACATAGAGCTATTTGCTGTAGCTTATTTTCCAATATTGCCTTAATCTCTGTACTGATTCCTTCCATTTCAAATGTGTCCAGACACCTCCTTATTTTGTTTGCACGGGCAATATTTCGATGGGCTGCGGCAACTCTCTCTGTAATTTATTTCTGCGATGCCTGATCGCAACAAGTTCATCAGTATTTTGTTCGACTTGCGTATGACCGCATCATTCCGATGCAAGCTTGCCTATTCTTTCTTCATTTGGGCCTTTTTTTCGTTTTATTCACGCTCTGAAAGTCCTTCTTAACGTCTTTTTGCGAGATTAGACGTTTTTACTGCCCTTCTCAGAATCACTCTCTTTCATGAGTCTAAACTTTTATCAGGTTCTCAGTCGTAATATGTAGTCCGAACACTTTAATTAATTATATAGACCATTATATTTCACCACAAGTACGTCGTGTGAGGAATAACATAGCAATTCTCAAAAACAATTTTTGAGGCATTTCAACGCTTCCCTCCAGCGTGTGGGGTACACCCTAGATATATCGACTTTGTCGTTGTAATATGCAGTAGCAGCACACATAATTTGCTCACATTTTTGACCTCCGTTAAGCTTTAAGGTCAGAACTCACTGCCGGCAACTTTCAAATATCAGCCATTTCTTCTTAATTTTCTTCAAAAACTGCAGTAACGCCTAGCCAGTTCTGGTGAATATTTTGACGGAATGTACTTTTGTTACGATCTCGTCGAACGCTCCTTGAAGTTTCGCCCGATTCCTCTTAAAGCGTGCTCAGATTCCGTCAAAAATGCCGACGTTGCAAAACGATTCTCCTCCGGCTCCAACGCTTTTCAATTACCCGTTTTTGTTGTCTAGTAGATGCTTGGATAGTTCAGTAGCATGATACTGTTTTTTGTTTGTCTTTTTTGAGGGAAGGGATAGTTATTACTTGGCTGATTTTGAGTTGACTAACCACGCCGTCGTAGATAGCCCTAGCCTAGCTAACTATAATTTGTACCTAACTGTCTACTAGTGTCTCAAAAGAAACAGCCACCACGGTTTTGGTTCATAACTTTAATCCAAACTTCCGCCTTTGCACCAAACTGGCCAATGGAAAATTTAGCCGTAGCCAATTTTGTCCGCCATGGCTCCCTTTCTATTTTCCCTCTCCATATCACATTATATTATCCCCTTCATTGTTCGTCTGTGATATTTTCTCACCCGTGTCGCTACAGACTCCGGCGTCTATATACAAATAGGAACGTCAAGGTTGTCGTTGGTGGCAAACCCATTATCTCCAAAGGAGATACTCAACGCTGCTGCCTCACTTCTTGACCGCTTGTTGTTTGGCTTTATACCCCTGGTGCTTCGTTTCTTTTGAATCGATTCTTCTCAAGTTCCTAGCATTCCGCGGATCACGTTTCGGCATTACAACCTGAAGGAAAATTATACCGCCCAGCCGTCCAAGGAACTTTCCCGGCTCTACCACCCCAACTTCCCCTCGCCGTCGGCGATCTGAGTTACTGCACCCCAGTTTGCTTAAAGAGAAAGAGGTATATCTAACAACCTTTGCGGCTTTGCGTGTGTGTGTGCGTGTTGGTGTTCTCATTGTCTGACGAAATTCCGTAGCTAGACGGAAACAACTGCACACTGCGCAATAAACTACACTAATAAATTGAGGGGTTCAATTTTGAGGTTTTGATGAATCGGCTGCCAATTTGCCTGATTCTCCATTGATGATCTAAAACTATCCGACTGACCAAAGCGGTAGTCAATGTTTCATGTTTGGAAATCATCTCAGGAACAATAATGTAGTCCAATGCACAGAAACAGCCCCGAAAGGGTATAGACTCAGAACTACTACAAAAATAAAAGCAGAGGCAGTTATTAATCGAGTAACTACCGGGCGTCCCATGGACCCGCTTTCTCTTTGAGCCCAGTGAGGGGAATTGGTTCGGAGGTCTGACAGACCGGTTTAGTAGAGATGTTTTAGAGGGGACTCGTCGAGTCAAAGGACACAGAGTGCCCAGATGATTCAATAGTATATAGCCAACGGCTTAGGAGAAAAGTTTGATGAACAGCAACAGGTGGCGAAGCCTTAGGAGTTGATGAAGTCCCCCGGACTAAAAGGAAAGAAAAGGAAAAGGAATGTGGGAAAGAACGACTAAAGTCGGCAAGCAACCAAGAAAGTGGCTGAAGCCGAGCGAGGCTCTAAAGGAGATTTCCGTCCTCCCGCAGGGGATGGCTTGAAAGCCGCGGATTTCGGATACAGTCCTCCGAGGGGAACATCAGCCTACCAAGGGCATAGAGCGACAGTTCCCTCTTGGGAACGCGCGCAAATGGTACAGCGATAGAACAAAGGGAAAATGGGCGAAGCCTCTCGAATTATCAGTCCGAAGGGCTACGAGCGGGGACCAAAGGGGATAGCCATACTGTAGTCACGCATGCTGGAGCCGCTAAAAGGAATAACGGGGCGCGAAGAGTGGTAGCAACAACTAGAACCAAACCTCTGGTAATCGTTTACTTGGGCGCTTAAAGAAGCCCGATAATAGATAATAAAATAGAACCCAGTCCGCTAGACTGTCAGACTGTTAGGATACGTGCCTGAAAGTTAGTTAATCACTCGAAAATAAATATCAGGACCAAAGGAGCTCCGTGACATGCCCCTACTAGGTCCTTGCCAGATTATCCTGTAAGGATTGTAAAGTCTAAAATGTAATCGATATTCGATTAGCAAACAGGATCATTCATCCCTAACAAAGAACCAGTGATTCATTTCATTACAAATAAAATCCAATACGATGGTGTAAGAGGATCCACGAAATGGCGCAGTATGCGTGCACACTTTTAAGTACTATTTCTTCCCCTGTTCCGAAATAATTCGCCCCTTTTATTTTATTTTAATACTCGATTCATCACCATATTTCACACATCAAATCTTGCCAAAATTGACAGAGTAAAAATGTGGTTAATGAGGTTGGTTACTGAGAAGGGTGTAAAGTCTATTAGTCCTATAAATTTTATTCAAACCATGTGGAAACCAAAGTGTCATATTTACGTGGTGTCTTTTTTATTCTTTCGATCGTATTCCTATCAAGAATCTGTGGGGTATTTTCCTGCCAAATAAATGAGAATATATGACAGTTTGAAAATTTTAACTGAAGGGAGAACATGGTGGATTCGTTTAATATAGTAGATAAGCTGGTTATTGTTAACTTAGGTTTCCAGAAGCGAATTGAAAATTGATAATTCTCCCCTGGAAACTACCGATTGTCCTTGTAACTCTATCTGATATGATAAGTACGCTAGTCAAATCATTGCATAAGCTGTTCAACTTAATGTCCGATATGAAAGAGAGAAAATACTGCAATTACTACAGAGCAAACCAGAACTCTGTTCGTTTTGATTTAGGTTTGTATTTGGTGCAATCCCCGAGTTTTTTCCACCCCTCTTCAGCCACTGGAAATCCTGCTACAAGAGGTATAAGACTCCATCCTCCTTTTCGGCCTTTCCAGTTATACTATCTCAATTTCTTGTTAAATGTTCTTATCTGACCTCCACATAGCTCAAGTGTGCTATACGAAGCTCTCATTGCTTAAGTGTTGAATGTTAAGGAGTGTTTTCATTAGACAGGCTCGAGGTCAGAGCGGCTTTAGTTCACAATCAGATCTTATGTATCTGGACAGATCTCCTCTTATCCCAACCCCTTGATGATAAACTTGCCTCGGCTTGATGGTTACACAATAGCTTTCCTGTTACGACCGACGACTTGGTCAGCGATGCAAATCTGACCGGATGCCGATCGCAACCACCGCTTCAAGAATTAACACAAGAGAATGAGAGTAAACATCGGTCCAGATACACCTGTTGACAAGGTAAGGCTTACTGTGCAGAGGTAGAATAGATCCAGTTCCATAACGAAATTTTCAGGCCAAATTAGAGTTTGCCCCTGACTATAATTGGGAGCACTGGAAATTCCCTATATTAATATTTCCCCTTCCGAAGGCTGCATAAGCCCGAGAGCTAGCTAGATGTTTTTTTCTCTACATTAATATCTACTATAAGATATATATTGTAATGTAAAATGAACTGTGCTTGACACACTCCGCTGCCTACCACTATTAACTTTAGTCCATCCTTTTTGTACAAGTATGTATTACTTCCCATTTTATCGTCAATCGACGTAAGGATTAAACTATAAACGATGTAAAATTCGCCCCCCATAGGAGCTCGGCGTTCCACTGTATTATAGTAAAACTCCCTACAAGTGTCTCTTCTCTTTGTGCCAAGGAAAACCGTCACTTAATGAGGAAAAACACATATGCGCATCAAGATTCGGATTGAGCGCGATGTCCATTTTTTGTGTAAGCCGTTTGCGACAAAATTCCTCAAATTTCTGTGCTAAGAAGTAAATATTGTAGATGCAGAGTGATTTTTGCACGGCTTAGCGGTATACTTGCTCTCTAAGTTGTACAGAAGGGTTGTGACCGGTGGAATACTAGAACCCTGGGAGAATTGAGACCGAGAATACCAATTAAATCAAGAATGCTGAAATCAAGAAGACTCGACACAGAGCGGGCTAACTAAACTTGTATTTATCACGGATTGGAAATTATAATCATAGAGAATAAGCTACTTTATGTACAAATAGGAGTCCAAAGCGCCAAAAATCAGTATGTGTCACAGATATAAAAACTATAAATGATGAAGGGGTGATTACAGATGTGATATGGAGTTATCGTTTGGGAACCCGGAAGATAACCGTGTGCACCATCAGATTTGATGTGAGAAATGCACTGAAGAGGAGCAATTTTAAATTCAAGTTTAGAGCGGGCACTTGTTTTCACCCCATATACAAAATATCTAAAGCACTGCTCTATATTCAATTTAGTGTCATCAAAATAAGTAATATACAGTTTAAGGAAGATTTAAAAGGAAATCTCATCTATGACATGGGGGACCTTGAACTGCGAACACATCAGGTCCAATTCAGGGTAGGGGCATAAGTTTTATTAGTATGATATCTTTACAGGGAGATAGACTAGTACATTAGACAACTATTAGTCCGAAAAAATTTATTCAGTTATTCAGAGGCACCTTCTTTTAACGTTAAATTACCCGCATAAACCATTTAGGCCCGCAAATTAACTCTTCCTCGCTCATAAAACACCGTAACCTGTAGAATAATTCTTTTACTCAAAACCTTTAAGCTCCCCGAGAAAGATAAATATATATTTCAAAATTAAATATTAGAAATGTGGTGTAACTTGCTTTAGGAAATAAAGCAAGCAATATTCTTGCTGAAATAAAATCTCTGGACCAGTTTATCCACAATATTTTAAAGATATAAAATAATTAATTGAATGAACAGCACAAGACTGAATAGTAAAAGATATTCTAAGCCGCCTATCGCTTAGTTCCAAGTACCGCCATCTGGCAATTTCCTATGAGTGATGTTACACTTCTAGTGTACACCTTTGGTTATGTCGGAAGTTAAATCTTTTAACTATTGCTAAGATAGTAAGAATATAAAGCTCCAAATTGAAACAAGGCAAGCCCTTATGGTACAACTAAATTCCAAAAGACAGTCCCTTATCTTGTGTAACTTTCACTGATGAGCATTTTTATAGATGCACTCTTTTGCAATTGAACACCATTTTTTCCATTGATCGACTCGTTTTCACCCATTAGATTCTATGGTCTGAATCAGGTATCATTATATTGGGAAATGTTAACAACTTATACTTGCACCTGGTAAATGTTTTATATAGTCGATTAATCAGTTTGAACTCTATCTAGTGAGTGATTAAACACCATTATATATCTATGTGCCCGACTTATTTGTAAAAATACTTGCATGAACCTGGTAACTGTATAATTCTGTATATGCTCTTACCAAAACTGAAAAAATTTAATATTTTTCATGTATCACTTCCATGCTTTCTGGTAGCTGAACATCTAAAAACCGCCATATGTCTGGATCAATCTAAATAAATACCCCGTATTTTCTTTTAAGATGGTATCTCTGCCTGATAGAAAGTAATCAAGAATCGATTTACGTATGGTAGAGGGTGCAAAGATGGAGTAATTGTGTTCTGCTGCACTTTTATCCTAATAAGATTTTTTCTGCACGCATAGTATAAGACTTGCGAAAATATAGGTGTAAGTATACCTGTCGGTCCATAACTCGTACTTTTAAGGGTATCCGGAAAATACTTATTATTTGAGCTGTTTCGTTTACCACGGCACAGACTATGTCCAAATTCAATTTACTTTGAAAATTTTGACGAACTATTTGAGGTTAAAGCTGTATTTGTGCTTCAATTTCTGCACATTTATCTACAGTAAGGCCTCGGGGCTTGACTTGACGGTGAATTTGTCGTATAAAACTTTTATAACCAAGAGGGTGATTCTTCCGTATCTGCAAAGGACGCACGGATCTTTTATACCAATACTCATTGAGGGTATGATCTTATGTATCAATCACATCATGCTTCTGAGCACGTTACTTAAAGATTGATAATAAGGTGCCACACAAAGGCAGCTCTATTGACTTACCTAGAACGAAAAACCACGGGAGCATATTTTCGGGTGGGTTCTGGGGGTAATGTGAGGTATGTTTCTGTGAAAAAGGTCTTTTGATTCCTAAAAGCTCTAATGTTAGCTCTTCGTAGACTACTGTCGAGATGAGCGCTGGGATGGGCTTCATGTAGACCATTGGCTCAGGGTTGTCTTGAAAATTAAAGTCGCATTTATGCTTCATCAAATCGATGCATATGGCCACTTTTACCTTCTTGGGTTATTCTTTTCGATTAAGATCAGTTTTAATCAAATTAAAGCTGAACAAAATCAACCAAGAAAAGTTCTTGGAGTTTTGACAGTACTACTCGATTCTCGGGAATGGTCAAGCCATGGAATCAGCCGCATTTTATCATGACGTCATAGAAGGGACTAAATTGGTATTCGCAGTGTAATCAGTTGATCATTGACAGTACTGTTATTTCTTCTGCGTTTATGTTTATTGAAGTATTTTGGGTGTGGAAAACTTAAAAAGCAAATATAGAGTACTTACCTCGCCGTCAAAAAACCTTAAGTAATAACTTAAATCGGCCGATAAGGAGACAAATAGAAAAAAAAGGTGACGCATCACGGAAGATCAAAGCAACTTACCCTGTCGAATAAAAAAGTGAGGTAAAAGAAGAAGAACAAAATAGTATGTCAGCGATTGTGACGGGAAATTGGCACAAAAGGGGCTTGAATACTAAAATAGCCCAAATACAGGAGAAAATACGACTAAATATGTCATTTGCAATGGGAAACACCGATAAATACTTCGAAATGGGAAAAAAGAACTTAGGATACTATCTTCTTGGGGTTCAGGAATCGGCCGAAATGATGGTTGGATTGAAAACAACTACACTTTTGGGACTAGGTCGTTCGCTTCGTGAAAAATTACAAAAAACTTATTGCAAGATAGCGAAGGATACTTTTCGGTGGTCTTTGATTTACCAGAGACGAAATATTTGTCTTGGTTGTTTTAAAACATTAGTCGTTGATAAAGATAAAGTGTAAATTTAAGATTTATGCGCAAAATTTTGACAATTCCTAGAATAAATTTAATTCCTTTCGCCTATTTCACTTGCTATGTCTGGCGTAGCCATCAATAGAATGTTGCATATTGAGACAAGTTGTCTTGCTATTGCTGGTCGATACATATTCTCAAGGAAACAAAAAAGTGGCTACTTTAGATCCTTCGCTTTCAAAAAGGGACAAATTTTTCATTGATGCGTAATTTCAAATATTAGACAATCAAGAAGTTATCAGCTATTCGCGTATGTCTCTGTTTTCTTTGATATAATCAGAGAAATTTTTCGTTATCTTTAGAGGCTAAGCCTGATAGTCAGAGAAGTACGATATCCTCCGTGATGGATTTTTTTGTTTTTTTTGAACACTCAGTCTGGGAGTAGAGCTTTCTTTTGCGTTGTGGGGAATTGTAAGGAAGGCTGTACAAATTGGCTCAGGTGCCAGTCGGGAGCTAGAAGGCATTAGTTTGAATCATTTTTATTGTCCTCACCAGAAAAGCGCGACTGCTATCATCCATCAGTGTTGAAGCTGGGTTCTGATGTCTCCAAGTATGGCGGTTTTATAGCGTGCGAGCTTCCAACCTAATATATAGATTTATAGGTAAATCTGCACGGTTCCTTCTGATAATATCGGGCCGTACGGATACAATTTCGCATCGTGGTATTGTTTAACTTGTCTAAGTCTCGTTCCATCCCTGTAATAGTCGTAGTTGACGACGTGAGTTGTGGCGAGTCCAAAGCTAATTTCCAATGCCCAAACGGGTGACATTTATATATAATTGGCTTATCTGCACTTCCATATAGTTACGTAGGTAGGAACTGCTGATTAGTTTGAGTGGGTCAGTTAGTGCCTAATGATGATGATAACGATAGCAATAGGTTGGACTTCTTGTGTACTCGAATCATACACTGCGATAAATTAAATAGAAAGGAAAAGTACTCTGACCCTGGGCAGTCAACCCTATGCCTCAAGCTATAATTTCCGTCCCCGCCCTACTCGATGCACAAAAGATCAACGAGATGAATTTATGATGGCGCAACATTTCTTTCGTCCCATATAACATGTTAAACGAGTATGCTGCTTGCAGTCTAAAACACACTATGAATTCCTCCAAACCCACACTGGTGCCTGTTTTCTTTGCATTACAGGCAATTCAATGCGAGGTGAGCCGCAAAATGAGAAGATACGAGCCGTTTATCACGAATGTGGCACACAGATGCCTACGTTCTGCTAAGCGACGTTGCACGCCGCAGCGGGATCAATGTCCAACGCTGCCTGCGTGACAGCAGAACTAAAATCAATTATGGAGGTGTTCTGTAAGCGGGCTGACTTTCAATAAACATCTACATTGTGTAAAGTCAACTCTTGTTACAAGCAAGGCTTGATATATAGAATCAAGCGTCAAAAGAAACTAGTACTGGGCCACCAACTCGGGATACTGCAAATCTTAATTAAATTAAAGGATAGGTTTCTAACTGGATACATGCAACTGTGATTTCGACGCCTTGATCCACATTTAACAATCCCATTGGGCAAGAAAAGGCACTTCGCTGTGACAACACAGCTATGTAAGGCCCAAATGACGCCTTCTTCAATATTCTGCACCACATATATCGCTGTTGGATCGCAACCCAGCTCAAATTAATCACAAACAAGTCTCGAGGAGTGTGAATCTCTCGAAATGGCAACCACTCAAGCCAATAATGCGAAACAGCCTCACAAATGCAAAAAAGAAAGCCATTGTCCTAGAGCTCGATCGAAGGAAGGACCGGGAGGAGGACTATAGCTATGCAAACATCTCAGCCTTGTGCAAAGAAAAGTTTAAAGTCAGCTCTTTACCAAAAAAATACGTCATTTCACGTGCCGTCGCAAAGAAGGATATCTTCAAAGATATGGTGGGATCATCCTTTTATATTTCAGTCGAAGCGGGATCGAAGAGGGCAAATCCTGGCATTGTAAGCTACAATTTTCTATTGTTATTCAGTACGGCAAGCACTACGCAAATATATAGACTCACAGTTGATTTTAAGAAAGGCAATGATGCTTCAATAATTGCCAAATGAACATCGCGAAGATCATGAAATGCTGAATTTAAAGTTCTGGGAAGGCTGGTTTAAAAACTTCAAGAGACGTTGGGATTTCAAAGCTTTTTGGTCGCATGGAGAGTCATTCGATGTAAACAAGGATCTTATGCAGGCACAACTGTCTGCCCTTAGAATTAAAGCCTCCAGTTTTTGCGGATAAAGGTGTTTTCAATGCTGATGAAACTGGCTTGTTCTATTCAATGCACACCAAGAAGAGAAGTTTCAGCCAGAGGCTTCCTGGGCAGAGGAATTAAAAGAAAAGAATTAAGATTTTACCATCTTGTAATATGTATGGTTCTGAAAAACTGGAGGAGATGTTTATCGGGACTGCTTGGAAACCGAGATCATTCAAGAAAAATATTGGGAAAGAGCTGGGGTTTGATTACCACGCAAATATGAAGGCTCGGTTCACGAGCATTCTATTCAAGAATCGGCTTGAGCGTCTCCATATTTAAATCGCTCAGTTCCCAGATCAGCGCGTGCTGTTCCTTTTATAATATTTTACTACATCTGGCTCGCTGGTGAATTTTCTGTAGTTTGATTAAGCTGAGATGTACTTTTTGCCTCCAAATTATACTTTGAAAGTGCAACCCCTTGATGCTGGTATTATTTCAGTTTTATAGTTCCGTTATAAACAAATGCGTACGAAAGGGTTCTGGAAAATAGTGATGCTGCAGTTTCGGACGTTTACAAGGTTGATGTTCTTCCATAAATGCGCTGGGCTTGAAATACATCGAACGACCTGTCCGCACAGTCAATCCAGAATTGTTGGAAGCACGAAGAGCAGAAGCAGGTTGATCGTGATCTTAATCTTGCTATTCTGGATGAAGATATCACTGATGAAGTAGAGGAGCATTTGAAGCTTCTCGTTGCTCCGCATAACAGGATTTATATTGGTGAACTTCTAAATACCGTATATGAAAATGATTGCATCGAGTAACTCGATGATGCAGTATTTCTAAGTACTGTTCTGGAGGAGAAAAAGGCCCGTCTGGACGATGGAAGCGATTGGGATTCTGGAGAGACCATGTGATCTCTGTCCCAGTAGCTTATGTACCTAGCCTGGGCAAAGAGAATCGTGGATTCTGCAGAATTGGGGTCACTGTTATTCAACAAGGCCTTGCGGGAAGCCCAAAATGCTATCCGGATGCAACAGAGAATGCGTTCGAAGCAAACTACAATCGACTCTTATTTCAAATTAAATTTAGGGGCATTTTCCCATGATTGATTTAGAATCGCCGAGTATTACGAAAAACTGTTATAAGAAACTACCCGATATAACCAATAGTTTTCATCCACGGCAGGTATTTCTTATAACAAGAGTTGACCGCGGTTCAAACTGTGTCTTTACGATACACTACATTTCGGCAAAGACCTATTCGAAGCTGCTGCAGCCTGAGTCCACAACGAAGTCCCGCATAAACTTCCTGGACTGGACGCCCGACCAGCCGACATCTTCGTCCACCCGGCTACTTCTCCGGACAAGCCTACGCTCCCTCTCTTGGTTTGTACAGTAAGGGCATTTTTCGCTTGTCGCCCACTATTACTCTTGATACCGTATAACCACCCGAGAGGGTTTGCGGGTTCGCAACCTGGACCAATTGGCCCCCAAATTTGGCCTGATATTTTCAAAGGTGCACGGAATGTAGTGCAACGTGCGCCTCCTCGTGGGTTTACAATTGCATGTATTGCGGATCTTTATTTTTGGTTATTTTCGAATAATTCCTATCTTACAATGTAATCTGAGAACTACTTACACCTAAAATCAACCCTCAGGTGTACACTGTACGCAGGAGCACAGTAGTGAACCACTGGAACGAGCAGTGCCACGTGTGGTGGACCTGTGGAATATCCCCCACTTCCTGAGTAAACCTCCACTCTATATTTAGATACCCTTTATTTACCGCCACTAGGGCATATTGTCCGTTATCACTTCAGTAAGGTACCTCGTATATAACATAGTCTATCAACCTGCATTGAACAGTGAAGGCATCAAGCCGGTTCTGCTCTCGGACCACCCGACCTTCGGATTCATCTCCATCTTTCGTCATCATCTGACTTCCCCGCAGCTAGTGCATGTTAGCGGTTCGCCTTGAGTCAGTTCTCGCTAGCACTTGGTTTATCCATTTACAGTCTGGGTTAACCCTGGCACGGCCCCGCCTCTACCACAGCAACTACCTACCCCTTTCTCCCGCGTTTATCGCAGCACGTGATATTCATCTGTCTATGCATTCCTCGAGCTACGGTGTTTACACTGCCCTGTCCGCCGCGTGGAACTATATTTGGTCTCCCGACCTAGAAGGTATCTATCCCGTGAATTCACGTTTCTTCGTTACGCTTTTTAGCAGCTCTTTCCCGTTGTGTGACATTTGATTTTTTTGTTGTTTTTGTTTCGTTTCATACCTTTGGTTGTTTTTGAATCCGTGTTGTCACGTTTATTGGGTATCTAAAAGGGTTCGAACAAGTTCAAGCTCCCGCGGTTCGCAGTCGAATTTACTTCAGACTAGTCCCGCCATACGAGAGGCTTTCGCCGAATCAAAGCCGTTGGGAATTGTAGTTTCTGGTTCTTCAGTACCAATCTCCGCCGCTTCGGTGGCTCCAGAGATCGTCCCTGGCCCAGCGGCCGGCACACCCGGTTCATCCGTTACTTCCGCGCCCGCTGTCGCAGCTCCATCGCCCGGGATTATCCCTGTTCAAGCAGCTACTCAACCCGCGACGACTGGAGTCCCGCATCTTCCTTCACGAGTGCCGGGTACAGTCCCATCAACGGTTCCCTTCATTTCCTTACCGCGGATGACGCCGACAAAGAGTCCGTTTTCAAGCTCGTTTCCCCGTCAGCGGACATTGTAGCCCTTTGACCCATCCGTCCCGAAGAATCAATAAGTCGCTCGACGAGCAGATGTGAGCTCTCTCGGCACTTCTGTTCCGGACAACCCAGTTCCTCGGCCGTCGCTACGACTGATCCGCGCTACGGTCACCCATTCCCTCAAGTACCGGTTATTCTGAGTTCTTCCGTGCCCACACGGAATGTAACCGTGGAGTACGTTCGCACGGGTACCACCGCGGAAGCACTGGGAACAACCTATTTTCCGTGTCCCATTCCCGTCCTTTGTATACTACAGTACGCCCCTTCCGGCTGTGCTCCCGCAAAATCGTCCCTCTGATATTCCTGTTCCTCCAACTCTGCCTATATTGACATTCAACGAACGAGAAGTTCTCGAGAGGCATCAGGAAAGGCTGAGTCAGGCGGAACAAGAGATTGGTTTATTGCGCACCGTAGTCGCAAATCTCCAGTCCACCGTGGGAGAACAAGGAACGCTATTGCAAGAACTAGCCCCGGTTATCCGTTCCAATTGCGAGGACTTGAACCGCCTAAAGGAGCGTGGTTCCGCAGTACAGGCTGGTGTCCCTACGCCGGCACTCCTCGCCCTGTTGACAGTAAAGTTTTGCATTCTCAGGTCGTTTCTGATCTCGTTTCCCGCGTTGAACGACTCGAGAGAGCCACACATTCTACGCCTGTCGCGACCCAGGATGAAAACTTGAAAGAGATGGAAGATTTTGATATCGTGGACTAGAACGAGAAATCTCGGAAGTCAACGTCATTCAAGACCCGCTCCGGGTGTTGTGAACGTGGAAGACCAAGAAATAAGGGTAAAACCCGTAACGACGAAGATTCATCATCTTCAGAAAGTGAAACGCCGTCTGTGGCTGACCTGTCCGACGTTGAGTCATTCTTGTCTCTACCTGATGGTATTCGTCGTAAGGGACCGGCACCCCGGCCTGAAGGAGCTCAAGCCGACCAACCCCCAGTTTAATGATCTGTTATCGTATTTTTCTACCGTCTACGGAACCGTGGTCAGTCTCGCACTAGTCGCGAAACTGGCAAGATCAAAGATCATGGCAATCCCCTCGAACTCACGATGAGGGATCTCGCCTTTGATGGTTCTGACCCGGTTCTTATCCCTTATTTTTAACCGATTTACCGATGAGTGTGATACACTGGAAATGTCTGAAGCGCAAGCGTTTATCGCGTTAAAATACTTCCTCAAGGGAGACGCAGCTGTGCTCTCGCGCAGTTCGAATGCTACATTGCGCTCTACGGATGGTATCTCGTGTTGGTCGGGATCAATTCAGTTTTTACTGTGGACCTATGGTACTCCTAGCGTACTACGTGAAGCCGTCATTCATGCGCGTGCTCTTCACCAAGGGCCCAGTGAATCTGAGACTGCATACGGAACTCGAGTGTCGAAGGCATGCAACCGCATCGGTAATGTAATTCCTGTATCTGACAAAATGACTATGTTTATTTATGGATTAACCGAGCTCACCCGCACTGCGACTGCGCGATATCGCGAAGATCACCCGCGGCATGAGATGGCCTATGAGCGTCTAGTACACTTTGCACAGGATGAGGGTAACTCTGCGCCAGCGAAAATCAGAAAGGCGAGAGAGCCGGTACGATTCTCTTTTATGACCCAACCAGGCAAGACCAGGTACCCCAAGACCGGAACTAAGGCGCCGCTTACGTTAGTTGAAGACGAGTTCATTCACGAGGAACAGTGTGAACCGAGTGACCCTCACGGTGCGGAGGCTCTCATAGCCGAGAATCTCTCTTCCGTCCCCACTTCTGAATTACCGTCCACGGACGTGCAGTCGGACGAAGGAGTCGACTTCGTTCTGTACACGAATCCTCACCAACGTTATGTAAGAGCTTCACCCATTGCGCATTCGCAGAGCCAGCATAAGGCCGAACGTCACGGCTGGGTAGACTGATGTCCCCGTTCGCCCGCTAGAGTTGCCAAGAATTACCTTATTTTCCATGCGTGCTATGCACCTGGACATATTTTGCCCGGTTATTCTCTCCCAATGCGTCAACTATACCAGATCATTGTTAATTATGAAGCTCTCTCTGAGGAGGATCGAAAGCTTGTCCTAAATACGTCTTATTTGGGTGCCAAGGCCCACTTTGCCGGCAGTGCTAATGCAGGCCCGATTACTGCCTAATTCGTGTTGGGCGGCCCACGGAGCCGATTCCTACCAAGTCATCATCGACTGCACGTAATTCTGTTGGCCAAACGGAACTATATGGTCTTCGCTGACGTGAGAACTAGCTCTCAAACATTGCTCCATAAATTGAGCGCGTTTGATACCGGCGCCGGGCCCAACTTCCTTCGGCAAAACGATCTACCTCCTGGATCCTCCACTCTTCCTGCGGCACCTCCCTTGATAGCAGACTCGAACAACCGACCCATCAGAACGAACGGAACTACCTAGTTAATTCTACGCCTCGGACATGCTTGTGCAAGGTTCAATTCGTGGTCTGTGAGCGACTCGCGGCACCGCTGATCTTAGGATGCATTTCGCGGATCTATATATTACGGCTGTGTGCCCGCAATGACGCGAGATGGAATTGGATGACGGTTCATTAGTTCCCGTCGTAAG
Source organism: Kappaphycus alvarezii (assembly GCA_002205965.3). Lineage (NCBI taxonomy): Eukaryota > Rhodophyta > Florideophyceae > Gigartinales > Solieriaceae > Kappaphycus > Kappaphycus alvarezii. The sequence continues at coordinate 1,576,631 of NADL03000841.1, forward strand.
GAAACCGCTACCCAAGGCGTCGAGCGGGGAACCACCTAAGCCCGTAGTGGCACCCATTTTGGTGGTGGATAACAAGAAAGAGAAGCCACGTAGGCGTACGTCTAACAAGATTCAAGTTGCGGAACCCCAGGAACTCTCTGCGTTCTCCGAAACTTGGGTTGAGGTCCTCACTACTTGTGCTGGACAAATCGTGGTGCAGCCTTTCGATAGGGCCTTTCTAAGGCAAGTAATACTCCTTTCTAACGGCGTAGCCAAGGTCGTACTCATCGATGTGTTCCACGTTCTTGTCTCAAACTTCCGGGGTATTCCTGTTAAAGTCATGAAGGACCAAGTGCTGGCTCATGCATTACCCCATCTGAAACCCATCCTACTGACCCTAATTATGTTGGCTGAGGTTCTGGGAATGGACCCTGCGATCGCGGAGTCCGATATTCCTTCCGAGGAGAAGAAGGAAACGGTTATACCGGTCACGACTGCGTCTGATGCGCCCGCCAGAACCTCCCTCAGTGGATGACGTCGACCTCAAACAGTTGAGCTCTGAACAACAGAAGCAACTTTGAGGCATGCTCAAACAGTTTTCATCCATGTGTATTGAGCATTTAGGTCATATTGCCGCCACGGAACACCGTATTGAACTCGTGCGGGGTGCATGCCCCTTCGCGGCACCGCTATATCGCGCTGGTCCCAAGAAGAGGGAGATCGAAAAAGGCGAAGTCGCTCGGATTCTCAAAGGAAACGGTTATACCGGTCACGACTGCGTCTGATGCGCCGCCAGAACCTCCCTCAGTGGATGACGTCGACCTCAAACAGTTGAGCTCTGAACAACAGAAGCAACTTTGAGGCATGCTCAAACAGTTTTCATCCATGTGTATTGAGCATTTAGGTCATATTGCCGCCACGGAACACCGTATTGAACTCGTGCGGGGTGCATGCCCCTTCGCGGCACCGCTATATCGCGCTGGTCCCAAGAAGAGGGAGATCGAAAAAGGCGAAGTCGCTCGGATTCTCAAGGAAGGCATCACCGAGTCGGCTCAGTCGGAATGGGCAAGTCTCGTGCTACTAATCTCGAAGCCAGATGGCAAGATCGCTTTTGCGTGGACTACCGTAGACTCAACGCGACAACAGTGAAGGACACGGACCCGCTCCCACGTATGGACGAGTACATCGACTCGTTGGACTGGGCTTCGATATTCACGACCCTTGACTGCAATGCGGGATATTGGCAAGTGCCAGTCGCGGAGCAAGACCGCGATAAGACAGCTTTCGTGTGCCACAGTGGGGCTTATAGTTTCTCACGCATGCATATTGGCTTAAGGAACGCTCCCGCGACTTTCCAGCGCACGCTCGACCTCTTGTTGGCCAAGTTCAAATGGCAGACATGCCTGATCTACTTAGACGATGTAGTTATCTACAGCCGATTGTTTGAGGAACACCTCGTGCATGTCCGGGAACTCCTGTCCGTACTGCAACAGGCCGGGATTTCCCTGAGATTGAAGAAATGTTCGTTCTTCACAGAAAAGGTAAAGTACCTTGGGCATATTGTAAGACCCGTAACTCTCGAAGTTGACCGAGCGTCTACCGCTGCTCTAAAAGACGCTGAGCCGCCACGAACGCAGACAGAACTCAGATCTTTCCTGGGTCTGTGTAACGTCTATCGTCGGTTCTTCCTCAACTATTCTCATGTCGCGTCACCGCTGAACGAGTTTTTAACGAAGGATTACCCGTTAAAGATCCCGTAATTATCCGACGAACAGCTACATGCGTTCCGCGAGCTCATACATCATGTGATGGAACCGCCTATTCTGCCCTTGCCACAACCAGGCTGTTCCAACTCTGTTGATACGGATGCCTCGGTCTATCAAGTTGATTGCGCGTTGTTCCAGACCATTGACGGGTAGCACCTCCCCATTGGCCTTGGTCCCGTTCGTTAACGAGGAGAGAAATTTTTTGTTCAGTGATCGAAAAATAGTGCCTTGCGGTAGTCTACGCTGTGACAACATTGAGACCCTATCTTCAGTGTGAGCAGTTCGTGATTCACACTGATCAGAGTTCCTTACGGTAGCTCACGGAAATTAAAGATCCGTCAGGACGACTGATGAGGTGGTCATTACGGCTTTCCCAGTTTGACTTTAGTGTGTTCTACAAAAAGGAGAAACTGAACACCCAAGCCGACGCGCCATCGTGGCTCCATTCTCTGGGGAGGTCTCATCTCGATATCGATGAAAACATCCCCTGTTTCTGTGTGAAATCTGTCTCGAACGAGGACATGAATTACCAGTGCGATAATTGCATCCTCGCACGAGAGGAAGAAGAAGTGTACTTCCAGTCTCTCGAATATGACGAATTTGATCATACTCTTATTTCCAATGAGGCGCCCATACCGGATGACATGTTCAGGTCTATCACTACAGAGGAACTCTTGGAAGCCCAACAGAGTGATGTGCTCCGTCAACAGGTACGCCCTCGTCTTAACGGGGGGGATGTTCTGCCTTTTGCGCTTAACGATCATGGTATACTCGTGCGTACCGTGGAGTCACGCTCCCAAATCGTTGTGCCTAACCCGCTTCAGGCTCGAGTCCTTTACTTGTCGCACTACCCTGAGTTTTCGGGAAATCCGGGAGGCAAACGTATGTATTATGGGCTAAGAATGTTCTTTTATTGGCCTGCTATGGCTACTAATTGCTATACTACAGTTCTCAATTGCGGGACCTGGGCGCGAAACCGCGTCAAGCTTCGACGTGTTGCCAAACCTTTGCGACTGTTCCCAGCGAAGGGTCCCTTAGAGTTGATCTCAATCGATATCCTAGGCAAGCTAATCAAGACCCCTCACCCGCGCGAAACGAATATCTGTTGGTGATTACAGATCGGTACTCAAGACGTGTGAGAACGATCCCGCTCAAGCGTATCAGTTCACTCGTTGTAGCGAAAGCTTTCGTTCGACACTGGGTTTTTGTATACGGTCCCCCTCAGTCTCTGTTATCGTAAAATGGTAAGCAGTTTACTGCGTGACTGTTCCACGTATGTCGGCTCTTAGTTATTAAGAATTTGTTCACAACTACCTACCACCCCCAAACCAGCGGCCAAATTGAGCGCTTTGACAGCAATATCCTTGCCGCCTTGCGCCACTACGTCGTGTATCACCCTACCGACTGGGATTTTTTCACGGAAGCCCTAACTTAAGCGTATAATACGCAGCTGCATTCTACGACCGGGTGCTCCCCATTCGATTTAGTGTGTCACGACCACCACCCGCTCTTGCGATCGAAGATGAACCTCCCCTGGAACTAGGCGCGCGCCGCAGACTCAATACCAGAAATGGAGAGTCTGGCTCACGGCTTCAATGAGCACGGCTCGAACCAAGATGTATGCAGCAAAGCGCGGTAAAAGAGAAACTTCGATGTTCGAGTAAGACACCGCGAAAATCGCTGACGAAAGGAGGATATGTTTCTGTTCGCAAAGAACAATTTGCCGAGAACGCGCCCAAGCATAAGCTTTCTCCGAATGCGGATGGTCCGTACAGAGTGATCTCAGTTCAATCCGATACTGCTGTCCTGGACAATCCAAGGCGAATATGAGCGTTCTCTCAAGCGGATCGCAGACGTGGATGATTGATGGAAATCAGACAGCACTGAGCTCTCTCGGAACAACCCGGACCTGTAATCCCATTACCTCTTTATTTTTCTATCATTCTCTACGATGGCACGTCCTACGATATAGTACACGGTGAACCGACCGCTAATCCTTCTATCCTTACATCCCGTGCCATTTTCCTTTCCGCCATATCGACTGCTCCGCTCTCACGATTCGTGGGTTATTCTGTCGCCCCTAACCCTTAACTGTGGAGGTACGAGACCGTTAGCATGGGATAATTCCGGACTTAATCGCCGTATGTATCGTCCCAGTCCGCCCTGTTGGGACTCTTTTCGGGCTGTCTTAATGCATACCCGCCATCTGCCATTCGTTAACGGAATCGACTGTGTGGGATACCCCGACACGTAATGGAAACCACCTATCCCGAGCATGGATTATCCAAGACTAAACCGGACCACGGCCACTATCGCGAGATCGCAGAACGTCTAGATTGGTCTATATTCATGGCTCCGCTCGACGGCGACCAAAACCCCGTTTATGGAAACATATTTTTATCACGTTCGCGCCCCTTACCTAGAAAAACAGCCCTATACTATCAAGCTAACTGCGCCCCATCACGGTTCATTCCGGGTCCATTCTAGTAAGGAAAATCTGCCTTACCGTGTATCCTTATTATGGTTAGAGACTCGCTAGGCAATCAAGTCCGATACAACTCTATTATTAGTGATTATCACTGCTCATATTGCGTTAACGCAGACATCCAGTATGTACACTATCGATTCATCTCAGCCCAAGTCTTATGACGGCAGTAACCAGCTAACAGCTATTTCAAGCACTCAAAAGATTTCAGTCGGAACCAAACAAAGTCTCTTTATTGAGCCACGAAATCCCCTTTATCCCACCATTGGCTCCTGCCAAACTACTAAACAAATGCGAATACGCGGACCATTGATAAGGGATCATCCCAGCTCCTTCCCTCCCTTTCGGATCTGACTCTCCGTACCGCCTCCAGGGCTTTGTAACGCTATTCCGCGAACTAATTCAGGCGGACCGCACCCGGGCAAGCCATATATCGTATCCTCCCTCTAGTCCTCACGGCGGAACCCGCAGTCGAACAGGAAATCCAAGACATGATCGAAGCGTTCCTGTGTGACCTCACGGCCTGTGACCGATCTCTCAACACATTCTCGCCCACCTCTGGCTACAAAATCTTCGCGATAATCGCGGCGTGGCCCCTCTCCATGAGGATAATATGAACGGTCATCCGTAAAGTCTTGCCGACGCGTTCCCCTAGTCATGTTGTCATCGGGAGAACCCTGCACTTCAGTCTGCTGCATCGGCTCCACCGGATTTATCTCTTCCTCCTCCATGGGATCCCCCTCCTTGGGATTTCCCGGTTCCAAGAATATGTAACCAAACTCCTGGTCCTGCGGCATTGCACGCGGGTTATCCCTGTACTGGGCCGCCAAGTCGGCCGAAATGAAGGATAGAGTCCACGGATCGTACCAGGCCCAGTCACCGCACAACGTATGATTGCCCCGGTGAACGGATGCCGCGTGGTGGACTGGTACGCTTGCCTGCTCGCAGGGACTTTCCCGGGTTAGCCCAATTCAATTTCTCCAACTCTTCCAAGTGACCCAGGAAGTCCTGTTCGTTTCGACGCTCCCCAGTTGGTGCTCCAGACACAAAGACTTAATTCATGCGATCAAACGCGGAGAGAGCCACCATATTCGGTAGGTGTCATAGAGGTCACAGAGCCAGGAAGCAGCAGTCTTCGCGGCGAATTCCTTGTAAAACACGCACCAAAAGGCTGAATCTAGGATCCTCAAGAACTCGCTCATCGCGTAACTCAGCACCGGAGGCATCTCCACAAGCAAGCCTTCTGCATCTCGATCCTGGCCCACTGTGGGAACACACTGACATACATTCTACCCTTTTTGCTGTGCTTCATAACGTCGATCTCGTAATTTCCGTAGGAAAAAAGTACCCATAGCGAGAACCCGTACGCCCTTCCCAGCGGGTGAGATCCCAGAACGAGCTGTCGCGCTTACGCAAGTACCGTAATTTTGCGCGGAGGAGCACGACCAGCATCACTGCTTCTTGTCAAACCGCTGGCTCACGAGTCTTCCACGACGACTACATACGCCTGGCCCCGATGCGGTTCCCGTAATCAACTTCCCCGTCCGTCCGGAATAGCTCGAGGTCGAGACCCAACCGCTCCGGAGCTGGGACCAGCCCGATTACCTTCCGCAGACGCGAGTACGAGTGATGCTGAATGCTGGCAAGATTGGGTGATCGACCGGGACCCGCGCTGACTGAAATCCTCATTTTTGAAGCGGTAACGGAGCCCTGAAAATCAGAGTACTACACGCGATTTATTTAATTGTCCCGAGCCACGTTAACGCTTTTGCGCTTGGGATTTCCTAAATCACAAGGTAAGCCACCCAACCTTCCTTGTCACTGCATGCCCTATCTTGGCCCAGTACACCTTGATCGTCTTTATGAGGACACCCGACCAACTGGAGCCAGGTTAACGCTTCCGAATTGCTTGATAGCGGATTTTCATTATTATTGAGCGCCTACTGGGCCCGAATGACCTGCGCTACACACTGTTAGAGACTAGCGGGGAACAAAAATTGTGAGCGCTCGTACTCGTCAAATTTGCAACGAATCTCCATACGAAATTCGAAAACGCGCTCTGGGACGAGCCCCTTATCTTCAGCAATACGGTTTACCCGAGTACTCTCTTTCAGATTGTCGGAGATCAAACACCTGAATTGCATGGCTAGCATCGCTGGCAAAACGACACGCCTTGCTCTTCACGAGGGGGTGTTGTAGTGCAACGAGCGCCTCCTCATGGGTTTACAATTTCATTTATTGCGGATCTTTATTTTGGTTATTTTCGAATAATCCTATCTTACAGTGTATTCTGAGAGGTACTTACACCTACAATCAGCCCTCAGGTGTATACTGTACGCAGGGAGTATTTAGATACCCCTTTATTTACCGCCACAAGGGCATATTATTCGTTACTACTACAGTACGGTACCTTTTATATAGTCTATCAACCCTGCATTGAACAGTGAAGGCATCAAGCCGGTTCTGCTCTCGGACCACCCGACCTTCGGATTCATCTCCATCTTCGGGCTCGTCCCAGTTCATCTGACTTGGTCCCCGCAGCTAGTGCATGTTAGCGGTTCGCCTTGAGGCAGTTCTCGCTAGCACTTGGTTTATCCATTTACAGTCTGGGTTAACCCTGGCACGGCCCCGCCTCTACCACAGCAACTACCTACTCCTTTGTCCCGCGTTTATCGCAGCACGTGATCTTCATCTGGCTATAACTTCCTCGAACTACGGTGTGTACACGGCCCTAATCCGCCTCGTGGCACTACACGGTACCTATTGGGCCAAGCGTTGACTCTACTTATCTCTGATTTGGATCTCCATTACTTGGCTGACCTTAAATTTACTTACCCGCCATCGTATATAACTCTAACCTAGCTAACTATTATTTATACCTACCTGGCCACTAGTGCCCCAGATTACACAGCCACCCCGGTGTTGGCTCTGAACTTGACTCCCAACTTTTTCCTTTGCAGAAAACTTTCCAACGGAAACTTTGGCTATAGCCACGTTTATCCGCCCGGGTCCCCCTTTTTATTTCCCCCTCCCTATCCCATATAACAATACCCCTTTTGTTGTTTGTTTGTGACATTTAATCACACCTAGCGCCCCGGACTCCGGCATCTATATACAAATAGGAACTTCAAGGTTGTCGTTGCTGACAACAGCATTATCTCCAAAGGAGACATTCAGCACTGATGACCCACTACTACACCTTCTTTATCCAGTATTACACCCGTGGTGTCTACGGTTCTTTGGAATCGTTCCTTATCAATGTTCTAGCATTCCACCACCACGGTCCGGCCTTACAAACCGGAGGACAAGTATACCGTCCAGCCGTCCAAGGAATCACCCCCGCTCTTCTAGCCCCACTTCTCCTCGCCGTCGGCGAGCTGTGCTACTGCATCGCAAGGTGCTTACAGAGAAAGAGGGGCAGCGAACACCCTATGTGTCTGGTGTGTGTGTGTTGGTTTTCTCATTGTCTGAAGGGGTACCGTTCCTAGACGAGAAGATCTGCGCACCGCGCATTGCACTACACTTATGACATCACAGTCTCTTAACCTTTTCAACAGTGCTTCCTTTCCAAGGGAGCCCGGGAAGCGTGCGCTGCCGCCAATGCTGCGGAACGACGGAAACTGAGGGACTTTGCGACCAAAATCGTCGCCGTCCCTGGCTATGTTTCACCTGGACGCCCGCAACTCGGATTGCAGTTTGTGTCGCTAGCTTTCGACCCCTGGGATGTCCGTCGGTGACCACATCTGAGGTGGTCGACGAGTATGCGGCTTTCATCGCGGCCCGTATCGGAAGCTCTAAGGCGAAGGTGTCATTTCAGCTTTATCAAAAGCTGAGCTATGCCATTTGTTCCATGTGTGCAGCTGCAGTGATTGGTCGTAGCCCACATCATGTAGCCCGCAACATGCAGATGTTTGCGTCTCCCTCCAAAGCTAGTCAATGTTGGTGGCCCTGCACGTCGCACTTCTGTCTAATCTAGTGATAAAGCACAAAAAAGTACACTGCCTGGCTAGATATACCACTTTTGCCACGTGTGGTGGCCGACGCACGGTACAACACTCGATCCTTATTAAAAGAAACACCACAACCGACCATATCCCTAATGCCTAAATTTTTCGCTCAGTATACAGTACAACAACTTTGAACTAGTGTAAGTTCATCGTAAGTTGCCTTTATTCCATTTCTAAGGCAACAGGGATACTCTCTGAATATGGGACTGTAATGCCACCAAGTTTGAACCCGATGGGTTCACTGGTTCAGAAGTTATGGGTCTGACAAAATCCTTTCCCAGGATGGACAAAGGGGGTCGAAAAATGCCCATCGCACAGTATACTGTGCAATTAAGCTGCACAACATTTACCAGGACCTCATCTAGTCTGACGAGCTAAGTCTTGCGTCTTTTGTTGAGAAGCGTTGCTCCACCACGTCCGTGCCCACGACTTGCTTCCGCTTCGCCTTCAAGGCGGTAGACCTGGTCGTGATTGGGTCGGAGGAGATCTGGACGTCCAATTCAACAGTCCGTTCTGGATCCTCTACCTTCCTATTTGCTTCCTCTACGTCCCCACCACCGACGGTTCTTGACGCCTGTGTATTATCAACCAACAAGTCCTCTCCGTCTCTATTTAAATTTGAAGATTGCGTGTTTTCGATCGGGTCCTTCCAGCCGGGGAGTTTCCACCTCCAATTTTATCTGCATTATCTCCTTCACTGACTTCAACTTGGCCTCCAGAGTGCTCATCTTCAGCTGAAGACTGTTGCGGCCTAGATGAGCTCTTTATTACTACTCTTGCCTGATCTCTTACTACTTGAAGACTTAGCGGGTCCACCAGAGCAGTTTCTGGTTTAGCACCTTTGTTTCATGCCAGACATTAAAACAATTTTTCGTAGACCATCATACGTTCGGAGGCAAAGCGTAACACCGCAGACTTTGCACTTGTAAGAAGATCTGTGACCTGACCAGATATGTCTATTCTGGCCGCAGAGTGCACAGAACAAAAACGTTTTCTCCTGGACAGGAGCGTGCCCACTCACCGCAAACCTCAGTTTTATACCATCCGTACTGTTGAACCAAGCTAGTCGTTTCCTCTTCCTGTTGTGGGCAGTGTCTATCAACCGTCTAGCTTCTGCCTTATCCGTCAAACCCACTCCTGTTTCCGGCTCTGCTTCTTCTACCAAAGAAGCCGCGTGTGTTAGCAGCTCTTCGGAGGCATCCTCCATGAAGTCTCCAATGTTCTGGACTTTGTTCAGATTATTGCGGTACTCATCAAGAGACTTGAACGATTGTTCGCTTTCAAGTAAATCTTGACGTTCAAACATCCGTATCCAATAAAGGCATTTACAGCCACAGTCTTGATCACTTGCGAAACAACTTTCTGTTCCCACTTAAAGTGACTTGAGGGTGCTCGCAAACTAGCCCGAAACTGCGTAGCGCCATCGACACCACCTTTTGTTTTGCAGTAGAAGATTGAGTTGCATGCTTAAATGATTTGAGAGGAACAAAGTGACCATTCTCTTTCACATGATTATTAACTGTGGACCAGAACTTTAGTCTCGTTGAAATACGACATTTAAGCGTTGGACAGACAAAGTTGGGTATGCTAGGACTGGCTGTGTGCGCCCATTCAACAGCCGGACCTGCAACTTGCTCAAGAACCATGAGCCCTTGTCTCCTCGAAACAAGAGGAAATCGAATCAATACCGAATACAGCAGCCCAGATTCTGCTGCAGCCACATACATAACATATTTGAAGTCTATGAAATTGCCTGATGAAACAATTGTGCCCTATGCTCCGCCGGCACATACTTTCGAAATGTTTCATCACCGAGATTACATGTTTTCAGATCTGGGCTAGCTAAAGTAATATCCTTCCCAAGTTTTCTTGCAGCAACTCTCGTCTTGATCTCAAGCGGTGCTAGGATGATTGTGTTTTCATCTGGATTGCTAGAAAAGTCTTCATCAGCCCATCCACGCAACACTTCTGCTCGCAAAACAATAATGCCATCTGGAGAACAAGCCAGATAGGGCCAATCCTTCATGGCTAACATCCCGACTTGAAAAATGTCAACCACTATTGACTTTGACTTGAGCCCCATCACGACCGCGTCTTCATTGATGCTTCCCCTCATCATAGCCTCTGTAGAAACTTTTGAGCTAAACCAGCTGTCTGCGAAAATCTCGAACCATTGTAAGGTCGATCTGTTGGTCACACGCTCCGGATTTCCAATACCCATACTGTCACGAAGCATCTCATTACTTGTGAGAACTAATCCAGCGTTAGTTCCGGTCACTCTAAAGTGCCTTAAAGTAAACCAGTCTGCGCATCTTTGCCCAACCGTAAGCACCAAGCAACGACTCTTAATCTTTCCCTCCACCAGTCTGAAGTTCAGAACTATGTTGCGGCCTTCATGAAAAGCATGTTATCAAAGTTAACATTAACTTTGGAACGGCATCCAAGACACAAGCGCTTCCTCTAACAGTCGCGACTGTGTACATGAACCTCAGAACCTTTCATACTTCTCATTCCCATGCTCTCTAACAGCAACGGCCATCATCCTCTTCTCCCTGTTGACCTTCCACTCGACGAAATCGGCTTCGTGGCAACAAAGCCTCATGACTAAGCGATGGGTCATCGTCAATGACAAATTCCTTTCTTCTATCCAATTGTTTGATGTCCAAGAGACACTCTCGCTACTCCGCTTTGCGAAGATTCAACCTGCAATCTTGACGCTCGCCGTGATGGTGGTCTGGCTGGCTCTGTTTGCACTCCGGGTTGTGAGCTCATGTTCCCCTCATATAGTTGCGATTGAGGTGCGGCACCATTTCCTCTACCTGCGACTCCATCTGTCGTTTCATTACCATGTTGATTACCACCTGACGCATGCTCCTCCCTTCCACTCTCAGAATTATTCACTCCCCCTCCAGTACCATCTCTTTCTCCCACTGCAGTATGCCTTTCAATTATGTCCTCACGCGCAGGGTTCAAATACGAAATAGCCACAAATGGATGAACAGACAACAGTGCATCTTGCATGACAAAAACAGAACCTAAACCGAACTCAAACAACAGATTCATGAAAACTTCCTTCCCATAACCACGGTCCGCCTAACAATCATGCCATTTGAAGCCTCTTCTCCACGACCATCCATAAGAACCTCCAGCAACTTACGAACATTCTCAACCTGAGATTCATGACGTCTTCGAAACCGTGATAGAAAAGTAATTCGGAAAAAAGCACAAGCAAATGAATCGGCTATGTGCCCTTCGACGTCTGCCTTTCGCTGTGAGACAGTCTTCACCTGATTGTCACTCGCTCGGGTTCCATACAAATCATCATCCAGACTTGCTGAAAGATAAAGAGGTGTAAAAAAACCAACTGGGTGTTTCTAAAAGCTAGCATCTCAAACTCCGAAAGCTGTCTGGTGGAATCGCGCTGAGAGTTCCAAACCTGTTCCCCTTCTCCTCCCCTCCCGGTGGGTGAAAATGCGAGCACATGATACGCAATAAATCTTACACGCTCCACAGAAGGGACATAAACCCTGTTTTCCTAAAAGTGCTGCACGGACCTTTCCAGACTGTGGTTTGAAGAATGAGAATAAATATAATTGCCACATAGCGATACATATCAGCAAGCGTCACCATGGTATGTCCTTCTTGTGCAGCTTTATCCAACTTTTAGCCAGCTACAGAGCTTTTGCAAAAGTTCATCCAACAGAAGCACCATGAAACCACCCCTTGTCGGTGCTATTTCACGAAACTACACTCCAATCGCATTTTGTTAACAGCAGACGTACAAAAAACCTTGCTCTATTATGTACCACCTCCTTAGCAAACTTTTTCTCCATCAAGATGGACCCTGTATGACTTTCCAGCTTCCAACACGAACTTAGGTCATCCAAGATGTTCTGCGAGCTTATACGACCTCTCTCCTCTCCTCCCCCCTCTTCGTCGACCTCTCCCCTCGTTGCTGACCCTCCTCTGCCCCTTCTAGCCCACCCCTAGCATTTAAGCCATCTGAGGTTCTTCCTATTGCACTTGGACCACCTAACCTCCTCCCCCATTTCCTTCTTGAGCACACACATCCTTAGGCTGTCCGTTGCGGCCATTTTCTTCAACACATCCTACTGCATTTTCTGTTTCCGTTGAGTCTAACTGGGGCTGCAATGATCTAGCTACTTGCGGTAGGTTGACATTTTCTCCTCGGACTCTGACCTCTCCCTGTCTAGCACGGTCTTCTGATTCTGCAATAACTAAAGCGCCGGAAGGTGCCTGTTGTGAACATTTGCGGAGAACGTGAATGAGCACCAGAGATTGCTCTTATTGAATACTCACGTGGTGAGCGACCGTTGACGGTACGGCTCCTTGGGATGCCACCGCAGCATGAGGGGGATGCAGAGGCTGACTACGGTAGGGTTGGGAAGGCCCAGGATGAGGTGATGGAGGGGCGTGAGATATGCAAAATGGTCTGGTAGAGGCACTTCCATGTTGGATGCAGGTTGCGCGATGAAGAGAGTTGCTTGTGCACACTGCTTGGCTGGAACATGACGGATTTGGGATTTTGAACATTTCGTCGATGCAGGATGATCTCTAGATCAAGAATTAGATCAAAGATACAAGTTCTGACCGTTCGCTTTCCACTAGTTAACCAACAAACTCGCCTTCCTATAAGCACTTATTGCACTGTATACAGTGCAATGGACACATTCAGTCAATTTCGCGAAAATGTCTATTGTACGGTATACTGAGCAAAATCGGCATTAGGATATCTTTCAAGTATTAAATCATTCTACATTTACCCCCTGTAATGGCCCAGCTCAAACACCCAGGCATTGAGTTTCTTTACAGTATTCTGAAGAGCGCACCCGATTTAAGCGATTACCATTCGGTTAGCGCTTAGCTAGCAATATAGTCAGATCCTGCAGCGGACACCCATAATACGGATGCCATGAAGTTGCTACATGTTATCCAAAGACTACAATGTATCAAGCGGTACGACCAACACTTCCGAATGCTTCCCGTCTACCAATTCCCTTGCGCTACCCACCGCAAAAATTCCACCCTCCCTGTCTGCCAGTTACCATCATGCCAAATCGCAACGCAGGACGCTCGACAATAATCCGAAAATACGCTCTTGGGATAAATGACTTTCAAGTTGCGTCTTTCTTCCCTTTCTGTGTGGTCTCATCTTGCTTCCCTCCATTTTCTTGGTGCTCTTCGCCCTCCCTATTGCTGTTACCCTGTGGTTGATCTTTCTCATGTACCCCACTTCCACCCGTCATACCTCGCAGCATCCCATTTACATTTTGCGCCTGAGCCATAGCCATCGCCATCATCGCGAATGGATTAAGCTGTTCCAATGCACCACTACTTGCACCTGCCTCAGTTTGAAAATTTTGCATTGCCTGCATCGCTTGAAACAGGCTCATCATTGATTGCATCCCAGCAAGCACATCCGTCGCTTCACTTGCTTTCGCCTGCTGCTCCGCTGTCACATCCTTTTCTTTTTCCTCTTCCTCCTTCTCAACATTCTGCGACGATTTCGCCTCGACATCCATACTTTCCTCCTCCCTTCTCTTTGCTGCTCCTGCATTGATTGTTGAGGACCCTGAGACGGCCTCCCCCTTTCCCCTGGCCCCCGTCTAATGCTGGAATTGGTGGTGGTAAGGGTAGCGGCGGCATCAACTGTGGCATCATTGACATCGCATTCGCGAATTCTCTCATTCCTGGATACTGCAACATAGCCATCATCCCATTCGTCATGTCTGTCTCCCCGCGATTTTCCCGCCTGCACTTGCCGCTACCGTCGTCGCCATTGCCGTATTTTCATCCCCTTCACTCTTTCCAACCTCTATCCCTACAAAACCCGGTGGAAGCGGTGGTGGTACCAACGCTGGCTCCGCTCCCTTCCCCGATTCATCTAGGACCCCCTCCTCCCCTACTGTCCCCCTGTCACCTTGTGCTTTCTGTTTTACCTTAGCCGCATCTCTCGGTGTTGACACCTGTCGACTGAACGACCGCCCAGCAGTTCTCGCTATTGAACCCTCCCCAAGTGCAGTTGGCTGTCAATTCCCTCGTGGTCCTCTTCATTTTTGCTCTTCTGCCGGAACCATTCTGGTATCAATGCTCCCTCCTCTCGATTCAACTCCTTATACACTTTGCGCAGCGTCACTTCTGTCAGGGAAGTCACTCTACATATCTCAGTTTGCGTTTTCCGAACTCCATCAAGTTGACATGCAAGGTAAATTGCCGCTGCAGAAATGGACACTGGGTTTCTTCTTGAGCATATATTCTTGTGCAATGCGTTTTCCGCAATCCCAATTGCAAGCCTTTTTGTCCTGTCTCCCAAGTCCAGTTGTTCACAAAAGGCTGGCATGTGCGATGTGATACACGAGCTGCTTTCCGGTCGCTGCTTCTGCAGCGCCCCATTCACAACTCTCAACGAACGTCTCACCTCAGTCGCATCCAGGTTTGCAGCGTTTGAAATTTCCTCTACTGTTAACTGCCGAGGTGGGATGGCCCAATGTTCGCGGTCACTTCGATCTGCTTCATGCTTGGCATCCTTGGTATGCTCACAATGCACGCCATTTTCGCCATCCTCCCGGTCTGTGTTCAAATCTTTCTCATCAGAGCTTTGGATACCGTTAATCGTCTTCCACTCTTGATATTCTAGCCAACGCCTCTCAGCCGCGGCAACGAAGGCAGCGGTGGCCAGGTGCTCAACATTTCTATTGCGTAAGCTTGTATTATTCGCAGTGTGACGGAATATACGGATGGCGAGGTTGGACGTTTCGTTGTCAACTCCCAGTCGGTTGGCTAGGTCAACAATTTCAAAATATGCAACGACGGTGTGTCTCGCCTCGCCACCCGACTTGTTCCTCTCAGAAGGATCTGTTTGTTCATCTGCTCTGACTGCTCCTCCAGGAGCCCTTCCGTTATAGCCAACGTAACCTGAAAAAAGGGCATCGCCGATGACGCGCTCCATTTCGGCAAGGGAACCGCTCATCGTACGAGCAGAGGCAGCATAAACTGGCTCGCGAGTGGAGAGAGCATGCGGAAGGCGGTTATAAACCCAGCAGTACAGAAGGGGTCTGTTGGGATATCCTGCAAACATTGGGTCACAGAACGGAACCGGTGGGACAGGTTAGAGATCGACTGGTTGCATGAGGAATTCTAAGAAAATGCTTGGGAAGAGAGACGGGATGGCAGACTCACATCTACTATGTTGTTGTGCGCATTATCCGCGGTGACGACACATTGAACTTCTTCAGTCTGTGTAGTTGCATAGTACTCAGTTAAGTCTGTGATGCTCTCCTCAAGAACCATGCCACACGATTCGCACTGCACGGTACGGTTGAGCTTTCTAAAGACGGCAACGTGAAAGGAAGAAACATGATGAAAGCAAAAAGGCAGAATGAAGAATGGCGAAAATGAGTAAAAGGGTTAGCACTTGCGTGCGAAGGATGGGTTTTTGTATCGCATGTAAAGCAGGCAATCGGAAGCAAATGGGTACTCACACCTGCGGAAGGATGTTCCATGGCAGTTTACGCAATTTCTCCTCGAACCCAACATCGCGCGGAGCGCGCACGAGGGGAGAATTTATCGGTGGGCATCAAGCGGCCAAAGGTGCCTTTCGTCGGTTGGGGGAGATTGAGGAGATTGAAAGAGAGAGTGCGGTCGGTTTCAGCTATTCGAGAAAGAGCCGACGTATGATTAGGTTGAGCAGTTGGCCAAAGAAGATGCTACTGGTGCCAAGGAAAGAGAAGGATGCAGTATGCTTATACTCTGGGACTGGTCAGGAAGGGGTGGCGACGATGGCTTGAAGAATAGAGCCCGAAAAAATAGAGACGGAACAAAAAAATTGGCTGCATGATCAATGGGTAAACTGGCCATGTCGGAAGGGCGCGTTTCAACGTTTGCTATTACACGTATGCTACGGTTTTTTCGTGAAATTATTGCGTCGGGCAACCTGGCAACGGCTTGCTTGTACTTTTTTTCATTTTCGTTCATAATTGAATCTGTCTTTTAATTGGTCCAACGTTTCATTATGACGCAGGTGGTTGGTCATTTGAGCTTACAAAAGTGCAGGATACCCCGAAAAAGTTGGCCCACGGTACAGTAGAATTTAGAGCAAAATGCAGCAACCAATGCCGCCGTCCACTATGAATTACAGTATGTACTGTAAAGTGAGTGTTTTGTAAGGAATACTACAGTACAGCACTGATTTTCGGTCTTCGCTTTTGCAGGAAAGGGAGAATCGCTTGATCCTCTTTCCAGCGCAAGCTGCTCTGGTATGTCCAACAATTTGCTGTACAGTAAAAGCAGTACAAACTGCACTTTACAGTGCCTTGCGTGGCATACAGTAAACCTGTACAATAGTCGTTCATTTTGATTCCGAGAAATTACTGCAGAGTACTGTAATGCAACAACAAGAAGGATTCTCCCTCGTACGGTATACTCATAGTACTGCACTGTAGACGAACTCAGAAGGTACGCAACGTGTACCTTTGTGCATACAGTATTTCCGATGCTGCACTTGCAATACTGTACACTGTACTGTACGTACTGTACTGTGTGCAATAGCAAAAGTTTGTACATGCATTACAGCGGACTACTGTAATTAAAAAGCCGCCTGTAGAGTACAGTACTCAATTCTTCCAGGTTTTCCCTCCTTGGAATGCAGTAACTGTGCCGTACAGTAAAGTACAGTACTGTTGTGAATGGGTGTAGGCGAGGACACTGATGGTTTGTTGTTACACGTTGACATACTGTACAATAGCTCGTATAGTACGAGTACAAGTGTACTGTACGATCCAAACTCAAGTGCATACTGTATTGTACCTGACATGAATGAAACGATGCGGCGAAAATCACAAATGAAATCCCAACGAGCGAAACCGCCACGGTGGGCAAGCCACGAAGCAGTGAACAGCAGCAAATCGTCAGGAGTTCCGTGGTGCAGAAAAGGGTATGCGACGGGAGATGGCGTGGCGCTGCAGCAATCGTTGCCTCCACCGTTGGAGAACCCCAATATTGCAACAATTGCTAAAAAAGTGCGAAAGTGGTCTGGGCAAGGGAATTTGGGTTATTTTAATTTATGGAAGATGTGGTCGGTTTGCGAAAATGATGTGCGGTAGTATGCAAAATACAGGACAGCGGACCTCCTCGGGGAATAGCTGGCAACTTGTGCGGATCGCATTTAGTCTGTTTCACCCTTCACAAATCACGTCCGGGGTAACGGATCTGTCCGTTAGTGCACCTTTAGCGCTGAACTAGTCAGATGTGTAGTGTAACCGCAACTGACATGCTCGCAGTAGGAACGCCACTGTAGAAACTTGCTTTGTAAAACTACGCGTCTCCAAAAGTAGCCGAAAGCGTAACTCTTTCTATCGCAATTTGTTGTATTGCCGCACAGAGGTTGCAACAATATAATCCCAAGTAAACTACTGTACGGCAAAACAACTTAATTCACACAACCATGCACCGCCAGATTGCATTTTCGGGAGAGACGAGCGCAGGACAACAGTCGTAATCGATAGACCCTAGAACCCGCCTGGGTATACAGCAATACAGTACTTGCCAAGCTAGCTTACCTGATACAGTAAATGAATCCCCCAGTCTCCCCACTCGCCATGTGGACTGGCCACTTCAGAGAGTGTATTCAGCTCTAGTTTACCAGTCAAGTCCTAGGACGTAGTCAGTTCTACTGCCGCGACCGCGCACGCTGGTTTGTATGTATTTCAGCAAAACACCGCGACACCAGAAACCTTTGCGGCAGTGTACAACACCATACTTTGCTAACGGTTGCAAATCTAGGGTAATGAAATCTACAGGTCTTTGCCGCTAATTTCTCACAGGTGTCTTAAATCGCGAGCCCCTACAGTAGAACCCAGCGAGCAAACGGCTCCCTTCGAGGAACGTTTAACCTGGGTGTATTCCCGCCCTTCCGAATCGTAGCGGCCTCTAACGGTAGACCCAACTCTGGAGTGTTACGGCCTGTGAAACTGCGTTTTACACCTGTTGCGAGTAAAGAGAAAATCAAGTCCAGGACTGCAGACCAAACTACAGTACAGCTCATTCACAACGGCCCAAAGTCCCTTTACTTATGCATCGTCATAATACGTCAACAAACGAATGTGATGCATCAAATGGTGATTCTGACTATAACCGCTGTAGCTGCGTGTCCCGAGCAAATTGCCTGGGACATTTGCGGAATGATGTCAGAAAGTGCCACTTCACACTTCGACTTGACACGTCGTGTAGCAATTGGTTCAGCGCCAAGGCAGCAGGTTGAAAGTTTGTATGTGTGTGGATGTGGTAAACGAGCCGCCAATGGGTAGCGACGCTTCATTGCTGCAGGTAGCAAGTTGATAGTCCTACCTTTCTCAGCAACCCTGACTCAAAAGGCTTCCAAATTGCAAAAAGGCGTGCTGGGAGTTGAGAGGTCATTTTCCAAGTGACCTGTTGGAATCAGCTGCGTACAGTGTCGGAATGCGTTTGTGCGCGGGGAGCAAGTATTGTTGTTGTTGTTGTTACCAGTTTCAGCGTTTCTCAGCCGCAATGAGGGCACAACCCGAGAATAGATATTCACGAGTCCCTCCCGCCTTGCGACTGCAATTGTATTTTTGGAAACACGCTTGCAAGGCAAATGCAGCCGGGTCTGTGGTGGAGTCCATAACGTGACAGCAAGCATAACATTGCTTACTATTGAGATGAACGCAGGACTGTGTCCAGCGGCTAAACTAGAGCATTTGTTGATTTTTGTTGATTTCTGACTAGTCAGATATGTTGCTTCTGACAAAACCGCACGAATTGCAGTGTTTCATGCTTTTTGGGTTGGCAGTGGATGTTTGCATTTTTCGATACGGTTTTAAGTTAGTTGATAGGCATTTGCATTGGTCAGGTGGAGGGTGCCGCTGCATAATGCTAGACTTTACGGTAAAGACGGAAATTTGCAACAGTCATATCCATCTTTGCTGCACGCCAGTGGTAGCAGGACGGAGAATATGGGCCAATGGACGAAATGCATGCACTGACACCGTGAATGGCAGTTCTCGAAATCAAGTTGGGCCACGTTTTGAAGTGTCCCATGTTTATGAAACAAGAAATGGCGGTGTCTGCCGCAGATCCGGAGTATCAAAACAGTCAAATTTGAAACACTATGCTCAGAAAGGTAAATTGTTCCTTAAGGCCGAGCCTACATTACCGTATAGTAGTACAGTATTATTACGAGGTTTAAATTAAAAAAAAACTTGATACAATCGTGAATTCATAGATTGCATGTAAACACATGTGAAATAGTAGAGATTCCAACAATGTAATTGGCCCAGTCAAAAGCTGTCTTGGTTGTGTTCAGACTAGCAATTGTAACAAGAAACGGGAGAGTCATGGACCCAGAAACTATCGGCATCCAGACGCAAAAGGTTGGCAGACATATGCCTCCGAACGCCTTATTAGACATTAGTCTAGATACGGATAAACGAGTGGTGTGTTGTTTGTGAAAGGCGACTGTGCAATGAGGGACAGAGCGGGCGAACCCAATAGCATGCACAATACTGTACTAGCGAGACAGGCCGAAATGACATTGGGCAGCGGATGAGCGGATGACTGTGATGCAGCAGCGTGACAGTCTTGTCCCCGAGAGTAACTCCAACCTGCCAGCCGTGATAGCACTGTTTATCAATTTTACCGTAAAGTACATTACCTTACTGTACCACACAAACCAGTAACCCTTATGTTCAAGGATACCACTTGCGTAAAGATACTGCAGGCGTTGGTGATTTTTTATCGTGGTTTGATACATAATAGGACACGTGGGCAAGGGGAGAAGAAGCGGGGAGGAACATACTGTATCATTCAAGGGGAAAGTTGGGTTTGCAGCAAATGTGATGCAGTGCTGATGTGGACTACAGTTGTACTGTAGGGCGCTTTGCAGTACCATACCGTATTTCTGATACCTCGTTACTGCAAGGCAATTGTGTCGCAGAAAATGAGTGTGCAAAGTTTCGCTGGATATCAGTGGGATTTGAACAACTGTGGAACCTAAGAACGTGACGTGACCGCGTGGAAATGCATGTGAAAGATGGACATTTGAGAGATAGTTTCGCTGTGGAAGTGGTGGAATAGATGCAAGTTTGTTTGGAATTGAGTGGAAGCAACTGAGGCGGGGGAATTTCTTTTTCCTTCCAGCAACCAACAGGCTGTTGATTTCAGGTACACACGACTTGAGGTGGTTGAACTGTATTTAGATTGTGAAAGAAGTGGAAATATACAATTAGGCTCAATAAGATCTTGTTGTTGATTCATTGAGGCTGCAAGATATAATGCTTTGGTGCCTCTCACGTGATGAATACTGTGCATTGATGTGATGTTTTTCTCTGAATGGCATTTGACCTTTGGGTGTGATTTGAACGGATGTATAAAGATGAATCAACCACGTCAATGGTAATAGTTGTGTTCAACAACAGGTGATGCTGCAAGAGGAAGAGGTTTTTGGAACATGAAAAGGGAAGAGCCATGAGTGGTCGGGGAATTGAGGGATTGGGTGGATTCTGTTGTTACACAAGGGGCAAGGGATCGTCATAATTTTCCTCCTAATGATGAGTAGCGAGGTTGAAAAGCCCTTGCTTACACACATGCATCTGCTTTATACTAAATAGGAATAATGGTATGGTGCCATCGGGCCGTCGCTATGTTTAGGGCCTCATTTTTAGGAGCTGCGGCCAGCACAAATACCCAGAGTATAAGTATAGGGGATAAGTGAAGCGTGGCGCCATGCCCTCATCGCAGAAAATGTTCTGTTGCGGGACATTTCAAGAGGCAAAAAGACGTTGTGGCTTTCTGGACAGCATTAGCCCTTTTCATTTCCTCATTCCTTACCTGCAGAAAACACATGAGTTTAATAAAAACATGAAAATGTATTACCTCGGCTTAGACGATGGGGTTACCGAGGATGGTCGTATTTGGCAGCACACTTACAGCATACATAGTACATTTATTTCCCTTTGGACTTTCTATGTCGAAATTTTCGCTGCCAATTTACTCTTCTCTGTGCAGAATGCATAACAACGTGTACCCGTACAGTACAGTACAGTACAGTACAGCTACACTACAGTGATGTGTACAAAATTTTGGTGATCGCGTGAGGTGATCATGATCAGGATGATTGTGCGGAATCTGTGGTTACCATGCGAGGAAAGGCTTGTCGGGCATTGGCCCATAATACTTCCAAATGAATTGGTATTGCTGATCTACAAGAGATTTTTTTTCCCGTCTCTAAATCTCGCTTTTCCAAAACAGGTCTCAGGAATTTTCACTTGCACCTCCGGCGAAATTGGGCTGAATTAGAAGGTAGAAAGGGCACACAATTTCACTTGAGAGAAATACCCTGCTGCAGCGCCCTAAATGCAGGCTAGCCCAGTTATCATACCGCCGTGGTCATTCCTTGCATCTCGCTGCAAATATGCGCTTTCCAACCAATTTGGCAGGCTTTTCCAATTCACGGCATTAAATTTTCACTCTTGTTCTCAACACTGTACGGTGTTTGTCTTTGTACTGTAGTACCGAAACTATAAAACTCCTATGACGAAAGGGCATAATCGACGTTTGATACTGTATCTCGACGTGAGAAATAAGACAATATTGTTTACGAGTTTGGAGCATAGCGGAACAATTAGATTTTTATCACAATGCTTTCCGTTTACGAGAAAAAATAAGGAAAATTTCACAGCTTCTCGTAACTGGACCCAAACCATTCTAGTATCAAATCACTTGAGAGACTGCAGCGCCGCATCAAGACTTTATTTAAAATTTAAATGCTGGGGCTTTGTTTTGTGCGAGTAGTACAGTTGTGCATTGAAATGGTAGAGCAAATCGACGGTATTATTCGTTTTTCTAGTTGCTTTTCAGTCGCTTTACACCCGCACATAACCTCCGCTTCTTGATGGACTTTTGACAGAGGAACGGCCCGAAAAAAATCGGAACTCGAGAGGTGATTACTATAAATTTTTGTTCATTCACGAGATTAAGGGCGAAAGTATTTGAATATCTGTGGCCATCTGTGTTCTGCTACATGGCATGTGCAGCGAATAAGGATAGTCAAGCATGGTGTACAATCTCATATTGTACTTTGAATCACAGCATTGTACCATAGAGTACAGTAACTGCATGGCGGAGTGACTACTGTGCCATTGTTTTACTGATAAAATGAAAATATTAATTGGGCAAAATTAAGCATGAACCTTTTTCAAAAAAAATGACCGCTTTCGCATGCTGCAGTAGTATTACAGTGCGGCCCTATTCTATATACTGTACACAAAAGCTGACAAATCAAAGAGGCCCATTTCATGTCTGGAATTGGTAATTGGCCAACTGCAAGCAATTAATATAGATCTTCACCGAGATATGGCCCAGTGAAGAAGAACACATATGATACCTAAATGGAATGAATCTTTAACTTTGAAATAGAGTCTTCTCAGTCGTGTATTGCACTGTTCAATAGCTTGCTATACTGTGTCTAGTTACTGTAGAGAAAAAATACCGAAACCGCTTCTTCTACTCCTAATAAAGCAGGGGCTCATCCGTCGAAAACAAGCAAGCAGAAAATCTCGAGGTTGGCTGTCAGGTGTCCTGTATGAAACTCGAGACATCATACTGTAGAATATTGAATAACATAGAATAATTGTATGAATACTGTACACTACAGTATCTAGAGTAACTGTACAGTACAGAACTGTACTCGAGTACTGCATATTTATAATTCTATAGATGATCGATGAATATAGCAAAAGATTGCATTTTTTTTGACGAAATAAAGTAATCTGGACCAATTTAACTACATACTCTGCATTGAAATGGACAGGGAGATAGGTGGAGTTGGCCCGGGTAAGAGTGCGGATTTTGGGCTTGATGACTACAGCAGTGTCTAAGGCCTGTAGCATGGCAGGCACATGGCGATCAGGCCAGACCACTACTGTACAGAAAAACTCTTTTTTCTGGACCAATTTGGTGTCGATTGGAAAATACAACAGCATGGGCCAGATAGAGGGTGTGGTTTTCCGAATCGTTAAGAGTTTTCGGTAGCCGTGTTACCGTTAACCTTGAGTGGTTATAATTTATCCACAGTTCGGCACTACTTGTGCATCTACGCGGGCCAATGACCGAGTCTTGACTTTCCATTTTCTGAACCATTGTAGAAAATTCCTATGTTGCTGCAACTGTTAAAGTTTTGTATTTTGCGTCCTCGCAGGTTTTGCAGGTCGAACGGGCCAAAAATCCGATGATTTTTTGAGTGGGATGTTCCGGTCCCGATTCGGTCTCGGTTCCTCTATGGATCCAAATGCAAGGAATTAAAGAATAAATGAAATAGGGATGATTACGTGGGGCCGATGAGCGGAACTCGGGAGAAGAACAAAATTATCGGGCCAATAGCCTGGAAGGCTCGGAGAGACAGGTGACTGTTATTTCAACTTACCGACAGTCGGATTGGGTAAAGGAATTGGAGGAAATGCTCACCTCAGGAAATTTAAAAAAACACTCAACGGAGGACCTGAAAGTCATTGTTTCTTTTGCGTTTGTGTATGACCGACAGTACAGTACAGTATTCTTTCCATTAAACTATCGGTAAGTAGCCTTTGCCTCGCATGAAGAGCGACAGTAAAACAACTATTTGTATTTTCCGTTAATATTTTGAAAGAGATAAACGGAGGTGCAATTAGATTTAAGTATCATAGGTTGTACTCTTTTTGAACAGGAATGTATTCAAGTTTTTGTTTGGGGACTATCACGCTGTCATACTGATACTGTGTTTGGTATCGTGGTATCAAAGGTAGCGAGATATGGTACGTTAGGAAGGCATTAGTTTATCATATGGAGCAAAGGATTTGCAAGGATGTTGTTGTATGTAGTTATGGCCATTTGTTTTATTTGGCATAAAATTAATATTTTTTAGTGATTTTTTTCAAAATAAAAAATTGGACATTCCTCGCCATGTGCAAAATTTTTGGGCCAGGGTGTTGGCCCGATTCGAATACAATAAAACAAAGATAAGATGGAGTAAATGAAAGCATGAAGGGTATTTGAGCGATTTGTTCGCCAATGTTGCCCGAAAACACCAGTATTAGTCAACTATTACTTTTCTTCCAGCTCAAATTGATGAAAAAATCGCTTGTAATCTACAAAAACTTCCGCCAACATTTGATAGATGACCAGTGTCACAGAATTAACCACATCGACTCAATTTTTTGATCACCACTGGCTAGACAGTAAAATGCCCCAACCGCTGAAAAGCCGCGCACATCTACTAGATCTACTCCAATTCGACCAATCCGCCGTCGAATCCTTCCGCTGCACTCATCATTCTCTTTCCCCGTCTCAAAGCCCTACACACATTCCTCTATATCATCCCTCACAACACCCCTAAACCTCCTCTCTCCATCCCATTTCCATCCTGCCGACCGTGCTGCAAGCCGGCTTGCACCCAATCTCCTCTAAACTCTTTGTTACCCGAGTCTTCCTTCTGCTTGGCCAGTGTCATCATCAACCCCCCTCAACCGATCATCTACTAGATCATCCGTCGAATTCCCCCTCTACCTCTTCTACTATTACCTTCGCCGAAACCGTCCATAATGTCAGCCTCAAGCCCGAGATGCGTTCAGCATCCCTCATTCCATCCCGCCGACACCGCCGCCCACCTTGTCCGAGTCATGCCCGTCCCCATCCAATCGCAATGGCGCACTCAAGAAACTTCGCAGCATTTCCTTGTCCTCAATTCCACGCCTAGTCCGCCTCCTGCTGGTAGCCCCACCTCTCCTGTTTCTATCGCTGCTACTAACATTGATCAAGAACCGCTGCCGAAGCCGTGGCTTAGTACTTTACTGTCCACCAAGTTTTATGGACCGTGCCCCCATCATCCGTCGCTTCGCAAGAACGATCTCAATTTGTTTTGTACGACACATGCTCGCAAGATCTGTCAATATTGTCACCAGTCGTCGCATTCGGCCCCCAATTGTACTATTCTGCATGTGTCTAGGTACATGTATCACGATGTGCTACTTGCCAAGGAGGCGGGAATGTTTCTGGATATCTCGGATGTGCAGTCTTATTTGAACAATGGGAATCGTGTGGTGTATATTGACAGGCGTGCGCAAGCGAAATCGAAATTGGCACCGCATGCAAAGGCATGTGTTGTTTGCAGCAGGACATTGCAGGAACCTTATCGATTCTGTTCTGTGTTTTGTCGACTGGCGTTTGCAAAGGATCCGGCGGCGGCGGAGAGTGTGCCGGTGCCGGAGGCGACCCATTGGCGAATCAGATTGCGGGGAGGAAAGGGAAGAATGCGAAGGTGGGGCAACTGACAAGGGAGAGGGGAAGGGTAAGAAAGAGCTGGAGTGTGTGGGTAAGGTGTTGTCGGGTGGGGTGAGGAAGATGAAGAGGAGGAAGAGGAAGGGGGTGCCGGTGAGGAGCATGGGAGAACAGGAGGATAGGTTGGTGCTGTATTATAATATGGCATGTTTATGTGAATGCATTTGGTGATTGGCATTGAGATGGTTGGGAAGAGGAGAATTGGTTCGATACGATGGTGGGGGATGAGGAAAGAAGAGTGTTGTAGAATGTGAATTGGTTGTACTGGTACGGCAGAAGTGAAAAGAATAGAAGGCGGTGTATATGTTTGTGGCTTGCTACTTGACGAAATTGAGTGAGTGGCGGTCGAGAAAGATGGTAATGCGCACAACGGAGAAGGGGATAGGACAATATGAAATTATGTACAACAGATGGGAGGAGATTGTTAACTCTGTTTCCTTTTGGAATTGTTTGACTGTAGACATGGACACTGATGTGGGGTATGGAAGTAATGAACAAAGTGTGTTGTTGTAATGGATGCATGTAGATGAAGGTTGAGATTTTTCTTTGAATACCCATGCACTCATTGGGCAATAAAGCTCTGTTCCAATACCCGGACGAGTAGAATGAAATTTCATACAATCTCATCGTAACACTTTAGCTGTGTATTGGTTGAAATAGAATCGTATCGTTTGTGGATGTTGAGTGCTGAAATCAATTAATGTTTTTCAGCATTGAAGCATCCCAAAGCGATGATCTTGTTTCATCATAAAGTCGTTTTCCTATTCCGCAAGGCATGCAAAGTGAATGCGAAATAGCTTAATTCGCCGCCAGTTTCCTCTGTTCTTTCGACTTGGTTTTCCTGCTGCAAACAGCCATTTTGCTCACGGAATCATTCCGTACAGTACAGTACAGTACGTACAGTACTGTACAGTACAGCACGGCAGTTACTGTACTATTCTGTACTGTACACCTTCGTACATACAAGGGACGAGGCTGGAAACAAACAAGTGGGACGTGTCCTACGTAAATTTACTCTCGTGTCTGCAAAGGGTACTAGAGAAACAGTATTCAAGCACTACTGAAGCGAAACAGAGTAGTGTACAGTACAGTACATCGCTTCAGGGGACAATGCTTGCAGAAGATTTCTCTCCGTCCACAATCAAAAGGCCTCTCGGCTCTACAGCATGTCCCGGGAGAATCCTGTACTGGGAAGCTGTCGCGAGCGCTGTAGTAGATTGTAATGCTAAGGAACTTCACGCTGTCATCGACAGCATTCAAGAAAACATGCAACCATACTTGATTTACATGCAGTGCAGTACAGTGTTCTAAAGAAAAGACGTGTCCCTTGACTAGCTTGAGTGTCCCATGACCTGGAGCACAAGGGCTTTTCTCAAGCCGATCTAGAGCATGTTAACCTGTCTAGAAATGCTGGTTTGTTGAGAATGTTGCAACGAGCAAATTTTGTTAGCCTGACACAAGCAGTGCCGAGCTGATAATTTTGGTAATTCCAATCGAGTGAACATTTTTGTGATGGATCACATGACAGGGCATTTGGTGTACTGTACCTCCATTTGGTTACATCCAGTACAGCGCAGTACAGTACTGCACTGTAAAGTACAGTAAAAGGCATACGGTAGCGCAAAGCCCTAATCAATTTACATGTCCCTAAAAATAAAGAATGAATACCCAGAAAATATGCAAAAAGTAGCTTTCACATTTGCGAGATTCATCTTCTCGAGACCTACTTTGCGCCATTACCGAGTCAAGCAAGCCAGAGACGGTACCCGTTTTGCAGAAACCACGTTGCGCTCAACCTTCACGGTTGGCTGCATAATTCGAAACATATCACCGGCTGTCTCACATCCAGTCACCGCCTCTCCCCAATCAACCCTACACAAAACACATGAAATTCTTCACAGCCTGCAAATCGCGACCCAACCACACCTAGCACAACCTCCCCTCATTCAATGCAACGACCTCAAAATCCAACAAAAAGCCACGCTCAATTCATAAACCATCTGTGATTTTTCCGCAAGGGCTCTACCCCGACCCAAACGCCCATCCCAGGTTGTAGTCTCCTCCGAGTCGCGACACCCCCAAAAAGAGCCACCAAACGCCGCGTCGCAATTCTCAGCAACCACTACATCACGCTCCCCTACTTGTCGTTACGCCCACTACCCACACATGCTCACCGAACCCACACCCACACCACCTCCCTCACCATCTCCTTCACCCTCCACCAACCACCATCCTCCAAACCACCACAAACGCACCCCAATTACACATCCCTCCCCCACCGAACCGCCTTGCGAAATCAACCAACCCCAAATCAGCCACACCTTTACAACCCCCGTCGCACCCCCGTAGCACCCTACATCACTACCGCCCTCCCTCAAAATACACAAACTCCCCAACACCCTACATATCAACCCTTTACAACTCTCCATTCCATATGCAACACGCCTTACGCGCTATGAATAAAAAACGAAAGCATCATGGCGCGCCCTAGCATCGAGACCATCCGAATGTACACGACACTTGATTGTTGTCGCTCAACCGGACGCGCGTGAGAAAGTGGCAGAGCGGTGAGCGCGGGGGGTGTGTGGCACAATGGCCATTAGGGCCATTATTTCTCGGCCTGGAATTTTTTTTGGAGTTATCGCTGGGGTGTTGCGCAGCGTGTGCGACGGGGATTTGAGGTGTGGCTTTGGGAGTAGGAGTGGGGGAGGGGGGTGATGGTTAATTTGTATTTGGGATTTGGTCTTGTCTCGCGTTTGGTGCGATTTCCGATCTCGTGTGACATGATCATACTGCGCGTATCGGAGTGACTGGGGGAATCTGGTTGATTTGGTGGGCTTTTTCTTTTGTTGCGGTGGGGTTGCGCTGGATGGTTGTTTTGTTGATGCTTTTTTTTTTGAAATGCAGATGGTGTTGACACCAGTACAGTATGTGGTGTTGTATTTTTTTTTTGTAATGCTGGCTGGCAAACGGGAGATGGATGTCAATAGTGTACTACTCTACTGTACGGTCTGGTCACAGTATTGTACAGTACTGTACTGTACGGAACCATTTATGCCGTTTGCTTGCGCCACGGCTACTAAAGAAGGTTGGGGGTCGTCACAAGCGTTTGGGATTTTTTGTTTGGAATTATGGATTGGCATCATTAGGAGCGGCAGGGTGTCTCCGACAAATTATTCGATTGTGATACAGTACACTACTACATGTAGATGTCTTGAGGGTGGCCTTTGCGAAAGTAACCCGGCCAATTGGTGCATTTAGGCGGATATTATTCGGTGTGAAGGGTGAGAAAAAAAGGTGAGGGGTTCAACAGCGAAATTTCAAGGGTGTGTTTTCGGTGACGCTCCAACTAGTTTGTCAAAGCAAGCGGTCCTGGCAGGCCTTGCATGTCTCCTGAGGTTATGATTAGCTCTGTTTTATGCGTTGCGGTCATAAGTTATGATTGTCAGATTACGAGAGCCTCTGGACTAACTGACCTTCCGATTGAGCGATCGCAAACGAAAGGCCTTTTGCTATTTTTTTGGCGCAATGTGTCTCTTAGGACGCTTTAGATTGATTATGAAGAGGAGGGTAATAAAATGATGCACAATTCGTTGAGAGGGGATCTCATTTAAAGTACTGTCCAATTGAGCTTACTCACTCCACGATTTCGCCCAATACGGCCAACTTGCCGAGTTGAGCGCGTAAGAGGCCAAGTACACAGAGCATCATTTCATTTCCGAAAGGTCTTCTTTTTTTTGGCTTTCACCGTGTTTGTTTGTATATTGCAGGTCATGTACCAACTGTTTGGACTTGATAATTCTCAAAAAAATTTCGACCAACTGCGGTTGGCGATGGATTACAGGCGCGGAAGTAACTCTCCCCAACATGCTTAGAGCAACCAATCTAACCTGCTGCTGTGCAATTCACCATCCACAGGCAATTACAACTCGACTCACAAACGGGATGTTGATCTCAACAACCTCATCGCAGAGCACCACCACTGAAACAGACATCGCGACCGTTGCCGTCAAAAGTGCCGTGCACTGCATTTTCACATGCAAGCTTGCATCTCCGTCGTTGCGTCCATTGCGTCCACTTGTGACCAGTTATTCACTGTATTAACAAGGAATGACGATAGAATGTTCCTCACGCATTGAACCACCATCAATTGCGACACAGAACAGTGTCTCTGGCAGTCGTGCCGTCAACAAAGTCTTGTTACTTGTCTGTGGAGAGTGAGATTCAGTGGACGAGCGAGGGTTTGAATGTGCAAAGGTTACATTACTTGTTCTACATTTTGTAAATGGTCTGGCATTGCCAGATCTGTCTCACTGGTAGCATCGCCTAGTGATGACAGGTTACGGGCGCGCAACAGACATGGAGGACATGTTAAAAACCGTGGCAATGGGAACGAGTCTCTAGTGCACAGAGTCGTCAATGCTGCTACGTAAAAGCGTTGCTCGGGGGGACAGGACCAATTGCGTCAGATATGGAAGCTTTGGTGAAATGCTGTGGACCTCTCCGCTGTAGAAGAAGAGGCGACGAAGGAACACAGCAAAAGACGACCGGTT
Organism: Kappaphycus alvarezii; assembly: GCA_002205965.3. Lineage (NCBI taxonomy): Eukaryota > Rhodophyta > Florideophyceae > Gigartinales > Solieriaceae > Kappaphycus > Kappaphycus alvarezii. The sequence goes on from NADL03000841.1 coordinate 1,606,767, forward strand.
GACGAGCGGGGCCTGAGTTGTGAAGAATGGCAGAAACGTTGAACGCGTTTGTGGATGTCATTGAAAGTCGAGCAAAGATGCCAACTGCAGGCGAGGGTGAGACCGATTCGCAGTCACTCGCGAAGCAAATGAGTACCAAGAACAGAACAATTCTCGGTGGTAAGGTGATAGATTTATTGAACGCCCTTGCAGCAAATGTCACAAGGGAATTGATGTGCGCGATACGCGTCACGTCCAAGGGGAATAAGTACACCTAGTTATATTCTGCCTTTCGGTGCTGGAAAGGTATGTTATACGTACACCATGATGTTGTCGCAAGTTGCAAGTGCATTTCAGCACGTTAAGAAGCAGGAAGTCCTACAAAGGTGTCGCCAATATCCATTTCTGTGTTTGGAAAGGCAGCTATTGTGATGCGGCCTTCACAGAACACCTCGTCGTACATGAAACGGGTTCCTTGTGGATTCAGGAGGATGCGCACAGTGCGCTCATTGACATCTATTATCCAGTACTTTGGAATACCGTTGATGGTGTACATAGTCTTCTTGGTAGTGCTGTCGTATTCTAGTAAGGAGTTGGACACCTCCATCACCGCGAAGATGTCTCTTGGTTCAGGAAGGTCATAACCGTCTTGCTTCGAAAGAGTTATATCTGGCTCCGGTTCCGATTTACCGTCCATTACAGAAATAGGACCAACTGGACCAATATCAGCCACGTCGAAAAAGATAATTACCAATAGACGATTGAGGTTCTTTACGACCTTGTAATGAAGGGGCGACTGAGGAAGCATCTGAATCAGCTCGCCACGAGCATGGTCCAAAAATCCAGTCTCAATCAACTTATGGTATTCCTCAACCGTCCAGCCCCTAGGATTATGGCTCGCAGCAGCATAGTGCAAAAATCATTCGGGGTGTGATCCTGAATCGTCAAGTTGGGTGGTTCGAAACTAGCAACGACGTTCCGCCGCGAGATATACGAGAGGGCCACCGCAGTTGTCCGGAGACGAAGCAGGCACTTGATGATGTCATCAGCTGCTCCATTGCGAGAGAAAGGACTTGGCACCGAGCAAAACACGATGCAGCCCGGAACTGGTATACTGAAGAAAAGTGCGCAAAACAATTGTTGTCTAGTAGACAACGTGTCTACCTTTTGCGAAAAAAGAGACTCGTGGTGTTGGGATGTCGGGTGGATAGCCAGCACCAACCTATCGGTAACCCTCGACGTTGGGATGAAAAGTTTGTTTGAGAGTACTTTATTTTTTTGTCTGTAGTTGAACGAAGTTCACGTATACACGTGGCATGTCCAGCTGTGGCAGAAGACGATCGGAACGTTTAAGAGTTCAGAGAGCTTTTGTATGACCACATGATGTGCTGCAATGGATTAAAAATACACGAAACAGCACTAAGGGTTCCTCCAAGAGGAGCTCCTGTGCAGACATCTGCCGAGGAAATTGTCGTGATGCTGCAGGGGCTGTTTATGCGCATCAGGGATTCTGTTAATATTGCGAAAACATGTATGTTTCGGCCTTGTGAGAAGGCAGGTGGTCTGTCGCCGAAGGCGCAGAGACGCTGCGAAGACTTGTTTATGCCCTTTGAGAGTGTTTAGATTCATCGTCATCAGGGAACGGGATGAATTGCGATGAAATGATTGCAACTGAGGCTCCGAGAGAAGGATTTTTTGTTCCGAGGAAGGCGTTGCTGCGCGAAAGGGTCTGTCAATATGAACTAGGGGCCATGTGATGTCCTGCGGAGACAAATTTCAGCCTTGCGAGGAGGCTTGTGTTGAAGTCTGGCTGAATGCGCAGAGGCGCGGCGAAGACTTGCACGTTAGTAATAAAAGGTCACCATACCCCCCCTTAAAAAACACCACTGACCCAATCATTAAATTCCCGTAAACAATGCAGCTGTTCGAGAAAACCGTAAGTTGCAAATTAAACTCGCCGTCCCAACCTAAACCCAATCAAACAAACAGGCAGTAAGACTCGAACACCACCCCAATCCTGCAAACCATAAAACCTATACACTACCAAATGTCTACACCTCAGTCCAGCGTAACAACGCCCGCATTCCCCTCCCAACCATCAGCACCATCCATCAGCCACAACATACCCTTCCCCACAACTCACACCACACCGTGATGCAGCACGCCCCCTCGTTCCCATACGCACCATCCCACATCACAACCGTGGAACACGGCGCACAGTACGGTTGCACGCGTGTGACATTCGGTGGTGCTCGCGCCGATGCAAGCACCTGTAACGCCAGCGCTAGCGTCGATCGGCCGTACTGGAGTGTATAGTATTGTTTTGGTTTATAGAGGTGTGTAGTGGTGGTTTGCAGGCGGCATGGATTCGGGGTAGATTGGGGGGATGCGGGGGGTGAATTGCGGTTGATCGTCATGGGGCTTGCATGGCAGTTGGTAGTTGGAAAAGTGTGGGCAAATAAGCTTGGAAAGGTGGGGAGAGGGCGGATATGCAGGTCTGAACAGCTGAACAAGCGACTGTTCACAGTTGCTTGTTGACAAAGGCAAACGTTCACTGTATTGTGTAGGAATGTTGTTGACTGGTGTGATTACTGTGATTGGGTGTGCACAGGTGTCTCGCTATCAGTTTTGGATTTGAGGTGTAATCTTGGCCGTAATCTGGGATAGTATCGCCTAGTTGCTGTAATGTACTCGATTACTGCATACCGCTTCCTGGCAAAAATTACACGGCATCATCATGCCCAGTACAGTATTTGAATAGTCAAAACCAAATTACAGAATTACAAGAATGCAAATTTTGTATTCATTGTTGAAATTTAATTTCAAACCCCGAGTAAACGTACAGTACAGTTACTGTACTGTACATGAAAATTTTTTCGTCCCACGCGCCATTGCAGAGCTATACAGTAACAGGCAATATACCGTACACTCTAGAAACGAAAACGAAAAAAAAAGTACAGTTCTCAGCGCAGCCAATCCACAAGTACTCAGCGCAGCCAATCCACAAGTACTCAGCGATTGTTTCCATCCAGCAACGGTCGGGCGCGTCTCTTTCCGCGCAGCACAAACAGCTCCATGCGTTTACCAATTTTTTCTCCTTCCTCGTTCCAACGCGGAAGAATATCCTGCACCCGCCCTTGCTCGCACAACTTGGTATAAAAATGCCACCAAACCTTCCATCGCTTCCCTTCTCCCCCCTTCCCCTTGCCCCACTTACGTACCCTAACCAACCAACAACTCTCACCTCCTTCCAACCATGTCCCCCACTCTCCCCACACTCTCGCTGGCCCAGCTTGAGTCTCAGGATCCCAACATCTCCGCACTCATCTTTCAGCAATATCCGACGCCTTTGGTCCCAACGGTCCAGGAATCCTTCTTATCAACTCCCTTTCCCCGAATTCACCTCATACCGCGCCACTCTTCTCTCCTCCGCTCGCACCCTTGCCAACTTGCCACCTCAACAACTCGCTCAACTGCAGTCCGACTCTGAGAATTTCAATGGCTGGAGCCGTGCACGCGAAAGTTTCAAAGGAAAGGTAGACACCTGTAAGGGCAGCTTCTACGCAAACCCAATCTATGACAATCCGGCGGGTCCATCACCCGACCTCGTCCAAAAATATCCGTACGTACCCTCCACATCTTGTCCAACCTCCTCGACCAAAGCCTGTAATCCCTCCATTCTCGCACCGCACCTCTAACATTTTCTCAAACTTTATTCCATGCCCTATCACCAGATCCTACCTGAGCTCCAACATTTGGCCCAAAGACCCATGCTGCAGCCAATTAGAGCCCTCATTCAAGTTTATCGGCCGCTACATCAACCAAATCGCCTTACTGCTCGCTCGCTACTGCGACGTCTACGTAGCCAAAACCCTAGGCCCCAACGCCTCATTCACTCGCTCCACGCTTCTCTCTCCGAATCCAAGGCCGCCAAGGGTCGCCTCCTCAACTACTACCCGCCCGCCACCACCTCAACATCCTCCACGTCGGATGACTCCCTCTGGTGCGGCTACCATAACGACCACGGCACCCTCACCGGCCTTTTGTCGGGCCAATTTTACACCACCACGGACATGACTGTCCTCCCCAAATCCCCAGATCCAGCCTCAGGCTTGTACGTCTCCCGTGACAATCACCCCCGGAACAAGTCACCATCCCCTCAGACTGCATCGCATTTCAACTGGGCGAATCCGCGCAGATTGCAACCGGTGGCATTCTCCGCGCTACCCGCATGCAGTTGTCATGCCCGCGGACATCATGATCTCGCACGCGTCACCTTGGCTTTGTTCTTGCAGCCTAATCCCTGGGGTACTTAAATGCCCACCGGTATGACACCCGATGATGCAAGGGCTGCCATTCGTACCAACCATAAGGTTCCCCCGTTGGGTGACAGGTACCATCAAGGTGACACCTTTGGGCAGTTTGCAGAACGTACCGGCAAGGCATACGCCGCTTAGGTACCTAGCCCACACTACATACAATCGCTAAGACAGCTGACACACTAAACTGTAACAACCCCATTACACACTCGCATTCACCCCCCACCCCCCACCCCGCATGACAATCGCGCGTCATCTAACGCGATGAACAGCTGCCCATTCCACACACCGCCCCACATACCACCCTCATGCACCTCTCGAAACTGGTCTCGCTCCACTCCATCCCCATCTCCAAATCCGCCACATCCCCTTCCAATCTCGCCCAAACCCGCGCCCGACCGTTGCAACGCAGCGTGCATCGTCATTCATGACATCAACGTCAGCCTCGCGCGCGCTCGTAACGCGGGTCCTCAAAGTGGTCAAGTAGTGCTAGCTCGGAAGTTGTGAGGTCGGTGAGTAACATGCCGTGGACTTGTGTGGGGGGCTTGGTGGTGGGGGATTTGAGAATTGCGGGGTAGCATTTGTTGCGAATGGGATGTCTTGTGTAGCCGGGGAGGATGGCGGGTCGGCGAGTGGGGATTCGTCCGAGGATGGCGTGGAGTACAGGCTCGGAGAGAAGTGTGCCGTAGGTGAAGACGGGGTTGGGAGGGGGTGGGGATGTTGAGGGGTTGGGGTTGGGGTGCGGGGGATGGGCGGGGAGGTGGATGGGGCATTGGGGTTTGGTTGTGGTCGAGTGGGGTTGGGGCGGGATGTTTGTGCAGGGTGGAGTCGGCGGTGGAGGTGTGATTTGTGGAATGGTTGTTGTATGTAGGTTTATTTTCTGTTTTTGTGGGGTATATTGTGCTGGCTGTCCCAAGTTGCGTGAAAAAGTAACTTGCGGTCCGTGGTGGTGCAATCGTCGGTGAGAGTGTTTACTTGCAGATAGTGTGCGTAGTTGTTAGGGGTAAACGGTGCAAATTTGAAATGAGGTACAGCGTTGAAACGAGACTCGGAGAGGGGTGGACGGGGTGCGGCTTGCGTTGAATACGTTGTGTTGCGAGTGAGCGCCGTGACGTGACAATCGTGGTTTGTTGGCTATATCAAGTCGTGCGGGCTTGATTGATGTTGTTAGGATTATAGCGTCCAAAGGATGCGAAATAAAGATCTGCTAGGCAAACGCTTGAGAGTTGTATGTTTAGCAAATTGGAAAAGGCGTTCATGAGACAGACCTCGCGACTGATAGGGCAGGATTTGCGTCGATTGCATTTCAGTTCAGGCTGCACGGGCAGCTTTGACACGGTTTATTCGGAGGATTTAAAGTGCTACTCAGGCTATGAATACAAGCTATAGCAATAAGAAACATTCTCTCCACAGTTGCGCTGTTGCACTACCCGTTTTACTGATGCCATAAAGTTACTACTGTACAGAAAGAAAGAAAGAAGTTTAATACAGCGGGGATGAGGTGAACCTTGTCCCCAAGTGTCTTTGCTGCAGAGTGCACGTGCATTAGTAACATGTGGGCTTTTGCCTATATTGCAGTACTGTAAAGGGCTTGACACATTTCGGTTTGTTTCAACCGAAAGAAAACAATATGCATCATTCCTCGACCGGGTAAGACTAGAATCGAAAAGCAGGCTCACACAGCTTGAATTGTAATTGGGATCGCGACCCAAATACAAGTAGGGGTACAGTACTGTACAGTACAGTGCCACCGCGTCATGCAACGGTGCTACAGTATTTGTTACTACTACTGTATGGGAACAGCACATACAGTAGTACTGCGGTCTGTTCCAATAGACGGTTCTGCCAACCTAGTTTAGACCCGCACTATTGGTTGTGCCATATTGATACATACCGGTGCAATGTCATCAGGGCTCACAAGGGCCGACTTTGCCGGTCAGCATGGACAGACTTGCACTAAATTTACGGCCGTATCGTACTGTATTGTACAAGACGGTCTGTCCCAAAGGGAAAGAGTTATTCCGGTACTACAGTACTGTACAGTACAGTACAGTACAGTACCATGAATAAAGAATTAAAAAGCACTGTACAGGAAAGTAGACGATACTGTACAATGTACAATGTACTGTACAGTATTGTCAGTGGCATAAAATGCCGCCCTAAAATGCAAATTTTTCATTTAAAACCCCCACGCCGCCGATTTGATCCACCGGCCAGCACGACCAATCTCCCAAACACCAGTCTGGCTCGTCCAGCGACCCAAGCTTCCGCCAAACCTCGACCATCCCCGCCATCCTCCTCTTATCAACAACCGATCCATTCCCCCCGACAAACCACCCACCTGTCCCACATTTCGTGCCGCCCCAGTCTTACCCTACATCCCTGCTATTGCGATCGTTTCACCAAAACGCCATGACAACCCGAACGGCAAACTGCTTTTCGCAAAGTCCATATCCCTCCGCCAATTCTACAAGTATCTCTCCCGCTACATCCGACAAGGTCCAATCTCCCGCCGTGTCATACCGCCCGCCAATTCATTCCTCGCCCCTACAGAGCCTGGCGTCGGCATTTTCTTTTACCCTGCGGATAGCTGGACCAAAACCAAGGCGCTTGCAACCGGTCCTTTGGGCGAGACCTCCGAGACCATACACCCCTCCAAATTCCAGATTTCACGTCCTTTAGTTACAAAAGATGCAAAGCTATCCCCGGAATTGCAGTATTGGGGTGTTGGTGGCGCCGTTCAGGTCACCAAGAATTTGCTCAGTGGTGTGTCAGAGGGCTTTGCTGTCACCCTGGAAATTAATGGTGTCGGATATCGCGCAGAGGCTGATGAGGATAGGAATCGCTTGGTACTGCGTCTGGGCTTTTCCCATACCATTGAATTGCCGCTTGTCGACGGCGATGTGTTTTTCAAGGTAATCAACCCGCAGTTGATTCAGGTCGCAGGTATCAATCGTGCACAAGTCCATCAAATGGCTGCCAAGGTGCGATCATTCCGCCCGCCGGAGCCTTACAAGGGCAAGGCGTGCGATACAAAAATGAGCCTGTAAGGAGAAAGGAGGCAAAGAATTAGCTCACAAGAGCCTACTCCCCAACACGCCCCCCAGGCTCTGTTTTCATTTTACAACGTTAACTTGTTACAATCCCATCCACTCTTAGATCCCTTGATCAATCGAACGATGCCGCCATCCTTATCAATAACAATAAACACAACCACCACACAGCATCCAAAGCTGTCAAGCATATCACAGCCTGATTCGAATCCTTTCCACTGGCGACTCAATCCCGTCAGTGATTCCACACTCCACTTGAAAATGTTCCACATACTGTCGCTTAAGAGCGCTGTCAAAATCCTCTCGTGCACCCCGGCTTCATGCGCCCCCTCTTGAATGCATTATACACGTTCCTGGATTCCCCCGAGTTGCTCCGCAGATGTTTCGCCTTCGGGCTGCGTAAAATATTCGGAGGGCCATATCTGGCCTAGCTCCTCTTCCACAAACCCTCATCAACGCGTCGTAAACTTGACGCTCCTTTAGGACATCCCGCGATGCCTCATCCGGACATCCTCGCAACCTTTGCCACAGTTGTACTGCTTTGGATACATCACTGCCATATGTACTGATTGCCGCATTAATCATTGGTGCCGTCCATGTCATTCCTCTTTCTAATGCTTGCGTCAAAAGAAGATCCGCGGTTTCAGGATCTTGAGGCGAGGACCGGGCGCAACTCGCTATCGCCGTCGTGTACAAAACTTGATTCGGTCGCATCCCACATGAGTACATCATGTCTAGGATCCTAGTGCCAGCGCGACATCACCGCAACAGTTAGCAGCGACAAGAATTGCATGAATAGTGTGCTTGTCCGGTAGAATACCCCGCAAGCATTTTGGAAAATGCAAACTCAACGCCATTCATATCCTTTGCATAACCAAACGCGGTGAGCACTGCATCAAAATACTATACGCAACGACGCCAGAGAAACATGAAAAAGGTCAGAACACCATAGCGCTGTGGCGAAAACTCTCCAATATTTCAATTTGTTAGCACTGCTTACCTTCTTATCAGGTCTTTCCCCTTCGCCCAGTCCTCTTCCAAAACGCTTTTCGCCCGTCCCAAATCCATATCGCCCTCGGCTTCTCCGCATGGTTCTTAGTTAAGACCCAGCATGACGGTCTCTGTTGTAATGTTCGGCACAACCCCCTTCTTTCCATGCTCCCCAATACTGCATTCACAAATATCTCCATAGGAGTACGATACTTGCGTCCCCCCAGCAACTCGGTAATTTGTCGGTCCAAACTGCGTCTCCAACAAGACATTGTACGTAACAACATCTGGTTTAACCTCACTCCTTAGCAACCTGCCAAACAAGTCAGCTGCCTCAATGAATCGCCCTTGCTTTCCCAGGGCAGTATACAGTATTAAAGAGCACGGATTGGGCGCGGGACACCTTCCCTGCGGGACCCCTGCAATCATCCAATCCAAAACCCGCAACGCCTGCAAGATGCCTCCTTTCCGAATCAAAGTTCTCAACGCAATATTCCAAGTTTTGGTCTCGGAACCGACACCATCCTCTGCCATCCATTCCAACATTGTCATTACGCTTCCTGACTCGAATGTGGCACGGCCCATGCATCACAAGCTTTCAATGCGACGGACAGACTTGCATTGTTGGGCGGGATATTATTGCACGCATACGAGTCAAGACATTAAAAACACGGGAGGGGTCGCCATGAGTTGCATGTGCATTGGCTATGTGGTAGTTGATGACGTTGAGAGTGAAGCCTTGTGAGACAGCATAACGGACGGCATTGTTCATGGCAGGAAGGTCTCCAGATTGAGCATGACGAAGAATGAGATTGGAAAAGTAGGAGGGCCGATTGCGGTGATTGGGTATTACGCAAGGGGGTTAGAGCGGGAGGGAGTTGATGGAAGTGTTTGATTGCGGCTGGTGTTTGACGGGGCGGCGTGCGACGATGGGGCAGGATAAGTGGGGTTCGCAGTGCAGCGAGGAGTGGACTGTAGACGGCGTTGGCGGGCGAGATTGGGAGCCGGAAGGAAGGCGTTTGGAAAGGGCATGGCGGTATAGATGGCACGTGTGAGGGAGATGATTGTGGAAGGTATGAGCGTGGTCAGACTGGGTTAAGGGTGATTGAGGGTGGCGCTGAGTGCTGGTTGAAGTCGTGGAGTTGATTGAGAAGAGGGAACGAAAGCTGGAGTGGAGTGGGATTGAGGGCAGGAAGGAGATATGGACGAGCCGCGGACTTTCAAACTGGTTAATGGTTGGATTTATCTACCGCCAACTCGGACCATAATCTCTCCTCGAGTGGCATCTTGAACATCATCCATACCACGATATTATCATAACTGCGCTGGTGATCCTTGTTCTCACATGAGAACTTTCAGAGATGGTACGATACAGTACACACTTTCCTGTTAATAAACGTATAGTACTGTACAGTACTGTACAGTACTGTAGCCGCTATCATTAAAGTGCTCGAGTGCTTTAGAAATCGTAATATCACTGTATCGCGATAATTTCTAGAGAATAGTTTAGCAAACGCAGATTTTCAATTAAATTATAGAGATTTCACGGTTCAGGGGGTATCAGCCTCTACTCTCGCGCATTTACAGTAGGTGGGTTTACTTAAATCTTCCGACTTTCCAGCGTTGGAATTTTCTTGGAGCGACGCAGGATTTGTTAATTGGTAGTACCAATTGCTGACATTGCCAATAAAAAGTTGACATATGGCAGTGGGTATTGTTGAACCCAACCCAGCTTAGGCAGGGACAAAGGCCGCTTTGCCAAGGCGCAGTGGCGACAGAGAATAATACTCAGCCCTTCAGGGCGACATTTACTGTACGTATTGTACACTAGAATACTGTAAACCATCGTAACTGTTGTACAGTCCATACTGTTGTACAGTGCATACTGTACAAACGGTCATGTCCAATCGCGGGCCACGACTGCAATGACTTGGCAACCTCGATGACTTGTGCCGTATTTGACAGGTGCCAGTACTGGTGTACAGTACAGTATAGTGCTACCGGTAATACAGTACAGTACTGTACTTATCGAGCTGTTACAACTCCTATATTTACATGCAAACGGCTATATAAGACAGAGCTCTCCACCTGATCGGCGCGATAGGAGGGACAACAGAGATATACTGTAGGGGAAAATATTCAATCGGACTATCTACCTACCTGCGTGCCAACTATCTACGGCAATCGCCCTAATTAAACACACCAAATACGGGACTGCAACGGCATCCGGGGGCTTTTGTACCCGTTCACTGTGCCTTCCTTCCTCGCTCCCCCGCTGACACTACGCATACTACAGTTATAGGCCTAGGGAAGGACTTCGAGAAAGATTTTTAGCATGATTAAACCTCCTGTATTCGAGCCGGACCAAGACCTCCTATCGTGGACAAAGAAAGTTGCAAAGTTGGGTTGACATAATTGCAACAGCAGCCGAGAAGGGAGAAGAAAATTATACAAAACGGTATTCCATACACTTGGACGTCAACAGTACGATCGAGGTCTTCGCAAAGCCCAGCAGAGTCTTGTAGACGAAGCGAAAGAGCAAGGAAAGATCTATTACAAGAAGGAAGGCCAAGTCAAAGCTGTGCAAGAGATCGTGGACTTGATTGCCCAAGATCCTCCCATCTCCGTGGTTTCTCGCCTCATTGATTCCTTCAATAAGGTGACTTCTTGTAAGCGCAAGAACAATGTAGACTTGAACGGTTATATGTCTATGTTTCGTGGAGTCGCCGCCGAGCACCTAATGAAAGCAGGCTCAACCAGTCAATCTAAAATCGGAGAAGTACATGCAATAACCTCGCTCAATAACCCCTCTCTGTCAGAAGCGTCCCTTACCAACGCCAAGCTCAGACTTTTTGTAATGGCGGAAGAACGAAGCAAGGGAACGATACGCGCTGAGAAAGTTCACATTGACTTTGGATGAGGCACAGAAGATATTCTTGAGTACCGGAAAGCTTGCTGTTTCGAGCGCAAGATCTTCCGGGAGTTTTAATCGCGATGAAAAACTCTCGATAAAGAAGATCAATGATCGCGTCAACGATATCTGTCGAGATGCTAAGCCCATCTTCGGCAATATCAAGAAGTTGAGTGGTGCTCAGGATGTAGCCGAATCCATTGCTTCCTCTGGTCTTCGTTGCATTTTAAGTCTTGATGATGCGGTTGAAGTACTCTGTTCTCTTGCTCATTCTACCAATACTACCAATGACTATAACTCCCGGTCACAAGGGCTCGAATTGAATCCACTGTTGACCATAAAGTCAGAAATTTCTTAGGTAGTCATGAGGCCGGCCACCAGAGACGAGGAACAGAAACTCATCAATGATTCGCCCCTACAACGGAAGGAAGCGGAAGAGGTACACTACGACTGCAAATCCAATCTGGATGCGAAGAGGAAGAAATCAATGATGCTGGCAGAACTCGTCGGAGAAGTCTGCATGGACTGAGGGAAGAAGGACCATGTTCGTGGAGATTTGAAGTAATACCGTCCTAGCTTTGACACTTTGAAGATCCGAGAAGCAAAAAATAGCCATGAAGAAAATTCCGAAAGAAAAAGAATACATGAAAACTTCAATGGGCATTTTTGTTCCGGGCTCCAAACATTCCAAGGACAAAGGAGCCTGGTAAGCGGAGTCCCTACCAAGTCCATTATGCCTTTTCACGACGACCCGAATCCTATATTGGATGGGGTTTGTCCCAAATCGGTTGGCGGAATAAAGTCAGCTGTAGCGCTGTCTTTGGCGATGGGCACCGAGTTCAAGTTGGATCCTCTAAATTGTGAGCAATTCTACCACGGTTATAGTGAGAATTTCAGCGATGCGAAGCTCACATTCGGTATATGGAGACTTCCTCTTGAAGACTTGAAATGGAATAAAGTCGTTATTCCGTTCTACGTCACGAAGGGCGATGGTCCTCTTCTACTTGGAAATTGTGTTGAGCAAGTCAGATGTGCTCAATTCACGCACACCTAGTGTTCTTGTAATACCAGCAGGTGTTTTCGAGGATTACGTAGCAAAATCATGCTTCAATCTATCTTACTGAAGGTAGAGAAACTCGAACTCACCTTAATGTTCATGGGCCAAATATCCAAATTCCAAAGCTATCTTGCGACACAGCGGCTTTGCTCGAACAAATGGAGATTGGAAAAACTATATTAACAAAGACTCGCGCTTCATGGGAAAATATGAGAAATAACGCATCAAAAACTCACTTGTACTCGCAGTTACCTCTGAAGGACATGAAAGATCTCTGCAAACGGGGCGGAGTTCTTTCTCCAGTCTTGGAGCAAGCTCTGAAGCAGTCGTGCAAAAGTGCTCGGCTGCAAGACGACTAAAAGGCACTCAACGTGCGCAAGGTATCCTTGCGGAGTCTACTTCGAACCTTTAAAGAGGAAGTGCAAATCGATTTGATGTACTGGTTGAATTGAAGAAGTAACCCAATGTTCCATATGAAAGATCTGGCTTCACGCTTTGCACCGCAGTCGTCGTGTCGACCAGGATATAGAAAAACTGCAAGACTCCTGAAACCCCTGGATCGCGGTGAATGGAGCGCCTGCATCAATATCGTTTGATGGGGAATTCGATAATAATGATTTCTGTGAAACGTTGCGAAACCATGGCATCAAACGAAACATCGCCCGCGGGAGACACAAAAAATTGGTTAGGGAAAGTGAAAACTTCACTCTCCGTCAGATGTCACTGCGTATTCTCATGGATGCAATTTGAGAACGAAAGACGAAGGTTTCTTCGTTCACAGCTCAAGACATAGTCCCAAGAGCGTTTCTTGCAAGGAAACTTCTTCGTGGAAACAATCGGTCAGTTCTTTTGAACTTGCAATAGGATAAACACCATCTATCTGGCTACCACAGATGCCAGTGGATTCTGAGTTAATGACGCAAAATTTTGAGCAAGTTTCAGGCCGCAAGCTCTCAAAGATGCTGCATTCTCGATCAAAAAAAGTTCCCTCAAACATTCTCATACGGAACTACAGTATGTTTCTGTGAGAAGCAAACAAGCATGGTGTTCGAATTCGGCTCTTCATGAGATTCTCCAACTCATCCGGTCCTCAAGTATCGTGTGACCTCTAATCGTCATGTCAGTGCTTACGATGCGGCATAAGAAGCATTTTTGACGCAAGCCAAGGGAAATCGTTCTACCAGACAAACGGGATACTCCGGGAATATTCTTTCCGCATCTAAAATATTCCGTGCTATTGCTGGTAAAGCTCCAAGCAAGCTCTGGTCTCGTTCTCGTTCATAGGGGCGGAGATAATTCAGTGGCAGAGTCAGCCGATAGGGCTGGACTCATGGCAAAATGGTTATCCAAGATGTACGCTTCCGGTTGTTCCCTGCCACTTATCTTGACGGTTGATTCACATGGACTCTACTCGACCATCAACACCTTCACGAAGGTCGCGACTACTGGCTCCGCCCACATTGAAAACACTAGAGAATCCTTTGAATCCGGAGAGAACGCTGTCATGCAGTTGAAAAAAGGCGAGAATAAATTGGCAGATGCCTTCACAAAGCGGAACTTAAGCACTTTCCGAAAACTAACCAGAATTGTACACTTGGATTTCTAGACTCGAGATACTTGATGATGATGCTGAGAGAGTGAGAACAGATCGAGAACTTGAGGCCAAAAGAGAAAAAGCTTCTAGGCTGACCGATGTACCACGGATTCCAGCAAAACTCCTTTTTGTTAAGTACTTACTCAATTGACGGTCCAATTCTGCACGTTTAAATTCTGTAAGCATGATTACACAAGAGTTGGTGCACACTCGGTGCCATAGTACTGGCAAAATTCATCTTCTGTAACACGTGGCAGTTGTTGTTTGGATGAGTTATGTGCCCTGAAATTGCTGGCACATTTTGTCGACAGGTGAAAAATGAACATCTATTGCAGAGGCTTCTCTTTTTATAGGTAGGACTTCCGACAATAAGGCGTTGAAAGTTACTCAACCCAGGAGTGCTTTATAGTGCAGTATTAGTAACGTACTGCACATGTTAATCCTCATGAATAGGCCTTCTGCTTGGATTAAGACCGTTTATTCGATTTGAAAATACTGCACTGTGCGTGGCACGTCAAACGGTTGATTTCAAGATATTAGAGATGCACAGAAATTATTTGGGTTTTCCAGTAATTTACTGTGTTAGTATTTTACTTGGGCCTACTGCCGGTTAGGACCGTTTCGGGCCAACCGGGGGTATGTTGTACAGTGAATACTGTACAAAAGGTCGTGTCCAATCGCGTGCCACGACTGCAATGACTTGGCAACCTCGATGACTTGTGCCGTATTTGACAGGTGACAGTACTTGTGTATAGTGCTACCGGTAATACAGTACTTATCGAACTGTTACCACTCCTATATTTCCATGCAAACGGCTATATAAGACAGAGCTCTCAGCCCGATCGGGGCGATAGGAGGGACAACAGAGATATAGGGAAAAATGGTCAATCGGACTACCTACCTACCTGCGTTGCAACTACCTACGGCAATCGGCCTAATTAAACAAACCAAATACGGGACTGCAACGGCATCCCGGGGGCTTTTGTACCCATTCAATGTGCCTTCCTTCCTCGCTCCCCCTCGCCGACACTACGCATACTACAATAACAGGGGCTAAAATCAAATTAAAAAACTCCAACGGTACGGCAGTGTCTGTCAGTGCTACTGTCCTAGTACTGTACTGTACAGTTCTGAGCACAAGCATCTGGATATGGAGATCCAAATAGACTCTGGACAAGGATGGTCAAAGCTGAGCTGGAGAACTATCAAAAGGGCAAACAGCAAAAGCGGCATCTGTTAGCAGCGTAATTTCTACGCTTGCATTGCTGGCGTCCGAAGGGTCTCCCTGGTTTGGATGGCTGGGATTTACTCGCTCGTGCATTCACTTCCCAACGGATGTGGGCGACCACTGACAAACCACCAGTCGTCCATCTGTGGTAGAGGCTTGTCCTTCGACCTGCGTGTGGTTGAGGCTTCCGCATCGACATGCGCCGTTCGACATGGTCTAGTGTGTGGCGGAGAATCGCTAAGACCTCTGCGCACACGAAGTAGAACGACCAGCTGGACCTCTACAGTAGTCCATATAAGCCCGCCTATCGGCTGTGAAAGCAAGGTGAGCACACCAGCTCTCCCGTATCTCCCATTTATTCGGCCTGATTGGACTCAACCTCCGTCACCACCCGATTGAACATCAGCAATTTGTAAAGTGCATGAATGGAACAGGGATGGACACGAAAACAAGCAGAAAACACGAGAGAAGGATCTTAACTCATTACTTATCTTGAGTATGCACCGACTAAGGTAAGTGACATAGCAAACGGATGTCTTGAAGAGCGAATTAACATGTGTACAAAGGCAAAACGACGCCAAGCAGACACTGGAAACACATACGCACAGATAAGCTAACAATGACAATGCAACTAGCAAGCTGCACCGCATGTTAGCAACAGAAAAAAAGGGCACTAGCAACGAAAACCGGCAGACCACACAGTGTCAGCGGTATAGGCAACGAGCAACAGCAGCACGAGCAGAAAGAGAAAACATATAAAAGATAGAGTAATGGTCTGACCCTGGAGGAAAAGGGGCAGTCACGGACAACTTGTGCCGAATCACATCGCCTAAGGCCCCAAAGTAACCCTGTCCCTACAGTACAGTACATTAAAGTGTACGAAATGGTTATAAGTACAGGGGGTGGGGCCCTTGAAAAAAACTTAAATATGGCCTCTGGGCGATTCCATCAAATCCTCAACGTAAAATATAGCGTTAATATGAATGAAGGCAATGCAAACATCACTGCCAGTAATGGAAAATAAATGAAGGAAATTCGGATAAATATGCGAAAAAATATAAAGTGCAAACACTTTTGATTTGAAGTTTGTGCGGAAGAGTAAAAAACCAAAACATATACAGTTACACCGTTTGTGGACGATTTGGAATGCGGTGAGCACTTGAGCGAAGTACTGTAATCGCCTGGTAAGAACATAAAAGTCTCAAGGGCAAAGGGAGGAGAATAGCGACATGGGAATTAGTCGGAGGGTTGTAAAGGTCGGAGGTACGGGGGTCGAGATATCTGTGGCACATAAGTACAGTGTCGTACATCACCCGCACTGTATGCCCCCCAATATCCTCCAGTAGCACACGTGTTCGCTTCTAGAAACTTCAGTGGTACTGTACAGTACTGTAGCTAGTTTATTTTTATACTGTACAGTGCGGTATATGACACCCGTAGCGAGGAGGAGAGTAGAGAGAGAAAATGACACAAAAACATCATCACTTTTCCAAAACCGAGATCCCCCAACCTCCTTTCTCCGACAATCATAATCCCTTCCTCCGCGTCACTCTCCTTCCCGCAACTCGCCCTCAACATGGTACTTCTATCGAGGGGAGGTGACTCTCCTGCAGCTGCACTTACTCACATATTTCGTGGGGACTCCGACATGAAAAGGTTCTTTTTCTTCCTTGAGAACGTCGTATTACATTCTCCACTCTCATCGTGCATTAGCACGGTAAGAGTGAAGAATGTAAGTCGTTCGAGTTTCTGTCCAAACTAGATTGCGAAGCGTTCGACATTTTCTTCCAAATGTTTACGAATGAGAATGGGGATATTTGGCCAGAAGAAAAAGACTATGAGGTTGTCAAGGCGGCGATGCTGGAAAAGTTCGGAGAAAAGTGTCAGCCGCATGAGGTTATTCCGCGCGCTGCGGATGCAAGACTAGATCCGGTCCGCCTTACTGAGTCGAAAAGGAAAATGGACTCGCTCTTTACGAGAGCAAACTTCAATGAAGAAGTCAAGTTCTTCCTTCTACATAAGGCCGCGATGGGAACACTCGGACCTAGTCCCGTGTATCATTTACCACAGTCCGAAGGACTACCAGTCCATGAAGACCACTATAGTCGATTATGATGAAGGGAAAAAGGCGTTTGAGTCGTCGCAAAAGTTCGCCAATTCTTCGCCGATAGCCGACACCATAATGGGGCCGGCGCAAGTTTAGTCCCCGACGAGGGAAAAGAAGGAACGTCAAATCCGGTCATTACCGCTGAGAAAAAGGCACCGCAGTTGTTAGTTCGTACTTACTCCCGAGTACCAGAAGTAGAGAAAAATTGGATTGCTTAGTTACAGCTTTCCAAGACCTCTCTTTAATCACTAGGAAACAGCAAAGGCAGCTTGACTAGATGAAAGAAGCCCCGAATGGAGTTCGGCAAACCGCTCAGGTTGATCGTGATCTAGTCTGTTCATTTTGTCACAGGCAGGATCACAGTGAGATTTTTTGTCCTGATAACCCGCATAGGGATACTAGATGTTTCAAGTGCGGTAAGAATAGACACTCGAGAGCCACGCGGTGGAGTCGCGGGAAGAAAGAGCCCGCCGCAGGGAAGATTTACGTGGCGATAGAGGGATCTCGTGATGAGAGCTCTAGAGAAGACGAAAAGGAGACCGTCTCTGTCGTTATTGGTTTGGATAATGAGGAAGCTCTCGCTGTCAAACGTAATTTGGACAGAGAACCCCTGCGAAAGCTAGATCGTGGGGAGCAGTGTGCTCCGATTGAGGCGATACTTAACCCTAGTTTGGCAGGGGCCGTCTAGACCCCGGGTTTGATTAAGCCTCGTCCCGCAATTGTAAGTCGGAAAAAGAATACTCCTAAGAGAGGCAAGAAGTCGACTGGAAAAAAGAACAAGGCCAAAGGAGCCAAAAAGAAGGACCATAAAGCGGAGGAAGAACGGAAATCTCTGAGATTGTCCAAAAGTACGACGTCCCCAACTCGTTGGCAATGCCACCGCCAGTCTTTCATTTGGTCAACTCCTACGTAGTGACGCTATACAGGCGCAAGGGGTTCTTAAGGAACTTTTCAGTTGCAGAGCTGCTAGCATCGTCAACTGTAAGGCACAGTGCAGGAATCGCTGCCTGAAAGTGGTGAAAGTAAGTGTTTATGGTACTAAGGTGCGTGCGCTGTGCGATACCGCGGCAACACCGGATATCATTTCCGCAGGGTTTGCCGCAACATTATCGGTCGAACCGGAAGTCGTCAACCGTACGATCACCATCGCTACGGGTTTGAAGTGTCAAGTTAACTCAATCTTGAGAAACGCCCCTATCTCCTTCAGAGGGCTCGTCGTATGTTTAGATTTCATCGTCTTTGAAGGAAATCCCTTCGACGTCCTCATCAGCGACCCATGGAGGCTTTAATGGCCACTCTCGACTATAGGACAAGAGCTGTGACGCTGAAATACGACTCTAAGGTTGCTGTGCTAGAATGGCTTCCCGAGTTCGCCCTCTTAACAGCAGAGGAACTCGTGAAAGAAGGTGAGGGGATGGACAGCGAGGACTTTACCTCATCTTCTTCAGCAGCACCTTCTGAGACAGAAGACTCCGATGGAGCTGAGGAAGAGGAAAAGATGACATAGGATTCGTATTGACGATTCAAGGGAATATATAAGAGCCATTGGATAAGGCCGAACCCCTCACATCTTCTAAGGCGCTCGACAGGAAGGTAGGACACTTACCCATTATCAAGAAGGGACAGTTTAAGAAGGTCCTCTCCGAAGGCGATATCAGCGCTGAATCCCTGTTCGATCTTCGACCTTCGATCGTCCTGATAGAACACTCTTTCGAGCTTACGGACGCCAAACCCATCTATCATAGGAGGCGCCGCCTACCTCCGAGGCAAAACCAACTGGTAAGGGAGTAATTGGATAAGATGCTTAAAGCCGGTATAATTACGCCCGCATCGTCCGCTTGGTTCTTTCAGGTGGTCATAAACACTAAGAAGGACGGGAAACACCGCTTCTGCGTCGATTACAGGACGCTTAATCAGAAGATGAAGGGAGGCCGTTGGCACCTCCCTTAGATAGATGAAATCCTCGAGGCCCTTTGCGGCGCGACGGTATTCACATCCCTAGACCTGTTTGGTGGATACTGGCAGGTCCGTCTAGAAGATTTCTGCAAGGAGAAGACGAAATTCGTTTGCCGTTTCGGCACTTATCAGTTAAAAGTCATGCCGTTTGGACTCATGAACGCGCCATCGACTTTCCAGCGAATGATGGACCACGTGTTAGCAGATATAGACTTTGCTCGCGTTTATACGGACGATGTCGTAGTCTTTTCAAGAAATTTGGAGGAAGATTTGGAGCACGTTTCAGCGGTCACAAGCCCCATTGTCAAGTAGGTGTTAAAGCTCAAGCTGGCCAAATGCCACCTGGCGCAAAGGCAGATAGGTCTATTGGGTCACCTGGTTGACGAGCGGGGGGGTCGTGTGGACCTGGGGAAAGCAGAAGCGATTCAAACCATACCAAGTCCCGTGAACGTCACGCAAGTACGTGGTTTCCTTGGGTTGGCAGGATACTGTAGGAGATTCATTAAGGATTTCGCGGCGAAGGCGGCTGTCTTC
This sequence comes from Kappaphycus alvarezii, assembly GCA_002205965.3. Lineage (NCBI taxonomy): Eukaryota > Rhodophyta > Florideophyceae > Gigartinales > Solieriaceae > Kappaphycus > Kappaphycus alvarezii. The sequence goes on from NADL03000841.1 coordinate 1,626,495, forward strand.
CACGCCGGGACCTCGACAATAAAGATGTTCGCATGGGGCTAACTGGAAGAAGAGGCGTTTAGAGCGCTAAAGGAGGCTTTTATTTCCCCATCTGTTCTAGCATTCGCTGACTTTGAAATATCGTTCATCGTTGAGACTGAAGCTTATTTTACGGCTGTAGGCGCTGCTTTGTCGCAGAAGCAGTCGGACGGCAAAAAAAAACCGATCCAATACGCCAGCAGGACGATGAACTGGGCGGAGAATCGTTACTCAGCCTGCGAGAGGGAAGCATTGGCAGTCGTTTTTGGAATACGGAAGTTTCGTGTTTACCTTTTATCAAGTCACCATTTCGAGCTTATTGCCGACCATCAGTCGCTAAAGTACGCTTTTGTGCGCAAAGACATACACAGAAGGCTACCCCGATGGCTCGAATTCCTTGCGGAATAAGACTATGTCATTCTTTATCGGCCATGGAAGATGAATAGTCTTGCGGACAGGTTTTCTAGACTGGTAAGAGAAGTCGAAGTCGGCACTGAGCACGACTAAGGAGACCTCCTACTATCAGTGAAGGGCCACTTTGAGGAAACTGGAGGTGTCGATCTATAACCGCATCTCACTCTAGTTCAGAAGTACTTGTCTGTGAGTGATATTTCCTACGCCGCATCGAAAAAGCGGTTGAAGGCTAGGAGGGCAGCCAAGAATTTCTTAATATGGGATGGGCACCTGTTCCGCCGTACGAAGAGTGGCCCGAGGATCACCGCCAATATATCAAAGCGTGCAGGCATCTTGCGTTTCCTCCACGAAAATTTGGGCCATTGGGACACTCGGACTTCCCTGAGGTTCAAACAAGACAGGTTCTGGTAGCCTAGGATGATATCAGACATACATGGGTACGTACATTCGTGCGACTCTTGCCAGAGAATGCGCGGACTGCCGAAGTACACACCGATAGTAGGTACGCCGCTGCATGGATTGTTTTCGACCTTCCCAATTGATTTCGCAGGTCCTTTGCAGCGGTACAAGGACGGCCACCGATTTATATTGATTTTTGTCGAACACCTCACCGGGTGACAGATCGCTATTCCCACCAGGGACGCTACAGCGCCCACAGTCATAAGATTTATTGAAAAGGAATTGATTCGCCCTTTTGGTTCACCTCAGAAGACCGGTTAGCGACAACGGAAGTTGCTTCAAGGCCGCTGCGGTCGTAGATTATATGACAACGCATGGGATCAAGTGGCGTACAGTCATGGAATACGCACCCATGTCCAACAGAAGGGCGGAGAGGATGGTTCGTACCCGTAAGTACGGGATAGGAAAAGTTATCCGTGATGGCCCGGATTGGGCGGAAGCCCTCGATAAGTGCGTTTTGGATATAGTCGGCGCCCAGGACCGACTGGGGTTGCCCCGTTTGAGCTTCTATATGGAGTTGAACTCCGTCCTCAAGGGGACGTATAAATCAGTTAGCCGCAGGCGCAGAATTCTGAAACCTGATCTATCTGGACCCAGGCTCTCGCGGTCCTTCGCGCGGAACGATTCCTGGATGCAGAAAGAGCCGATAAGGATGCTCCTCAGGTGCAGCAGTTCGCCATGGGGGACGAGGTCCTGGTTTCTCAGGGCAACCTCTTCCAAAGGGCTAAGTGGCCGGCCTTGAAGTCGAAATATTTTTGTCCATGCGAGGTGGTGCTAGCTTCACACCCTCGCTATGTCCTGCGCTCCCGCCATGGGAGATTCTCGCGCCAAGCCATTTATGCTAGACGTTTGAGCAGGTACTACCCGCGCCCAGACCACCACAAGTGCACTCAAAATTAAATATCATCCTTCTTGTGCTATTGTTTCGTGCGATTGTTTTGAACCTTTTTCTCATTTACATTCCTCCGTCATCGGGGAGGTGAGGGAAGTTCTCTTAGTGGCATGTGATAACATCGTGAAGCCGCATGGATTTAGGGTTATCTTACGCTGCCCTAGAAGGTTTTGGGCCGCACCGCAAAAGGTTCTTCTCTGTTGGATTTGAAAGAAGTCAGTACTCCTCGACATAGTCACCTAAACCTGGATGACCTTGCAGAAACCAGAAAGGCAAGGACTGCCAATATACTTCGCCATGCCCTACCCCCCGTCGACTTGTTCGCTGTCTGCTTTGTCCGCACTATCGACCATTCACCAACCGGCCGAGACCGAACGGACACTACGGGAGGCTCACGACCGATAACAATGCCAAAGCAGAGGCGCAATTTGTCGAGAGGGTTCGGGCACGCAAAAGTGCGAAAAGATCACACAGGCAAGGAAAATTCACACCCGTATTGTGTCGTGGGGAGGAGGTGGTGTTGTGGACGATTTGAAATACGGGGAGCACTTGAGCGAAGTACTGTACTCGCCTGGTAAGAACATGAAAGTATCAAGGGTAACAGGGGGAGAATAGCGACATAGAAATTAATCGGAGAGTTGTAAGGGGCGGAGGTGCGGGGTCGAGATATCTGTGGCACATAAGTACTGCGTCGTACATCACCCGCACTGTATACCACCTAACATCCTCCAGTAGCACACGTGTCCGCTTCTAGAAACTTCAGTGGTACTGTACAGTACTGTAGCTAGTTTATTTTGATACTGTGCAGTACGGTATATAACACCCATAGCGAGGGGGAGAGTAGAGTGAGAGAAGGACACAAAAACATCAACAATTTTCCAAAAAACAGCATGCCCCAACCTCCTTTCTCCGATAATCATAACCAATTCCTCCGCGTCACTCTCCCTTCCTGCAACTCGCGCGCGACCATACACTCGCGCCCTCAACATACCGTAGGTGTCTTCTTACAAATCGCTTCCATTCTTTCTACGTTAAGATGACTGCTGATTTGACTGCAGTCAAGATTTTAGTAATTCAAAATTCGGAGCAGTCAAAATGAATCAATCTCTGAGTGGAACTTCATTCGTCCACTTTGAATGCAGTCAAAAGTTTGACTGGTATATAGTCACATTGGGTGTCCAAATGAAGTCTTTTTTGAGTGCTGCATAAAAACAATCTGACTGCATTCAAACTTTGAATGAAGTAGCAGTCAAATTTGACGAAAGCATGACTGCACACGTTGTATAGAGGTATGTGTATGTATCCATATGACAATTATCTACAACATGTTTCAGCCAAGTTTATGTAAGATACAACGCGTCCCTCGCCGTGCTAGTTCAAGCGTCACAAAGCCATTAAGATGCAGAGCAGCACCAGCATGAAAAAGCCCAGCGATCGGGCGTAGTATATCTATCGCATGTCCCCCTCGGGCACCCAATGGCGCAACGAGCGCCGCCCAAAGAGCCTTATCAACAGCACAGGCGACAGCACGTCTAAAAACACCTCGGGCACCCACTAGTTCACCCTGCACCGCGCAGACAACCTCACCAACATCACGAGCGGCAGAAAATCAACAAACGCGACATGCGAAAAAGACACGCATAGCCACGCGCCCGATTCCCGACACGCTTCAGCGCGCTTCACGGAAAGATTGCTCTGCGAATCGTGGTCGATACGAGCGTCCGTTACGCTGGTTTTTTTCGCTCCGCTTCTTGCTTTCGCTGATGAACGTCAATGCTGCGTGCGAATAAAACTTCTTTTGTGAACAGGCGTGACCGCACAATTTAACAGCCTGCGCGTGCATTGGAAATTGACTTCAATAGGCAGTGAAAAAGAACAGGTCTAAGTGCTCACAACTTGCCACTACCGTACCGCCCCCCATCTCTCACATCTAGAACGTCAACAATTAATCATATTGTCAGCGTTATATAGATATTGAAGGAAACCATGCTCGAAATCTTCTTCTGTACTGAAGCCAGTTTGCAGCAGAGAGTCCGTTTGATCATCCTCTGAAAGCAGTCGAGCAGGAATCTTGATCTCGACTCTTCATTAGATAGTTCAGGAATGTTAGTCGGAATCAGGTCCGAATTGCAGTGGAGAAAAAAAGAAATGTCCACAAATGCAGAATATAGACGATTTGGGCGACTATTGGGAAAGCTTCACGCCGTACCAAAGTCTCTCTCTATTTGGGCTGACGAAACTGGATGTCTCAGTACGGCTCACGCAACGACACTCAAATTGGGATACTTTGATTCCATTTTTTTCCACCAATTCAGAAGAGTTCTTGATTTGACGTCTCCAGGACGGGCGCGTTTGTCATCTAGGTAGGAGTTTACTTCATCCCTGCCGACTTCTTCGGCAGAAGTCGGCGATTGTTGCAATACGACATCATCGCACGCGCACTCGTCAAAATCCCAAAGATGATTCACTTTCCTAGTCTTCTCTACCGCAGGCGAGTGGGGCGCACTTATGTTCTGGTGAGTAGATTCATGGACATTGGTACCTTGTCCAACATCTTTCGCCTGCGTGTTCTTAGCGCACAAGTCTACAATGGCATTTGTGATTCGATCCCGGCGTTGGTCAGCGTCAAAAGGATCCAGAATTTACTCCAGGCAGTTGAGCTTCCTTTGTGCAGGATGTATGAAACCTTACATTTCCAACATCATAGAACGATCTGCTCCGTTGTAGCCTTCAAAAAAGCGCTTTGAATCGCTTTTTGAGAATATTGCGAGTATACGTGGTCAGTTTGCAGAGTTCTAAAACATTTCTTGTAGGAACGGTGCCCACGAGAGTTGTAATGCTCTGAAGAGTGATCATAGATTTCTAGAGGTTCGTTAAAGTCAATCAAGTGCTTTTAAAGACGACAGAGGCCTAAATAATCATCTATACCGGAGGGGAACGTTGTACACTGCGCCTGCCACTTGATCGCACTTATCGGTAACATAATCAAAAAGAGCGCAACCAAAATATTCTCATCGCCAATGAGGGGAAACTTTTCCATCCTATTTCGTTCGTAGTGAACAACCAATGAGTCCCAGAGTTTGAAAAACCTTTCCAGAAGCCAGAATGTAGAAAGCCACCTATGCTAAACATCCGAAAGTAGTTTTGGATTTCCACCGCTTCGCTTTTCTTGCAGCTCCATGAACTTCTGCTTCATAATTGAGCTTTTGTTCAGGTGCTCCATTATTTTCTTTACATCCTTAAGTAAAACCCTTGAACCAGTGAATCGAACGTTCTTTTCGTTGAGGGTGGTGCCAAAAGTCTCGACCAGAACGCATTTCAGCAGATGAGGGAGACACCAATCCCAACATCCACGTAGCAAGACAGAACACAGTCTCTTGACATCTGATGCACTGTCAGACGTGGAAAAAAGATGTTGCCATACTCGACGTTAAACCGCATTAGAATTTGGTTTTTCCATAACTGGATTACATCAGAGAGTCTATTACACATAGGCAAGTCTGTAGATGGGCGAAAATGGCGAGCCGCGAGTACAACAGATTTCAGTTCCCATTGGGTGCTAACATAGAATGAACGAATTCCAAAAAACTTATCCCTTGAGAGCTTAGAAGTCCACAGATCAACATTGATATATAAAAAGGAATTTTTGTGCTACATATATCCTTCGATAGATCTTTGAGGAATGCAGTTTCTGTTGCTATGTACATCTCGAGAACCATTTTTTGACAAATATAGGATGCATATGAGCATTTACTTCTCAACGTTGATCTAGAAAACCGACAAATTTTCTGAACTCAGTAGATGACACCAAAGAGAAAGGTAAGAAGTTCCGAATCATTAACCGCACTAAATTCAAGGCATGTGTGGGGGTTTGGGCGCACAAGAGATAATCGATGGTTGAACTGATGGTTGAAGCTTCCGGTGAACAGACCGGAGCTTCTGACCATGGTTTATATAGAGAAGCATTCAACGAGAGTGACAATGAATGGTAAGCAACAATACTAAATTCAAAGGTATTCTACAAGAACAGGCCTAGGGGCGTAATACTAAAAGGTTTTGAGAGTTCACCTAGTATATTGCGGTGAGACTGACAATATTGCCCATCATGGCAGAGTTCCATTGATCCACTTGGCGAGACAGCACAAAGCACTTGCTGATTGGTCTTGCCTGGAAACTATCTAGGAGTATGCCAGGTATCCATAATGGCTTCGTCTGATTGGTCTGTGGTATTGCGTTGCGTCGGTTCCAGATTACAGTAAATTAGTTGCGCTGATGTCTCCTTACAGTGCTTATGTTGCAATGGTGCCTCTCTACGGTGCTCATGCCGTTTGAGGGCTACTGGCGGATACTACTGGGCATATTGATACTACTGGGCATATTCGTCACAGCATGAAAGCGACTGGGGTTACTGCGAATAAAAACTTGATGTTATCTAGTTACCTTACTTGCCAGAACATGTTTTCCTTCTTTTAACTTCTTGCTTCTTTTTGAGATAGTTTTGTGTTGAACCTTTAGATAATCTGTAATGTTGGAGTATGATGTTTTCAGCTGAATAAGAGCCCTCTAGTGCGGTGCCCGACAGTACCAGGTTTTTCGTTTTGTCGAATTATGTTCAACTATTACAACGGTGTCAAATATTATTGATTTTGGTCGTCGTTCGCTTGGAAATGGAAGTACTGAGTGGGAATCAGATGGTACAAAATGCAAGAGGCGATCTGGATAAAAACGTGTTGTTGTGTTAGGGGTTAGTGTAATTTCACTTCTTTGCCTTTTTCTGACAGCTGAAAACTCGCAAAGAGGCTTACAGTTATTACTGTACTTTACCATTCAACCTAGAACGTGACCGTTATGTTTATGCACTGTAAAGTACTGTAAGCTTGAGCTGATCTACTTTAGATCAGCTCAAGCAAGTTTAGGGTTAGACACTGACCGTCATCTACATGTCTTCTGGAAACTTCCTTCGATCAACAGAAATCATCAGTCGACTCGCCTTGAAGTCTATATAAGCCCCGGTCTCTCTCCATCACCTACCTGAGTAAAGTTCCTTACCACCCTCTCCTCTCTCATCTCTCCGTCTCGGTCCCTCACTCTTACTGCCCTTCTTTCTCTCTCTCTCTCCTGCTCTTCCGCTCTCTCCCTCACTCCTGTCTGGCTCCCTCGCTCCCGCTCTCTCGTTCTGTCCATCATTAGGAAACATGTTTGAGATTTAATCGATTTGTTTGTGGGATGCGATTGTGCTGGGAAGTTGGGAAGACTACATAGTGAATTGCACTTGGTTTGCTGCTAATTCAAAGGAGGACCGCGTTGTAACGGCAGCATAGAAATCATGCCGCATTTCATTGTTGCTATAAGTGATCTAGGAAAATTTTAGTGAACTTTTGCTTTAATGCTTTCGGAAATTGAATGATATTTGACTGGCTTAGTTCTATGACCTTTGACTGCATTCAATGTTTTCAATAGCATCAGTACAGAAGGTGTTGATTGCAGTTTATGAATTGAATGGGGTAAGCATTTATATTTCGAATGCAGTCAATAGTACTGTAATGGTTGGACTAACTGCACCGCAAGTGAAGAACAGTCAAAATGAGAAGCTGTCATTCTTTCGTAGCATTCTTTTGATCCCAAAACGAAAAAGTGTGATCTGGGATTAAACAATTGAGGCCAAAATGCCACGAGGGAAGTTACTCTCCGAATTGAAAAAGGCCAGATATGAGCTCTGCATTACGAGTGTTTAGGCATCAGGAAGATTTTATTCCGGCTCAGAGGGTCTCTGGAGCGATATAAGTGTTTTACAGAGCTCAGAAATGTTTGATGCTCGAAATACGTCGCGAATGTGACAAAGATAACGAAAGCAAACTCGGTGGCTTTTGAGGGAGGCATGTAACGGAGAGAACTCGGCCTCAGAGCTGAAAAATACTTTAAGTTCACCCACGGGAGTCCGTCTCGCGCAGCAGTTGCTTCAATCTGTTACACACATCAATTACAAGAACATGCTGCAATGTCTTTTTATGCTCCAATGGTATGAAGATTTTCGGTTAGATTAGGCGAAGAAACTGGTTGCAATGGGAGATGAATATTGGGAATAGTGGTACTTTCTCGTAAATTCCTCCCACGTACCCCCCCGTATTCATACCGATCACGAAGGATGAATGGTTCCAGCTGTTCGTTCTTCAACTTGTGTCCAGCCCCTGGTGGATGGGTCCTTCTCCCCTGTCACGGTAAAAAGCCATTAATGGCCCCTACATATTACTCCCAGGGGGGATTCTTGGATTCCCTCACAGAACTCGTGAAAGTATTGGCCCTTGGGATAGCTCCCGTGACACTCGCGCCCTGGGTTACTGGCGCCCTATTCAGGCCACTAGCGAAGAAGGACATGGCAAGTTGCCCCATTTGTGTGGGGGAAATTTGAAGAAGACTGGTGAGCAGCTGCCTCGTAACTCGAGTCAATGACAAAGCAGCAGGCTACTATCAGCCCCTGCAGATCGGTATTTCCAGAAGATCAGGAACTGACACTGTGTTTAGCGGAGTTCGGCACATTGTCCACAAATTCGGCAATGGTTCTGACTGCGCTATTCTATCGGTGGACCTAAGGAACGCTTTCAACTCCTGACGCCGCGCGGCCTTTTTCAAGGCCGTCAAGAATCTTTTTCCCCACTTGCTACCCTGCGTGTTGTACTGCTACAAGAACGACCCAGCGTTTTTATAGACTTGATTCAAGAAGATACGGAGTGTCGTGGGAACTCAGCAAGGAGACCCGCTCAGCAGCCTGCTTTTCGCTCTGGTCCTCCATCCTCTCGCTATAAAAATTCGAGAGTTGTTACCTTTGTTCTTCAAAGAGGACACAGAGTTGGAAATCTTTTGGAACTTATGGTACCATGATGATGGTTATATTATAGTCAAACACACCGCATTACTCAAGGCCATCAAATTTTTGTCCTCTCCAGAAGCCAAACATCTTGGGCTTCATCCGCCATCCCAAAATGCAAGATCTGGTGGCCCACTGTCCCATTCGCCTCAGTTCAAGCTGCTTACCCTCCTGACATGGTGCAGGAATCCTGCGAAGGGGCTGTCACCTTCACCCCCCAGAAAACTGTAAGGATTTCACGGAAAAGCGCATACTGGACCATGTCCACAACCTCTAACCTTTTTTCAATGCCATCATGGAGCTAGAAAACTCGCAATTTTCGTTCCAATAACTTCGAAATTGTTTTGGGTCGACAAGTTGGGGTATGTGGGGTACCTTCTGCGAGTCATTCCGCCTTCCTGTACAAGGAAAAGAGCCGAGTATTTTGACATTCTACTCGAGAATTGTGTTCGAAAGTTGGCAGGTGGGTTTTGATTGACAGTATTATATATAAGTAACCACAACTGCCCATCAAGACGATCGTGAACAAAACGCCTACTTTGGGAATTGGCCTGACATCAGCGAACGATTTAGTGCCGCTTCATTCCTTGCGTCCAGTGCCGCCTCCAACAAGTTGTGCGCCACATTCTTGCCGGCTTCCAACAAAGATTTGACAAAGTACGATGACGCCCTTCAGGCTTTTACATATGGAGTGCCTCTTGTCGATCTTTGGACAGACCTCCGTCTAGTAACTTCTGCTCAAACAAACCACCACCAGGGAAGAAGCTTATAGACGCAGTCCATTAGGCTGTGCAAGAAGAGTTACCGCCTGGAAGTACCCGTACCCTTGCTTTCCACTGTGCGCCTTGTGCGGGGTTAAGGACACACATCAGGAGCAATGATTTCTCGCGGCGCGGCAGCAGTACTTCTACCAAACTCAGTTTTTCACCCCTGACACTCCTTGTCCGGAGCCTGGGTGCTCTGAGACTTAGACATTCATGGGGACCCTTTGCACCACTGTCGTTATGGATTCACAACAATCGCCACAACAAACAGGTTGCTTTGCTAGGCAGTGATCTTGGACGGCAGCTCGACGCCATTTCATCAAACCGCGTGTGCATCATGAGCACTGGAAAAGACCGGACCTCAGAGCCATACGTGCCGCAGGTTGAACTAACTATTTCGACATAATATTCGTCAATCCACTCGGTCCCTCCATATTAGAGTCCGCACTTTCAACCCGTTAACCAGTCTCGATGTAGCGAGCGCGGACAAGCGGCGGAAGTGCCAAGGCTTTCCTTCGCAATTTACGGAAAGAAGCAGGCTAGTTCCTTTACCCATCTCTAAGCTTGGCGGATGGCATCCGGAGGCGTTCTCAGTGGTTACGGAGCTTGCAAGAATCGTTGCTAGCCGCAAAAGGGAACATTTTTCGAGTGTTCGAGGCATTATTCTACAGCGACACTCGGAATTGGCAGTATCAATTAACGCTGTTTGTCTGCTGGCTGGTCTCCTATCGAGTTTATGGTAGACAGTTTCTGGTGCTAGCATTCGACAGCAATGATTTGCACATTGCTCAGACCATCGCCACATGTACTTAGCACGATATGCATATTTATAATTCCAAACAGGTTCCAGCCATTCCATACATTTCAATAAAGAAACCCCCGTTTTTCCTTTTCAATATTCAGTAAAAGGGATGTACTCTAGAAACATATAATTACAGTAAATTAGTGCTCAGCAGCTTGTATTCTACGGCATTTCTGTTAGAGCATCCACCTGCAGCAGAAAGGATTTAAAAAAGGTAAATTAACACCATAATAGAAGGTATTTGGGCATATAAAGGTCCCGAACCGTGTCCCGAACCGTGACCAGTTTTTAAAATACCGGAAAATTTGTTTTGTCCAGACTTTACTAAACTCGAAAGTGTACTGCATGTTGGCACAAAAATAAAAAAATCCCTTAGTTTTAAAAAAATAGCCCTATACTTTGTCCCTATTTGGGGCAAAGCATTTGAGGACCCTGTAGGATATTCCGGACCACAACCGACCATATCATTCAAATATTAAATCACACCACATTTTCCCCTTGAGGACAATGGCGGGTGATCGAAAAACTTGATTCCATTTTGCTGATGTTGAGCGATCAAACTAAAACGCTTTTGACCCCGATTATTTCTCCCACAGCGAGATAAGAGCGTAATTTTGTCTATATAGTACGAAACTGCGTCACAGGTTGGAGTTTCTCCATCGAGAATAGGCTTACGCCTCCATCACGCACCCTGTCTCTGCACCCCGCACCGCTTATGTGAATTCTATTTGGTAATACGTTGCCGTACTCACACAGATACTCGCATCCGCCTGAGGTGGAGGTAGAACTGTACTCTAGCATCCCATCTGCAGTCAATTAAAGACCTATCTGTAAGGTCAGTTTAGTTCTCGCAACGCAGGAAAAGTTTGTGAAATAAAAATTTATGATCTCCAGCTAACCTTACCAACAGTGTTTTCAAAGAAACCAACCTATCCCACTCCATCCACAGTTTACCATTTCTACGGCCACCTAGAAACATTTCAAAGGTCACAGCGCATCACAGGCAAATATATCATGCCTACTTCCTGTTGCAACGCGGAGACTGACAGGAAACATACCGTTGAAGGATCTTACGCCTAGTATAGTACGCAATCGGGGTGCAAGATCGGTCAATTCTGTACTACCTCCCAATACTACAGCAAAATACTTCAATAACGCCAAAGATCTAGAGCTGTGTCTTCTGGTTTATGATCGTATCTACAACTACGATTTTACGTAAAATTTCTTTGCACTGAAAGACATGCAGTGCTTATTTTACTTTCGTTTTACGGAAGGGGACATTCCAAGGGTAGTTTTTTTTACTTGCCTTTACTTCATAAAAGCAGAGTTCAGAATTACTAAACATCATCAGGATTTTGGGCATTTTCATTTTAGTGTGGCGGTTTGCATCGTCATGTCGATGGAAATATTTCGAATGTTTGGTTGGTATGCACAGCTTTCAACTGTCAGAAATCTTATGGGAAACGGTTGAACATTTCAACAATAAAATGGGACATTTATTGACTGATAACATCAATCCGGGTTCATGGCTGGTCGCGCAAGCATGTATGCAGAGGTAGTTCATAGTAAGTGTCTTGCTCATGAAAACTGCGCGGTGTTTATAGAGCGCACTATCAAAGAAGTATCAAGGTCTAATGGGAATGACATAAATTTATGGTTTTCATTATCCCCGATGGTATCATTAAACACGGTTAAGGGACTATCGAAGTACAAAGGTGCGATTGGACGCTCTATGTGCTAAGATGTATGGATCGGAACCTTGGAAATTCTCTCTTTGTAGGTGGGAATGAATAATTCATAAAAAAAGATAGTCAGTACAATATCAGAGTTCATGTGGGGTTTTATTTCAAGGTGTCTTCCTTACAGATGAAATGAAAGCGTTTAAGCCCGCGATAAGCGCTGTATGTGTACGTGTGGAATGTTTTTTATGGAAGTAAAGCTACACTGGTCAACATTGGACTTCAACCGAAAAATAAGGCTGAGAACCCTTTTTCTGTGCCAATATTGTGTACCAATACTTTAAATATGCACCACCTCAATTAGAGGTATATCTGGCTCATAAGGGATCACCAATTGATACAAAAGAGTAGTATATGGCAAGTTGTTAAAAATCATTCCCATTTATGGGAAACTTTCGGCAATCTATCCCTTGCCTGAAAAGATCCGTCCCATTGATTTTTGGATGGCAATATCTCCGCTTGCAGCCAGAAGAGGAAAAATTATACCTCTATAAATATGAAACCATCGGCTATTGCAGAGTTAACAGCTTCCTAGGCTTGGGTCACGACCTGGAAGAATGTGGACGGGAGAGGGGCTAGGGAAGAGGGCTGGGCATTGGATGTCGGGTTGGATGCTTCGAAATTTGAATGTTCGCTTTAATGTATTGAGTATATAATGTTTTGATACAGCCTTGAATGTTATAAGATGCTCAGCATACTTGTTTTTTTTCAGTTTCCCAATCAGCTGCTTTTTCCTGATAAAAATTCTCATCTTTAGTAGAGAAAATTTTATATACAAGTGATGTGATATTTTTTTATTTTTCAGCAGCTCATTGTTTACACAAAGCCATAAAAACATTCAGAAAAGAACTTACGGTTGGAAATTTGGAATTTGAGAAGTTCAATCTCTTTCCAATTATGTATATAAGATACGACCGCATTCTAATTCTAATTCTATCTCTGCTCCGATTAAATTTCGCCAAGTTTGCCGTTCTGGTGGTAACAGTAGATGCAAGTGTCATAAATTTATAATTGAATAGCACGAAATATACTCTTATAGTAAAAAAACTTTATATGGAAAAGCTTGTATGGGAGTCCCATTCGAAAGCTTATTTAACGGCTTCCCATTTGTACAGAATTATTATAGAACCAATGTTCTAGATAATGCGAGTCGTATTAGTACTCTTCGCCTCTTAAGGCTACAACCAAGGAAATGGCGCTGAGATAGCTAGAATGAACGGCTACAATTGAGATTTTCTATGGGCCTAATCATTAATTCAGAAGGTTACATCTCTTTTATCATTTCCTCAACAAATGTTTTCTCCTTTTACCGTATTCAATCAATTACAAAACTTTTTAACATATTTCAGACACCAAAATCTTAAGCTGTGTTCTACAACATTCAATTCCCTTCGTTTTTTGTTCCACATGATTTAAATGGCTTATGAGCTGATGATGATGATTTAATATCAATGATTTCGTTCATTTGTTTTGCCATTTCTATCGGAGATTGCAACAAATGATCCAATTCCACGCTGAAAATTTTTTTTCTTTAAGCTACAATTTTCGAAAGCCATACTTTCATCGAATAATTGAATTTTTTCTAGAAACAAAATTGATACAGTATACCTACTTTTTTTATAAGTAGGTAGAACCGTCTACGTAAGACTCAAAACCTTTATTGATTTAAAAGAAAGTTTAATATACAAACTTATATTCCAGTGAACTCTCTGACTTTCCGTAAGAGCTCATTCTCAACTCAATTAAGGATTTATTGGTTTTTGTAGCCCGTTGGAAGTAATTCTAATTTATTCTGGTTGGAAACCAGAATCATTGGCAGATTATTAAGCCCAATAGTAGCGTACAGGATGGAATTATTTGGTTGGGATAAGTGCACCCGCAAAAGTATGCCTAGCGAGGAAAAAACCGAACATAGGGTGCAAATCTGCAGCAAAACGGTGGTCCTGCCCGGAGTATCATGCCGCAATCTGTGAGTAATGCAGCCTTTTGCGTTTCCAAGATATTTTCCATCGATGCAAGAAGCTCTACCATGCATTATACTTCCTTACAGCTGTTACAATTATCGAGTAATGAAATTGAAGAGAGAGAAGATCTGATTGAGGTATATCATCAATTTCCAAACATGCACCAAGAGTGATTCTTCAGGGTAGAGTACCTCGTGCTGTTACTGTATAGGTCCTATCGAGAGATTATGTTTCAAAGCTGAAGAAGGAGAACGCAGTTACATTGGATAACAAGGGTACTGATTGGGAATACGAAGACTATAGGTCCCATGGTATCTGGAGAGGAACTGACCAAAATAACAAGGGTGGTTTGCCGTTGCCGTTTCAACTATGCTGTTTTCTTCAATGCTCTGAAATTTATCCTAAACGCAGCTAAAAGTTGGTACTTTGTTTTGAGTTTTGAAGAGGATAAAGCTTTCCGAACATGAACTGGTGACTCTTCTAGCATTGAGAAGACAGAAGATTAGAAAGGAAATAAACGCACACTACGAAAGTCTTTGATGGGAAAAAAATACCCTAAAATTCCAAGGGATTGTTCTATAAGGTCATCTCGTTGGTAAAGCAGGCGAGGAGAAAGTTCTGACAGCAGTAGAAATTCGTCACAGGTGTTCTGGTGAACGATCTAGTTGTGCGACTTAAAATGGTTATTGAAGGGGCTTCAGTGTCTTTAGAAAGGAGAAAGAGAGAGGCAGACTTTCTTTATATCGCGCCAAACTTTGTAAAACAGCCGTACGATGAGCATGTTTCCAAAACGATGACAAGATACACACGCAGGATAATCGCTATGGTTTGGATAAGCCAGCAGAAGCTGACATCAATCGAAGTACAACCTGCATTGCGTGCAACTTTCTTCTATTTTATTGCTGTGAGCTCCGATCTAGCGTGGAATTCACCTCATAAAAGCTGAGGGGTTGCACAAGATGCTCTAATGGTTATCACTGATATTGAAGAAAAACTTGAGCTCTACAATGCACATCGCGTGAGGGCGGCTAGACGACAGAGATGTATTGAAAGTTTACTAGATGTAATGAAGCAAAACGATAGGGACGGAGAATAGGAGGAACAAAAGAAGCACTGGTTCTCACAGACTGGAAAATGAAAGATGAATCGACGTCTTCTAGAGAGAAAACTTAAAAAATTTTGCGAAGCGCGGTATTGGAGGTATAGATTTCTCGTGGTATACTAAAAATTATTCGGCGATGCACTCGTCCGCTCCATACTGCATTTTTAAAAAATTATAGATGGTTCAAACAAGCGAGATGGGTTGGCAGTCTTTCAATGCTCGAAACGTTCTTGAAACAACTAAACCAGTTCAAGCTGTTCGAAAGGGATGCGAGCAGAACTGGAGCGGAAACATGCTTCTCTTTTATCTGCCATTCCAACGGATGAGGCAACCAGGTCGAAAATGAGTAGTCTCTCAAAGCTGCTCATAAACGATGAACGAAAGCTGGCTTTAGGTAACGAGCCCCATTAATACAAATACGCGATTTAGAGTTAGAGACGCCTTCGTAGTAAATTACAGGCTAAGTTTTAATTACTTTTACAAGGGGTGTGGGGTATCTGAAAGCTTCTTCCCAGCGCACTGCTTGCAGTTGTCGGAAGCACGATACGTCAAACCGAATGCACCAATGTAAAAATTGAAAACATTTTATAGGTGATACACGTGAAGCAATTTCTATGCCTGCGAGTTGGTTTTTGAAATCTACCGTTAAAATTACTGGAATTGTATTTCCAGAAAATTAATACTTGGATTAGTGCTCACCTGGAAAATCATTCTACAATCATTACTGAGCATGAATTTGATCTAAAAAATTATTATACTGCACTGCTGTAATAATTTCTGTAGATTTTTTACTCTGATCTACAATATAAGTACACTTATGTTACTAGAAAAATTATAATCCTCGGACAATCGAGCTTTCCCCGTCAGCTATCAATGAATATTGGTTTCCTTTTCCTTAGTATTCTCAGTTCTATTCAGGTAATCTTATTTTTCATTTATTTGCAATTATCTATTTTGGATCTACGCATTTCACTTAATTTTAACAACCAATCGCTTACTTACATTAAGAGCTTTCAATGGATGTACATTTCAGTGGAGGAAACGCTTTAGCGTATTTGAAGTTCCTCGGGATGTCCCAAAATTCTGCCCGTTTTGACCCAATTGACGGAAGTGGCAGGCTCTGTCGTTAATAGTGCCGAGGACTAGTTCCCCAAGATCAGGGACACACTCCTACAGCGGCGTTCTGCGTTAATGGTTGCTTCGAACGCAACATGTCTGCTCACAGGGCTCGCAGCCACTTTTTAGTCGCCGTTCCATAGCACTCCAATTATCACCTTATTATTTTCTCCGCTGTCGCGACACTGCAAAGGCTAATGGTAATTTCACCCTATGTCCCACTCGCAGTAAACTAACCCACGTTATGATGAAAATTATGCCACCCCATTTAACCCACTTGAGTGGTGGATGGGGTTTCAATTGTTTCAATTTCAAATAGTTGGTAAATTTCTCGCATTACCACTAACAGTCATGGAGCTGTTTGTGGGAAAATCCATTTCTGGCGTGCATTCGCCGATTATGGAGTTGGCCCATAATGGAGGGCAATTCTGCTATATTTTCAGAAATTAGTACTCAACGAAGTAGGCAATTTGTACAGTTCATATACATACTGCAAATCTATGCAGATATACTGTATAGTACTGTAAGTGTCATCCGTAATTCCATCCGAACCTATACAGTACAGTAGTAACATCTAAATAGAATTGTGTTTTCCCGTACCAATCACCGAGGAACAACCCTGGTTGGTGTGACAATCTGGTCGGGTGGGAAAGGGAGGTCGGGCCTGGGGCGGGCGCGCCCGCCCTTTTTGGGTTCAAGACCCGGTTTTGCTCCACAAACCTTTTTTATCTGGTTCAAACAGAACACAGTAATGTGTACAATTGTATGTTGTGAAATGTATTATTCTGAGGAGTGATGAAATACGGATCTGGACGGTTATGTAAATAAAGAATAACTATTTCATAAAGTTTAGGCTAACCATGGAAAGCATTACTAAAGAAAGGGAATAATGCAAATGCCAATAATTTATTGATATACTATGAGAGCATCTCCACCCACCCGACTCAATCCAATGCCTCCAAAGCGTCTCTGCTGATTGGTAGATAGAAATAATTGGACCAAGTCCAAATGTCCTGATCATACCACGCCGTTGAACCTAGATTCTACCCCGGCGACGGCAAGCCATATGCAGGCGGTGGTGGCTCCAAAGATGATGCCGCGATCAAAGACGGGATCTTTCCTTCAGGAATGTCAGACATCCGACCAAGATAGCAAGGCCGCCATGTTCTGGCTGCAAATGGAAAATATTGCCATACAAAGAAGTCACGGTGAGGCCGCATGGGGGCTCTGTGCCGGGGGAAAGCGCAAACTTGCAGCGCAACTATCATAGCGCTCACACACACTACATGGCAAAGTCCTTCTGGTCGCATGAAATGCTTCGCCTCAGAACAAACCAGAAAGGTGCGCAGCAAGGGGACGCGGAATTTCAGAGGAGATTTCGAATGTCCCGTGCAGTTTTTTCCTGTGTAATGGCCGGAGTTGTGGCTGAATCAGAATACTTCAGACAGGGACTGCGGCCTGATGCGACGGGTGGGCTTGGCATCTCGTTGTTGATAAAAGTAATTGCAGCCTTGCGACAACTCGCTTATGGAATCCCCGCCGACTTGTCCGATGACCTTTTTGAGGTCTCCGAAGCAACGGCAGCAAAATGCTTGGAGTAGTTCTGTCTTCCGGTTTCTCGCTGTTTCGCAGGTGACTGTCTACGAGAACAGACAATTGAGGATATCAAAAAAGTGGAAAGGTATTTTGCTCGTCTGGGTTTCCCGGGTTGCATTGGGATCTTGGATTGTGCAAGTTTGGACTGGGGTAATTGTCCGAAAGCACTGCAAGGTCTTATGATGGGGAAAGAGGGTGTCTCTACGGTAAGGATGGCGGTGATCTGCTCAATAGATTTATGGATAGGTCTATTCGGTTTACCTGGAACTTTCAATGACCTGAATATACTGGAAGTGAGTTCAAACTTCCAGCGCGTGTTGTCCGGAGAATTCCCTCCCTTCCATTCGCTCTATAAAGTAGATGGGAAGGATTAAGATTGCTTTTACTATCTCACAGACGGGATTTATCCCGACTGGAAGATCTTCGTTAAAACTCTCCGTCCGCCGAAGCAGACGAAAGAAATATTCTACTGTAAGTCTCAAGAGAGTGTGATAAAAGGCTGTAGAACGTGTTTTTGGCGTACTGTTTCGTCGCTTCAAACGCCTATTCATTGCGTGTGAGTTTTGGTCACTCTCAAAAATGCGAATGATAGCAAGGGCGGCGGTTTGCTTGCAAAATATGGTGGTGGAGGAGAGGCGTTCGGGTACTGTAGTGATGGATTTGATGGTAGGAGTTTAATTGACCCGGCTATAGGTAGACAATGCCTCGAAATCGTCTTTCGCTCAACTGCCTCTCTGGCCGAGGATCTACTGCAGATTCAGTTGCATTTAGGCGATGACGTGAAACTTAAAAGTTTGCATAGGTCCCTTATGTCTTCTGTTAACCAGGTTTGGGGCAACTATAGCACAGGAAGGGGATTCGCTGTGGTCAATGTTTCAGTTGGACATAATAGAATTTTAACCGTTCAGAATTGAGGATAAACTAGCAGCACCCACAGCCGGGGTCTCATTAATTTCGCTACCATCTGCAGCATTGTTACTCTAGTCTCCTACTTTTCGTCCAACGAAGACAGCGCATGCAACTGCGACAAACGAACAAGTTACGCCTTCGTTTCTTGGCATTGAAAAAAGCGCGATCATAGATTGCTGCTTATCAATTCGGAGCATCTCTTCCGCCACTTTTTTTCGCTTTTGAGCGGCCTCGGCAAGCTTCTCAATGCCATAGGCGCCGCGGTGAAGCGCTGCCACCTGTTTAGAGATCTCAAGGGCCCTCTTCGTACCAACGGGCCTCTCCTTCTTAACCGAGATCACACCAACGGGGGTTTCCGCAGAGCCGGAAACCAAACCATCCACCGCGTCCCCATCCCCGTTGTTTGATGAGTCTAAAAGCATCCCGGTCGATGACGCCTATTATCACCCAAACATTTATTCTTCTCTTTCTCTGCTTCCCGAGAGAGCAGGACTCACTGCCACATTTGTGTTCCCCGCAAGAAAGCAAGCGCCTTTCGAAAAGGGAACTCGTTTCCCACGCTTATTTCTTTGTCCGAAAAGAAAGTGTACATATTGGCGACTGTCGCCTCCCCATTGTACAACGGCAAAGCCACATTGTCCATATCTTCGAGCATAGCAGATCCTGGAGGGCATTTTGCCTTAATACTCACTAAAATACCCTCAAATTTGATGCACTCGCATCTCGTCTTGCGAGAACGTCGGAAATCTGCCTCACCCGTCCGCTCAGAAATCGCTGCGTCTTCCGACTCTCGAACCGTCAACTCCAACAAGCGCTTGTAGGGCCGGAAAATCTCGGCAACAAAGGCATCACGCTTCATTCCCTCCCCTTCCTTGGATCCTCAGAAGCCAAAATATACGCCTCACATACCCAGGCAATCTCCTCCTGACTCCATGCTTTTCCAGAACCCATTGAAACTGTAGCAGCAAACGCAGAGCATGATAGTAGTGGCGCTTGTTCGCGTCGTTCTCCCTCCAACGGCGTTGTCGTTGCGCTCTCAGGCGCCAGGCACAGAAGGTCCTCTGGCCGCTGCCTTTAAAGCGCGCTTGCAGTCCAGCTAGACGTTTCGCTGGCGGTGCTCACGCCGGCAAAAGGTGCGCACTGCGGGCGTAGTGTGTTCATCGGGTTTTTGTTTCGGCTTAGCGCGATGGTTTCGCGCCAAGCAGTATGGGAGCCTGCTGAAAATCTACCTAAAACAGGTTGCAGACCTATCTGAAGCCGGCATATGGCGAATTGGCTCAGAGCATTGCGCCAAAATGGTGTGCTGTTGTATAATCCCGTCTGTTGAATCTATGCTCGCAATATCCAAAGCAAATTCCAAATACACCGGATTTGAATTTTCCTATGGATATTTTGAGGCCATATCCAAATTTCACCAGTGTTTGCATTGGTTTAAACTGATGGGTGGAGATGCTCTAAAATATTTTCTATACTATAAAAGATTTGCAAGTCTTTTCTTTACAGCTTTCTTTTGGTCTAAAGGTTTCTAATTATCCACCTGCGTTCTTTTAGAGTTCTCGGTAGGACGAACTGTTCGCCTTTGCGCTCGATGCGACCTTGAGCCTTCCACCTAGCAATCGCATCCATTCAGGCCCTTCTTCGAGCTTGCTGCGCATCTTCTTGCGCTCTTTTTAACTCTCCATTCATCTCCTTCTCTGCTTTTTCTTCACGCCTCTTTGCTTCAAGGGACTTCAGCAGTGTAATGACATCCAAACTTGATACTTTAATACCCATTGAAGTGTCAACAAATCCAGCATTCACTGTATGATCAGGAGGGCCTTCCCACATCATTCGAACAGTATTCATCCTTTTCGTCTGAACAACTCTTCTCTGACAGGTATCATTTCCTGACAGCGATTTGACTTTCGAACATGTAATCCTGCAACAGATTTTAACTTGAGAAGCCAAAGGCCAGCATTTTTAAACCCGGCCATGATATTTTTTGCGTATTAGCCTTCTTCAATCTTACTTGAATTGAATCCCAAACATGCCTTCCATGAAATTTGCGAATCCTGTGGACAATTAAAATCCATATGTTAACGAAAATTTCATGACGGCTTCATTCGCATAATGATTGATAGGCCCAAAACTGATATACCGAAAGGTTGCAGGCGGTCGCTTGTATGTGCTGGCAACGCAATTATCGCAATTCGCGCCCTTCTCATCTCTTTAATTGCACTTGACCGCAAATGCGCGCGGCATGCTGCAAAAACTAAAACAATCCATTCTTCAACAGAATATTAAGCTCGAACGGACTCGAGGAAGCGCAAAACCCATTAACGGAACACATATCAATCGGAAATACCAATATCACGTATCAGAAATGCAATCCAGGCTTCAGGCATCAAATTAGACACCTTCTCAGTACATATTCCATCACTTAGTCATGGTTCTTGAATACCATTGAAAACTGCCGCAGGGGTCACGCATTCGCCAGTACCACTCACCCACAACAGAACAGATATGAGGTTCCCGTACTGAAAACTAACTCTGAACCAAGTCGTTTTCACTCCAACAGATGTGACTACACGCTTCCCCTCCTTTTCAAATAAGTCCCGCCCAGGAGAAAATCCTGTTTCATCCAGATTGTATATTTGACGAGGGGCCTTGATGTTGTCAGTCCTTTAAACCAACTCAACTTGCGCAAAAAGTTAGTTAATTTTTCAGCATTAAAACATTTAATGCGGAGCTGATCCACATTATCAGCGACGTAGAAGCTAAGCTTGTCAGAATTGCGCTTCAGAAAGCTACGAAATCCAGAAAAGGGAGAATTTAGCCTGGCATAGGCTTGCAGATTCTTTCCCATTCCTTGCTAATTCATCACGGTACTGATATGCAATGTTGCACAAGTTTTCATTTTCTAAGGAGGGCTCTTTCGCCAGTCTAAGCGAAACTCGACCAACAATTTCTTTCTCTTGTTCCAACGAGAAAACTGTGGCATGGGTCGGCTTTTCAGAGGTGATAGAAAAAGAACTATTATCGTTTTGCCGTATCTGTGGTTCTTCCCGTTTGCTCCAGCGCTGCAAACTTGATTTGGAAGTCATGAAGAGTCCGTTGCCTGTGGTGACAAAGACGCTCCGACAAGACTGACCGGCTCTGATTCATTCCAGTGCTTCGAGCAAGGCACTGTGGGCCTTTATTGCCATCTTCTTCCACGCAGAAAGGTAAGGTGCCATTGCTGGGTTAAGACGTGTATCTGAATTTGAAGGTGAAGAGATCAAAGAAGAAGCGACCAATAGATGGTGTTGTGTATATGAAGGATCCAAGATGATTTTAACCAATGGATACAGTTGGATGACTGCTTCAGGTTTGTGATTAGAATATTCATTTACATTGCAAATGTTTTATAGGGTTATTTTCTATCACCAGTTTCCCGGGAAAATTGTTCAAAAGGGCAAATTGGGTCAATTGGGCGCTATTTCTCCAATTTGAACCCTTGTTTTCCAGTTGGCATGATAATGACTCCATTGTAAACATTTTCGCCAAGTTTGGTGTTCTATGCATGGTTTGTTCCAGAACTACGCGCTTCCAAAGATAGATAACTTGCAAGGAAGAGAAAAAAAATGTGCGAAATTGTTCAAAATTTGTTTTGAGTTTTAGGTTTTTTTCCGGGAATGTTTTTTTACTGTCCTACAAACAGCTCCCGCACTGTTATCTCCCCGCTACTGAAAACTGGAACGCTATCACAGATCCCAATTAAATCCCCTCTCGAGACTGAAGTCTTTTCAAATGCAAGGAGTTCACCAGAAACATTTCCAACCGGAATTTTGCAAAGCTAAGTGGGAAGCAAAATCGATTTTTGCTTTCGTAACACTCAACTAGCCCCACAGCTATCTCAACACAAAACTGCTACGGAGCTGCCTTACGAAAATTACTTGCGTCGCACAGACCTACACGTTTGAAATACCTGAATTCTAAATTGGTTTCAAAATGTGGTTTCTCATGGCTCAGTACTCAAGACCGCCTTCGCTCAGCCTAAGGTTTGTTTTACGGGTATAGCCCTACTCCCACGAACGAGCCTTCTACACATGCTCTTGATTAAATGCGGTGGGTTAAATGGGTATTAAGTGAGGTTTACTTGAATGGGTTGGTATAAATGCGGTTTAATGGGGTGGTTTACTTCAGTTTTGTGATAAATTAATTATCATTAAATTCTATTAAATGCGGTTCATTTACTGCGAGTGGTGCGAAGATTGGGACTCCTTTGAGCTTGCGTTCAAACCATGATTCTTGGAAGAGGAGTGGTGTGTCTGCCGTTATGGCGAAATTGAACAGATGCAGTACCATACCATCACGGGGACAAGAGCACCAGCTGAAAATTTGAATGTCGAAGAAGCCTAAACTATCCTGGATATGAAAAAAAAGAAAATTGTGAAAAACAGATGGCGAATCCTTACTGGACATTGCGTAATTTCCTAATTTCCAATTTCACTAATTCCTCAAGATATTGTTAGAAATATCAATTGCTCACAAAACGATTACAACAGGTCGAAAGGGAATTCATTCGTACACGTTTCGAAATGGAGAGTTATAATAAATTGTTGGCACCAGCCAAATTTCTGACTTCTGCCGTCTCGACGGTAGGGATCATTCTAGCGACAACCTGCCTGCTGTACTTCGGCATGAATTTTTTTTAATTACAAATAACATCGGGTAAATTGGGTTGGCTACAGTATTGCGAATTGCACAGTACTGTACAGTACATATACAGTTCAAAGGCTGGTTGTCAACTTGCATTCAAACCTTCAAACCATCTTGAACATTGCTGTATCTGCAGGCACTGCTGGATTCCATTCTATTTTGCGAATTTTGTTAACAACTAAAAATTTTACTGTCCCCTGTTGAATTTGTATTTGGTCTAGAACAGTAACTGCTATTGGCCATATTAAGCCTAACCGGTGGGGATGCTCTAATACCGTGTACTGAGCCATCTACTAGCCTATCGCAAACTTCGCATAGTAAAAGGGCAACGGTATCTATACCACACTACAGGATTTCTCCACATACCCTACACAGTACTGTACAGTACAGTACAGTACACTATAGTTTTGACAATATTTATTGCTCGATAAATTGCACAAATTAGCAAAGCGCAAACCTTCCAGTCGCACCACACAGCCCCTCGTACAGCCTCCTCCACATTCCCCGGAGGACATACCTCACCATCCACCCCAGACCCCCCACTCACATCTCAACCCTTGCTAATCGTTTCCCCGTTTTCTTGCACAATGGCCTTCGAACTGACCCTCCTCCTCGAAACCGGAGCGACCACCTTACTCCAAGTCTCTCCTACAACCCCGATGTCTACCCTCTCACTACTCATACACTCCGAAACTTCCATCCCTCCCAACCAACAAGATCTCCGTCACAATGGCAGTCCTCTCCCCACTTCCGCCACCGTCTCATCTGCCGGTCTGTCCAACGGCGATCTAATTACTGTTTCCCGGAAGACATCTGCGCCTTCTGCCACCGGTTCATCGCAGTCTACTTCGCAAGCTAATGCCGCAATGAATGCCTTATTGTCCGACCCCAATCTTCTCAATCGAATTCGCGAAATCAATCCAGCCTTGCATCGTCGTATTCTGCAAGGCGATGCCGATGCCATAGGCCAATTGGCTAATCTTTTCAGCAGTATCGGCGGACCTGGGGCTGGTGGCAGTGGAATGCCTAGTGGAATCCATGCGGGCGCCTTTGCGGATCCCATGTCAGCAGATTCACAGCGTGCAATTGAGGAGCGTATTCGTCAACAGAATGTCATGGAGAACATGGAGACTGCGATGGAGATTAATCCAGAGTCGTTCGGTGTCGTCATGCTGTTTGTTGATTGCAAGGTGAATTCCGTAGATGGCGTCAAAGCCTTTGTTGATAGGTATGTCTTTGGCTGCTGACTTTCCCCACCCCGTGCTGTGCCTGCGTCTCTTTTCTCTATACCTTTTCTTTGCGTCTCACTTAATGTCGGCAATCTACAGTCGTTGCTGACCCCTGTATACTTGTGACATTTGCTCCAATTTGGGTGTTTTGTTTGCAACGGCAGCGGCGCGCAAGCGACGATTATATCTAAGGAATGTGCGGAACGATGCAACATTTTGCGCCTGCTGGACTCGCGATTTGCAGGCATGGCACACGGAGTGGGTACTGCCAAGATTCATGGTCGGATTCATTTTGCATTGCTAACATTAGGTTCGGAGGTATTTGAAGTGTCATTCACGGTGATGGATGCAGTAGGAGGGGAATACGATATGTTACTAGGATTGGACATGTTGCGGAAACATCGAGCATCGATTGACTTAGCGAAAGATTGCTTGCGCATTGGGACGACGGAGGTTCCGTTTTTGGCGGAGAAGGACATTCCGAAGAGGATGTTGTCTGGAACGAGGGAAAGAATGGAACAACAGTCGAAACGACAGGCATCGTCAGCATCGGCAGCATCTGGGCCAAGTGGGCAGAGTTCAGCTGAGGGGTGGGGACGACAAGGCCAGGGGCGCCGGGAAGTGGAGTCGATACGACTGCAGTGTCGAGATTAGTGGATTTAGGTTTTGGGAGGGCAGAGGCGGAAGAGGCGCTCAGGGCATGTAACGGAAATGCGGATCAGGCAGCTGCCTTGCTGTCAGCAAGAAAGTACGGGTTTTGATGAATCAGACGGGAAGATTAGAATTTGCCGCGGTTGTCCAGTTGGAACGTAAAGTGAATGGATGGAGGGGGTTAAAAGCAGAGGATGATGTCAATAGAGGGTTTTGTAAAGATGATTGGGAGGGAGAGATGGTTCAGCTTTGAATGACTTGCACGTTGAAAGAACACTTGTATGCAGTAGGGAGTGGTATCAATTCAGCCGTAACCCTGCATTTAACGCCAAGGCGTGTGAGTGCGCCGCAAATTAACCCACAAGGAAACACAACATGATCCTCAGGGCAGTCAGGGTGGTCGCCATTGCGGCTTACTGTGCGCAGCCATCGGAAATTATTATCAGTCAGCACATACAAGCCACGATGGTTGGTGCGCAAGACATCAATCTGCTTCTTGAAGGTGTGCTCCCAGAAATCCTTGCAGATGAATTTGACCATATCGAGATCGTGGTCTAGTCGGTCGCGATCAAAGGCGTAGCGCTCGACAAGACGGGCGCCGACGTCATGGCCTAAAGCCTCTATGCGGTGGCGTTTGGATGACAGAAGGTGCAGGGAGGTGGGATCGGAGTCTGGAGGAGAGTGGGGTCGGCGGTGTGAAGGCTCGGGAACGTGGCCGTGTAGAAAGTAGGTGACGATTTCGGAGAGGAGTAGCTGGAGACCAGACTCAGCGGCCTCGCGACGAATTGGGGGGTCCGTCATCCGGAATGGGAATGGTGTTGGTAGCTGGGACTTGAACGGGTTCACAAGAAAGTCCGTAATCGTACGGGCGTTGGGAGAACAGAAGCAGTCTACCTAAGGGCGCTCAGTATTGGGTAATCCAGCTCCGAGACTGTAAGCTATTGAAGTGAAGACTGAACAGTACTGTACTACAGTACAGCGGCACTGCCGAAGGAATACTGTAAGCGGTTCGCAAATGTCCGTGTTTCTTATACTTTAGCCGAGGAAATTTGGGGAAATCGCTGGTTGCGGGACATTACAGCAAGTAAAGTACACTACTGTACTGTACCGTAGCATCACTCTGCACACGGTAGACCACTCAAAATTTACGCTGATTCTGGAAAGAGTCGATAGATTACTGGAAACTGTAATGAATACGGAAGCCTTAGAGCGTCTCCACTCGTTCGGTCAATTTGTACGTTGAAAGAGACAAACTACGGCCATTCATTGGTCGACTAAAATTCAATCAGTAGTTGACAGAGCAGCATTCAGGGGGTCTTTTAATGTATTCAAAAACCTGAATTACACAGGTAGTGGGTTACACTAGACCATTCAGGAGAATGGCTCGTAATACTGTAGGTCTTCACAACGCTGACAAAATTCATTGGCAACCTGAACAGAAGCGTCATTGGCGGCGCTGCCCAGCTCCCGAAAAATCTGGCTAAAATATGGCGAAAAACACATTGCTAAAATATTCAAAATGTTAAATGTTTGGCAACTTGGATTCACAACTCATGTCTCTCCATAATCGCAATCACCTGCCACATTGTTGGAACATCGAAACTGCTCTGGTAAACTGAGAACCCATACATCTCATGTACATACGGACATACTAGGCCATGTCACGCTAAATGGTAAAGTACAAGCCGGAGGCTTAATATGAGCCGGAAGCTCGCAAGCTCGCCTCCGGCTTGTACTTTAGCGTGACATGGCCTAGTATGACCGTATGTACATTCATCATTACTTTTTATGGGGTGGGCGCGAATTTGGCCCGGCGGCCGCCGAAATCGTCACGCTTGCAAGCCATTTTTTGAGAATTGTATACTTACATGGTCGTATCATGTCACCTTTCTATTCGTATAGAGGGCCCGAATGTAGAAGCGGTATTTTCGCTGCCAGGGGGTACATTCGAAAAATATTCGAAATCGAATACGACCTAGTTATTGATACTTATATAGTTGCCAAGAGCCCCCCAAAACATATTTTTAAACAATACGATTAAATTGTGCTGAATGAACTGACGTAAGCATCGTAATCGATGCATAAAGATGCTCTTCAGTGCTTAAAGCTGCTTAGTTCTATGACTTCTTTACCAATGCTATCCAGAATAGAACCATTAATACTTGTTCTTATTATGTGAAAGCTTTACGGTGAGTCGTGCTTGAGACAGGATCAAATCATAGTGAAACAGGACTTAAATCACAATACGATGTATTAAATCCCCTTCTTTTGTCACGATTCATAGCAACAGTGCCTAGGAATTACATTCGAAATTGCGAAGAGTATTAAAATGGAGGTTCTGGGAGCATTATAGGATGAATCGAGCAGTGAAGATGAAATTGTGATTCACTCCAACTAAATGTGTTATTAACCGTGTACTCTGAGATTGAGTACTTCATAAATTACTGTAGTGCAGATATAATAAGGTTGAGTGACTGAATAACAATGGCTATAAAAATTGAATGACGCCCGGAATGGGAAGGGGAACGGGTATATAAACATGCGGCGAGAAATGTTTAGTTTCTTCTCATATCACCACTATGGTGGTGTTTATGTGAACTTTAACTCATAAATGAACTGCACAGAACTAGCAAAGGTGATGGAAATAACTATTACAGTTTCGATATAAAGCGACACTATTCACTGCTTTCATCATCCTTCATCATAAATAGCAAACTCGCAATCAGCAAAAGTCGGTGGACGATGGTAATAATGTGAAAGGCCTACGGCTGGCATCCGGGCATCAGAAACAACATGTTGTTGATGTATTAACTTGTCATGACATATCACATCTATGAGTGTTGTTTTTGAACTTGTGTAACTCTCTCAAGCCGAGCAAGGAGAAATAAGTATTGTTTGGTTTAGATGAACATACACTTACTTCATATGACGGATGGGCAAGTACAGGTGGCTTTGTGAGTGTATATAGATAAAACATGGAAAAGGAAAAATATTTACCTAGTTTTGGTGGCAAACTTGATGGTTTATTGGTTGTTCAGTGGGTTTGGCAACAATTAGAGCCGCTAAAAGCCTAGCATTGAGCAGAATATTAAGAGGTATGATATGCTTTAAGGGTCATACTTGTATCACCTAACCCTGTTACTATTTGGCATCATCATCACTCTCATGTTCATTTTCACATGAATACAACCAGATTATGTTGCTTTTAATAGCGAGAACACCAATATGAATTTCATTGTTACATTTCAAAGATGCTCAAGTACTGTTTAGGATGTAAAACATGAAAAAGAAGTAAAGACACACAGGAATAGTGGTGTACTGTACAAAAAATCTCGGATGTACGTCGTTTTGATACTCACTACAACTAACTGAATTGTAATGATATATGGACGGTGATAAGTATGCGTGATCGCAGAGGGTCGACAAAATTTTTTCGAAGTGTGTCGGGGGGCAACAGAAACCTACAATTGTGTCGGATGGTGTGACATAAATCTATAACGGTGTCGGGGGTACGACACAGTTCTATTATTGCAGAAAAGGGGTTAACACAGCACAACTTAATTTGTACACTTGTGTCGCTATAGCGACAGAAAAGGCGGTCGTTTTCTTTTTAATCAGAAAGCGTGAACATCCTCATCAGACCGAACCTCACCCCGATTGCCTACATCACTCTTCCTCCCGTTATCCTCACCCAGATCACCGACATCATTACAACCTCCACCCCACCTCCCTTTAACATCCAAGAACCACCAACATGCATCATTTTATTTTCGTAGTTGAATTTCTATCAACGCTAAGAGCTACTTTACATAAACTTGCATGCCATCAACAGACTGATCTCAGTCCCGCTCCCGCTCTTGTTCTCGCTTTGAGTCTCGCTCTGGCTCCCACCCTGTCTCCGTCTAGTCATCCACCTGACTTTCACCCAGATTCTACCCGTTCCTGCTCTCAGACGCAATCTCGGTCCCGCTGAAAAAACACAATATTATTTCTGCTTCCATCTGTTAGGTCATCAATACCCCTGCATTATCATAGCATCATATTCGTTGCTTTTTACATTCCCTTGGCTCTCCAATCATCGCGGCTAAGAATCTTCACTGCTTCAATCACGTAGGCCGGCATATTTCTTCACCAAAATCGTTCTTTCACCACTCTCCCCTTGTCATATAGAGCTTACTGTCAGAAAGAATTGTGTTCCACGCCACTGAACCATCCACTTGCCAAATTTAATGTCTTGGCCAACCTCCTCTTTATATATTTTTGAAAACAAAGCTTTTCCGCAGTTTTCCATACTTATATCTCCAATCTAGAACTGCATCAGTTCCAGTTGATCCCTTCCAGAAGTTTTACTTACTGCTTCAGTGCGCTAATCATATGATACCGCCTATTTTTTCTCCACTAATATACTCACTCAATCACAAGCCATACAATATACTAAGCCTCAAAACTGACGGTTTTTAGATTTCTATGCCAAAAGGCCAATGAAATGAGTATTTGTTGTGATTAGTATCGCTGAATGGGAAATTACTCCATCTAAGAAGCGATTAAGAGTGATGACAGCTGAAGATGGTTAATTAGAAGCCGAAATTACAACAAAGGCGTTCCTACGAGATTCCAGTCAGTCTTTTTATGATCGAAAATGGAAGAATTTTCGATCTTTTTGTTTGAATGAAAGCATAAAGGGTGGAACAAGTCATGTAGTTGATTCTGCTGGTCAAGGGGAACCCAGAGAAGCGATAGTTGTGAGAATAGCTGAGCTTTTTCATTTACAAAGTTGATGAGCTAGGGTGCGATCCAGGTGAGGTAGTTAACATACGATCTGCATTAGCAAGCGTTTGCAATCGCCGTTTTGGAAGGGAGGGAAGCCGGAGGACGTTTTTGGGGGAGGAGGACAGAGGGGAGTCCTGTGGATGCGTCGGAAATCGAAGGATATATGAAGTATTACAAGCACCGGGGAAAAAATGTCGCTTACAAGATAGCACTGCCGTTCCGGTACAAATACATGGACAATATGATGCAGTATGCGCGGAGAATTGGATCTGAATCGCTAGAAGCGACGTATTTCATGACTGCTGCAGCTTTGTGTTTCACACTATGGTTGCGAATAGACGAGCTCGTGTCACTTAGATGAAGCGATGTGAAATTAGAGGCTATGAATTATCAAAGGGTGCCCCATACTGAATTAATGCTGA
Source organism: Kappaphycus alvarezii (assembly GCA_002205965.3). Taxonomy (NCBI): domain Eukaryota; phylum Rhodophyta; class Florideophyceae; order Gigartinales; family Solieriaceae; genus Kappaphycus; species Kappaphycus alvarezii. The sequence continues at coordinate 1,656,887 of NADL03000841.1, forward strand.
GGAATCGCATGTTCGAGCGATCAAGCGAGGGACAGTTGTACGGGCTATATGAAAAGCAGGATGAGCCCTGCACATGTTCATTCACACATTTGCACCGTCGGATTAGAACGTATCGAAGAGTTTTGAACAGAAATTTCTCAAAAGACGATCCACTTTTTCCTCGCGCAGACGATCTGGTTAAAGAGCTGACTGTGGGGGAGAAAATGAAAACACAAAATTTCATGAAGACGATAAACATGTGGGTTGACAGTTGCAGCAAAATTCCTCGTAGTGTTATGCGGGAGGAACTTGGAAAGTTCACTTTGCATTGTTTCCGTCGGGGAGGAGCCCAGCACAGGTTTCTAACTTGTCGTAATCGGTGGATGTTGCATGTCTTGGAGTGGTGGGGTGGATTGGGATCGGGGGATGATTTTAACACTATCGTGAGGTATTTGCTTGAGGAGAAGTGGAAATAAGAAGAGAGTTACGGCCATTATTTGTTCACGAACAAAGACAAGTTCCCTCAAATTTCGTTTTTTATAATCAACTTTGAGGTAATGATTTGGATTTAAAAGCACCTATGCAGACGAATTAGGAGGCTGGAAAGGAAATATCCGGGTTAAGGGATGAGGTCAGGAAGTCGTTTAATGATCTGGAACAGCGTATCAAGTTGTACATTTCCATCCAGAATACCAAGGTCACAAAAACAGTGAAAGAAATTTAGTCACGTAATCTGCCTAGATTTACACCCAGTCAAAGCAATAAATTGGAAAAATAAAATGCGAGAGGGTGAGAATGAGATTAGAAATGGCGCTACAGAAGAACTGGCGCTTACCGACATTGTCCGCGAATGCAAATCAATACCAAAAGTGCAAACCTGGAGGGAGGTAACTGTCCGCTTGGAGTCGGGATGCCCCGAAAGAATATCTTCGTCGCTTTTAAGGACTGGACTTAAAGAGCTCGTACATACGCATTAAAGTATAAATATAACGATAGGAAGCTAGTAGCGGAGGATTACATTAGACTGGGACAGGATTCTTTTATTAAGATGTACGATCCAGATAACGTGGCAATTGTTGAACTTAAGAGCCTTCTAAGGGCTGGTAGGAGACATCGGAGTGAGGAACTGCACAGTGAAGAAGTTATGTAATTGTGAGAATGAATCAGTTTTCTTCCGAGTCAACAGTGCAGTTGAAGCACACAACATTTATGGCATTTCCAATGTCATCGTGTTAACATGTGGTTTTGTCGATGCATTTGTCAACACGTGTGGCTTGCAATCGGCGTGAGCAGAATGAGCACCTTAAAGAACATAAGCCTGCAAGGTCGGTACATAGGAGACCAAAATTGCCGCACATAACGTCACCGAGTTCATCGCGAGGAGCGGTTACAAATCCTGGGCGCCTTTGGCAGTAACCCTTCCGATAAAGGGTGGTTCTCCATTTTCGCCTTTTCCAATCCTTCACTGCCACATCCGAGTCATGAACCGCCCCTATACGATCCTGTCTTATAATGAACCCCTTTGCGAGCCTTTTCCAGTCCCCGGTTGTGTTCACGTTCGGCTCATTATCGCTCCTCAATATGATACGTTCCTTTACATATATTAGGAACATTTTTTGCTGTTAAGAGCCTCGGAGGGAGCTATGTTCAGTCGGGCAGCTAGTTGGGTGAGCAAGAAGTCTTCGAAGGCCTGATTGAACTCTCTCTCATAATCGTTAGAGGACATTGTTCCTGTAGACACAACAGAAAAAGTATACAAAACCAGTTGGACGACAGGCGAAGCAAGATCAAACAGCTGAGATTGTGGATGCGAAGGAAGCCTGATTGCGATAGGGAATGGTGTGGGTTATCGTGTACAGAAATCAGGTTAGGACCAATAAAAACGGTTGCGGATTTGTATGCTCGAAAGGTTGCGTATGTGGTGCGATTATGAGCAGATGAAGAGAACCAAATATGACGTATGGACTGCATGTAGTACTGCGTGAATGATGAAAAGTACCATAAATGTGTTGATACGCTAACACATTTATATGTCGAGGGTGGTAAGAGTAAGGCTGCCCAATCTGGTACCTTAAACAGAGGAAAATCATCGCTACTAAAAGATCATGTACCCGTTCCACAACATTGATCTCGAATAACGATTGAATAGGTCAATTACAAGTCCGGTGATCGTCAAGGGCAGCAGTGGCCCACTAATATACAGCCCACACGGTTCAACCATGTACATGAAGATCTCTTTGGATGGTGGTGGTATGCGGTGAATTGTTGGAGGCTTATGAAGAAGGGTATTGGGGAGTGCATGTGGACATGGGGAGTGTGGAAAAAGATCGTTGCGGTACGTGGTTTTGTGCCAGGATGTTTCTTGGATGCATATACTAGGGTTTCGTTTCTAAGGAGGGTGGCTGCAGGAAAAGAGGGTGAGGAAGATCTGGACTCAGTAAAGAGGGAAGTGAAATACTCTAAGAATCACTCTCAGAGTTGGAGTGAGACTGATAGTTTAGGTGGGTTTGGATGTTTTTGGGAGGGAATTGATGGAATATGACGAGGAGTGGGGAGCGTATATCACGAAGAGCAATTAAAAATGTTACCCTGTCTGCATGATCGAGTCGGCGGCCCGCCGATGTTGGAATGGAAGGGAGGTGAGATAGAGTACTGCCAGCAATCCACTGCAGTGACTGCATATGCATGGGAGGTCCGCAATAACTAAACCTTCTTCCCATGTAGATGTGCGAAATGTGTGATTGACTGAGGCAATTATGCTGCCGTCGGGTTACCACATAAAGGACACAGGCTGTCCTCCTGTACAAGAGCGCTGTTTGGAACGCTGACTGCGTAAGAATCGCAACGATATATATTTGTTACGTTTTGTGGGAGAGTATCACAATCAATGTTGAAGGTCTATAACAGCGGACAGAGACATGCAGGTCAACTTGATGTCTTGGCATTGACACAATGACCTACAACAAAACAGTTAACTATTCATTTACTTGGAAACTGTCACATATTCAACCAGTATCACGACTCACTAAGTGTCCAAAAGTGAACACAAGCTGCTCATCCTGTTTTTATTCTCCTCATCAGGAGGTTTGGCTCCCCATCGTTGCCCTTCTCTTTCTGCTTCTGCGTCTCCCTTTCGTTGTCTTCCTGCCCCTGCTCTGCGCATTTGAGAACTTGACCACCTCAGAAGGCTACTCCGAGTCAAAAATCTGGCAATTATTCTCAATATCGTCGACAGCGTGACCTCCAACTAAACCTACTAAGCCGGCATCCAAATTTTCTTTCTCTAAAACTTGTGTCTGAACCGCCTGTGTCGTCTGAAGCATTCCTTCCGTCCCGTCTCTGCTGTTTCGCCCTGTCCTTCGGTCTCTACCAATTTAACTTCATCTTGTTGTATGTCTGTTGCTGTCTGAGCAATAACTGCATTACTTGTATTGATCCGTCGACGCGAAAATGGCAATACAAGTAATACAGTTCGTTATTGATACTGATCCGAAGATAATTTTCATCTTCTTCAACAAAATTGTATGGGCCTTCCCATGCCATGCTTTCACTTTTTATCGACAGAAGAGTACTTGAGATTCAATCATTATTTCGCGGTCTGATGCAACATGTACGTTACGATTAAGATCAGTGGGAATGTGGAGAGAAGTATGACCGTAGAAATCTCAGAGCGAGCATTTTGTAGTGCTTTCATTCGCTCACGCGGCTCTGGAAGACCTGGTAACCACAGCTAGAGTTGTGGAACGACTCTAAAGACGAGAGGGTGGGTGAAAATCCATCTGGTCTAGCAGTTTTGTTCATGGCATTAACAGAAAGAGAAATGCAGTCATCTTTCGAAATATTTTTGTGCTTTATTCGTACCTCACGATATATTATTCAGAGAAAGTCGTCGTACTTTTCACCGACGCCAATAGCATTATCTGAGTTTAAGCGTTACATCCCAATCGCTTGCAGCAAGTGGCTCCACCGGTCTCTATCTAATTGCGGTCTACGATCAGTGTGAGTTTCTTTCGAGTAACCGACGTACTTTGTAACAAATTGACTGACGTAAGCTTTCCATACGTTGTTTCTGGATCTCCATCGAGTAGTACTGCAGCACTGAACAACGTATCTCTACAATCCATATGTACTACAGCCATACTTTCGAAGTACATAAGATCCATAAGCACAGTTCTATTGAAGACTACATCTTCGCTTGGCAGTGCAACTCGGAAACAACCAGGTTGGTTCGAAATCCTTTGGAAAACATCACAAGACTCAGTAACTTTCTCGAGTGCCTTAAGTTTGTATGAGGTTTCTTGAGGATCTTTGGCCTGCTTCATCATTTTGTATATTCTCAACGACGATGCGGGTGATAAAAGTGTCGATAAATCCTTTTTTATTTCGACTCTGTATACATAACTTCGTAGTTACATTCAAGAAGGCATGGCCTAGCTTTCGAGTGAGAGGTGCGCTTCAGACAGGGTTTTTGCATCCGATACGAGTTTTCACGGCGATTTTACACGGATTGTACTAGAAGCTTGTACTTATCAAGTACATAGAGTCCTCAGAAAAGAGTTATTATAATATTTACAACATACAGAACGATCTTCATGTGACGGTTGTAGCCGTACGGGATTCGAAACTTTGCTTTTGCAATGATTTTATTACTATTTGCTCCAAATTTGTAGACCTTTTCTGTTGGCGGAATAAGAGGTAGAGGGAGTCCCATGATGCTGTAATAATCCTCAGCTTGACTCTTCCCCACTACAGATATCTGAGCTCCAGTATCCAAACAGGCTCCTTTGAACTTTCCAATGCCTCTGGGTCCGAAGGAGAAGTGAGGTTGATTGCAGCTTCAGCTACAGATTTTTCATCATTCGTGCCGCCGACATAATTAACAAGTGTACCGAAGAGATCAAAGTCTGTTTTTCCTCTTCAACTTCTTTGTTAACATGTACATCTATTTTATCTTGTACTTCTTGACTCACTCCACTTTTGCTTCATTTGCAGAGTCGAGTTGTTGATATAATTCAAATAATACAGCTGCTGATATCGAGTTTTTCCAGTTTTCTTCGACATGTGCTCCAGTTTTCGATGATCAGCTTTAGCAAGGTCAATCAGTTGCGGACATTACCTTATCATATGGTCAAGGTATTCACAATTGAAGCATCCCATGACCGAAAGCGGTCAAGATGGTCCTTTCTTCGGCCATAACTACTTCTATCACCGAAACCACGATGTAGGTTTGCATAAAGACCAGATCCTTGATAGAGTATCCCGGGGACCTTTTCAGTCTCATCTGAAGTGGATTGCAACTTTATCTCTCATGTTTGCCAATTTGGCTTCCCTAGAGAGATGCAAGTTTGCTTCAAGTTATCCAAATAGTTGCTCAAATGAGAGAACATGAATAGCGACGCGACTAATGGCTCAGTCGCCCATGCGTAACCGACGGTAGCATTGCGAAGAAGTTCAATCTTGTGTGCCTCACTCCTGTACAAAACAGGCAATTGCGGTGCGGTGCGGTTTTTGCAGTGCTTTGTTATCAGGTTTTACAGTTTTTTGAGTATTGAAATCTCATCAAGACCCTCAGAAGTATACTTAGATAACCTAAGTCCATCGAGATAGTTCTTCACTCGATTTTGACGAACTACTGAGTTTTGCTCATTCCCAATAAGGTTTTGTTGCCTCAGTATACTGATTAACTTCGTTTTCGATCCGACCCAGTGGTAAAATTTCTTAGCATCAGTACGTAAAATGTTATGAATGTATTGCTTCTTGTGTGCAGAGCTGGACATGGTCACGAGAAACGTGTTGGTACTCTGCAACATATTCCATCCATGACTCACCAAGGTTCAGAGAAATTTTGGTCATTGTCCCGGAATCTATAGCCGATGTAGTACGGTAATTTGTCCCGTTGCACAGGGACAGGTGTGCCACGGGATTTTTCATCTTCGTGGGCTGATTTTTCCTGACCTCTTCGGTTTTTGCGACGACCTGATTTCAGTACATTTGTTATTTATTCTGCAGCTAGCTTGTCTTCGTCTTCGGTATAGAGATTAGCGGCTAGCTGGTGGGTAACAGGACGGGAACTATGCGGCAGCATATTTGCTCCACGGTCATTAAACCAGTCACGAAGTGTTTTATAAGCAATAGGCAAGGAGAGAAAAATACAGCCGGCCGAAAAGTTCAGCAACTTCATCGAATATTTGAGTTCCAGTCATGGACTGAGCAGAACACGATTCCCGAGTATTCGAAATGAGTTGTTGAATCCTGAATCCTCTTGAGAGATATTTTCCAGTGCTATCTCAGACAAAACAGGTCCAATGCATTTGCAGCGCTTCCTGATCCACGTTGATCACTGACCTGGAAATTTGGATTGGTAGTAACTTGTATTCAACAGAAATTGGGTATGAAAGTCGCAATGCTCTAGTCCACGATTGGCGATTGGCGGAAATATATTTAGGCTTTTGTTCAGTGGAGTAGTAGTACTTATACGTGAAGTAAAGAGTGGAATGAAAAAAACTGAGGACACTGTGAGGATAATTTGCGAATGGAGTATCACAGCCCAGAAGGTATGAAACGTGTAGCACGCAGCAATGTTGCTGGTGAAAGTCTACTATAATCCCTACAAGCCGAGCTTAAAATGCCTGACATAACTACTGACCGTTGTGCTCGACGCGTTGGCTTCCCTTTATTGCCGTAAGAACATTGTTTACCACTTCTGTCTGATGGCTGATGATTCTTGTCTTGGACTTGCTCCGCTATTCGGTACGAAAGCCCTTATATATAGTTTTAATAGCCCCTCTGTACTGTATGTAAAATTACAGTGCAGTGTGTTGAGGGCGCGAGTATAGGGTCGCGCTCGAGTTGCGGGGAGGGAGAGTTACGCGGAGGAAGGGTTGATCTGTGATCGAAGAAAGGATGTGGGGGTGCCGGAGTTTGGAAAAGTGTTGATGCTGTTGTACCTTCCTCTCTCTCTACTGTCCCCCCGCTAGGGGGTTATATACCGCACTGTACAGTATCAAATAAACGAGCTACAGTACAGTACCAGTGAAGTTTCTAGAAGTAGACAAGTGTCCTACGTGAGGGTGTTGGGTGGCATACAGTGCGAGCGAGGTGCGACACAGTACTTATGTGCCACAGATATCTCAACCCCGCCTCCGAACTTCCAACCCTCCGACTAATTTTCTTGCCGCTATTCTCCTCTCGTTACCCTTGAGCTTCCTCGTTCTCACAAAGCGGGTAAAGTACTTCGCCAAGTGTCCCCGCATTCCAAATCGTCCACAACGCAGTGCAGTGTAGAGGTAGACCACCATAAAAATTAAATCTAGCGGCTACAGTAGAACTTTTTACTCCCTTAATATCATAAAATATCTGATAACTCCTGCTAAGCTATAGCAGATGCTGCACTGTCACAGGAAACCGTTTGCTTACTGCGTTGGCACCAACAGCAGCACTTGTGCATGAATTTTCGATGCCACCGAGGCCTACATTCGCAAATTTTCGTTAGTAAAGAACGACTAAGCTAATTAAATTCTATATTGCTGAGGCACATCCAAAATGCAATAATTAAACATAAACGTAAACTGAGGAGATCGAATATGTAAAGTATCAAACAGTGAAAAACTGTAAAAATGCAGCATACTGTACTGTTGGGCTACCAGTTACGTTTTACTGTATTACCTCTATTAATCGGTCTCGCGTACCGTACTTTTACAATCTCATAGCTGAAACGTTAAACTTGTGCATAGAATGGATTTTTACAGGGAATGAAGATTTGTAGATCTCTATTTATCCCTCCTATGCGCCTCTGAGCTCTGTTTAATCATCCACTAAATATTCTCCCCATTGTAGATGCTATACCATCCCCAAGAATATTAGTTTACTGGATTTCAACCCATAGACTAATCGCAACAAACGAACCCTATTGTATGAGTTTGTTACGAGCGCGGAGATGTACAATAGACTTTCTCTAAAAGGACCATAAGGAACCCCAGTTAGATAGGGTGCCGACTACATGGATGCATTGAGACACATCGCAGTTAGTACTACTTGAAGCCTTCAATAAACCCCATTATCACCCTTACTTTTCCATCATCATCCGATAACGGGGAGCCCTTAACTTCTTCGGATTACCCCCTATCACATACATTCCCGAAGGCGTCTATAGGCAGGCGTCAACTGGGCGCGCGGTGAAGTTATTACGAGCGCAGAGGTGGGCACCGAGCTGTCTGTAACGGTGCTATAGGGAACCCTACTTCTGGTGCAGGCAAATTTGATGGATTTGTATACATTGCAGCTAGTACTACTCCTTTCAGACTTCATTAAAACCCCCACTTTGCCCTCAGTAGTGTAGTGTATAAAACAAGCCGATGCTAATCCCAAATTCTGCTTATTCATCTTCATTGGCGAAGACTAGTGCTGGTAAAAGGGGATCCATTCATGCCATTACCTATAAGTCTTTCAGTCCGAATTTGACGAACACGAATACCCGAGTTCAACTTGCTGGAACTACCGTCTGCGAATATAACCTACACAGGTTGGATAAATACGATAAAGATAAGGGGACAAACGCGTAATGATACATATTCCTTTGAGCTAAACATCCGCAGCTGGCCCCCAGACTGAGTAACGATACAATATCGAGCTTACCTCTTCCTCTCGATCCATCCCTGCCCACACCCTGACATTGCAAAAGTGCTTCTCATGCCCATAACCAAAACGCTACCGCATTGCCTCCGCGCTGAGCTCTTGATATGACGCCGCTTACTCAGATTTATTCTCTCTGTACGGACTATGGAGCTGCTTTTCCATGTTCTACAACGTCTTCTTGCGGTAGGGAATCTCCTCAATTGCCAGAACGGTCAGGGTGAACCGCGAACTCGGAGCCGTCCTGGGTTTCTTCTTCTGTTCCGGCCCGTATTTGTGACGCCAAACGGGGCCAATGTCAAAAACTCTTCGAGTCAGCAAAAGATGTATTGGGATCTTCAATCTCCTCCTTCCGCCGCCTCTCTGGCTCAATTCGTAGTTGTGGTCAACTTTTCATGGAAAGAGCCGTGGAGAAAGCCGCTCCAGCGTTCTGTGATACTGTTGTTCCGCCCGTCCTTCCCCTGCCACCTTCAAGGCTATGCTCTCTACTGCTGAGCCCGTTCCCTGGCTCCCATCCCCCTCTACCATTTCACGAAGGCTGACATCCGCGTAGGTCTCAAGTCCTTCCCTTTCACAGCGCTCGGGCTAAGACTTCTCTCTGCCAGGGATCCTCCACCTCCTGGCACATGGCCCTGGCTTGACGAACCTTCTCATTCTGTGGACCTTGCTGAATCTGATAAGTTTTGTGTTAACGGAAAACCGCCTCTATCATTTTCTCAATCTTTCACGATCGCTTTCTTTCTCGGACTTCTCAAAGCAGGGAACACTGAGCTTAGTCAAAATCTTCGTCCAATTTCCGTTGAAAGTATCCTGCGCTACTTCATAAGTCGCCTGTTCATCCGCAAGGCTGTACAAGGCCCCAAGTTTTGCCAGTGCTTAGAGCCACATCAGCTCGGCGGAGCTATTTAATGTGACACCGAGGCCATTATACACTCTGTACAAGCTTTTTTGGATGCCTATGGCTCGGAAGATCTCGTGTTATTGGAGATTAGCGCGAAGAATGCTTTTAATTCCATCGAACGAGTGCAGTTGCTCAAAGAGGTAACTAAGCATTCTCCAGGCCTCGCTCGCTTTTCCATTATGTCTTTTGTTCTGAGCCACAGCTCTTTTTCGGAGATTACAGGTTACCCAGCCGCACATGGGCGCAACAAGGAGACCCCTCAGTTTGATTCTCTTCTCTCTGGCGCTCCTATAGTGCCACGCGGCGGAAAGGGCCGTGTAAACACCGTAGTTCGAGGAAGTTATAGCCAGATGAAGATCACGAGATCACATAAACGCGGGAAAAGTGGGCATGTAGCTGCGGAGGTAGAGACAGGGTGTTGCGATTATGCCCATAAATCACCAAATACCCTGACAGTATCCCTCCGGTAACCTGTACCAAGGATTTACACTGTAAGAAGACATCATTGCAACTTGTGCACTGTACTCACGCACCAGTGTAAAAGCATAATATCATACCTCTTTGTACCTAGCCAATGACATGGATCCATCATGGCTATCTCGCGTGGTTCTCGAAACATTTCGCACCCACCAATCAGCAACCACTTTATGCCTCCTTGCCAATTGGACCAATGGTACTTTGCCATGATGTTTGTTGCTGTCTGTTATACTGATGGACCTTCAGAACCTTGTAGTTTGATACCTCTGGGTCGCATTTTCTAGAATACCTTTGAATTCAGTACCGTTTAGTTACAATTTATCTCTGCTGGTGTTGAGTACTTTTTCTATATAAACCCTGGTCTGATGTTCCGGCCTGATTACCGGAAGCATCAACCAACAGTTCAACCATCGATTACCTTTTGTGCGCTCAACACCCCACATTTGGTAGCATCGCATATTCGTTTGTCAGTACTGCGAGTTCTTCCAATCCGACAGTAAGTTAAAATCTCTATTAGATTTGACGTTCTGCCCGATTGCAAGCAGAGACTAACATTTTGTTTTTTACTCTGATTCTTTTTGAATAACGCTCAGTGCCGAAAAACAAGACTTCCAGGGACCGCCCCTCGTCGCCGGACGAGTACAACGCAGAAGACTTACAATCGTTCTTCGCCGAAAATTGTCAGGAGCTGACAACTTTCGAGTTTGGAGTGGAGCCAAGAACACCCACCAGAATCGTGGTGGAGGAACCGAGGACACCAAGACCCTCCACTTTCTGCCTTCCCGAGGCTGTATCGCTACCCGCTCTACCGCCGATACCGAGAAGGCCCGCAGTCCCTCGCTCCAAGCCGCAGAAGCCTAAGAAGACCCTACCGATTCTCCCTGACGCGGCTTCCATCGTCATTCAGAGAACCGCCAACCACCGCATTCGTAAGAAGACCAGAAGGCCTCGCCTGACCAAGAACCCGCGATCTTCGCCCTTCCACTGCCGTCACTGTCAAGTCACCTGCACAGGCCGAGTGCAGTACCACGAGCACCTCCGATCCCGCAAGCACCAGCACCGCGCCGATAAGACGAGGCACATCTGCGAAATTTGCAAAATCGAAGTCCCAAGTAAGGCAGACCTTGAGCGCCACCGTCTTGGCCGCCGTCATCGAGAGACTGCCCGTCAGTAGTTAAAATTTGAATAAATTTAGGGAAGAGGAAGCAAGAAAAACTCCAAAAGTTGCTTTCTCAACCGACTTCGTTTGTGCTGTGTTCAACCTCCCGCTGTGGCTACCTTACGAACTCGCTTTCCCCAGTTCCTTGCAGTAGGGCTTGTAAGCCCGTATCGCCGCCAGGTTCTAGACAGGAAAACAACCGTTCTGTAAAGCATCGGAAGGAGGGCTACTATAGCACACCCGACGTGACTGACGTCAAACCCTTACGTCAGAGAAAATCAACTTTCCCAAGTTATCGCTGGGATTCGAACTCGAGACCTCTCACTGGTCTTTCGCTGGTCTAGCCAACTCGGCCACAGTGCATACCGATTCTTACTGGCCAATTTGAAAAAATTCTATTTAAAGAAAAAAAACCCAAAACTACACGTGTGACTCTTTCGACCAATAGGAAAAGACAATGGAAACTTCGGGCATTACTGTAGAGTCTCTGGCACAAGCTGTAAGCGAACTTCAACGCCAGCTGTCAGAGGCTCATAACCAGATCTCCGCACAACAGAACCAGCTCAATAACGCTGCTCGCAAGGTGGGAGCTCTCGAGAATGAGCTTTCTCTCGTCAGGATCAATGCCGGTAGCTCAAATGGTCAAAACGAAACCAAGGACGCCCCTAAGAAGAATAAGCCGGGATCATTCAGCGGAAAAGGGTCCGTCGGGAGCTGGTGCGTGCAGATGCAGAATTATCTTGGTGAAGCAGATGGGCAAGCTACCATGAACATTGCACTAAGCTATCTCTCTGGAAATGCCCATGAGTGGTGGATGGTCCATTCCAAGAGCGCCGCGGGGCAGGAGATTCAAACATGGAAGGAACTGAAGACTGCACTTCTCAATCGCTTCGAGACGTTAAACAAGGAAAAAATCGCCCGAGACAAGCTGGCTCGCTGGAAACAAGTTAAAGACGTTACTGCGTTCAATGAAGATTTTAACAAAATATTGTTGGATATACCAGACATAGGAGTCAAAGATCAGATTGATCGCTATTCACGCGGCCTGAAACCGTACATTTGGAAAGCCTTATGCACGAAAGAATACTCTAAGCTTTCTGATTTAATGGCAGATGCGGAAAGAATCGAAGCTGCTTACAGGCGTTCAGGGCCGTTAGGTAACAACAAATCGAGTACAAAATCGCTGAACGGAAGTTCAAGTACTGGAAATAGTGCTCCGTGCCCATGGAAATTGGGAACGTGGAAATGAAACCGGGTATACAGTCCTCAAATGTTAACTTACCGAAATTGGATCAAGCAGAACGTGAGAGATGCATACGTGAAGGCCTCTGCTTGAGATGCAGACAGAGAGGGCACATTGCAAAAAACTGCCCAAAAGCCCGAAGGAACTGACTGAAGGTCCTCAATCAGTTCTGGATGACAGAAATCTTATTGTTTCAACAATAAGATCCCAGGAAGCATTTAGGGGAACACCAACCCCAACTTTCCAACGAAATCATAGAGGACTTCTTATTGTTAAAGGAGTCATTTCCAATGGACCAGCAAAAATTCTCATCGACCCAGGTGGTGAGATCAATTTCCTCAGTGAATTGTTCTGCGATTACCATAAGATTAAAACAAGAGAATCAGCAGAGCTTGCCGAAATGGCGAACGGTGCTAACCAGAAGTTGAAAGAAACAGCCGGTCCGGCAATCGTCCAAATAAAGAACTACACAGAACCACTGTACTTCGCCGTGAGCCCCCTCAAGAGATATGATGCAATCCTAGGAAAGGAATGGTGTGGAGCCCATAGAGCAATTATCGACTCTTCAAGCAATCAAGTTTCTTTCAACTACAAGGGTGAAAAGTACTCCGTCACTGCCAATGAAATGACAAAGCACCCTTTCGTTTCTGCAAACTCAGTACTTACTGATTTGGAGAAAAAATGTAGCACTTATGCTGTTCTAATTCGACCACTAGACTCAAATCCAAATGTTCCAGATTCTTACCCAGAAGATATTCAAGGTGTACTGAAAAAGTATACAGACGTTTTCCCGGAAAAACTTCCGAAGGGCCTTCCTCCGAAGCGAAAGTATGATTTCAAGATCGAATTGGAAAAAGATGCTAAGCCACAGAAAAAGGGTCTCTACAGACTTTCAGGAAAAGAAATGATGGAGCTTCGTAAACAACTAGATGATCTACTAGAGAGTGAATTCATTAGACCAAGCAAAAGCCCCTGGGGAGCGCCAATACTCTTTGTAACGAAAAAGGACAGCGGTTTGCGTATGTGGTGGATTACAGAGCACTTAATCGGCTTACTGTAAAAAACAGCTACCCCCTGCCGCGCATCGATGATATCTTTGATCGACTTAAGGGAGCCAGGTACTTCTCGAAAATAGATCTGAGGATGGGTTACCATCAGATCAGACTGGAGGAATCTTCAATCCCTCTCACAGCGTTTCGAACCAGATACGGACATTTTGAATTTCTCGTACTACCTTTTGGATTGACCAACGCACCAGCAACTTTTATGAATCTCATGAACGACATATTCAAAGATGTCCTGGATGTATTCGTTATCGTTTATTTAGATGACATTCTCATCTTCAGTAAGACATGGAAAGAACATTTAGAACACATTGATGTAGTACTAGAGATTCTGAGGAAGGAGAATCTGTTCGCAAAATTGTCAAAATGTGTCTTCGGTGTTAAAGAAGTCGAGTATCTTGGACATGTAATCTGTCAAGAGGGAATTGCTGTGGATCCCAACAAGATAAAGGCAGTCATGGAATGGCCCTCACCAAAGAACAAGCAACAACTTCAGTCATTCTTAGGACTCGTCAACTATTACAGAAGATTCATAAGAGGATGCTCATTGGTTGCTAAACCTCTTACAGAGCTGACGAAGAACGTTTCATTTCTGTGGACAGCTACTCAGGACAAATCATTCCAGACCTTGAAGAAATCGTTATGCAGTGCCCCAGTCCTTCGAACTTTTGACTCTGAACTTCCAATATATGTCACTACAGATGCCTCTCAGTACGCAATTGGAGCTGTGTTGGAACAGGGGGATCCAAAATCCAGAAGACCAGTTGCCTTTGCGTCTAGGACTTTGAATGATGCTGAGCAAAATTATGCCGCTCATGAGAGAGAGCTCTTGGCCATTGTAGAGTGCTTGAAATGGTGGAGAGCATACCTACACGGAAACTTTTTCACAGTTCATTCTGATCACTACCCTTTAAGATACCTCGAGACCCAGGACAATCTGTCCCAAAGACAGGTTAGGTGGTTGGAAAGATTAGCGAACTTTGATTTCAAAATTATACCCATCTCCGGGAAAGCAAACATCGTTGCCGATGCCCTGTCAAGACAACCTCAGAATTATCCCTCACCTAAACATCGAAACAGAGAACTACTCAAGGAAGTGATAACAAAGACATACCTAGAATCGAACAATATATCCGTACCTTATTTTGCGGATTCTGAGCTAGAAGATCTGGCCAAAGATTACAGGCTAGATGAAAACCTGAAAACCCAATACAAAGATCCAAAGGCACCTTTCGAAAAGAAAGGGTTGCTTTTACTAAGGAACGGAAAGATTTGCGTACCAGAAGGAAAATTTAAAGTCAAGCTATTACATGACTACCATTCTACTCCAAATACTGGACATTTGGGAATTTCAAAAACAATCAATAGAATATCACCGAAGTTTTACTGGAAAAACCTTCGTACAGATGTACTTCGATACGTTCGTTCTTGCCACTGCCAAAGAGACAAACCATCCAATCAGAAACCCGCAGGTCTTTTAAACCTCTTGATCCACCGAAAACCAAATGGACTCACATAACGATGGACTTTATTACACCCCTTCCAAGGTCAACGGAAGGAAACAATGGCATCTTAACTGTCGTTGACAGATTATCAAAGATGATCAGAATTATACCAACCAAGCCCAAAATAGATGCTCCTTCAACTGCCAGGCTGTTCAAGGATCATGTCTACAGAAACCACGGAATTCCGACGAATATCATTTGTGATAGGGATGCTATTTTTATGAGCAAGTTTTGGAAGAGTCTGTTCCACCTTCTGGGTACCAAGATATCCCCTTCTTCAGCATATCACCCACAAACAGATGGACAATCTGAGATTATGAACAGAAAGATCGAAGAAATGATTCGTTCTTTTGTTAGCTTCGACAAGTCAGATTGGGACAAATACTTGGTAGACTTCGAAGTTGCTTACAACTCATCTATTAATGCCACTACAACATTCTCTCCGTTCTTCCTCAATTATGGAATCCACCCTAGAACTGTCCCTTTGGACATACTCTCCGCAGACAACCCTGCTGCGGCACAGTTCCTAAAAAACATGCAAGAATCACTGAAAAAAGCCCAAGAACAAATCAAAAAATCAAATGAATCCACTGCCTTGTATGTCAACAGAAGTAGAAGACCTTCTTCTTATAAAGTTGGTGACAAAGTCTGGTTGTCCACAAAAAACCTAGCTTTTGAAGATGGTGCAGGATCTCGAAAACTGAACCCAAAGTTTTGTGGTCCATTTCAAATATCTGAGGATATAAACGGAGTTACGTACCGTTTAAATCTTTCCCAGCCAATGATCGACAGGGGAATTCACAATGCTTTCCATGCTAGTCTCCTTAAGCCGTACTTTGAAGATGAATTCTATCGCCAAATTCCGCCGCCACCACCTATACAGGTTCAAGATGGACATAAAGAATACGAAGTCGAATCAATTCTCAGTCACAAGAAACAATACGGAAAAACAAAATATCTCATTAAATGGAAAGGATATGCAGATCACGAGAACTCATGGCTATCAGAAAATGAACTGAAAAATTGTCAAGATCTGCTATACGAATACAAGAATCGGGGCGATTCTTCTTCGTAGGGGGGAGTGATGTTGCGATTATGCCCATAAATCACCAAATACCCTGACAGTATCCCTCCGGTAACCTGTACCAAGGATTTACACTGTAAGAAGACATCATTGCAACTTGTGCACTGTACTCACGCACCAGTGTAAAAGCATAATATCATACCTCTTTGTACCTAGCCAATGACATGGATCCATCATGGCTATCTCGCGTGGTTCTCGAAACATTTCGCACCCACCAATCAGCAACCACTTTATGCCTCCTTGCCAATTGGACCAATGGACTTTGCCATGATGTTTGTTGCTGTCTGTTATACTGATGGACCTTCAGAACCTTGTAGTTTGATACCTCTGGGTCGCTTTTCTAGAATACCTTTGAATTCAGTACCGTTTAGTTACAATTTATCTCTGCTGGTGTTGAGTACTTTTTCTATATAAACCCTGGTCTGATGTCCGGCCTGATTACCGGAAGCCATCAACCAACAGTTCAACCATCGATTACCTTTTGTTGCGCTCAACCCACACAGGGGAGTGCCAGCGTTAACCCACACTGTATATGGATAAACCGAGGCTATCCATAACTGCCTCAAGCCGAATCGCTAACATGCACTAGCTGCGGGGACTAAGTCAGATGAACTGGGGCCAGACCGAATATGGAGATGATTCCGACTGTCGGGGGTCCGAGCGCAGAGCCGGCTTGATGCCTTTACTGTTCAATGTAGGGTTGATGGACTATATTCAAGGTACTTTACTGCAATAATAACTGATAATGGGCTCTGGTGGCGGTAAATAAAGGGGCATCTAAGTATAGGGACATGGAGTGGAGGGATACTCAGGAAGTGAGGGATATTCCACGGGTCCACCATAGGTGGCACTGCTTGTTCCAGTGGATACTGCTGCGCTCTCTGAGTAAATATACACCTGAGGGTTGATTATAGGTGTAAGTAGTTCTCAGATTACACTGTTAGATAGGCTTAGCCGAAAATAACCAAAAAAAGATCCGCAATAAATGCAATGGTAAACCCATGATGAGGCGCTCGTTGCACTACACACCCTCTCATTAAGGCAAGACGTGTCGTATTGCCAGCAATGCAAGCCATGCAATTCAGGAGTTGATCTCAAACCATATGAAAAGAGAATTCTCGGATAAACCGTATTCTGAAGATAAGGGGCTCGTCCCAGAGCGCGTTTTCGCATTTCGTATGGAGATTTGTTGCATAAGTTGGCTGTTACGAGCGCTTAAATTTTTGTTTCTCGTTAGTCTCGATCAGCGTGTAGCGCAGTTCATTCTGGCCCAGGAGGCGCTCAATAATAACGCAAGTGCCCCAACAGGCAATTCGGAAGGGTTAATGCGGCTCCAGTTGGTCGAGTTTCCGCATAAGGACGATCACAGGGTACTGCGCCAAGAGGGGGCAGGCAGTGAAAAGGCAGGTTTGGTGGCTCACCCGGTGATTCAGGAAATCCCAAGCGCGAAGCGTTAGCGTGGCTCGGGCAGATTAAACAAATCGCGTGTTGTACTCTGATTTTCAGGGCTCCGTTACCGCTTCAAAAATGAGAATTTCAGCCAGTGCTGGTCGCGGTTGATCAATCCATCTCGCCAGAATTCAGCATCACTTCCGCGATAGCAGTATCAGTCTCAGTTCTCTTTTTTCGTCTTTGGTCGCAGCTCGTTAGCAGAGGTCGCTTGCTTTATCTCTTGCGTTCCTGTCGTTCTGCGTTTTCACTGTTTCGTTCGTGTTGCCAATTTTCTTTACTTCGCGATGAACGAGCTTACTCCACAGGGTTCACCGAGTGCTATGGCATCTTCGCCACCGCCGGGTGCGGGTTCAACGTGCCGCCTGGCAGTTCAGTTCCATCACAAGGGACTCAGTATGGGAGCGGCGTGATTGTGGCCGCTCCGACAACTGCCAGAGTATTCCCGTCTCCGGTGGAGTTTGGAGGAAGGACCCGTCACACGACTGTGAGCTCTTTGCAAGTGCACCGTGGGTTTGATCACGTGGGCTACCAGAGCAAGGAGGTCCTGGAGCAGTACTTTTTTGACAACCATTTTCCGGGGAACCTCCCAGCCGATGCAGTGTTCCGATTTCAGTGGGAGGAGTACTCAGCCATGCCGAAGGAATACCTGCAGGTGTATAAGTAAGAGACCGTACTCGACGCCAAGAAACGTTTGGTCGGGCACTCGTACTCGAGTCTGCAGAAAATAATCGGGCGTGTCCCAGTTCCGGAGCGGTTGGCTCTCGATCTCAGGTTATTCTGGACGGACGGGGAAGTTGATTACGTAACCGCCTCGGGGCCATGCGTACGTCGTCGTCATAGAAGACTCGTGAGCCGGCGTTTTGCCAGGAACCTTGATGCTGGGCGTGCTTCTCCGCATGAATTCAGTCACTTTCTTGAGCGCGACAGCTCGTTCTGAGATCTCACCCGCTGGGAAAAGGCGTACGCTTTCTCCCTTTGGTTACTTTTTTTTCCTTACGGAAATTCCGAGATCGAAGTGGTGAAGCACAGCAAAACGGGAAGAATGTATGTCAGGGTGTTCCCACAGTGGCCAGGGTCGAGAAGCTAGAGGCTTGCTTTGGAGATGCCTCTAGTGCTGGTTACACGATGAGCGAGTTTGAGGATCCCAGATTCAACCTTGTGGCCCGTGTTTTACGCTTATTTGCCGCAAAGGACTGCTGCTTCCTGGCTCTGGTAACTCTTTGACACATACCGAATGTGGTGGTTCTCTCCGCGCTTGATCGCCTAATTAAGTCTTTGCGCCTGGAGTACCAATTGGGGAGTGTCGAAAACGAGCAGAAGCTCCTGGGTCACTTGAAAGAGTTGGAGAAAGTGAATTGGGATGACCCGGAACAAGTCCCTGCGAGCTAGGCAAAGCATACCAGTCCGCCACGCTGCAACCGTTCCCGGGGCGCATGCATTTGTTGTGCGGTGACTGGGTCTGGTACGATCCGTGGACTCAATCCTTCATTTCGGCCGACGTGGCGGCCCAGCACAGGGATAACCCGCGTGTAATGCCGGAAAACCAGGAGTAAGGTTACATATTCTTGGGACCAGGCAATCCGAGGAGGAGGGTCCATGGAGGAGGAAGAGATACCTCCGGTTGAGCCGATGCAGCTGTCTGAAATACAGGGTTCTCCCGATGACAACATAACTAGGGAACCTCATCAACGAGACGTTACGGATGACCGTTCATATTATTCTCATGGAGAGGGCCACGCCGCAATTATCGCGAAGATTCTATAGCCAGAGGTGGGCGAGAAGGTGTTGAGAGGTCAGGCACGGGCCGTGCGGTCACACAGGAATGCTTGGATAATGTCTTGTATTTCCTGTTCGACTGCAGGTTTCGCCGTGAGGACGTAGAGGGCGGATACAATACTTTGATTGCCCGGATGCGGTCTGGCCTGAAGTAGTTCGCGGAATCGAGTTCCAAAAGCCCTGGGGCGGTACGGAGAGTCAGATCCGAAAGGGAGGTAAGGAGCTGGGATGATACCTTATCAATGGTACGCGTATTCGCACTTGTTAGTAGTACTTAGCAGGAGCCAATAGTGGGGATAGAGGGATTCCGTGGATCAATAAAGAGATTTTGTTTGGTTCCGACTGAAGTCTTTTGATTGCTTGCAGTAGCTGTTAGCTGCTTAGTGCCGTCTTAAGACTTGGTCTGAGAGGACTCGATAGTTACATACTGGATGTTTGCATTAACGCAATATGAGCAGTGACAATCACTTAATCATAGAGTTGTCTCGGATGGGTGCCTAGCTAGTCTCTGACATAATAAGGATCCACGGTAGCGCAGATCTTCCTTACTCAGATGAACGGGATGGACCCGTGATGGGAAGCACAGTTAGCTCGATAGTAGAGGTGTGTTTCCCTTAGTAAGGGGCGCGAACGTGATAACGAGATGCTTTCAGTAAACTGATTTTTGGTGCCGTCAAGCATTAGCGATGAATAAAGACCAATCTAGAAGTTCTGCGATCTCGCGATAGTGGGCTTCTTCCTGTTTAGTCTTGGATAATCCATGCTCGGGATAGGCGGTTTCCAGTAAGTGTCGGGTATCCCATACAGGCGAGTCCATTAACGGATGGCAGATGGCCGTTATGCATTGGGATAGCCCGAGAAGAGTCCCAATAGGGCGGACTGGGAACGATCCATACCGCGATTAAGTCAGGGATTATGCCATAGTAACGTCTCGTACCCCCCCCCCCGTTAAGGATGAGGGGCGAAAGAATAACCGACGAGAATCGTTAGAACGGAGCAGCCGATATAGCGGAAAGGAAAAGGGCACGAGATACAAAGATGGAAGGATTAGCGGTCGGTTCACCGGGTACTGTAGCGTAGGACGTTCCATCTTAGAGACTGAATAAAAAATAAACAGGTAATGGGATTACAGGTCCGAGTTGTTCCGAGAGAGCTCAGTGCTGTCTGATTTCCATCAATCATCCACGTCTGCGATCCGCTTGAGAGCAAAGGGGCGACTTGGCACTTCGGGCTCAGTAGAGTGTCAAAAGGGCTGGCACTCGGACAAAACGAGTGTAAAGGGAAAGGACGTCCTGGTTCATGACCGACAAGAGGGTGAGAGATCTCGGACAATTGGAAACAGGAGCCTGATGCTCTCGGAATTCGGACGCTTATTCGCGTGCTTGAACGTGTGGTTGTCCGGGAAAGCCATAGTGACAGTAAGTTCACAGAACAGGGAGAGAACGGGTAAATGAGGAATCTTGGATCACCAATTGGGTGTCGTAGGGCAACGAGGGGGTTACAGATAGGAGAAAAAGGTAATCCGGGATATCCCATACCGTACGCGGTGACGAAGTAGAAAAGTGGAATATGAATAAAGGAGTGGAAAGGGGGGGGGAAGGGGAGAAAGAGGAAGGAGAAGAGGGATGGCCTGGCGTCACATTGGGCTTTTCCTGGACTAACTCATTTGTGCCATTTAGATATCCTCGGAACCGGAGCTTTCTCTTGCGATAATAACTTATTATGTGGCTCCGCGGGATGTGCTCCATGGGATCCCATGTGTCTTGATCTGGCGCGAACCCGTACTATCGTATGCGATAAAGCATTTACCCTTCCTCTGCGGTCACATGATCCATAATAATGTATTCCTTCGGGGTTTCCCGCTCAGGCTTCCTGTGTTCAGTATCAGTTTGACTGGGCTCGTCGTTCTGGGATGTACCCTGTTCATTTGGTGTCGATGTGGATGTTCTCGTTCAGCGAGGGGACGTTCTCCGTTTTATCGGACTCCACGGACCCGTAATAGGGGCGCTTCGGAGGATCAGCCGTGCGGCGTCTACGCCATCTGGAACTGACAGTATTGGTTCTCGGGGGTCCAGAATCAAAACTGGTGCGCCCGTTCAAAAGAAACCTTCTTCAATGGTGGTTCAGAATCGTCAACTGACTGCGAAAATGATTCGAGATCTGAGGTAGGCTTCACTGATAACGCGCTAGACTTGGGTTCCCCGACTTGGGAGATGGGGGTGAGTATGTTCCGGTTCGAAATCACCGAGAGTAGGTCCGCCTTAAGACTTTGTTTCTGCGTTATCGCGGTTTTGAGAGAAAGGCGGTCTCGGGTAAGCATTGGCTCTCAGCCGGAATTGGTGAGGGAGAACTCGGTCGAGCCCACTCTTAGTCTGGTACAGTTCAAAACCGGTTCAAATGCGCGAGTAAGTTTCCGTTGTATTTCCGTCAGTTGTCGTCCTTTAATTGAAGTTTCCGGTTTTACTGCACGTTTCATAAAATGGCCTTCTCCTATTGGAATTGTCGATCCGCACCTTGGCTTGCGTTTTTCCATCATTGGCGGCAGATCGCCGCTAAATCTCTTATAATATTTTCATTCAAATGAGGTCCCAGATTGACAGTTTGCGGCATGGATGGCTCAGAAGCGTTGTCCGTTGGAGTTTGGGCTCTTGATTCCGCCTCTCGGGCACTAGAGATATTTTCCGGTCCACGACTCACCGCTGGTGGACTCTCATGATTCGAGCCTGTCTAGGGCTGGTCTGGACTTTGTCTCACCTTCTGTCTTTCGACTGGCTCTCACCTCCATCATCGGAACTAGTTCCTCGACCTTATTTGGCACTTCTTCCATGAGACCTTGGGGCCTAGGTTCGGCATTAGTCTGTCAGTCGAGATACGCTGATATCTCCTTGGATATCCAGGAAAGCAGTGTCGGATTGAACCGAGATCACTCTGTACAGACTATCCACAATCGTAGCAAGCTTATTCTTGGGCGCGTTGTCAGCAAAGTGCTCTTTGCGAACAAAAATTATCCTCCTTTCGTCAGCGATTTTCGCGTGTGTCTTACTCGAACATCGAAGTTCTTCTTGTACCGCGCTTGCGCTGCATCCATCTTGGTTCGCCGTGCTCATTAAAAACGTGAGGCAGGCTCTCCATTTCTGGTATTTAGTCTGCGGCGGCGCGCTAGTTCCAAGGAAGTTTCATCTTCAATCGCAAAAGCGGGCGGTGGTAGTGGCAACACTAACTCGAATGGGGATCACCCGGTCGTAATATGCGGTGCGTATTATACCAGTAAGTTAGGGCGTCCGTGAACAAATCCCAGTCGGTAGGGTGAACCGCGACGTAGCGGCGCAAGGCAGCAAGGATCTTCCTGTTAAAACGCTCAACTTCGCCGTTCGTTGGGTGGGGTGGTAGGTAGTTGTGAATAATCTTAATACCTAAGAGCCGAAATACATCTTGGAACAGTCGCCCATAAACTGCTTACCATTGTCTGATAACTTAGACTGAGCTAGACCGTATACAAAACCCAGTGGTGAACGAAATATTTCGCTACAACGAGTGAGCTGATACGCTTGAGCGGGATAGTTCTCACAAGTTTTGAGTACCTATCTGTAATTACCAAGAGATATTCGTTTTTGCGTGGGCGCGGTGTCTTGATTAGCTTACCTAGGATATCGATTGAGGTCGACTAAAGGGGACCCTCGCTGGGAACAGAAGCAAAGGTTTGGCAACATGTCGGAGCTTGACGCGGTTTCGCGCACAGGTCCTGCAATTAAGAACGGTAGTATAGCAATTAATAGACTAGCAGGCCAATAAAGGAACATTCTTAGCCAGTAATACATACGTTTGCCTCCCGTATGTCCCGATAACTCAGGGTAGTGCGACAAGTAAAGGACTCGAGCCTGAAGCGTGTTAGGCACAACGATTTGGGAGCGTGACTCCACAGTACGCACCAGTATACCCTGGTCGTTAAGCGCAAAAGGCAGCAACTCCCCCCGTTAAGACGAGAGCGTACCTGTTGACCGAACACGTCACTCTGTTGGGCTTCCAAGAGTTCCCCTGGTGATAGGCCTGAGCATGTTATCTGGTATGAGTGCCTCATTGGCAGTAAGAGTATGATCAATATCGTCATGTTCGAGAGACTGGAAGTCCACTTCTTCTTCCTCTCGTGCGATGATGCAACTCTCGCACTGGTAATCCATGTCCTCGTTCGAGACGGACTCAACACAGAAACAGGGGATGTCTTCATCGATCTCGAGAGGGGAACTCCCCAGAGAATGGAGCCGCTATAGACCGTGAGCCTGGGTGTTCAGTTTCCTCTTTTTGTAGAGCACACTGAAGTCGAACTCGGACAGCCGTAATCACACCTCATCAGTCGTCCTGAGGGATCTGTAATTTCCATGAGCCACGGTAAGGAACTTTGATCGGTGTTAATCATGAACTGCTCATACTGAAGATAGGGACTCAATGTTGTCACAGCGTAGACTACCGCTAGGTACTGTCTTTAGATCAAGGAATAATTACTTTCGCTTTTTGTTAACCAACGAGACCAAAAGCCAATGGGGCGGCGCTCCCTGTCAATGGTCTGGAACAACGCGCAACCGAATTGATAGCCGAGGCATCCTTATCAACAGATAGGGACAGCTTGGTCATGGAAAAGCCAGAATAGGCGGTTCCGTCACATATGAGCTCGCGGAACGAAAATAGCTGTTCGACGGATAACCTCGGGATCTTGAAGGGCATACCATTCTTTGCCAACTCATTCAGCGGTGACACGATATGAGAATAGTTGGGAAAGAGCCGAACATAGACGTTAAACAGACCCAGGAAAGATCTGAGTTCTGTCTGCGTTCGTGGCGGTTCAGCGTCTTTTAGAGCAGCGGTAGACGCTCGGTCAACTTCGAGAGTTCCTGGTCTTACAATATGCCAAGTTACTTAACCCTGTCTGTGAAGGACGAACATTTCTTCAATCTCAGGTAAATCCCGGCCTATTTCAGTACGGACAGTAGTTCCCGGACGTGCACGAGGTGTTCCTCAAACGATCGGCTGTAGATCATTACATCGTCTAAGTAGATCAGGCATGTCTGCCATTTGAACTTGGTCAACAAGAGGTCGAGCGTGCGCTGGAAAGTCGCGGGAGCGTTGATAAGCCAAAACGCGTGCTTAAGAAAATATAAGCCCCACTGTGGCACACGAAAGTTGTCTTATCGCGGTCTTGCTCCGCGACCGGCACTTGCCAATATCCCGCATTGCAGTCAAGGGTCGTGAATATCGAAGCATAGTCCAACGAGTCGATGTACTGGTCATACGTGGGAGCGAGTTACGTGTCCTTCACTGTTGTCGCGTTGAGTCTACGGTAGTCCACGCAAAAGCGAATATCTCCATCTGGCTTCGGGATTAGTAGAAACGGGACTTGCCCATTCGACTGAGCCGACTCGGTGATGCCTTCCTTGAGAATCCGAGCGACTTCGTCTTTTTCTATCTCCTCTGCCTGGGACCAGCGCGATATGGTAGTGCCGTGAAGGGGCATGCACCCGGCACGAGTTCAATATGGTGTTCCATGACTGAATCTGACTCAAGCGCCCACTCCACGTGGATGAAACTGTTTGAGCATGTCTCGAACTTGTTCTGTTGTTCAGGGCTTAACTGTTTGAGGTCGACGTTATCCACTGAGGAGGCTCTGGCGGCGCATCAGACCCAGTCGTGACCAGTTTCACCGTTTCCTTCTTCTCCCCGGAAGGATATCCGATTCCTCCGTTGCCGGTTCCATTCCAAGAAACTCAGCCGCCATAATTGGGGTAGGTAGTACGGGTGTCGGATGGGGTAATGAGTGAGCCAACACTTGGTCCTTCATGACTTTAACAGGAGTACTCTGGAAGTTTGCGACAAGAACCGGGAACTTCTCGTTGGGTACGACCTGGGGTACGCCGTTAGAAATGATAATTCCCTGGTTAAGGAGGATCCTACCAGAGGCTGTACCACGAATGTCAAGCATCAGGAGTCGCGACCTCACCCCTAGTTTTTGAGAGCGCAGGGAGTTCCGGGGTTCCGCAACTTTAATCTTGTTAGACGTACGCCTACGTGGCTTCTCTTTCTTGTCCTCCATCCCCGGAGTGGGTGCTAATAAGGGCTTAGGCGTTTCCGCGCTCGACGTCTTTGGTAACGGCCTCCTCACGATGGGAACTATTGAACCGCCATCCAATTCCATCTCGCGCTCGTTGCGGGTACACAGTCGTAATATATTTATCCGCGAAATCGCATTCTAAGATCAGTGGTGCGAGAGTCGTTCACAGACCACGAATTTAACCTTGCACAAGCGGGTCCCGAGGCTTAGAGTTAACTCGGTAATTCCGTTCGTTCTGATGGGTCGGTTGTTCGCGTCTGACCAAGGGAAGTGCTGCAGGAAGAGAGGAGGATCCCGGAGGTAGATCTTTTTGCCGAATAAATTTGGGCCCGGCGCCAGTATCAAACATGCTCAATTTATGGAACAATATTTGAGAGCCAGTTCTCACGTCGGCGAATACCATATAGTTCTGTTTGGCCAACAGCATTACGCTGCAGTTGATTATGACTTGGTAGGAACCGGCTCCATCTGCCTCCAATACGACTTCGACTGTAATATCAACTTCACTTGACACTTGATCCTCGAATCACTCGGTGCGGGTTATTCCTCCTCAAGTTCCAGTTCACTGAGATCAAGAACCTCCTCAGGGGAAGCGACAACGACCTGTATAGTTTCTCTAGTTATCCGTGCCCCTTGTGCGCGAGTGAGAACTCGAGGAGGCTTATTAGCCGGGCTTGGGGTAGGCCTGACAGCTGGCGAGAGAGTACCCGTGAACGCGTACTCGGGCCTGCATTAGCACTGCCGGAAAAGTGGGCCTTGGCACTCAAATACGACGTACTCGGGACAAGTTTTCGTTCCTACTCAGAGACAGCTTCATACTTAGCAATCACTTGGTATAGCTGCCGCATTGGAAAGAACAATGCCGCATTGGAAGAGAACACTCGGGCTAAATATGTCCAGGTGCATAGCACGCATGGCAAATAAGGTATATCTTGGCACCTCCAGCGGTCCGACGGGGACGTCGGTCTACCCAGCCGGGACGTTCGGCCTTATGTTTGCTCTAGGTGGGCGGTAATTCAGAAGTGGGGACGGAAGAGAGATTCTCGGTCATGAGAGCTTCCGCACCGTGAGCATCACCCGCGTTCATACTGTTCCTTGTGAACTAGTTTGTCTCTGGCTACCGTAAGAAGCGCCTTGGTCCCGGTCTTGGGGTACCTGGTCTTGCCTGATCGGGCCATAAAAGAGGGTCGTGCCGGCTCTCTCGCCTTTCTGATTTCAAGCGCGCAGAGTTGCCATCATCCTGAGCGAAGTTTACTAGACGCTCATAAGTCATCTCATGCCGAGGGAGCTCTTCACGTTATCGCGCAGTCGCAGTGCCAGTGAGCTCGGCTAATCTATAAATAAACATAGTCATTTTTTGAGATACAGGAATTAAATTACCGATGCGGTTGCACGCTTTCGATACTCGAGTTCGAATGCAGCTTCATATTTACTGGCGCCTTGGTGAAGCGTACGCGCATGAATGACGGCTTCACGTAGTACGCGAGTAGCATAGGTTCTCAGTAAAAACTGAATTGCTTCCGGCCAACACGAGATACCATGTATAGAGCGCGATGTAGCCTTCGAACTGCGGAAGAGCGCAACTGCGTCTCCCTTGAGGAAGTACGGTGAGGCGATAAACGTTGCGCTTCGGACATTTCCAGTGTGTCACTCTCATCGGTAAATTGGTTAAGAAAATAAAGGATAAGAACCGGGTCAGACCCATCAACCGCGAGATCCATCATCTTGAGTTCGAGGCGTTTGGTATGATCTTTGATCTTGCCAGTTTCGCGACCAGTGCGAGACTGACCTCGATTCCGTAGACGGTAGAAACGATACGATAACAATTCATTAAACTGGGGTTGGTCGGCTTGAGCTCCTTGAGGCCGGGATGCTGGGGTCCCTTACGACGAATACCATCAAGTAGAGACAAGACCGACTAAACGTCGGACAGGTCAGCTATAGACGGCGTTTCACTTCCTGAAGATGATGAATCTTCGCCGTTACGGGATTTACCCTTATGTCTTGGGCTTCGATATCCACCACGTCCGGAGCGTATCTTGAATGATTTTGACTTCCGATATTTCTCGTTCTGTTCCACGATATCAAAATCTTACATCTAATACAAGAGTTGATCTCGGGTCGCGACAGGTGCAAAAGGTGTGGCTTTCTCGAGTCGTTAAACGCGGGAAACGAGCTCAGAAATGACCTGGGAATGCAAAATTTTACTGTCAACAGGGGCGGGAAGTGCCGGCGTAGGGACACCAGCCTGTACCGCGGAATTACACTCCTTGAGTCGGTTCAAGTCCTGGCGACTGGAACGGATAACCGGGCTAGTTCTAGCAATAGCGTTCCATGTTCTTCCACCGGGACTGGAGATCTGCGACTACGGTACGCAATAAACCAATCTCTTCTTCTACTTGACTCAGCCGCTGCTGGTGCCTCTCAAAACTTCTCGTTCGTTGAATGTCAATATAGGCAGTGTTGGAGGAACAAGGACATCTAAGAGAAGACATTGCCGGAGCATAACCGGAAGGGTGGTAATATAGTATACAAAGGACGGGAATGGGAAACAAAAAAGGTTTTTTTTTTTTTTTTTTTTTTGCCTCCGAGTAGTGCCTGTGTGAACAGACTCCACGTCCAAATTCTGCGTGGGCACGGACGGAATCGGAATAAACGGTACTTGAGGGAATGGGTGCCCGTAGAGAGAATTCAGTCGCTGCAACGGCCGAAAGAACTGGGTCGTCCCGGAACAGTAGTGTCGAGAGACCTCACATCTGCTCGTCGAGCGACTTGTTTGATCCGACGGGATGGATGGGTCAAAGGGACTGCGATGTACGCTGACGTGGAAACGAGCTTGAAACGGACTCGTTTTCGGCTTTATCCATGGTAAGGAAATGAGGGGAACCATTGATGGGACTGTACCCAGCTTTTGTAGAGGGAGATACGGGACGCCAGTCATCGCGGGTTGAGTAGCTGCTTGAACAGGTGTAGTTCTGGGCAATGGAGCTTCGACGTGGGCGTGGAAGTAACGGATGAGCTGGGTGCGCCGGCCGTTGAGCCAGGGGCGATTTCTGGGGCCACAGAAGCTGCGGGGGTTGGTGCTGAAGAACCAGGGGCTACGTTCCCCAACAGTTTTGAACCGGCGAAAGCCTCTCGTATGGCGGGACTATTCTGGAGTAAATTCGACTAAGACCCGCGAGAGCTTGACCTTGTTCGAACCATTGTAGATACCCAGTAATCGTAATAACACAGATTCAAAAACAACAAAAGGTATGAAATGAAACAAAAAACAACAAAAAAAATCAAACGTCACACAAGGGTAAATAGCTGCTAAAAAGCGTAACGAAGGAACGTGAATTCGCGGACAGATACCTTCTAGGTCGGGAGACTAAATTTAGTGCTACGCGGCCGGCAGGGCCGTATAAACACCGTAGTTCGAGGAAAGTATAGCCAGATGAAGATCAAAAGCTGCGATAAACGCCGGACAAAGGGGTAGGTAGCTGCAGTTGTAGAGACATTGGCGTGCCAGGGTTAACCCAGATGTAAATGGATAAACCAAGGGCTATCGAGAACTGCCTCAAGCCGAATCGCTAACATGCACGAGCTGCGGGGACCAAGTCAGATGAACTGAGATCAGCCCGAAGATGGAGATGAATGCGGAGTCGGGAGGTTCGAGCGCGGAGCCGGCTTGATGTCTCTACTGTTCAATGTAGGGTTGATAGACTGTATAAAAGTTACCTTACTGTAGTAATAACGGATAATGGGCCCTGGTAGAGGCATATAAAGGGGTATCCAAATATAGGGACATATAGAGGAGGGATATTAAGGAAGTGAAGGATATTCCACGGTCCAACACACGTGGCACTGCTCGTTCCAGTGGGACACTGCTGCGCTCCCTAAGTAAATAACACCTGAGTGTTGATTATAGATGTAAGTAGTTCTCAGATTACACTGTTAGATAGGCTTAGTCGAAAATAACCAAAATAAAGATCCACAATAAATGCAATGGTAAACCCATGAGGAAGTAATCGTTGCACTACAGCTCCATCCTCCATCCTCCATCTGCAATCTCAACTGCCCCAGATTCATTTGCTTTGCTATTATGCTGATGATATTCAAGTCATCGCCCCCCTCGCTGATGTGGCCCTCGTGCTCGATTTTTTTGCTGCCAAAAGGCCACAAGTAAGGGTTGAGGTGGCCACACTTGCCGCATGAGGATCATTCTGATCTCACCCGCCTCCCGTGTCAGTTTCTCGCACAGGCTGTATTGAAGCAATTTGTACAGTTAACCCGCCCGAATGGCGAATAGAACGCATCCTTTAACCCAAATAAGTGGGGCCATCCTTAAGTACATGGCCCTTGCTCTCAAAAATTATAGACCGAGAAAGAATTTCCGAGGGCTCTTTCCTCAGAGGTCGGTGACTGAGGCCTCGGATAGTTTAGTAAAACGTTCAGTTATCTGATAAGAAGTACGAAGAGTTACCGCAGGATGAAAATAGCACACGTGCGATTCATGTAGAAGTTGTGCCATCCCCAGGAACATAAGTGTACTGGATTTAAACCCGTATACTACTTGCAATAAAAGGAACCCCATTTCCCCCACTTCCCACCTCCCACTCTGCGCCCAAAACACCTTCCTGAGTAGGGCAGGGTATTTCTCCTCTTCTCATGACATCTTCCCGACTTCTTTCCTACCCCCCCGCCTGCCAGCCCCACTCCCATTCACTTCCCCGATTAACATCCTCCCTACTCATTTGTTTTCCCCACGGCTGCCAACACTTTCCCATTCAACAACTTTCCTCCTATTCCTTCCCCCGCGTATATCAACCCCCTCCCATTCCCACTCCCCACCGCACATCTTTCCCTCTCCCATTCCCCCCCCCTCCCTTTCATATGCCTAGCCCACATGCAGCTTTTCCCCAACCATTTATCTCGACGCCGTCTGGTCCTCACTTTACTGCCTCCTCCTACCTGCACGTATCAGCCGCTCGAGCTCCTTGAGAGGAATTTTGTATGGGTAGTATAATTCCAGGAAACCTTGATGTCGCATTCGAGTGTATTCTTCTCCTTTAATCTTTCGTTCATGATACTTTGACTTGGATTCAGATGTCTTTGCTCTACTAGGCCAGTCCCAAAGAAGAATAACGAGATTTTCCTCGGGACATTTCACCTCCCAATGTTGAAATCCCCTCCAAGTCTGAATTATAGGGATGAATGTACATCTGCGAGATACTTCTAACTCCAGTCCACCCCATCGTCATCTCCCGCACCAACCGCGCGTGCTGCAAGTGTTGCCCTACCAGCTATCACTATGCAACTAGGTCTTTCCCATTTACACTGTGCCATGAATTGCTGTGAAATACGGGATTCAAAGCCCTCCAAGTATTCTAATATCTTATCTGATTCCACAGAAAAACGCAATTCCACCTTTGGTCTTCGGCGTGGGGGAAAAGTGGGTCTCTTTCGACTAGTTAACGATTTAGAATGTCTTTGTACTTAGAAGCCAATGCTGCAGATGTGTAAATACACAACTACTGTGTTAGTATTCCATTTCGCACAGAGCGTACCTTTGTCCCTCGCTAGACGTTCAAATTCCCGGTTCCTCACCATGATTTCAATGTGTGCAACATTTTCTTTGTTCAATGCCCTCATTTGCACGTCTCTCCATTTCAACTGAAATATTTCATCAATCCGTAACCATAAATTAAACAAACTGCAGAGGAGGCCATGACATATCTCGATTGTAGTGAGTCCGATCCAATAGCACAGGCATACTCCATTATCTTCTCCATGTATTTATAAGGGAAGGGAAGGGCCCCTTGGAACCAACAATTGTCTTTCGGGGCTTGTAAAATTTCATACATGCGTCGAAGCCCATAAACTGCCCTTGTTTTCCCTCAGTTCTCCCATTTAGGAAACTGCGCCATCTCCCCTCCCTTCCAAACTTTCTCTTATATATACTTTCCAGCGCGTAGTGAATGTTAAAAACCTCTCTAGGATTTCAGCCGAGTTACTCCACTTTATAATGGAGTAGTTCGGCAATTTTGCCTATAGTGCATTCACTTGGCTCCCCATCTCCCTCTAGTTTTACAACATGAGTACCTTGGATTTTTTTCAAGGCAAAAAGACTGGAACTGCTTCCATTTACGGTCGTACACGACCTGGCTGGAATCCCTTACGAAAGCTCTCGTCGATCTACCAGCTTCTGTCCTGCGCTCTTCTGCAGTCATTACCTTCACCCATTTTGATGTGTTAGCCATTCTCAACAATCCACAAAGCGATAGAATATATATCGGCTCCAGGAGTGGGTGGCGGGAACTAAAAAGATGGTGTTGAAGTCCACCGGAAAGGGAAAACTCACAGGCGCGCAGGGAGTGATGGGGCATGGGAAGGAAATGGGAGGGGCGCTGGTAGGTAGGGAGGAAGGGAATGGGACGGGGATGATGATGGGAGGGAAGGGAATGGAAGGGGGTTTGGTAGGCAAGGGGAAGCTATAAGTCGGGAATATGTCAATGCCGGAAGTGAATGGGAGGTTGATAATAGGCGGGAAGTAACGGAACGGGAGCGGGGTTGATAGAAGTGGTAGAAGAGATTGTGTCGGGAGGATGGAAATGGTAGCCGGGATGTGGCTTGACTTTTTTACTTTTGATTTGATCGTGGCCCTTCAGAACGACCAAGCGCCGAGTAGATATCACAGCTTTGAATAATTTTCTCCGCCGGGTCAGAAAACTTCTGCCCCCCGTTATCCTTTAAGTTTGTGAGATGATTCACCACTTGGGCATCAAACGGCTTAGAGATGTTGCCAAAACTTCTTGATATTTCAGAGTTTAGAATTCAAGAAGCGGATGGAGGCATCTTTACCACCCATTGGGGCGCCAGGAACTTCAATACAGTCCGTGCGAGAAACCGACACGGGAGGCGAGTGGTATCAGAATGGTCTTCAGGCGGCAAGTGTGGTAACACTTCCTTGTGGCCTTCTTGCAGCAAAAACTCGAACACGGGGGCGACATCAGCAAGGGAAGCGATGACTTGAATATCATCAGCATAGCAGCAAAGCAGATGAATCTACGGCAGTTGGGATTGCACATGGAGGATAGGAGGATGGAGAGCCAAAAGAGAAGAAATCATACTGAGGGGTTTCCTTGTTGCACCCCTATGCGGCTGATTAGCCTGTAATCTCCTAACAAGAGCTGTGGCTCAGAAAAAAGACATAGTTGAGAAAGCAAGCGAGGCCTGGGGACTGCTTACTTACCCCCTTGAGCAACTGCACTCGGTCGATGGAATTAAAAGCTTTCTTCGCGCTAATCTCCAATAACACTAGATCTTCCGAGCCATGGGAATCCACAAAAGCTCGTACAGAGAGTATAAAGGCCTCGATTTCACATTACGTAGCTCTGCCGAACTGATTGGGGCTCTAAGTACTGGCGAAATTTGGGTCTTGTACAGCCTTGCGGACGAAAAGGCGACTTATGAAGTAGCACAGGATACTTCCAACGGCAATTGGACGAAGATTGGGAGTAAGTTCGGTTTTCCCTGCTTTGAGAAGGCCGATAAGGGAAGCGATTAAGAAAATTAGAGAGGCGGTTTTCCGTTAACACAAAACTTATCAGATTCAGCAAGGTCCTCTAGCACAGAATGAGAAGGTTCGTCAAAGCCAGGGCCATGTGCCAGGAGGCGGAGGATCCCTGGGCAGAGAGCAGTCTTAGCCCGGAGCGCTGTGAAAGGGAAGGGACTTGAGACCTACGCGGATGTCAGCATCCGTGAAATGGTAGGGGATGGAAGCCGGGACCGGGCTCGGCAGTAGAGAGTGAGGCGGCTGACTGCAAATGCTGCATAGCCGTGACGGTGCAGGGGGAGGACGGGCGGGAGAAAACAGGGTCACAGAACGCTGGAGCGACTTTACCTGCGGCTCCTTCCATGAAAAGTTGACTACAACAACGAATTGGGCCAGAAGAGGCGGCGAGAGGAGGAGATCGAAGAACCGAATACATCCTTTGCTGACTCGAAGCGACTCCAAGGAACCGGAGAGGGGTTGGCAGGCAGGGGAATGGGAGGAGGGTTGGTGAAAGGGAGGGGTTGGCAGACGAGGGGGAAATGATGAGTCGGGAAGGGGTCATTAGAGGAAGTGAATGGGAAGGGGGATGATGAGCGGGGGGGAAGGGAGCGGGAGGGGGTTTGGTTGGCAGGGACAAAACGATAATGTCCAGAAAATGTCAATATGAGAAGTGAATAGGAGGGGGGATGATGGGCGGGGGAAGGGAATGGGAGGGGGTTGGCAGGCGTGGGGGAAACAAGTGAGTCGGGAGGATGCCAATGGAGGAAGTGAATGGGAGTGGGGTTGGCAGGCGAGGGGAAGGGGATGGGACGAGAAGATGGCTGGCGG
Organism: Kappaphycus alvarezii; assembly: GCA_002205965.3. Lineage (NCBI taxonomy): Eukaryota > Rhodophyta > Florideophyceae > Gigartinales > Solieriaceae > Kappaphycus > Kappaphycus alvarezii. The sequence goes on from NADL03000841.1 coordinate 1,690,623, forward strand.
GAGGAAACGAGATGCGTAGGGAAGATGCCAATGGGGGATGTGAATGGGAGGGGGGTTGGCAGGCGGGGCGGAGAGTATGTAGCCTGTGCAAATGGGGAAGCCGGGGGTACTCTGATAAGGGCGCCGCATTAGTAGGGGGTTGGGCTGGGCCAGGGGAAAACCGGGGCACTGTACTGGAATGTGTGGGGTGGCTGACCAGATGATGTGGGCGGGCGCGATCCATCCTGGAATTAGGGGTAGCATGTAGATGGTTGGAAGGGGAAGCAGTATGTAGGGGGAGTGCAGGTGAGCCGGTGCAGGTGAGCAAAGACACCAGTAGTTCGCACTGGCTCCACACAGTAACTTTTACAGTACTGTGCATGAAAGTCAGGTGTCGCCTGAATTATATCTTACCCGCTGAATTGGTGCCTGAAATGACCCTGAAAGTAATGTTTGAAAATCGTCGTAAACGACCACTGTGGGGCATATCACGGCTGTTGGAGCTTGCAAAAATGCTACTATTCGATGACCGGTCTATGGAAACCATAGTGATATTTTTTTTACGGGCATCGTTGACTGCTTCATCGATATAAAGACACGCCAAAGTTCTATTCTCCTGATTTATCCTCTGGCTCTATGTTGGGTCCAATGCAAAATAGTTGAAAACGGCAAAAAGCCTGATATATTTTTCATCCTCACTCAAGACGCAGAATTTAAGCCAATCCATGCACATTCATGGAGTATATTAAAGCCAAGTTTCAGTAAAAAGTGCATTTCACTGTATAGTGCAGTATCTGACAAAAAACTTCAAACAGACTGTGGTGCAATGAGAGCAGACCTCGAAAAGATTGCGCTGCTTATGCATTAATCTTTAAAAGTTCTACTGGAGAAAGATGAATGTGAAATTGATGCAGTGCTGCAAAACGAGAAAATTCAGGTTACATGAGCCAACCACTGCTGTTGAATTTCAGATAAGAGGAATCGACTATTGGTTTTTCCTTAAAGGTTAAATTGAGATTCCGAAAACGTCTCGACTTAACTCATGCTTCTTGAGTATATTGATAGTGCAGAGCTTCATAAGAAGATAACTAAACCTTCTAAAATATATTATGTATACCTAAAAAGGGTTATATTTAGATATTATGCATATTTGGAATCATTGAATGAAAACTAAGTATATTCTGAAACATGCAGATATATGGAAGATCAGTGCGTAGTGGCGATCTAAATTTGTCAAATATTATCAAAACAAAGTTTTCGCAGCAAAGACTCTTTTTTAAAATAAATCTGCTTTTCTGTACCTGTAGATTCGAAAAAATCACTGAAAAGATATGATCGGTAATGCTGAATATCTTTAAAATATTTAAAAGGCGAAGTTTTCAAATCTAACACAACAATCTATTCGTATAGATAGCTCATCGTTCTGATATACTTTTAACAATTTTAAGAATTACTAGATAAACTTTTCGGAATATTTGGGTTTCAAAAGTTATTTTGAGGCCCAGCAAAGAAGATCTTAAAAAGCTTCCTGAATCTGTTTTCAAATCTCCTCAGGTTTCCTATCAAACATTCAAAAAGCTTTCTGAAAGAAAACACTTGATTACATGAGCCCTTGAGCGTTAAAAGCCTTTCACTCACTTCAAAAGAGTCATCTACGCATGATATATAAGAAAATATCAAATATTTAAAGATAAGCAGGTTTTTAGCTGAAAGTTAGTAAATGAAGTTCTGAGAATTTCTCGGTTTCAAACTCAATTTGAATGATTCTGGATGGCTTTTCATATAATAATTATATGTGATAAAATGTAGGTGAACACGGAAAAGGCAGACTGAAATCAAACCCCGATGTTAATAATGCAAAAAGAGTCATCTTTACCCTCACCAGCGAAATTTTGGCTACCTCGTATGCATCGAAATAGTATCTAATTCCTATCTTCGATACAAAAAAGTGTTCCGAATGATTTTATTCTATCCATACACTAATTTTTTTGAAAGAAGTTTCTTCTATCAATCACACAACCTCTTCTACTATCCGATTAATTATATACATGAGATTAGTTTCATTTATTCTTCTAAATTAGCGTCATATGTCTCTAAAAACTCTTGGTGGTGAGAAAAAGCATTTTAACTCCAAATTAAGTCAAAGAAGACCAATAGGAACTAAGAGTAGATAATGACTTAAAAAATTTTCAGTCCTTCGACCAGTGATCATTCTTCATTTTCTTTTTTAAAATTCTTTTCCTAACACTCTTGAAACATTGAACTATCCTCCAGACTAACGATATTAATATTCTAAAACTCTTGGCGACATTAAATTCTGTAATGGGATGTACGCTTGATTGATCATTTTAACCATTTCGATAGAAACATACTTATCTAAATACCATTTCCTTTGAACTTCTATTGCTCTGATTCCGAAAAATTTTTCACCATTTTGCGTCTGCTCAATATAATTTTAAAACTGGCAAGAGAATACACACCTATGTCCGTTACATCTTTGAAATTTATGATTTTCTTGTATCAGGTACCAGGTGCATTTATTTGCGCGATGAAAGTAAACGTTTCACGAGTTATCACGAATTTATCTTGAATCATCTGAATTAAAGTTTCCTTTTCAGTCAGCTGACTGCCCATGCACCGGCCTACCGATCTGTATGAGTTTACAATGCCCTAATACGACCCGAATACATTATTTGAATATCCTGTAGCTACATTTCTTTTACACTTTATCAATGAGTCCTAACATACGTCGTTTTAAATGCTCATAATTTCATTCTTACAAATCAAAAACTCATGAAGTTCTCTGATCATTTGCTGAAAAGTTCTGATTTTCGTCTGTAATTTAAGTCATTACTTTTAATTTGCACATCATCGATGCCCAAGTGAGTTGATGGTGATATTCGTATGCTGCATTCGTAGTAATAAAGCTGCTCTTTCGTCAATGTTCTGAGTAGAGTTGCTCGAAATAAAGTATTTGTTTTAAACTACTTTATTTCAAATTTAAGACTTTCGAGAAGCATCTGAAGACTTCGACAGCCGTTTCCATGACATAAAACGAATTTGCAGTAATTTTTCATATGCACGCGTCTGTGCCTATTAAATTCGAATTTTTATCCTTTAGTAACAGTGAAAGTCGTTAGAAATTTAATTTAGTTCGTTTTCAAAGGGAAAATCAGGTGATATAAAATACGATCGAGGAAGCAGTTGAAGAAATTTCCAAGTTAAACTCAGAATTTTATTTTGTGTTTTACAATACGGCTTACTTCATTTCCCTAGAAAATTTTTGCCTTCAATCTACAGAATCTCCAAAAGCCATATAGTAAGAATGTTATCGGTTCTTCCTGATTACGAAATTATCGAAGTTTGATATAAATTTTTAAGTGCTGAATTTGATTTTAACAGGTCACCAGTCTTCAACTAGAAGTATATGAATATTCTCACGAGTTATACCCATGGACTTTTTCGTTGAGACCAAGAGTGAGTATGGTTTAGTATCGATCGATTTTTGGTCCAAATTTTGATACTCTTCCATTGTATACTTGAAGCATCTATGATTGAACAGATTCTTCTGCTATGCAGAATCGATTTTTAATCTCCGTTTATACGTTTTAGGAATAAGTGGTGGAATGACGACTGCGAGCTCGCACTTATTTAAAATGTCCTCACTTACATCTGCAAAAATCGAGAGAGGACACTATGAGCATGCCATCCGTTCGGGTGCCCGAACGACTCGCGAAGCCTAGGGAACAATGCTGCAGAACTAAAAGGGTAGCTATAGGTGCTTACAGTGCATCCTGTAATGTCTGGTGCCACTTGAGTGCGTTGTTACCTGCCAGTGATAAGTGCCATTTTCCAGCCCATTTGACAGGCCAAAAACAAAAAATCTTCTGATTTTGTCCAAAGCCAAAATGCGTTGAACGCCAAAGTGCGTTTGAACGCCATTTGCTCGAGCCCAATTCGAAATTTTCTGCTTCCAGCATGATTCCTTGATTTGCGGTTAGGGTTTTGCCTCCAGCCTTGTGTGTTAGTACCCGAGCGATGAAGTTTGTCTCCGGAAACCCTTTAAGAAGACTTCCTTCCACAGCCAAACATCTATCTCCCATCCCATTCTTGACCACATACTGTTCGTGAGGTACCCCATGGATGTAAGAGAACTCGAACAAACCGCCATTGAGGATAGTCGTCGTCGAGCGCTGTAGCGCACGCGTCGCGCAAGAGTGCCTCATCAAAATCGAATTCCAAGCATGGTACGGATGCGGAGTCCTCGATGCAGCAGGCCAGTGCACCGAACCGAACTAAGCACGCAACCTCGACTGATGAAGAAGCTACGAAGATGTCCATCACGCTGCCAGCCGATCGCTGGAGGCCTCTGTCCCCCGTTTGTAAGAAGCGGAAGCTCAGTATATACACAAAGAAGCATTGTTCTCCTCACCGCTACCACTGGAGTCACTGGGGTCGGCTACAATTGGTTTCTACACCGCAACGGGAGCCGACATACGCATCACTCCTGGGCCGCTACCAGCCTTGCGCTTTGCCATCGTATCGGCCACAGTATCTATTTCCTGCGAACTGTCATCATCTTCGACCACTTTCTGGTTGCGACAGGTGACTTGACCAACGCAGCTTTGGTTCGAGAAGTTTTCGGCCGACTTGTATGACGTTTCCTGGAGACTTGAGTATCTGCCTTGCTATGGCACAGGACTCTCACTCGTAGTGTCTTCTCCAGACAACTTTACATTATCGCGTATCGGCTTGGCCGATCTGTTATGGCTGTACGGCAAATTCTTGACGTATTCATTTCGCTCACGATCGGCCATTTTGTCCTATGGCCGTAACAAAACAACGAAACACTCAAGACGCGGCACATAACTCGGCCAAGATATTTCGCGATGGCCGCCACAAGAATACATAATATTATCCGGGTTTCCAGTGCTAGGAGGGAATATATAGTTGACGGGAGATGTGCATAGGGGAATATTTTGGAGGAGAGGCGATGATGTTCGAGGGATAAGGGGAGAATAAGGCGAAGTTGAAACAGGATATGCGAAATTAGAGGGGAGGGATGAGCAGGTCGGGAGAGGTGAATAATGTCGAGTGGAGGCTGGTACGGTGACCGCAGTGGCCAACTTAAGACTCGGCCACACCCGGCAGGAAACGTTGAGGTCTTGACAGTACAGTTTGTACTTGTGGCCGCATCACAAGATAACGCCTACTACACATCCCCCCTTCACCTTTACAGTACGTCCAAGCTTTTCTTGAATATTTTTTAATTGGTCGGTGATATGATTATGTGGCAATGCCAAGTGGCCAGATATGGAATCTTGGATACTTATTGAGGGAAGAGGGGAGGCCAGGGTGGATAATTTGAGATCACGCGATGCTGGGTGCACCGACAAATTACGCGCTACCCACAATGGCTGCCTGTCAACGGCCGTTCATTTTGGAATTTGGCCGAGATGCGCAGTACAGTACGTAAGCGGTTAACATTTTTGATGTCTCGTAGGGGCGCCTCGGTCCCGAGGGGGGCCATCTGGTATGATGGCGCCGGCCACCCTGTTTAAATATTGTTTGTAGGGGGTCGACTGGGGGGCTTAATTGTTATTGCTTTTGAAGCTCCAGAATGGCCAATCAGCCCACGGACACCTATCTCATGTCCAAGATGGACCACCGGACCCATCGGGGAACACGTTTACATGGACAACACACACAGGTATAGCCCCGCCAACTTTGACACGTGGCCACGAACAAGTCAACACTGGGGACAATCTAACAACTTTACAGTATAACTTTACAGTCAGCTAACGTCAACTGCTGTCACGCGCTGGTGAGATTGTTTATTATCTCCCTCACCAGGCCAATATCTAACGCGCTAACAGAAATGCCACCACGGCACACCAACTGAGTGGCCATCCCGCGCAGTGAGGGCAGCGCACAGCTACTAACACCCAAATATGGCAAGTTTTGGGACCTTTTCTCTACCCGACCACTTTTACTATAGTTGATCATAGTATAGGAATAGCACTAATCTTTTTCGGCTTTGGCCACAGTAAACGCGTCGGAGAAAGGCGAAATGTCCCCGAAAAGTTGGGTCTTTGATAGTGTTCCTTCTTTTACAGCCTTTGGCTTCGCTCGCCGCCCTACTCACTTTTCAGTCTCTCTACTTCCTCCGCTTCTGTACCTATTTTGGCCTCTGTAAGTTCGCGCACTCCTGTGACTTGCCGCGGGGCACTTTGACTTGCATACCTGCGTAGTGTTGGCCACGACCATCCTACTACACTGAACTTTGGCAATGGCTCATTCTCCACAAAAACCAATGCAACCCAAAACTCTGACAACAATTCCATGAAAAATTTGTAACGTTACCCTCTGTCTGCTGTGATAATGCACGTATTTAGGGCCCCTTACCGACATCCATCCAACAGAATAAATAAAATCTTGCGCAAAGATTCCACATGGAGTTCATCGCGGCGCCTGGAGTGAAGCACAGAGACGATCCGAAACAATGCATCAGCAAGGTTGTCTGCAGAGTGCTCTTCATTTTCCAGCCTGCGGTTGCTCAATGTCTTCACTTGATTATCGGCAGCACTCGACCCGAACAGGTCATCATTGAGAGTTGTAAGCCGCTGCAATGTTGAAAAAATACCTTCCTCGTTTCATGAATTGTATAGTTCTCGAATTAAGAGAGCTGTTTCGTCTGATACCGTTGTGAAATCCAACTGTCACTCCCGTTATCTCCACTCACAGTTGGAGAGTATGCGTTGATACTTTCCGCAACAAAAAGAACCCTCTCCGAAGAGAGTGTGATGTGGCCCATCTGTCTGAATATTTCATTAGTCGTCTCACAAAGCTTAATCCTGTAGTGTAACATAGTAGGAGAACTGCTACATAGCTGTTAATTTCTTCCAAACCAACTTCGCTTTGAGATATTTTTTTGTGCCTAATAAACTCATTCAGCAACAGAATTAATTGACTAAGAAGATCTTCAAGCAGCAATACAAATAAAACCCGGCTCTTGTGGGAGAGATTCCACGTACATTGCATTGAAGTCTAAGTTTCTCACCTCATTAGAGCAAAAAAGTCTGACCCGGTCTTCAATAAACGTCCTCCGAATTCTGGCTTTCCATCAAAACATTTTGCAGTCCGCATAGCTCAGCTTCGAACCTTGACTAGCGTCTTCACGTTTATGCGCACTCCTGTTACTGCCCCTACCCCGCCCACTCGAGGATCAACCGTAATTTGCATTTATCCTACTTCTTCCTCTTCCTCGTGAAAACCCTTCAGAACACGCTCCTCTTGCTGCACATAGGCACCCGCGCTGCGCAGCAACAAGATTAGCAACGGCTGCTCCATTCCGCTGGTAGGTGGAGTGGGGATTTCATGCTCAAAATCAAGAGCCCCATAATCCGTTGGCACATCAGTCGTTGTTGCGCCTTCATTTTCAGGCGAACGAAAGACATGAACCATTTTCGCGCCTGCATTTTGAGACGTGAAGAGAGGGCTGTAAGAGGGAGCTGGTTGAAGGCTTTGAGCGGAAGGGAACACTTCGGAAGGATTTTTGGCCGTAAGAGAAGTAGGATGTGGATTTGAGGGGGTTTTTGGCAGCGTTAGGCCAGCAAACTGGAATGGCAAGGGGGTGTTTTGACCCCGTCATCAGGAGGTTCCAGGGAGGATGGCAAGTGGAGGTGGGGCGGCACAACTCTGCACCCACTAACCGGATTTCGAAGGCTGATCATTCAGAATCTTCTGGATCCACCAATTTACTGTAAAGACCGTAGGTAGTCCTCAACGTTGCTTACTTCAAGGCTCTGCTGAGAGATATATCGATCAAGGGAGGTTTCGCTCGAAATGCCCAGAAATTGAAAATGGCCGAAATATCGATCAACAGTAGCATTATGGATACAGTACAGTATTACCACTAGGGTTAAAATATTTCGCTGAAATTAATTTCATGACAGGAAATTTTTTTCCAGAGGTTATTCTACTAATGTTTACTCATAATGTTTCTAGTGTCTATTGGACCGTTGTCCTCATATGAACATTTGTCCTCATATGAGGACTACTTTTAGCACTTCTTTTTCAATACAAAATTTTTTTACCTCAGCGCATTTCTTCTCCCTCCGCATTAGTTCATGAGTGTAGATGGCCGATCAAAACAAACTTTTCAAGATTGTTGACCTCGGTGAAGGCTAGACCAGTTTTCCCTCACCAGCTTCCGCTCTTTGCAAGAAGTTGTGAAAACGGCTTCATTTTGGAAGGTAAAATAGTTCGTATTATCGTGGGGGGTTTCAGAAACGAGGGCGCATGTACAGTAAAATTACTGTACTGTAACTAAACATAAAAAACCTTTTTTCCAGTAAAAATTTCGGGCTTCCAAAACATTTTCCTTTCCAAAATGTAACGGAAATTGTCCTCATATGAGGACAAAGTGTGCCTCATATGAGGACAGTGCGTGGTCGGATAGACACTAGTGTCTATTGGACCGTTGTCCTCATATGAGGACATTTGTCCTCATATGAGGACTACTTTTAGCACTTCTTTTTCAATAAAAATTTTTTTTACCTCAGCGCATTTCTTGTCCCTCCGCATTAGTTCATGAGTGTAGATGGCCGATCAAAACAAACTTTTCAAGATTGTTGACCTCAGTGAAGGCTAGACCAGTTTTCCCTCACCAGCTTCCGCTCTTTGCAAGAAGTTGTGAAAACGACTTCATTTTGGAAGGTAAAATAGTTCGTATTATCGTGGGGGGTTTCAGAAACGAGGGCGCATGTACAGTAAAAATTACTGTACTGTAACTAAACATAAAAAAACCTTTTTTCCAGTAAAAATTTCGGGCTTTCAAAACATTTTCCTTTCCAAAATGTAACGGAAATTGTCCTCATATGAGGACAAAGTGTGCCTCATATGAGGACAGTGCGTGGTCGGATAGACACTAGAGTGTGCACTCACTGACCTACGGTACTATTGAGTTGAGAACTAACTGGATGATGAACATCGGTCTCGTGCAGTGGGGCACGGGAAATGATGGCCATAGCCACCGAGGACCACAGAACACAGCTGATGCGCTGATAGATTCGGAGAGCGAATAGTGATATCTGGCCGCAAGCCGGGGAATGAACGTTTCCAGAAACAGTGCAGTGGCTGGGGACGCCGCTCCAAGCGAGAGAGAGCGAGCGGTTGGAATGTGAAATTCAGGCGTGACGGGTTGCCAGATGGTGGTACAAAGCGCCTGGAGAGCTTACGCTCAAGGTCCTGGACCTTTTGCTTTAAGCTTGCGTGGCGGCGCCTGCGGCGGCTTGCGTTGCTTTCGTGACAAAGCCTGTTTGAACGGCGAAACAATAGTAACGTCACAGGCAATTGGCCTTTCCTTGGGGCCGATGGCAGGGGCCGAGGGTTGCACGAGGAGGTCGGCAGGCCTATAATCGGTTCCAGGAATTAACAGAGGGACTTCGAACTTGTAGTCCAAACCCGCAGCGCGGAAGACATGATATGCGAGGGCGTTACGATGGAGTTATGCCGGTGTAGGCGGCCAAACCCGAGGGGCAGAGGTCAGCCGCATGGTCTCCATACAGATCTAACGTCTGCTGGCAATGATGACACTTCGGCGGAATCGAGTCCGTGTATACTGGAAGACCGAGGTGGCGACGGAGCATGATGCTCAATGGCATCAGAGACTTTGGTCGCATTGGTCGGATGCGCTTGTAGAAACGCAGCGGCCTCGGAGTAGCGAAAAGCTAGACCGCGTATCCGACGACGGGTGGCTTCGGGACGGTGAGCTGTGTGGCTGGGAACATCCTTCCAGAGGTTGTCCTCCCAGTGCACCTTTGCCGCAGCCTCTTGCTGTACCCTATTGAGATGGGTTTGCAGGTTGACAGGGATGTCAGCAAGAGCTGTGGGGTCCAGGGAGCCTAGGTCGGTGAGCAAAGGGTTACCGAGAGCACAATGAGCAAATTGGAAGCGGGGGGCGAGCCTGGGCAATAAAGAGCCCGGTCCCCGCGAAAGCGGTTTCCAAGAACGCGAGGAGCGAGCTGAGGTGTACGACGCCGTTCGGTGGCGGGCAGGGCGGCATCCAGGAGGCTCGCAGCAACCGCGCCATGAAGGAATGGGCGGATCAGCGAGAAACCTTGGCCACCAAGGCGCAGGGGGAGACAGGCTTGTTCCCAGGCTAGGTCCGTTAGTGTCACCTTGTAGCGTCTCGTATGAGGACCGTTGGAGCAAGTCAAACTCGCGTGCAGGGTCGGCGGCAAATTGAGGGTCTGCGAGTTTGAACGCATGCGTAACCCGGCAGGCCGATGCACACAGGCGGTGCATATGGAAACGGGCCCTCGGGTCACGATCGTGTCGAGAAGGGCAAGGGTGCGGCGTCATCCTTCAATCTTGTCTCGGAGGAGGGTTTTCGTTTTCGTGATGGGGGGGAATGTGGGGTGATTTAGTATTTTAAAGTTGTCGGTTTCGTGATTGATGGAGAAGTGAGTTCGTATAATATTGTCAACTATTCATTGCCTGGTAGTAGTACCTTTATGGCATCAGTAAAACGGTGTCCGCTGCAGGATCCGACCATATTGCTAGCTAAGAGCTAGTAGAAAATTTTCACTTATAAATTGTTTTATAAAGGGCGTACAAGCCTATCTGATAGTGTAAGGGAACATAGCTCAAGTTCGTAGCTGCCCAGCTTGGTTACACGCGCTAGAATCGATGTTGCAAAGGTAGACCATATGGTCGAAGAGATTCGTTGCCGCAAGTGGTCAAGGGCCGCTGCTGGTGTACAGGACAATCGTCGGGATATCAACTTCGCATGGGTCTCAATCACCCTGGAGGTTGACTTACAGGGCGCGCCGAGGGAACCGAAATAGAGCGGAACAAGGTGATAACCGAGCTTCAGAAAGGTAAAGTCCGGGGTAACGTTAAACGCAGCTCTCACAGAGCGGTCAAAATTCTTCAGATTGTCGACGTAGGCCGATTCGGCTGCCGCGCAGGGTTCCAATGCAGCTTGTTTGACGTAGGATCAGGCCACGGAGCTGCGAATAGTGATATCCTAAGCGACTTGCGACGGCGCATCAAGCTTGTCGGTAGGTTCTGGTCCAATTGGAGGAGGATGTCGGCTGGTCGGACGTCTGTACCCGGCACGAGGTTTGGAACTTCGTGTCTGTGAGCGAGACCGGCATGTCGTTCGTGAGGAGATTCTGGAGGAAGTTGTCGGGTAGGTTGGGTCGGGTAGCGGCGTTGCATCCTAAGGTGCAAGTCGAAGCATGGTCGCCTTGGGCGTCCATGTAAGCGAGGTAATGGGTGCAAACAAGGGGAATTGATGAGTCGGGAATCGCTAAAGATGATTAAAATTATAAACGCTGCTAACCCCGAACTCTGTAAGCTTGCACCCACTCACCTCAATCCCGAATGGAACATGTGGCCTCACTTCAAGAAATGACATTACTTTGCAAATAATAAATTACCCAAAATTTCCCCCCTTATAAATTAAATAAAGTACAATACTTAAGTTCCCTCCATTTTAAGCGCTACGACAGGGAAAGACTGTACAGTACAGTACAGAAAACTTGGGTTTTTACTTGAGCATGCAGTGCTATCAAATGCAGATACTGTAAGCACTGTAAACGAAATAAAAATTAGCAAAAAGCCCATCACCCTTCCAACGTTCCTTCCTGTACTTCCTTCCAGCCACTGCGTCAATCGACAAATCACCATCCTCAACGTGTCCCACAGGAAGCCTCAAGGAATCGCCCCGTCTCCGTCTACCCTGCGTCATTGCCACGCGCAGTCGGGCATCAACACTCCGCTTAGTTATTCAGCCGAGTTCTTTTAGCTGCAATGCGTCGCAATCTCTCCTCTTCGCCTCAACATCCAAGCATGGCTTCTTCCACAGCTACTAGACATACTCATTACCGCCCTGTACCATCCTCTCCGCCTCCCGTGTCTGGCCCCCTCCCGAAATCCGCCCGCCCCGCAACATACTCTCTCTGTTTCATTTTCACCGCCCTGGTCGTCCTTTCTCTCTCCATCATTTTTCTTTTCACAGACTTGCCGCTAAAGTCGCGAATTCGTGACGCCTATTTGGCGTGATGCCCCTGCAACCTCCTCGCTAACCGAGAAACAGGTGACAACCATGAATGCTTTCGGTCTCGACTTGTTTGCTCGGGTCGCCGCGAATGAACGCGATGTGTCATTTCCCCCGCATCCATCGCGTCTGCACTTGCTATGGTGGCAGCAGGCACCACCCAGGGGGTTCTGCGGAAAAGGAATTTCAAAAGGTTTTACCCGACATGGACGAGTTGAATGTGGGCGGCGGGTGGTGGTAGTGATGTAGAGTTGGTGGTTGCCAATTCGGCATGGTTGACGGGAGGAGTTGATGGGTATAAGAAAGACGTCAGTGCACGCTTTGGGGCGGATGTGAGAGCGATGCCGAGCAATGTGGGAGAGGTGAATGAATGGGTGAAGAAGGCGACTAGGGGGAGGATTAAGGATATAATGGAAGAGATACCGAGGGATGTGTTGGCGATCTTGGTGAATGCGGTGTATTTCAAGGGGAGCTGGAAGATAGCATTTGAAAAAGAGGAGACCGTGGAGGTGCCGTTCAAGGGCGACAAGGGGGAAGGGGAGGTAGGAAAGGTGAAGATGATGCACTTGATGAAGGAAAAGTTTGGATACATGGAAGAGAAGTGGGGGGATGGGGTGGGTATTCAAATTGTGGAGTTACCGTATGGGAAGGAGGAGGAATTCGGGGCCGTAGTGATCGTGCCTACGGGAAGTGTGGAAGTGAGACAGGTTGCAGAGAAGATGGGGAAAGACGGTGTGTGGGATAGTTGGATGGAAGGGTTGGTGAAGAAACAGCTGGACGTTGTAGGAGTGCCTAGATTCAGGCTGGAGTACGGAACAAGGAAGTTTAAGGAGAGCTCGAGCAGATGGGGTTGAAAACCGTCTTTACTGGAAGTAAGACTGGGGAATTCCTGAAGATGTCCGCAGATAAGAGTACATACTTGGGTGATGTTCTGCACAAGGCGGGACTTGAGTGCACAGAAAAGGGTACTGTAGCCAGCGCGGCCACGGCGGCCGTGATGATGTTCAGGTCGATGCCGAGGCCGAAGCCAGTAGTAGTTGCGGATCGGCCGTTTGTGTTTGTAATTCGGAATCGGGTGTCCGGGGCAGTCTTGTTTGCTGGCAGGATTGATGAGCCGGTCTCTGTGTGAGATGCAGAGAGAATGGGGAACGAACCTAGCGAATAATGATTGTATATAGACGGGCGTTCTAGCTGGTAGCAATGCGGCCGTCTAAGCGCCTTCCCCCGATGATACAGACGTGAGTTTCATGGTTGGGTGTGCTAGAGCGTGCGATTGGTAGGTCGTAAATCGGAGCCTTGTAAGAGTATGTGTCATTTCTTGAAGCGGCTCTGGGCGCAGTCTGCGTAGCGGATCCAAGAAATTGCACGGCGAGGGAACAGACATAACAGAGGTACTTCGACACAGTAACACACCTTTAGTTCACTTGGCTGAAGGTAGACGGCTGGGAATGATCGTCAGAAAGCAGATATTCCAAGGGGCATCATTCGCGTTTACGCTGATGCCATGTTTCCGGCTTGTATTTCGATGTTGGTTGGTGGACAGTTGGAATATCCTCTTCGTGAAATATCGACAAAGGGAAGCATCGATGTCTCGTCGGAAGAGGGTTCCTTCTGGCTGCCAAAAATAGAAGTACGGGACAATACCTCAGCGTTAGTCATAAAATTGAACTTTTCATTTATGAGAGCTCGTCACTCCCAAGTTGGAAGTCCCAAAGTTAAGTTCCAGGTCAGATCAGGAAGGGTGAAAGGACCCTGTCACGGTAAATAGTGCTTAGGATGACATGCCAGCTTGAAGAGCGGTCGCATCGCTGGCAAGGTGGGGTAGCTAGTCCCTTGATAGACAAACGGCTTAGCCGTGCTGTATCGCTGAGCGGACCTCATTGGCATGTGTCCTACGGAAATGTATAGAATCCGCTGAGAGCATGTAGAGGAAGCGCCAACGGTTTTAATGGCGAAGTGAAACAAGTCACCTGATCATTGCATCTTGTATTCATGCAAAAGGGGAAGAGGTGACCTTTAATTCAAATGCAGTATGAGGGGACCTTACGGTCCCTACTGGACCTTGTGGGCTCAACAGCGCAGAATTTGCGCTGGTTGATCATAACGGCAGTATACCGTTGCACGAAAGCCGGCATCTTTGTTCGTAGCGCACAAAATTCTGTGACGGCAAATTTTCTCCGCTATCCTGAAGGAGCTGGAGGCCAGAGATGTCGATCAGGCCATAAACATTAATTGCCAGGGGGCGCAGTTCGATGCCTTCTGACCGGCATGAGGGGCCGTAGTAGATGTGCTTCTTCAGGGTGGCGCGTTCGAGCGCGGATATCCCGCCATCGGCGTGGTCTCCGTATGGACGTGAATGGGGGCTGACGATGTAACGTCAATTCCTTGCGGGAGGGAGCGAAGAGGGAGTCATCGATGACGATGTCGAATTTCCGATGTTCAGCCGGGCTTTTGTGGAGGTCGGCCGCCAGGGCTCGGTGTCGTGAGACAGGCAGGCCAACAGCAGGGTTGATAAGGTGGCGGAATCGAGTGTCCGGCAACCGATTGTGCCGCCTCACGGGCCCCTACCGCGCTCTTAACGAGGCGTGGTGACCGGGTGCGTCAAATATGGGAGGTGCTGGGCGGAGCTTTCGCGCACATCGGGCAGAGACGAGAGCCGTCGAAAATAGGGTTACCAAGGCGAAAGTCAACCATAGTGCGAGCGGCCGCCAAGCGGGCACGGTGATGGTTGGAGGATGCCGGTGTGCGCTGTTGCAGACAAAGTAAAAGTCGGTGTGGAGGTGTGCCGTTATTTCTCGCTGGAGATGACGGGAGTCGGAGGCGTCCGGTCGGGATGTCATAGAGACCAGGTTCTTTAGTTGGAGGTCAGGAGGGAGGTCGAGGACGATTGCGGGGGGTTCGTTTGACGGAGGGAGGAGGCGGGCAGTGCGGAGTAGGATATGGCCAAGAACCTGTTGTACCAGTGCCGAGTTCGTAGGAGAGATACCATGTAGGCGATGGTTTGAACTCCCTAGATTAGGCTTAAGCCGAGGCCATCCGAGCGGAAAGGGTGTGTGGCTTGGGTCCAGCCTGTGTCGGTTTGGCGGCGATGTTTGCTTTCGAATACCCTTCGATTCCCTCGTCAAAGGACTTCGTAAGGGAAGCGGTCAAATGCGGCGGGGTAGTGCGGAAACGATACATAAGCCGACAAGGGGATGCTGCATGGACTAGATTTTGACGTGCAGTGCCCAATTATTCCGATTTCGTCTGCACAAGTGATTGTCCGAGAGGCTGAGGCGCGGCAAAACCGTCAGATCACTGCGCATGTCACAGGTTAACATGGAACGTGGATGATTATCTGTTGATGGCCGGGGGTCTAAGGACATCGGTCATCAGGTGGACAACAGACCATGTTCTGTTTCACAAGGGGGATGAGTTGTCACAGCACACGGGTAGATGTGTCAAAACTTATCGCGGACAGTTCGACAGAAGGCGCGGAGCTTGGTGCTTTTCGCAAGCTCAACAGCGGCAGGGGGCTGAGCAGCAGATTGTCGAATTGAAGTGGGAGCGACCGGAAACCCTACCGTAATGTCGAGGCCTTTGGGATTGTTAGGCAAACAGCCGGGAGAATGGTGGTCTAGTTGCGTAAGAACCTTGGCAGGGAGATGATCCATGCGTACATTCATCCCCCTGTAAGGTTTGACGGTATTTTGCGACCCCGTTCTGCACGAGTCAGTAGTTGTTTACGAAGGAGCTTGTGACTCCACGGTCCGCAACCCACAGTTCGTGCATTCCCTACGCCTAGATATCATCACCGCCATTTAATGTTTGGCATCAATTGAAAATACATACTTTAGTGTCGTGAATTCCATGGTAAAAAAGCAGAGGGGAGAAATTGGGGTGTTTGAATGATTGAAAAAGCAGAGTTTCGCTAGCGGGCGACTCTGAAAAAAACAGAAGTGTTTTCCTAGCTGAGTCTGAGTTGAAGACCGATGAATTGGTTGCTCCTTTACCTACTGGTGTGCGGCGGACGCTCTACGTACACACAATCCCGGCACAGTCAACTAGCCCTAGCATGCGCGAGCAGTTGGGTGTACTAGGATAAAAATCTTCTAGATTATCCATAAATATCTACTATTGTAAATACCCATAGATTATGTGGCCTGGATAGACCTGACATAGATATAAATATCAATGGAGTATCTACTGTATAGATGGAGTAGAATTGCACCCTCATAAAAGGGTACAGGGGCGAGGACTACAGTATAGAGTAAGATGCGCGCAAGAAGCATACGCGTAGATATTTTTTACACTCTCTCTCTGCCCATATTTTTCCTCTGTTACACATCCGATCGTAGGATCCATAGTTCAACTGGTAAATCACATCTGTTTTGAAAAAGGATCTGTTGAGTGCTTCGCATTTCCCAACCTTCGTAAACCCATCAACAGGATTGTTCGAAGGTCACACAAAGCCGAGATGACATATTTCATTCCTATGGTACGTTTTACTTACAACGCTTGCATCTATCATCAGTCGTTCCTCCAGGGATAAAAAGCACTTCGTGATCACACCAAATAGGCTTTTAGAATCCGTGAACATTGATAACGGTATCTTTGTTCCCAGGATTGACTCTAAATCGTGCTTGATTGTGGAAGCCGCATCAAATGCGTCAGCAAAGGCATAAACTTCCGCACCTAGGACAAACGCATGAATTTTCAGTTTTTGTGACTCGAGTACGTCAGTACATTGCACCTGCCAGATTCGGCCGTAGGGGGGCACAATGTGTCCTATTTGGGATGCCTTGTCATTATAATATGCAAAGGAAGAGTCAGCGTAGAGTTTTAACCTCAATGTTTTAAAGTCAAGTTTATAGTGCTTGAGAGGAATAGATTGGTCCTTCTTCACGTGCAGGACAATTTTGTATCAATTTTTTGATGCGTTTGATTTCGTCTTTAGAGAACGTACTCTCAGCTACTTGAGCGGCCATGTAGACTGCGCAACATGTCTCATGCTGTCCCTCTGAGGGGTTCGGTTAGTATATCTGCGAGCACATCTGCCGTAGGTATATGCTGAGTGTGGAGGTTGTTGTTGGCGATGTGTTCTTGGATGTAGTGATTGCGGGGTCGATGAATTTCCGTTTCTTGGTTGACCCGGAGTTCTTTGCTACGCGGATGGTGGTTTGGTTGTCAAGAAAAAGTGTGATGGGCCTGGGTGGGAGCTGGATTCAGTGGAGGAGGCGACGAAGCCAAAGGTAGCTTGTGCAGCGCTGGATGCGGAAATGTACTCGGCTTCATATGTGGATCATGCATGTATTTTTTGGTTGCGCTCCAAGAAATGGGCGTGCCGTTGTATAGGTGGACGGAGCCAGGTATTGAGCGTCGGTCGGTTATTTTCGATGGGAATTCTGCGTCGGAGTATGAGGTAAGTTTAGGGTGTGTAGGGGAAGAGTATGGGTTTGAGTCGTGGGTGTTGACGAAGTGGGAGAGCGGATCGGTGTATCCGGACGGCATGAAGAGGCCATAGTTGGTAGTGTGACGGAGGTAACAGAGTAATCTTTTGAGTGTGTTCCAGTGCCGTGATATTGGTTCTGAGGCTGCGGGTGCTATGCGGTTGGCGACAAAGTAGATATCCGGCCGCGTTGAGTCAGCAATGTAGCGTATCTCACCAATTATTTGCTGGTAACGGGTTGCGTCCAGTAGATGTCCTTTTTTTCTGTTTCTGTGGACGGTGTAGTTGAGCGTTGTCGAGATAGTGGGATGGCTTCCCGTTGCATTTGGATAAATTGATTTTCTTGAGTATGGACTCGATGGGGCTGGTTGGGAGAGATGGAAGCCGCCGTTGGGTAGTTTGCGGATGCAGCAACCTATGAAGTTGCTTGGTGGTCCGAATCGTTTCAATTTGTATTTCTTTTCCAGCTGTTTATAGAAAGTGACGATTGCAGAAGTTTTCGGTAAGAACACGAGAAAATCGTCCATGATTATAGTAGAAGAACGAAGGAGTCTGAGAAGGAGCGGGAGAATATGCATGGGTCTGCATCGGATTGTGTGAAATTGATGGAAAAGATATTCTGCGCATTTTTCAGGTATATGAAGGCGACCGGTTTTGTACCGTAGAGGTTACCGCGGAGTATGCCTGCCTTGCCGGGGTTCTTCTATACAGAGAATCGAGGTAGTTGTCGGACGTACACGGCGGAGGTGTAGGTGAGTTTTTCATGAAGAGAGGCTGCCTCTATGTTGAAGTGTTCCACCTGCATCTTGTGGGCTGGTGCAATTGCCAACAGCAGTCGGGTGGATGACCTGTCGGTCATGTCCTATCGGCCATTTACGTGGTTGTTTTGTCGAGGTCGTAGTGTATATGGGGTAGCATTTTGTCTCCTCGGACGACGCATCTCGCTTATTAGCGTGCGATGGTGCCTTCTTGGTTCCTTTTGTATCTGTAGCCCATTTTTAGCGGGATGATAGTTGTGCCCGGTGGTATTTGATGATTGAGGATGCATTCAATGGATTTTGTAGCGTCTATTTGTTCTTGCTCTGCGTCGGGAGCTATTTTCGATTGCTATGGATCCGTGTATTTGGTAGCTTATCGGTGGCTCGTTGGGGGAGGGGTTGTTGCGGTTATTTTTTGTTGGGGATGGGGTGTGGAGTGAAAGATTTAAATGCGGCATTTGTTGTTGATAATGGATCTTGGAAGTGGTGTTATGGGGTGAAATCGATAGAACGGACTAGTTCGGGCTTTCCAGTGGAGAGGTTGAGCGTCATGACTTGCACTTCGCTGATCGGGTAGAGGTAGCGCGTGGGATGGCCCCTTGGTTGTATTTTTGGTAGTCCTGTGCCATATCCTCTGTGCGGAATAGTGCCTAGTTGTCCGAAAATGAAAATTCTGGGATGTTGGTGGTTTTCCAAACCAGATGGAGTGGGGTACGTTCTTGAGCCGTGTGTATTGGATGCAGTTTTCCTTGGATTTCACGTGTTGGACAGCATCTTCCCAGTGGTGTTATTGGAGCTTACCGCGGTAGAGGGCGGCATGGGCGGCGTTCATGATAATCAACTTGATGCATTCGGCAATTCCGTTTTGTTTGGGGAGTTCGGGATGGCAGGGTAGTGCTAATGTTGTGTTTTCTGTAGACATGATTGGCATCATTGGATATGTATTCTTTTGCATTGTCGGTCGTGAGTAGGCGAGGCATGCCCGGATGGACGATGGAGACGTGAGAGAGGAGGAAATCGAGGCGGTCTGCGACGTGTTTGCGGTCGGGCAGGAAGTCGGTGATCAGATAGCGGGAATTTGTTTCGATCAGTGTGAGGATGTGCCGGTTCCCCTGTCGCGATGGGGGGCTGATAGGACCGCATATGTCGCTGCTCATGGAGGCAGCAACATGGTATTGGTGCGTTTTGCTGGGGTGCGGTTTGCTGGGGGACTTCGCCCAGGCGCAGCTGGAACATGTGAGTTTCGGGGTTGTTTGTGCAAGTTTGGCGATATTGGTTTGAGGTGGCCTAGGGAGAGCATTTTGTGTATGATTGGGGTCTGGCGGGGTTGAGTAGGATGTGGTAGTGGTTGTATTGTACGTCGGGTAGGGAGAGTCGGTGTGGGGCCGTAGAGGTGTTTGGCAGTTGGCAAAGCCAGTATTTGTGGGTTTGTGATTTGGGGGCGTTTGTGTGGGCGGTGACGGGGGGGCGCGTTGGGGGGATTTTCGCTTCAGTTGTTTCTTGTGCCCTGTGAGGCGTGATGATTTGTTTAGGTGTACCGTGGCTCTCCTGTGTTGTTTGCTAGCCAGTATCGTGGAGGGCATAGAGTGTGCAAGTTTTGACTTCATGTGCGAATTGATGCTTTTCAGGTGCTGTTTGATGTCGTGGACGGAGGTGGGTGTAGTTCCGTTGTTTTCTCAGTAGTAGATGATTAAATAGTAGTCTTTGTTATGTTTCATGCCGTCGATGATGGCCTCGACGGTAACTAGTTCATCATGGTTGATATGCGGAACCCCAGCCAGTCTCATGAGTGTCATTATTGCCCGCTGTTGTGCTATTTAATCTTCTACATATATGTTAGTGGAGGGCGTCGTGGCTGCAGTTTCTTGGCGTAGTAGGGAGTGCTCGATGGCTGATCCTGATGTGAAGACTTTCGTGATTTGGTGGATCAGCTCGTAAGGTTGTGTTTCCGCTTTAAGTCTAAAGTGTGACTCTAATCCTTTCGGGAAACTGTTGAGTACTGCCAGTCGAAGTAGCCCGTAGTCCGTGCGAAACTTTTTAAAATCAGATCCTTGTGGGGCCGGGGGATTGTAGGTGTCGACTGTAAGGTACGAGAGGTCGTTGATGAATATAATGCCGTAAGGGCTAGGTGCCAAAGTTCAAAGTTCGAACCATTTAATTCTAGGTCCTAGAGTATTCCTTTGAGTGAACGTTGGGTGCTCGGAGAGCATTTGTTGTTTTTAAGGCTCTTTCCTCGACGCTGCTGGGCGGGGGCGTGGTATTTGTCTTATCAACACTGCTCTCGAAGCTTTTGGGCGGAGGCGTGGTATTGATGTTCTCAGCACCGGTGGGTGGAGGCGGCTGTGTTGACTTGTTGCCGTTACGAGTGTAAGACTCGCTCTGTCGTGCGAGTGATGGAAAAGTCTTCTCGAAATGCGGCTATGGGTTTCCGGCGTCGCCGGATGCTGGGATAGGGGGAGGTGGTACTTGTGGGGCTTTGATCGGTTGATGTGGTTGGTGCTAGGCCCATAACCTTTGGTGAACACCGATGACTCACCTTGCGGTCGTGACGTCGCCGTCGAAATTTTCTTTCATAGTGCCTGTAGCTATAACAGTACTGCAATGGGGAAAATTGGGGTGTTTTAATGATTGAAAAATAGGTTAGCCTATGTTCCGAAGCGCATCAAATAATCGGTACAAGTGGTCGGGATGGGAAAACAAGAAACGGGATTACCTTCCACAATGGCTAAATTTTGGCCATGGCTAAATTTTGGACGGCTTCCCGCCAAATATTTCGCACCGAAACACTCTGCCGAAACCCATCCGAGATGGTCCCCTACCCCATTTCCGCCGTCCGAAGTACCTTGAAACGAAATTTATCATAAACAAAACACTTTTTTTATCCTAACACTTAGACAACTCGGCCTCTGACTACCGCTCTACCTCCCATTCCCCGCCGCATCCCTTCTCACTTCTCCATCGTCATTTCGGACTCTCCGCGCCAACAAGCCGTGAAGCGCAAGCGTCAACTTGCAAGAGCAGAAGAACAAGCCTGCAAAAGACGAGAGGCTGTGCAACTTATTCAAGAAAACAAGCATAACGTTCGAGCAGTTGTAGGAATATCAGCAGTGGGCATGTCAAATGTGGGAATCTTAAAGGAAACAGTGAAGAGTAACAACGAGGAGTAATTGGGAAAGATGCTGTCCGCGGAGACCATGCAAGGGCGCCCACCCGTGATTTCGGCTTCTGAGACCAACCTCGTGAAGCATTATATACTCAGGGCGGCACGAGGGATTCGCCGCAGACTTCCATAGCCTGTGCTACTCGCTTGGCCGAATAGCTGCGGATGATTGGACAGGGTGGTCCAAGGGCGTGCCGTCGGCAGATGCGATTCGTCGCTTTCGTGCGAGGATCAGAGACCTATCATATAGACGAAATTCGAATAAGGAGGCCGCCAAATTGGCCGCAGAGAATAAACAGCATGTGCAGACCTTCATCGATTTTATGGAGGGCCTGCAGAAGGATAATAGCGGTCTCTTGTCTAATCTTAATCGTCTTTGGAATATGGACGAGACAGCAGTTGATGCGACCGTCGGAAAGCATGAGCGCGTCCTCTGTCGAGCAGCTTCGAGGGGAGGTGGCTGCCGGTCCGCAAAATAGACTTATATCTCCAGCCACACATTACTGCCGTTATTGCTTGCTCCGCGTCGGGGCTATTGGCACCATCCTTCGTTTTAATTGCAGCGAAACGAGTTTCCAACAGGTGTTGGGCCCAAGAGTCCGGCAGCTTTCATGCGTCACCAACTGGAATCATTGCACGTTACAAAAAGGAGAACTTGTTCTCGTTTTCAAGTGCTATTATCAAGTTCAGTGAGAACGGCTCTATGGAGGCCAATTCTGCAAGCATATGTGAAGCACATTGATGATTTCGTACGCCGAGTGTTGGGCATGGAGACGAGCTACGCACTGATTCACGATGGTCACGCGTCCAGGAAGGACATCGGATGGAAACCAGAGTGCCAGTCGTGCAACTTTTTGGCTGTGGTAAATGCGGCAAATACTTCGCACTTCTTACAACCTTGTGAGCAAATTGTCGACCAAACATTTGATAAATCCCTTCGAAACATTCGAGACGAGTTTAGAAGACAAGGCAACGTTGACACAACTCGTTTCAACTTTAAATAGGCTTCCACTATTCACGCCTTTGATAGTGTCACTGCCACACACGTCTCATCCTCTTTCAGAGGGATGGGCATCTTCCCCTTTGACAAAAACTTTGCCAACAATTCCGCAAGACATATTAAGTGCGTGACGCGGAGGCGAAGAAGGAGAAGGCTTAATTGGAGGACGCAGAGATGGCGTCGCGTGTCGGTGCCGTTCGTCGCAGGCGATCCGATAGAGTAACATAAGACAAGGTCACCGCCATCTTCAACACCGCGAATCAATATCCCTGGAGGAGGGTGTCGACAATTCTCTGGTATCATGAGACGGTGAACAACATCGTGCAGCGATCCTTTGCCAGCTCCTCGCAATCGTGCCCTACAGAGATGAGCACGAACTTTTCGAAGTTATGTACCCATCAGGCGCCGCTGTAGAGTGCATGACGCTCGGCCTGCTTGTGGAGCAGCACGAAGAGGCCGTTTGGAGAAATTTGTCGAAGCAGGGGAGATCCTAAGTGGCTCGTGAAGATCAGCGAGTCGAGCGAGAGGAAGGGGCCGAGCGCAGACGAGCCGAGCAGGCCCAGAAACAAGCAGACAAGGCGACCGAGAGAGAACGAAAGGCCGCCGCCTCAGAGAAGCGAGGGAACGAGTTTGGCAAGTCTCTGGCCCTGTGGTGAGGGAGGAAGCTGCCCCCCGGAGAAAGGAAAGTAAAGCTGGAGGGCGGAGAGTACGAGCGCCCGCAGTGAGGCAAACACCCATCAGGGAGCTACCAGTGTGCTGCTGGAATGGTCTTCACAGCTCTTGAGGATGCGAGGGAAGTTGGCGAGGGAATGCGGAATGTGTCCAAAGTTAAGCCAGAAATTGAAAATTCTGGTCCAGGATAGATTTACAGTAAATTGCGATTGGTTGGCAGCCACTGGGCCGATTTGGGTGAAAAAGATGTCAATCTAAATCTTGTTGTACAGTATTTGCATCGATGGTTCAGAGTGTGTCATGGCTGGCTGCGTTAGAGCTGTGGTCTATGCTCTAACACAGCTCTAAGAGCATGGTACAGTACATCGGAGCCTTGTGGGAGAGTCTGTATCATTGAGAGAAACGGCTCTGGATTATGGGGATAAGACATGACACGGTTCAAATGTATATCGACATTGCTGCACACTTTGTGGTTGCCTTTTAGCTGAAGGTGGACAGCTGTGTAAGTGTGATCGTGACAGGACAGGGTTTCCAGAAGGGCTTCAATTCGGATTTGTAAGGAGGCAATTAGTTTCTCGGCAATATTGCAGCATTCGATGCTGGACAGCGGATCACCCCGAGAGGTAGAGTTGCACAACCAGACTTGAATTGAGATGATGCTTTCGCAATTCGAAAATAGCGGAATTATCGTCACAAAATTGCGTCACAGAAAGAAACTTTACTTCATTGAGCATCTATCGTGTACACTGCAGGACTGACTATACGGCTACATATCTAAAGCTGGGCTAAGTATTGTGTCAACGACAATATCGACGTTTGCAAGGGAGAAAGCCACTCTTTTCAAGGCTCCAGCTGGGAGCTACGTTTAGCCGGATAATAAAGTCATACCTCCGACTGGTGTGGGGCAACTACGGTACATATACTGTATAGTGTACAGTACTGTAAAGTGTGTGTACTCTCAGGGGGTATTGTACAGTATATCTGTGCTGTGGAGGCTCTATGATACGGTACACGCGGAGATGAACAGCGTCACCTAACCTTTTGCCATTACAATACCGTTCCATACGGTACGTACGGTACAGTGTACAATCAATGAAGATCTACATTACTGTAGCCGTACCTTAGCCGAAAGAGATCTTCTCTCAATTGACCATGCACTGTACCGTTGATGGGACTAGTACTTTACCTTGTACAGTATCATCGCAAGAAGCTAGAAATTGAGAAATTTAAAGAAGGCAATGCCATCATGGCACCAGTTTCATCAGTTTTCCTGCCATACCGTTATGGCGTGCGCACAAGAGTATTTCCATCACCAGGACAAAAGCCGAAAATAAAATACAGCCCTGTACTTTATTAATGTAGACACTTCAGTACCTTGCCTCCCTTTTTTTTATTTTTCTTTTTCTGTAAGCTAAGCCAGCAAACTTCCAAACTCAAATCGACTTGGATGTGTCAATTTTTGCTGGATTCCGCGCTTTATTTTCTAACACACCACAGGAATGGATGCATTTGATAGCCATTAGAAATTACAAAAAGCAGCATAATTTTAATTGAAAAACATCAACTTTCGCATGAGTCCTCATTCTCCCACTCGACCTGCGTTATGCTGCCAAGCACGCATCTCTAAAAAAAACTGAATGGGGTGGCATATCTCTCGTGCGCACAGGGCCCCTTTCTCCCCACCTACGTCCTCCCATCCGTTCCAATCGCTTTGCGCAATAATTCCTGCTTGACGCATGCACTCCGCCACCCCGCCTCCACCTCCCTCCACACGCTTTACACACTCGTCGCAAATTCTCTTTCTACCCCCCTCGCCATTGCTTCCCCGCACCCCACCCCACCCTCGTCCCACTCCACTTCTCAACTCCCACCCTCCTCACTCCCCCCTCCACTACCACATCAACATGACCGCTACAAACATCCCATACCCTCTTCCCTCACCCCCCGTCGTATCCTAGGCCGTCGCAAACGTCCAACCCTTCTCACAGACCTTCCGGATGAACTTCTCACCAAGATCATCTCCACGTCCTCGACACCCGCGTTCCGGGCCACATCACTCAGCGCGTCATATCCCGTTTCAGAACCCAAGGCCTCGCACTCTCCCTACTCTCCCGCGCTTTCATGCCCTCGTTCGCTCCTCCATCATCGCCGTTTCCTCCGCTCCAGGTTCCGACATTTGGGCCAGAGCCATGGTTGTCTTTGCTCGTCACTCCCTTTCCACTTGCATGTTGCTTCTGTATCCCCTGCTCCTACCCACGCCGTGACCTCGTTCACTACAGTCAGGGCTGTAACTGCTGGTCCTTCGCCAGTCCCGTCCATGTGCATGCTGCTTGCGGATGCGAGGCCACCCTTGCGCGAACTTAGTTTGAGTGACTTTGGGGGCGCACCCTTTGAACATGTGGTTGCCATGTTGAGGGCTTTGCCGGTCTTGAAGGAGATTGATCTCCATTGTCCTCGTCCTATGGATGTTGCGGCAGTTGGAAGGGCTTGCAATGGGTTGAGGCGCTTGTCATTGGGTGCCGTCGCTCATGACGCCGATGTCGATGAAATGAGGAAACAGTTTGTCAATTTTGTATGCAGTCCGGCTGCAAGACTCTGATTACCTTGACTATTCCTTGGAGTTGTGCTACCTTTGAGGCTTTTGAGAAGATTGGACGCAATTGTCTCGAGTTGGAGAGGTTTGGGGCCGAATTTGGAGCCATGCACTGGATAAAGCATCGTGCATTTAAGGCCAGAGCTCCATTAGAAGTAGACTTTCGCGCCTGCGCGCGGGAGCAGAGGTCCTGTTTCGTGGAATGTTGAAGGCTGTATCGGAGGGGCAAGGGCTCAAGGCTGTGTCGGGAGGTCAAGGGTTAAAGTCATTTGCGGTTAGAACGATGGATCGGATGCCACCGGTCGATTTGGATTTGGTGTTCAAGTCATTGGAGGGGTTGCAGGATTTGGATATGCTAATCGGTGCTACAACGAGGCCTGTATCCTTCACTTCAAAGAGTTTTGACTTTTGAAGGGGAGTATGAGTCAGTCTTTGCGGAGGTTGAATCTTGTTGGGGTCAGCTTTCATGGGGAGCAGGTAGTAAGGTTGGCAGCAGAATTCCCAAAGTTGACCTCCCTTAGCATCTGGATGGCGGAGGACAGAGGCCTCCAGTTGAAATGTTTGAGATTTTGGGAAAGCGCATCAAACACATGAGCATTTTATGCGAATGGACAGAGGAGATGTGTCAAGCTGTGGGAGGACATAACACATGCCTTGAGTCTTTATTCTTGGTGACGAAGGAAATCTCACTGAGTGCAATAACTTCAGCGATAGAAGGGGTGAGTAACTCTTTGAAGGAATTCCGATTATTTATCAATCGGAAGAGTGAAGTTTCCCAAGCAGTTGGCAACGAGGAAGACAGGCGGGAAGACGAGGCTGAGCTGGCTGCCACCAGAGCACTGGTCCATAATGCGGCGAAGACTGTCGCCAGAGTATGTGCGGCTAACTTGGAGGTGCTTAACATTAGTGCAGGTGCGAGTGGCAAGAGGATTGTCAACTGCTTGGAGATTGCGCCAAAGTTGCGGAAGATTGCGCAACATCTGTGGCAGATTTGCGACGTCGAATCGGTAGACTAAGAGGGGGGTTGCATGACTTTGTTGATCTATTAGGTGGAATGGGCGACTAACTAGGACTTCAGTAGGGTCGGGCCAAACTCTTTAACCTGTTAACAGATCGCACACCCAGAGACGACAGTTCGTATTGATTATTTTACACACCATCAGCGGAGACATAGGTTAGGCCAGTAGATTGCAGGCGAAAATGAGGCAGTCTTTAGCTCGAGACTTGCGGTCCTCGTGCTGCGCTCGTGTCGATTCTTCGCAAGTATGTAAAGAGCTTCTGATGTCATGATATTTGGGATTCATCAGCAGTCGCGTTGCCTGTGGTCAAAGAGGCCAGCCTCCTGTAGAGCCCAGCACGCCTCATCTGACTTACGTTCAGAGGCTCCCCTGACCTTGTGAGGACAGTTTCCTGTGAGGGGAAGGTGCAACCTTGTCACGTGCTTTCGGGTGGCAAGTTTTCCCTGATTGATGGTTTCTTTGGAGTACTTTGCGAAGTTTGCGAAACAACGCCAATCTGTGATTTTGCACGATGAGCTCCTCACTCGTTTTCAAAACTGGGACAGCTGCTGGAAACATGCTACGAGCACCGAAAGGGACGTTTCTTTCTCGACATAAGGTCCTCTTGCCCTGCACGTTCACCTTGCATTGCAGCTCTGTCTAAGCCATGCGCATCGGGTGCAGCAACGGTACGAGGACGCTTGCGTGGCGGGGCTGCAGACTCTAGCGCATGGTCACGAGCGGTGTTTCGCAGGTCCTCATCAATAGGTTTTGCAGTCTGTGGCGATGGGGAGGAAGTAGTTATACCGAAAGAGC
The DNA here is from genome assembly GCA_002205965.3 of Kappaphycus alvarezii. Taxonomy (NCBI): domain Eukaryota; phylum Rhodophyta; class Florideophyceae; order Gigartinales; family Solieriaceae; genus Kappaphycus; species Kappaphycus alvarezii. Next base: position 1,718,094 of record NADL03000841.1, read on the forward strand.
CATGGTGGATGTGAGATTGGTGGACACAGAAGGTCCAAGTTTTCCTGCTCGGCGAGTTCTTTTGGCGGTTCATTATTTCTGGTATTTCCACAAGCTATTGAAGTTGAGCCGGAATGATTCACAGGAGATACATGGTCGGTAATCTGGTCGTCGTACGCGACGGCGACATCATTGTGATCTAAATCGGGGAAGTCGAATACAATGTGTTTACCCTTGGGTAAGGTCTGGAAATGTTGGGGTTTCTCTTTGCTGGGGTCTTCGATACGTAGAAGATGATCACGTGATCCTGGTTGCTCTTGGTTTGGAGACTGAGCTTGCCATTCCTGTGTCAGGCGGTGCCAGTAATGAGTGACTGCTCTTTGCACACGAAGGGTGGTACCGCACCAAGTGGTGTTGTTTAAGGCAGCGATACAACGGACGAGATTAGTTTCGTCTGAGGGCGCGACAGAGACGTGGGCAAACGGACGGGTTGGGTGGCGATGAACGGTTTGAGGTTGCACGAATTTGGAGAGAAGCCGGAGAAGGGATGAGGTGGGAGAGTGGGGGGCAGTCCACCAACAAATAGACGGGGCAGATCGGGGGAGGAAGGTCTGAGGGAGAAATGGATTGAGTTGTTGGCATGCTGAACGACGAAGAGAAGAATCTTCCGCCTCGATTGCACCTGGATTCAAATGTCTTGTCAATACAAGGTCTGCATGAATGCGTTTCAGGAGCACTGAATCAGCATGAATCACTCACACGCCAAAGGACCTCTGATTTTGTGAGGGCAAAGTGCACACTCGAAATGACAGATGAGTAAAAATCTTTTTGGCGTAAGGCACGTACTGTACAGTACAGTACAGTATAGTGTATATGTGGAGAAATTTGGCACAATTAATAGTGCTTTACGTCCGGTTAAACGCATCGAAATGGTGAACATCTTTTGTATGCACTAAAAGCGGGAAATGCACATAGGCGAGAACGGGCCCAGAAGCCAGTATTCACGATACAGTACTGAACTGTTGTCAGTTGCAGGAAGGCAACTGTAAGGATCACCAAATGTAAACTATGCATTGTTATGACGTGTACACGGTACACGATGTGTGAACCTCTCAGCTATAGAGCTGCAAGAGATGCCACATGTACAAGGTACATGGTGAGGACAAGTACTGTACACGGTACACGGTAAATGAGGAGCGGTGGTACATAGGAGTACGGCGACCATTGAGTGCAATCCTAGGCAGACGTGGGAAGTTAATGCGTAAAGGGGTCAAAGAGGTATCCCGACGCATGATGAATGCATATAGATATCAGAGAGATATTCTACCGCATGTAGACGGCCATGAAGTGCAATGGTCTAAGGGAGGATTAAGTGTGTCCAGCCAGGAGTGCGGTTGAGGCAGTGCGAACCCAAGCATGGAACAGACAGGAAAAGGACACAGAGTCACACCGTGGAAATGCCATGGACTGCTGTTCCGACTGTGTATACTTGAAGGGGCAGAGTACCGGCCGGTGCATTTGGGCTATGCGAGATAGCCGAGATGAGGGCTAATGCAGATTTGCTATAGGTTCATGCGACCGATGTAGTAGTGACGCCCCTCAACCGGTCGAAATCGAGCGGTCACCCTACATTTAGTGCACGCCTATAGAGGCGGTCAAGGACGGGAAGCAAACTGTATATAAGTAGTGCCCAGCCACACTTCTGAATGTGGGCGAAGGGAGAGGACTAGAAGAGTAGAGACCTCTAGGGAATACAGGGAGAAAGAGGTTCTGCCTCCGGCAAATTGGTGCCTCCACGACTCGCCACTTCAACACTATCCTGACAACTCCACAGAATCTGCGTGACGTTACAGTTTAATTCTAACTTGTTGATTGACACTTATATCAACTCCGAATCATACCGACATTATGACAACTGTACAGTACTGTTTTTAACCTTTACCACATTTCCAGGCTCTCCATTATGCAGACCTCTCCCCTCTGGTCTTCATAAAATAGCCGTCCTGCATCCCTAATCAGTAAAGCACCCCAATTTCCCCCCTTTACCACAGACATATGCAGGTGCACCATGCAATGTCTTGAATACCCGCTGTAATAAACCTAAAAGAATTAGGTTTGAATAGGGTGGCTAAACTCTGCATATCGTGGGGCGGGAACATATCTGTTGATTCCAAAAACAAAAGTTGTTTATCGCTATTATTGTGATCAAAAGTCATGCCCTATTTACCGATAATATGGAAATTTAATTCAATAAGCATTGTTTTGCATACCACTGAGAGGCTCCAGACGCACTTTACAGATTGCAAAACGGATTTTTTGTTCCCATTTTAGAACCATTTTGGCATATCGGTGGCACCAACTTGAAGAAAAGATGCCTGCAGATTGTTATCATTCCTAAAGTAACGATCCAGTATATTCACCTTCAAATAGTTTTCCGTGGTTCCATGTTATTTAGAAATTACATTCGAAAGTTTCTCGATCTTTGACTCAAGTAGAGATCCAGAAAGTTCATTTTCAAGAGCACACTGAGGAGCAATATCTGGAAAATCCCTTCTCTTCAGATTAAAGGCAACCTTCTCATCTGATACCGTAAGATTTTCGAGCATCATTGTGTTTCGAATTAAAATATCAGGAAAGTTTGAGGTACTGACATCACGGACATATCTGGCGATGGTTTCACATAAAAGATTGATAATTGCAGAAAACATCTGCAAACACACACGCTGTCCTTTGATAAGTATGCTGTAGTTTCTCGCATCAGAACACCTGCTTGTTCCATGTTTCGATGGTCCGTTTGCGCGTGGTTATAGTAGAATCTTTGAATAACATATTCGGTACTCCTAGAAAGGATGTGAGTGAAAAAAGCGTCGATCTTAGAAAGCGTACTCGGTCATCTTTGTTCATTTTTGAAAACACCAGGGCCAGTTCTTGCTGTCCTGGAAATTTACAAACCTTGTGACCACAGATGAGACTGTTAAAAGTAGTTGCAAATACAGAATCGATTCGACTGTGAGGATCATGGTTGGGGCGGGATAAGAGGACACAATTTTAGGTAATGGATTTAGCAATCCGGCAGCATCTAGATCTTCATCGAAGTCAGGAATGCGTGCGGATTCTGTTGCTTCACGAGTTGGCCGGGGTGCGAGTAGCGAGGACTCAGAATTGTCTATCAGTGCAGAGGCGACAATCTCTTCGGGTCAAATGGTGTAGTGGGAGGGGACATGGGAATTGCACGGAAGAGTGAAGTACTGGAGACGTTCTCTTTCTCTTAATAAGATCGATTTTTTTGAAGGAGGTGAATGAGATCCACAGAAAATTTCGTCTGAAATGTTCTGGTCGATTCCTCGCATTCCCTTTGAGTTCTATTTTAGAAGTGCCAAATCATTTCACTTTTCGTGGCCAGCAAGGCCGCGACTGTTCCTCACTTTAATCAAAAAATCTAATAAATCACCGCTAACTGAAACTCTACGTCCAGCCATGTATGCATCTCTAAAATTCTGAAATAGTGATATACAACTTTGTTCTTCAAACCTACCAATATTACAGACGCGGTACAAGTGGACCAAATCGCATAACTAAGCTGCTGATAAAGCCTAGTCTTCACCGCTACCGTCGAGCATTCGCTGCGGGTTGCGACAGCCACTGCTTATTCGTCGATTACCTTCGAGTGGCATAAACTTCCATCCCAATTTCGATCGTCCTGGGAGCGCTTCACCGGGGTGGTTGCTACTTTGCTGACAAGCTCCCTGTTCTTCCGTCTCTCCGCTGCATTAGCAACGGTGCGCGGCTCGCGCGCTCCAATGGGCATAAGCCCCTTTTGTAATGGCGATGTTACTGTAACGTCGTACGCCACAGGGAGGGCCGGCAAGGTGTTGATCTCTTCCGACCTCGGTACAATACAATGTCAACAGGCCGTGCATTCAGTCCGGGAAGTAAGTATTTCACCTAATAATGGAAGCTGACTCCTGCTGACTTGAACACTTGTCGGCCAAATACCTTCACTACGGCATTGTGCCGGTTAGTCATCCCAGCCCTTTTTTGCAAAAATCTGCTGCATGGTCACGTCGTTTGTCCTTAGGCCTGTTGCTCTCCGCGCATTGCAGCGGCGCAATGTAGTGAAACACGTGAACTGCTCAGTACAGTTGAGTTCATGTTGCACCTACCGTAGATATTAGGGAGTTTACCGATGCAGAATTGTGTTATTACGGTTAAATTTCAGGAATTCTAAAATACGAGTACAAATAACAAAAAAAGTTGAAGAATTGGACTCATCGGGTGTGAGCGAAACTGCTGAAATGGAAGTTTTTAGTGAATTGGAGTGTGAAATGATGCCGCGCCAAAGTCTTGAGAATTGCGTTGGCAGTTGGGATATGATGGAACGAGCCTAGTAAAACTCCTGCTGCTTTGAACAGCAACACGCATGCAAAACATCACCAACACGTCTCTACTTCCGCAGGTAGCAATGTGTTATATTAACACTTCGCCTCCCAACAAACACCATGCGGAGAGGTATCGTTGGTCTAGACATCATTGCTTCCGATCCTCCGCCGACACACTCAAAAAGCTTGACTTTAGTTATGTGCTGACATTCACAAAATCGGACGAAAACCTTCCGCTTTCACGAAAAATTTCCATACCCTTTCACGCCTAGTCATCTTCATGTCCTGGTCCCCGACCTCCCTTGACTGACCCCATTCTGACATTGTTCGGGGTAGCCCTCAGAAAACACGCCTATTTATCGAGCCACGACAATTAGGCATAATGCAACCTCATCACACGAAGCATTGGAAGAAAACACTGAAAAGCCCCCAATCTCCTTCCCATCATCGCACGGACCCGGAAGAAAATCCCAGTTGCATATGTTGAGTACTTAATCATAATTAGATAGGAGCTACGTGCACGGAACATATTGCCCCAAACTGAACTACAAGAAAATATTGTTTTAAGTAGCCGTCTCAAAAGAAAATTCCAGTAGAAAGCTTAAGAAATCCGTGATCTGGAAATTCGTACATGATGTGTACGTGTGTGCAATGCACGGTGCGCAGTAATTCCGGTATATGTACGGAATACTGTCATACAATGGGAAAACCAAAACACTCACACAAAGACTCACAGGGTTTCTGCTATCTCTTTTTCTCTTTAAGCAACCTGATTTTCAGTAGCACAGTCCGCTGATAGCGAGGAGAAGTTTAAGGAGGGTAGAGCGGGGTGATTCATTGGATAACTGGACATTATAATTGTCCTCCAGTTTGTAAGGCCGGACCAGGATCCGCGGAATGTTAGAACCTTGAGAGGAATAGGGTCAAAAAAACTGAAGACACAAGGGGTTTAAGATGGACAACAAGAGCTGTAGTAATGGGTCAGCAGTAAAAAAGGGTGTTTTCATTAAAGACAAAATTGAAGTTACTATTTTATATAGACATCGGAGTCCTGGGGGCCAAGTGTGAGTAAATATCACAGACGAATAATTAAATGGGTAGTATAATAGGGTAGAGATGGGGAAATAGAAGGGGACCTCAGGCGGATAAATATGACCATAGCCAAAGTTGCTGTTGGCAAGGTTGCTGCAAAGGCGGAAGTTGAGAGTCAAGTTCAGAGCCAACACTGGGATGGCTTTTTTTTTCTGGAGCCCTAGTGGACATGTAGATATAAATAATAGTTAACTAGGTCAGGGATATCTACTACTGCAGGGTAAGTAAAGTCAATTTCAGCCAAGTAATAGAGATACAAGTTGGAGAAGAGCGAAGTTGATACTTAGCGCAATAGGTGTCTCGTCAAAATTGACGGCCGAATGGTCGGAACTGCACGTCCTCAGGCCCATTCGGGTGAGCCTACAGCACCAAGACCAATGGTGGGCGACAATCGAAAGATTGCCCTTACTCTACAGTACTGTACAGTACTGTGACTGCTGATAGCAGTAGGCTGGCATGAACAAAAATTGGATCACAAAAAGATGACCAAAACCAGTTATGCCGATGGCAGTACAGTACGACTGCCAACTGCACTACAGTTTGTCCTTCTGCAGCATATATTTAACAGTGCAAAGAGATCAGAAAAACTGATGAGAGGGATGGAGGAGGAGATAAGTGAAATGAAATAGCTACTTGCAAAGATGAAGGAACTATGACAGATATGACTTTGCTAATAAACCGAAACCGAAAAGAGGATGAAAATGCAACGAAAGATGGAGAAGGAACGAATTTGTGCGGAAATTAGGGCTTGAGCGACAGCGCGGCAATCATCAGAGGAAAACATTCAAATTCATTGGGAATATCGAGTGATGCGGTAAGATCGATGAGGGAGATGGAAGATCACTGCGGAGAACGGTAAGAACTGAGGCAAAAATTGCCGATGAGGCTGCTTTTGTGAGGGCTTTAGAACAAGCTGAGATCCAGCGAATAAAAATGGAAGGAAAGAAGTTACAGCTTAATGAAAGTCGAATGAGGGAGGATATAGATGAACGAAAGTGTGCTGGGGAAGAGAGAAGAGTGGTAATGGAAGCAGCTGCAGAGCTGGAGCTTAAGAAAATGAAGGTAATGATGGATGTGATGGCAAAAAAGGTCAAAGAAAGCTGCTAGTAGTATCTTAGAGCTTGATAAAATAGCAATTAAAAAGCACTCGAGACAGCGAACAAATGGAGCTTTATGGAATGGCTTGCTGTAATTCGTCTACAGTAGTCATACTTCTCCGTAGGTAATGTTCTAGGGCGGGAGGTAGCTTCCGATAGTAAATATGTATGGTTCTTATGTGAACATGTTCTGATGTTGCACATTAAAAGTGCTAATATGTACAAGTTGCCAACGGGAATCTGCAAAATACGCATTTTTCTAGGGAATTCGACAGTAGTCCAGTGTTTTTTTGCCTCTTTGAACATCTATTGAACTGTAATACTTCCTGAAGATATGCTAGTGTTGAATGCGCTTTGATCCTGTGTTAGTGATGATTCTACAATCGACACTTCCAGGTTTGACCTCCAGTTATAATCGAAACTTGTTTGATTTCCAGTTATAACTACTATCTCCGTACACACAAAAAACTGTAATTGTTCCCCGCAGAATGGAAAATAATTTCTCGTCCATTCCAGATCTAGAATAGAGCGCCTAGTCATGTCCTCTTTCCTCCACGGGACCGTAAACATGCATAAATACTTCTTATGGGGACATAAAAGCCTGAAATTTTAACGTCTGTTTACGTTTGTGTCCGTTGTAAATTTTGTCTGTAAAGGAGGGTCATGTGCCCTCAAAATTTCTTAAATTGTTCCGTAGATGAATCCATTGCAGTTTCCAGGTACCCTGTTTTTCTTTAACGGATATTGCGTACCTTGCTGCTTGTTTCTGTAAAAGGATTGCATTTAGACAGCTCGTTATTACCGATTTCCATTTTGAAACGAAATCATCTGTTGTCACCCAGAATATCGCCGAAAATGGGAGGGGTGCTTTCGAAACATGACTTCTAGATCTTTCCATCTTGGCGATGTTGACATTTGTTTCAATAAAACATATGTAGCCAGAATTCGATTACTAGAGTATATGTTACTCTTAGTTGTGTAGAAATGGCTGCCGGTGTTACAATTTGGGCGACTTTGCGAAAGTCTGATCATAGGAATCGGAATTTTAGCAAGCATTATTGATCGCGCATGTTTGCAAAAACCTGTTCAAATGTTGTCGCGCCCAATTATCTCGCTACGTTTGATATGCACATCATGATTTTTTTCGTAGAGCGCAATACTTTTTGAGTTCAATAAAAAGAAAAGATAAAGGAAAGGCGGTCTTTGCTTCTCTGTTGATGATGTATAAGAGTGCTTGGATCCAAAATTGGAGCCACCCATAGTTATTTGCCTTTGTCTCACGAAGAAGAATACCATTAAGAGGGCTAGAGATCTCTCGGCTTAGAAAGTATCTCTGAAGGCTGCTAGCTGTAATACTTGCGCGGATAATGCCTTATGCCAACATGAGCAATTGAATGGATTGCTCAAGTGACCGCCGTTTCGATGAAATATTGCAGAAATATTACAGCACGATTGCAGAAGTCATGCTGAAGTCTTTGTTACCGCAAAATATATATTTAAAGTATAATATATAGGATATTGTGGTAGAAGGATCACTGTCACGGGCTGGTAATTTGGTCCCGGAAAATGGATTTGAATATGCAAGCCTATAAGTACTCATGAAATTTAAAAAAGTGTGATTACATATATTTTATGCATATTCATTCGCCAAAATATCAGTGTTTCATATATTTGCCATTTAGGGATTAAAAGGTCCGTGGATCAGTTTTGCATTCCACATAATGTGGAAATGAGCATAAACTGTATGATCTGAACCGGGAAAAATTGTGCTAGCTAGGTAGTGTCTACCATACTGGAGATTTCCTGTAATCACAAAAAGAGTTGCTACCCTTTTGCACAAAATTTAATCGAAAAATTACTTGATACCAGTCGATCTCGGAAATACCAATTACGCCAGTTGTGTAGGTACAGATTTTATACTGCCAAATATGAAGGTGACCCTCATACTCGGCAGCAAAAACGCAATGAATATCACTTTCCGCTAATTTACATCACCCATCACCTCAAACTAAGTCCATAAAACTATGATTATCCTCCAAACTCAGCTACTCATTTAATTCTTGCATACGAAAGGCACGTAAATTCCCTTCAAATAACTGTTGACTAAGAAATGGAGTGACCACAGTGACAGATGTACCCGGAGAAGGGGTATGAAAGGTCCAAACATATCTCAATTTCACTATCTTTTCGGCAGCGACTGTGATCAGTCGCTAATCACTCCCACCGGACTTGATCACAAGTCATTTAAATATATCCCCCTATATTCATTGGCAAATACAAAATGTACACGCCGTACACTTATGACGGCTGCGTCTGCTGTCAGCTTGCCAATGCCTTGGTATGCTTCTAAGTTGGCACCGTACAAGAGAATCAATGATGAAACGTTGCTTACTTTTTGGAATAACGAATAGCGCGGCATCTTCATACATTCTGTTTTTTCGTCGGTCGTTGTATCGCATTCTGTCGAGAGATGAACATGCGAGAGTGAAAATGCCTACTCCGCAACAGATTGATCAATTTAAGATCGCGTTTCAGAAAATCCACTCACTTCTTAACGATGTCTATTGTGTTGCAGATGGCTGCGAAATATACCTATAACAGGACGGCGACTATGTAATTCAGAATATGTCTTACAACAGATAGAAGACTTATAATTTCGTTATCAAAGTTTTCCGCCCCTTGTGGGCGTATTATTTCTTGTACAGTCAATTTAGCTGGGGCTTTTCGCAACTCCGTAATTGCGGGGTTAGGGGATTTGTCATAAGCTTGAGTTTGGCTTTAATGAAACCGATTGCAAATGCGTGGTGGATTCTTCATTTTGCAAGATTCGATACCCCTCTTAATTTAAGTCCAGTCTGGATGGTGTAGGAGAGGGGGAGGGTCCGCAAGAAATATTGCATCTGCGTCAGGCAACCTCGCCCGGACAGAGCTCAGAATGGGGCATACGCTCTATTCAGGCGACATTTTTTCGCTTAAAAGACATAATCATATACGAAGATGATGGTGAACGTAAGCTTATTTTGCTCACATCTGTGCTTTTGTTCAACTTAAGGGCTAGTTTAGTGGTTTGAATCAATTTCTAAGCACCCAAATGCCACTTGTGGGCGTAAAAGCAAAACATTTTTTCCGTGACACATTTTCTACTTAGAACATTCTAACGTAAACATACTGGTTGTTTTTATTTTTATAGATTGAGTCATCGTTAACCAAATGGCTTCCATAAAAAGGTCTTGTCGCCCGGATTCCTGCTCTCGACGCATGCGTTCCTCCTGCTGGTCTTCTTACCTACGCTTCCGTTCTTCCTCCCTCTCCTCTGTCCTGCGGGGTTCCTCCACATCCCGGCGTTCCGCTTCTTACTCCCGCCTCTTCTGCTCTTGTCATATTGACATTTTTATCACAGAATGTAACTCGTTCGCCAAACGTTTGGACGCGTTACCCCGCCTCTTGGAAACGAGTGCTCTCGGTGAGGGACTTGATCTAATAGGTCTTGTGGGAAAAAATAGTGCTCCTGACGGAGCCTGCGATGGCGCAGGATCAGGGCGATACCGTGTGGAGTAGGCTCCGACGGCATGTCAGCATCCTCTGCGGAATTGCGTGCGTATGAATCTATTTTGTCCGAGATTCCCACAAAGCGAGTGAAAGCATTCAAAATCGATAAAAGACTTCAATTTAAAGCACCCATAAATGGTCTCTACGGTAACACATACTATCGTAGTTTCCAAGTTAAATTCACGCATATGAGCTTCCTTCATGAGTTTGTAAACATTCCTCCATGAGATTTTAAACAATATTGGACTATTCATTACTGAGAACTGCTTTCATAATATTATGCAAGGCTCTTCTTTTCCAAGAAGTATAATTGCTTCTGATTTCTTCTCTTGGACTTCCAAACGTGTACTAGGAAAAATAGTAGAGCGATCAGAGCTCAACATTCCGAAATTGTTTCTGTACGGTTTGCTTTGTCGAACAGCGATGGCAAGATACCCTAAATAAAAGTTTCAGATTCATACTTCCGAAGTAGATTGTGCACTTTCTCAATATTGAATATCTGGTCTTTTTGGCGGGGGTTGAAAATTTATGTTCATTTTTTTCTCACAAGGCTGAAGGAAATGCGTTGTGATAGCCGGAAGTTGCCGCACTTCTGCATTCGCTTCCGCTATATTTGGAATCAATTCCCATCCATATCCAGGTCTTTCTCTATCAATAAGCAAAAGAAGCAGAGGTACTCTAGGAAATGTTCCCTTTTAATGCAGTCTTCTATGGTCTACTAGGAATGAAACTGTATTGCAACCCAAGGATCCATCCTTAGTTCCCACTTTAAAACTGTTACCGTCAAACCATCCATATTTAGTTAACTACACTGCCATTATCTTTCCATAAATCTTCACGAAATGGATTTCCCCAGTTCTCCATCAATAAGTTTACTTCAAAAAAGAGAAAAGAAGGTAATAAATTGCCTGCCGCTGTCAGATTTTTCCTGATTTATTTTCCATTTGAAAGGTGACTCATATAATTGTTCTTTTTGGATGATAAAAATACCATAGTCTTTACACCGGACTTACCTCTGGCTTCAATCCACATAGGTACCATATTAACCGAAGGTACTCTTTGAGAACGTAATGAAGTTAAACAAGTATCTAATGCATGTATGGTCTATTAACAACTTCGAAAGGAAATTCAAAGTTCTATGGGACGAGATGGCGTTAATAATCAGGGCTTTCTCGCTCTTATACAAATTCATAATGTGTATTGCAAAGGAGGGGCATAATCTTTTGTAACTATAGTGATTAATCATCTTTTGCCGGTACCGGAAAAGCTTTTGAGCTCCCATGGATCATTCGTCGGTATCTAAGAGCGATTTACGTTAATTAAAGAATCTCAAGATCTGCTTATACATTAGTTCCCGCTTTTGCGAAAACACGGACTCTTGCTCAATGAAGGCTATTTTTGACGGTGAATGTAAGTCATCTGACCTCTTTCTTTATTTCGTTATCGATGTCGTGCTTGCTCATGTACTCTCACTCATACTTCAATGCTGTTTGATATCTGAAAAATGAGAAGCAACAGGAGATTGAAAAGCTGTTTGACAGTCCCAGGTTGATGCTTCGAGTTTTTCTGGCGGGCGGAGTGTCACATGGAGTTGAGTTCTGAGCCTTTGGTATCGGTATCGATGAAGTGGCTTTGTGAGAATATCGGTCAGAATCGTTTGTGGGGGTTTTCTTTGCAGATTTATGTTGTTGTTTGCGACGTGATGCTGGAGTAAGTGATTAAGAATGTCGATGTATTTACTCTGCTTCGTGGGTGCTTGATTTGTGCAATAAAAGCGGCGGAACGGTTGTCAATGAAGTGCGGTATAGCTTGAGAGGTGTGAATGTTGCTGGACTGCATCAGTTTTGGTAGCCATGCGGTAAGGCGTGTAGTGTCTGCTGCTGCAATGTACTCTGCTTCAGTTGTCGACAGTGGGACCATGTTTTGCTTCTTTGACGTCCATGACACTGGTTTCGATTGAATGAGGTGTATTATGCCCGTTTTCGATCTTCTATATTTTTCGTTTGCAAAATCGGCGTCGCTGTGGGTCTTCAACGGGTTGGTGGCGGCTGAGGGTGTGTTGGCTCGGAAAAGAAGGCCGTTCGTTCGGATCCCTTTCAGGTAGCGCAGTACTGTCTTGGGGCTTCGTGTTGGTGGTTCTGAGGCGCGGGATTATGTTGGGCTAGGCGAATTATGGCGTATGCTATATCGGGTCTTGTGCTATCTGTTATGTAACGAAGCTCACCTATGATCTTTCTGTGTCGCGATGTGTCTTTCGAGGATAAGTGTGAAGTTGATGGTTGTTGATCCAATGTTTTGAGTTAATTGTACGGGTTTTGAATGGGTTGCTGTCCTGCATTTTCGTCTCTTGGAGTATGGCAGCGAATGCGTCTGGTTACGATATGCGTACATCTCCGTTTTATGCACGGGATATGGTCCAATTTAGGAAACATGTGGGTGGTCCTAGTCTTTTCACCTTGTATTTGAGAAGAATTTGTTGATAAAGTTGGTAGATGAGGGAATAGTGTGACGCGAGCACAAGAAAATCGTCGATTGCGGTGCTGACCACGGTGCTGCCGACGGTGATGTTGAGGGTGGACAGGCAGAGACCATGTTCTGAGCTGAAATATCCGAGTGAGGTGAGGAAATTTTTCAGGCCATGGTTGTAGTAGTATGCCGCAGGCGGTGAGCCATACAGATTTCCTTTGAGTTGGCCATACTTGCTGGAGTGGATGTAGGTGCCATCGAACTTGGGCATTTTTAAACATAAACTGGACGATTTTGCTGGTATTGTTAGTGGAGGTAAGCGTATTTTATATCGAAGTGCTCCAGGTGCAGCTTGCGAGTGACATGGAGGGCAATGAGCATTCTTTGCGTGGTTCTGTCTACTTTGTACGTTGTGGTATGCATGGGATTGAAATGTGTACCTGGTTTTATAAGGTCTCCTCTTAGGTTGCATCTAGCTTTTTTTGTGTAATGTGTCCTTTCGCAGACCGTTTGTACCGACACAGCATCGTTAGTGGATGACTGAGTTAGGGAGAGGTATGAAATCTGGTGGTAGTCAGGTTATGCTGTCGTGCGCATCGAGGTTCTGTAGCTCCGTGTCATGTGCTTGTTTCCATTTTGAGGCGTCGGGATATTTCTTGGCTTGAGCTAGGTGCGCTAGGGGAGGTGTGGTTATCTTGATTTCTGTCGGTGTTCTCTGCATGGATTTAGCTCTGTCTTTGTAGGCCGTCGTGGATGTGAGAGTGGGGTCTTTGCGGCGGTTGTAGGGATGGAATTACGTTGCTCTTATTCTTTGATAGGAGTTGGTCCGGAGGTTTTTCACGACTATATGTGCAAGTGAGTCTCCGTACATGTAGCGCGCGGGGCGGCACGTGGTTTCAATTTTTTGATGGGCGAGCAGACGGGGATCTTGCCCAGCCCCCCGACGTATATATGTGGTTAATGCCAGGTTTGGTTCCGTACCACAGTTTATATGGTGATGTATCCGTTGTGGAGTGATGTAGTGGGTTATATTTGAAGATAGAGTCTCGTGCTGCATCTTCCCAGTGGGCGTCGTGGAGTCCAGAATTGTCGAGCAGTTCTCTTACTGATTCCATAATGGTTCGGTTGAGGCGTTCGCCTACGCCGTTCTCCTGAGGTTGGTGTGGAGAGCGCAAGTGCATATATGTTTTGCATGGTGTGGGAGGTGTATTCTTTGGCATTTTCACTTCGAATGTCCGTGAGAGGGTGGTGTATCTTGTTTATTATGTGATGAAGAGTGTTGTTGATGTGTTTGGGAATCTCATTGCGGTCTATGATGAAGTGTGCGAATGCAAATTCGCTCGTAGCGCAAATGATCAGAAGCATGTGATCACCGTGTGCGGAGGTTGGCTTAATTGGGCCGCAAGTATCGGAACTGACGAACGCGCCTGATGGGTACTGATGGTTATTTCGTTTGTTGGGGGTTAGATGTAGTTTGACGCTTTGGCATGCTGTGCACTTGAGTTCCGTATGTGGCGACAGCGTTGTAGGGATGGTTGGGATGAGACGTTTTGCCGTTGTTAGAGTGAGATTTTTGAGGTGTGGATGGTTCAGTTTGTTGTGCCATCGGTGGGTCGTCAATTGTGGCTGAGTGAGTCTCATCGTGTGTGACGTTGCGCATGGTTTTTCAGGTTTCGCACCTTGACGGTTGCTGAAATGTGGTGTGCCGTGGCAGGGGGGTTGGCGTGTGGTTGCGTGCCTTGGTAGTTTGGGTTTGCTTGTGTGGGGTGTTTTGTTTGTAGCTTTGTGACGTTGCGCTCTACGTTGGAACGCTCGTGCCGTAAGTGCTGTGGTAGGCTTGTCAGTTGTTGCGTTTAGTTCGTACTGAGATTTTTTCCAATGTGCCGTTGCCACTAAGATTCTTGGGGTTGTGGTGGTGTTGATAACGTATCTTTTGTTGGATGTGAAGCATACTAAGCCATATCGATGGGCTAGGTCGTGAAGGTACAGAAAGTTTTGTCGTACGTGACGATTGGCTACCGCGTGTGTTTGTAGCGTTGTCTTACTGGGGGTTCGGAGGCTGATGAGTCCTCTGTGGTTGCACAGTGTCGGCTGGTTTATGGCGGAGTAGGTGGGCATTGGTGTTGTGAGACTTTGCATGCTGGGGAACGATTTAGTCAAGTGTGTTGGATGAGCGCCACTGTCTAGCGTATACGTACCAGTAGATTAAGTCTCTGTTTCTGAGGTCTTATCCACCGGTTGCGGGTGGCACAGGATGTGCTGGAGCTCCGATGGCTGTTGTCCCGGATCTGTGGGGTATATTTCAGTGTGGTTTGGCTGTTGATATTGGTACTAGATACAGGGAGACAGCCCGGTACGTACATAACTGGCTTGGGGTTTTGGTGCACAGAACCTGGGGTGTCCTTGGTCTTTTCATTTTGCGTCGGTGTGATTCAAGCGCACGCCTAAAGACTTATGGTATGAGCATAGGAGGTGAAATGGAATGTGGCGGGTTTGGAATGGATTCCTATTGGAGCACTGTCGCGGGGAGTACTGTCTTTGCGGGGGCTATAGTCCCCGGTGATTCTCTGTGTTGTGGGTGTAGGGCTCCTTGTGGTATGCTGGGAGCGTACAGGCAGTGGATTGCTTTGAAAAGTCGTATGAAACCGCTAATTATTGTAGGCTTTGTGGCGAGAATGTGCGCGAGGATTTCTGTGAGAGCGGCATTGTGTCGCATTCCGGCTATCATGAAATCCACAGTTGTCTCCTCCGTCGTTATATTGGGGTATCTCGCTGCTACCATTTTCTGCCTTACTGCCATGTGTGCTTTGGCATAGTCGTCTATGGTGGTGTAGCTGTTGTAGCCGATGCTTTCGGCTTCTGTCTTCAAGAACTGGTGGTCTTCTTTGCTTGATGGTTTGTATGGGTTACAATTTTTTGGATGAGGTCGTGGGGTTGGCTTCTCCACGGGGACAATTAGAAGCCTAGAATGTCATTAGGTACACTGCTCAATGTTGCGGACAATAGGCGGTTTCTTTTGGAGTGGTAGATATTCAGTGTTTGCTCATCGGATCGGAAAAGGGGGATTTCTTTCCAGATGCTCTGTAGCTTCGATAGTTGCTGCGTGTATGCTTCCAGTGGTAGGTACCATGGTGCGTAGATTGTTGTATTGAGCTCTGGGATTCTGTGAGTTCTGTCGCTTTCCATGACTGTATGAACGGAGATTTGTATGATACCGATTTTGAAGTGCTGGTTGATGGCTTCCTGGATGTGGATCGGGGCTTGTTTGGTGTGTTGGGGTGTGTGGTTGTCTGTTGCTGTGAGAATGGCGTTGCTGTATAGTGCTCGGATAGAGCTGTCTTTGCGTATATTACGCCCATGTTGTCGGGCTTGACGGGAAGTTGGTTAAGCCGTGATGGGTGGAGATTCGGGGAAGGAAGGAAGGAGATGGTTCCGTGTGGCACATAACCTGTGAATGTGAGTCCTCTGACCTCATTCTTTACTTCGTTCTCGTCGTCGTGCATGCTTATGTACTGTCACTCCTACTGTAATGCTGCTTGACAATGACCACGTATAGGCGCAAGTTTGGTCTTTTTTCATAGAATTAGGAATAGTTGTTATGTTTAGATGAAATGGTACAGATTAGTTTTCCTGAATGGACAATTTCTTCCTTCTACCCTTTGCCTTCCTTCTTTTCTACCTCAGAGTGCTCTCGTCAGAGCTCAAGACTATTTGAGACCAGATCTTGTTCTCATTAGTGATATTAGTCATCAAAATTTGATCCATTCTTCTCAAAAAAATCTTCAGACAAGATAATTTTTCTTTTTATTCATTTCCATCTCAGATTTGAGAGATTCCTTAACTTTATCGTCCAATGTGTACCTCCCCAGTATCTCTCAATGGACTCTTCCTTGTTGTTTTCTTCTCTTTTCCGTCAGTTTCCTCCTGTGAACTCTCTTTCACTGCCCTTCTTGTAGCGTTTTCTTTTATCTCTTCTCCGGCGACTATGAAAGTGTGGGGTGTTGAGCGAAAGGTAATCGATGGTTGAACTGTTGGTTGATGCTTCCGGTAAACAGGCCGGAATATCAGACCAGGGTTTATATAGAAAAAGTACTCAACACCAGCAGAGATAAAATGTAACTAAACGGTACTGAATTCAAAGGTATTCTAGAAAAAGCGACCCAGAGGTATCAAACTACAAGGTTCTGAAGGTCCATCAGTATAACAGACAGCAACAAACATCATGGCAAGGTCCCATTGGTCCAATTGGCAAGGAGGCATAAAGTGGTTGCTGATTGGTGGGTGCGAAATGTTTCGAGAACCACGCGAGATAGCCACGATGGATCCATGTCATTGGCTAGGTACAAAGAGGTATGATATTATGCTTTTACACTGGTGCGTGAGTACAGTGCACAAGTTGCAGTGATGTCTTCTTGCAGTGTAAATCCTTGGTACAGGTTACGGGAGGGATACTGTCAGGGTATTTGGTGATTTATGGCATAATCGCAACAAAAAGCCTTCCCCGCATCCATCTATTCCTCATTATCTAGTTCTGTTTCCTCATAGTGCTCATAGATTTCGAAAATTACGTCTTTGAGGAACTGTTTCGACTCTGTGAGGACTGCAGTGAAAGCTGTGCATGGTGAATTATAGTCAAGGATCCGACGCGTCGCTTTTATGAGCTTCGAAAAGCTTTCGTGCAGATACCTCGCCGAAGTTTTATTTTGATGACTGAATACCACATCGGGAACCTCCGAAATGATCGCTGCCTCGACACTTTCGAATCCGCTGAGCTTCAACTAATGTAACGCCCTGTGCGCATCAAGCACAAGAAGTGACTCTAGTATTGTTTTTTCTTTTGTGGAATTTTCAGCTCCGGAAAAGTCCGAATAGCAATCAACGATTTGAGCTCGTAAGTTTTCGTTGCTAATAAAGTACCTGCTTCGCTGCCGCTTGAGATAAGTTGCAATCATTCGGCGGAATCAACTTGAAAAGCTTTCGATGCAGCCTAAGCGGGGTCAATTATAAGCAGTTTATATGTTCTTCCAGCATTATAATTAGCATTTGTCTCTAGAATCAATGGCGTAGACGGACTCAAATTGTTAATGCACGTATTGGTAGGAAGGATGTGAGCGCTATTTTGCAGGTCCATTCGATTTTGGGCAGAAAGTATCCGTTAAAGATTATAAACGAGTGTATTATTTCACGCGTATTTGCAAGTGAGCAACGCAAAAAGTTGGAGGAGTGTGGCAATATTTTTGTCTTTCTCCGTAGCTAATTTTTGCCGCCTGTATACAGGCAACCAAAGGAGCATTATAAATCCCCAACGCATACTAAATACGTACAACTTTAATAATATATTGTTACTGTTCCTTTCACATTTTCAATTCAAGCATACGTAGCGGAATGCTAAATTAACATACTGCCTAGAACGCTGCCTGAGGCGCAACCAAAAGCGTTCCAAAGAATATTTTTAGAGGCTTTTCGTTTCCTTCTGTTTTATGCTGTACAGTTTGCTGTCTTCATGCTAGAAATATTCCACGAAAGCGGCAATGGTCCCCATTTAGCTCCTAAAGGTAAGTTAGGACCAGTTATGATTTATGATCTAAAATATATTGATACATTAAACCAATACCTCATTTCTATTGAATGTTTAAAGTTCTTTATGTTTTTTTACTGCCATACATATGCTAATTTAGACGGATGGGGTTTTAAAAATATGTAATCAAAACTCGGACAGTGGACACCGAAAAAAACTATTAAATATCCAATGTCTTCTATTTCCGGGAAAAAAATCTGGCCCCCGCTAAACTTTATGGGTAAAGACATAATCACATGCTTTCTGTCATGTTCAAATTTTTGTCGACTAAGATCCATCTCAAGTGAATGGATTTTCACATGAAAATTCATATTCTCGCATTTCGCACCAATCATAGCTTGACAAATCATGACACATCTAATTTCGTCTTGAATCTTATAATAGCTCCGGCTCCAAGCGATCCGCGTGGATCCAATTGAAGCAGTGAAATCAGAGCTCTCACATGTAAAGGGTGAGTGTACGTATTAGAGGAGAAGAACGAGGCTAAAGCAGCAGTTTTGCTACTGGTTTTATTCAACTTTGTGATATTTCTCTAGATGATCGAAAGCTCGGCTCGGGAGGACGAATATCATTGCCTTGAATGCGTTTCTAGTACCTGATTACCGAGCCAGATTCCGCGCTGACAAGCGGCGTGCACGGATGGCGCCGGCCTACTGTGCAGTGGAGCTTTGAGCTTTTTGTATACGTAGTAGTGAAGAATTTGACAAAAACTCACTCCTTTGGGTTCTTGAGATGCATTGTTTCCTCAAAGGATTAAATAGACGAGTTCAAAGTAATATTAGAGCTAGCAGGACAAAGTAGAGCGAAAAATTTTTTGCATCCAACGACTGCAATTGTTATTTTTATGCTTGTTGGACTGCATCCAGGGTAAAGAGGCTTCCGTTTGGGCCTTCACCTTTTCTTATTTTCCTTGGATTGTTTTTCTTGGCCTAATCTATGAAATCATTGTCCACGAAGTCTTTCTCATTCCTACGTACGCATGCGGCGAATATCTTTCTCCACGATACAAAGGAGCGGGCTGTATTTAGAAATAAGAATCAGCACGCAGAAAGTTGCAGTTATTTGCCGCCATTTTTATGGAGCATGATGGAAATAAATGCTTATTTTCGCAGATGCACTGGGTAGGGACTCGACTATTGTTGAGATAAATCTATTGAAGTAGAAAAAGAAGTAAAACTTTAGATGTAAATGGCGAAGGAGGACCTGTTGACATCTTTGGGGTATTATAGTTTCCCGTGCAGATAAATTTAAACTCGAGGGTTGTGGAAAGGCGGCCACAAAAAATTGAACCTTTAAGGTTAAAAGAATAATATTTGTTCCAGTTGAATGAAACAAACGAAATAGAGAAGGAAGAACAATAATACTACGGAATTTGTACCATAAGTTGTATGAAACTGACTCGGTATTATATGGAATCGGAGAGAAAATTGACGGGAGAACATAAAGAAAAATTAAATGGTAAGCATGCATTGTAAATGACTGCAGTATTATCTCTCACTACGAATTAGTTGTTATTTCTCCTTTCCTGACACATTTCAAGTCAAATTTAACTGCGTCAGATCACTTTATGTGTGATGCTCATGTCTTTTTCCGTCGCGCAGCAGTTGTACTCAGACCGGGGAAGGTTCGAGTGATATTTCCTGCAACTATTGATGGGTTGTTATAAGAGAAAACCTAGAGAGGCTTTAGGCTGGCTTGTCCTCATATACGGGAAGCTAACACCGAGTTAGATCCCAAATACAGATACTATAGAGACATCTTTTAGTGGCTCCGAGTGTGAGTTTGGAATATATTTTTGTGGCCGCGATAAAAGACCTAAATACCTTAACGGATTTTTATCGGCCTTACTTCTCGAAAAAACAGAAAAATCTTCGAAGTAAAATCAAAGCATGACAATGCTCTCCGGAAATTTCCGAGGTGTTCAAGGCATGTTATTCTTTAAAAAAATGCCAAGTGTAATCTGATAAGGAAATTTGTTTGAAGTAATGCATTCACTACCTTTTATATCACTTAAAATCATCACAAGGTATATGAATAAAGTATTTCCTGGGTGGTAGACTCAGTGCAGGTATTTTCTGCCCCAGGTTGATCAAATTTATCCGGCTATTAGACGATGTAGATTATACTTAAAGCACAGGTAGCTTCCAAACTTCTCTGGATGCTCACGTTTTAAGGATTTTATGGTCATCATAATCCAAAGAAAAGTTTTCAGCAGTTCCTCAATTAGTTCTGATTTAAATCATGTCGATATTTTTGCAAACAATCCACTACTAGATATGAACTAACAGGTGACCAGTTACAGAAGTCGTTTCAAGCATGATGTGAATATTTTTTAAACCGACCGAAGCGAAGTTTTGGGGACTTCTATCTAGATTTCCGAGATTACCATTTCACGGAATACTTATCCTACCGAAAGCGATGTTTAGCATCATAATCCTTTCTGATGTATGCGAGTTCTCTGAAGTCACATAGAAGATATACCTACCGTCGTTGAGTATTTAGAGAAGTATTATGCGAGAGAAAAAGATCATGCCAATTTGCCCAAGAGAGATTTAGAATAAAAAAAATGCAATTGAAGCGTTTGAATTTCAAATAAAATGCATTTTTTGTAACTAAATGGGATTTTAAGGCTCGAATGAGATATCTTTTTCTTTATCAGAACAAACTACTAGGAAAAAGACTTGGTCAATCTGTGAAGAAACGTCTCAAATTCTCGCGAACGGAGAATCTTAAGAGCTGACGAGGAGAATGTATTCAAGTTTAAGCCTGCCTATGGAAGATAAAGTATATTTTCGGATGCCTCACTTAGTGATTTTTTATCAAGAGCAAATAATTGAAATGTTTGGTTTGTGCTAAATTTTATCTTTCATTTGAACGACTGGAGAATATCGAAGAGGTAATAAGATCTTGCCCTGAGAGACAAGAAACTTGCATGATCATTGAACTCGAGCGATAAAATGAGAAGCCCGGTGATATCATTATATTTTCGAAGATAAAAATACTTTTCAATTAATAATGATCATTCCCATCCTCTCGAAACGATAAAAGCACGAAAATCTACCAATAAAACTTCTTTGACATTAAAGAAAAACTTCTGAAGCATTTTAGAGATTATTCTGGTAAATGTAAGTATATAAAACATATTTGGTAGTCTCTAAGGGTTAAAATATCTCTAAAGACGTTTCTAGTGTAGATAAAGTAAAATGAATGAGTGATCGATACTAGCAGTTTCACCCAGAGATCTTTGCGACGGAGCTCCTGTATTTTCGTGTGCCACAGGCCTCCAGCATATCATATGAAACATAACTGGCGGATAAACTTCCATCAGAGTTTACTTTCCAGATAGAACTCGTAGTAAACTTGTTGATGAGTATACCGAGCGAACATTACAGAACATCAAGTCATGCCTTTTGAGATATCGGTGATCTAGTTTTTAAAATTAAACTGATCCTAAATATAAGAGAAGTAAAATTGACTGGGATATCAATTTTTTTCAGGAGTGGAAGAAGATATGCTTTATTTTATACCCACGTTCATTGATGGCATATTTTCTTTCATCTATCATTTAAGGTCGGGTATGTTGTCTTAAGGGAGCATCATGAACCTTAAAGCGCCGTCTGTAGACAATAAATTCTAAGTATTCTAGACTGATATATGAATTGACTTGCTTAAGTCGACTTCCGTATACGGTAAGAGAATAGCTTTTGTTTAGTTCGAAGCCTATAATATGAAGAAGAAATTTTTTCGATGTAATTTTTAAAATACCCTCACTCAATACTAGCATATTTTCTTCTGTTCTATACACAAGATCACGTGCAGATGGACATTAATGCTTTAATGTACGCTTCAGGTGCAACGCGGCCATTTTTTTGTCATTTACTGAGGCTAGTGTCGCCTGGCCAAGAATTTCATGCATAAATGGTGCTACAGGGTCAAATAATGCGTGCATTGTGCTCAATGCACCAGACTCCAGGCACACATCGAGGCCCGTTAAATCTCCCGCCGCTCAAATAAAACTGCCAAGTTCCATTCTTCGCTCCAAAAAGCCATGTCTACCACCTATGTGCCCGGAAACGTTGGACGTAAATGGCGACCACCTTCTCAATGGGTGGGGGTTTTGGTGTTTTTGCTGTTGGGAGATACATTCAATCCATCCCAAAGTTTTCTATACAACCAGAATTGACTCAAAAAAGGTATGCGGACACGGTAATTTGGAGGAAATCCTCCTCAATTCCCCGCCCGGTCCCCAGATAATCAATTGTAACGACATCCAAGGTACTCCGCTTGTCGGTAACTTGGCTAAATCCACTCTTTATCCAGTCATAGAGCCGAGAGTAGGCCTACAGCGCACAGGACTGGTCACTCGGGAGATGAACTTGGGGGCGCCCCTTGTGGCCTTCCATCAACTAAGCTCTCCTGCACACCCCGACGCCTGATAACAGCCACGATATGTTTCAAAACTAAACCTCCCAACACTTTTCTCCCCGGCAATGGTGGGCCCAAAAGGGGCTGATTTCTCTGACGTTAGCTTATTCAATCCATTTGGACTGTCGACCAGAAAGGTAAGGTCGGTCGAGCAGCGGACCACTCTTCACGCAGCCCGAACCGCGAAGTTCAAAAGTTTACAGCCCTCCATCGCAATTTCTGTCCGAGGCAGACTGGTTCCAGTGTCGATATCCACCCTGGGAGGTTGCCATCCCGACGCATACACAGTCATAGCCTAGATTTCAAGAAGTCTGACGGTCTGGACTATGGAATAATATAGGACCGTTCACAAGATTCCCATGCAAAAGCACGCTGCAGCCGCTGCTGTGTCCAATACAGCCTGACTGATAGCAATCCTAGAGCCAGCTTTCAAATGATTTGAGGCTGTATTCAAACTGTTCCATTATTGCCCATCCTATTAATTCACATTAGTATACTTCAGAACACTTTCCATCATTACTGTACGTAAAACACTTCAAGTTTTCGCCGTCACCAGTTCTGATTTTATTAAGTTGTAATGTTACTTGGATTCTTGAAGCATGTGCATGTACAGTATGTAATCAGCTACCGTTTACTCTATTTTTTTATTAATTGTTACTTAAACATAGAGGGGGGTGCGGGAAACGCCGATAAACGCAGACGGTAACTATTCACAGTGAGGAAGTGTGCGTTTATGATAAACTGATTTCTTCAGTAATGATTTTTTTTGCTCATGTGAACTAAAATCTAACGTATAAACTAAAAATTTGCTCTATTGTTGACGTTCATGTTGATGTTGACATTGACGTCAACATCAAAATAAACATCGATCTATCAACATCAATCTTGGCCCTCAAACTCCCAGAGTGGTCTTTTTTAAAAGAATTTTACTCAATTTATCTCAAAAAGAGAGTCAATGGTACTGATAATTAGAGCCTTGAGACGTACAGCAGCATGAATACAGTCCCATGAAGTTCCAAGTTGTGACGAAAAACAGCCCGCACAGAATTAAAATTCTTGATTTTTTCATTAACAGACTCATTCCGGGCCCGTATAATGTAATGCAATCGCCTCTTAGATTCATCTACATTTCCAGGTGTATTAGACTATACCCACTATCGGCAAAAATTCGTTCCCTGTCCAATAGAAAATGTATCATTTTATTTTTGAAAATAAATACAGCAGGGAACATACCATACGAAAAAAGCCCTTAACACCATACAATTTCGCCAGATAAGACTGAGAGCCCAATTTCATAACGCACTCCTGAACTGTGAAACTTTTGCGAAACCATTTAGGACTAAACGCTGATGGTTCATTGACGGGACAGACAGTCCCATCGACCGAACAAAAAACAATGTCAAAAAAAATGTTGCTTTTCAAGCGAGCTTCTCATGAAATCTGAAATACAGTAGTCAGTATTCAAACAAATACATCAATAAATTGAAGAACTGTAAACCATAACAACTTACAACTTGAAGCTCAGATATGCGTTAACGAAATACCATCACCATTTCCGGTAAGTCTTCTCATCACAGCGCAATAAAAAGGCATTCACAGATTCGGTACTGTAATTTTTAAGGAAGCCCAATGACCATAGCAAGCGCACTGGTAACACGCTGGGGGCGAGACCTTCCAGAACAAGTTCCAAGCTGTGCTTGACACTTCTGCTGTGGCCCCAAAAACCGCTCGAAGCCTGCGTTTCGCCACAGTACTCGCAGTATCATGAGTAGCCAAAAAGTTTCCAGCCCATAGCAAATACACTTCGGCAGAAATCGCCATATATTCACTTAGTCTTGACGAACAGGTTGAGGCGAAGGCAATACGTAAACTTACTTTATTATGTATTCGCCTCAACGTGATGCAGCCAATCTATTATATGATTTCAATGTTGAAGCATCATATGCATTAAAAAATTAGTTGCCATACTGTTATAACAACCGCTAATTTTTTAGTTTTGACATAATAAAAAATTTAAACCATTGTGACACTACGTGTCTGCGACTGATCAATCAAGATCTTACATGGCTTGTGACGTCAATTTTAATTGTGGGGTCAAAAGTTCGAGCTGCTTGGGAGCAGTTCGAACTGTTGTCGGACGGCAAAATTGGATCGCCAAAATTAGCGAAGTGATGATGTTATCGGCCACTTTTCAGGCGAGTTATTACATAAAATGACGTTTTATCAGTACTTCGGGAAAAAACTAGAAAATTGTTTTTAATTAAAAAGCTGCTCCTTTTATGATAAAATTCGCGAATTTTCGCTGGAACTCGAACTTTTGGAGATTTAGTTCGTCGAATTTTTACACTTGTCCTTACCTATAGTACTTTTTTTTTGAAATTTGATCGTAATAAACTGCTGCATATCAATTCGCCAAAAAGATTCTTCAGGATGAACATGGAGCAGAAAATCGCTGGTGATGAAAGGCGAAAGAGAATCGTTCAGTGATGCATCTCAATATCTATAGTTGCTTCGTAAAAAGGCAAAGAAGCACACTTATGTGAATGAGAATACAATACTAAACCAAATTGAATTTTAATATTATTTTAGGCTCTTAAATTAATAATATTTTAACAACAACTCTTCCGTAGGCTTAAAATGTGTCCTCCCAGGTGACCGAATGATTTCATCGTTATCATGAATCTAAGCATGCCATCACCACAGGTTAAAAACATGATAAATTTTATTATTTTTTATATACACGTTAGATCTGTTGCGCGTTAATGCTTCTACAGTTATTAATTTGACCCTTGGTGGTACTATATGTTGAACTGATACTGTATTACATACTTCGCCCAACACATACGTTTACCAAAAACGGCATGCTGAGTAATTCTGTTGCTCTGGGGCACCAAGCTATCACTCAGCATGCCAGGGAAGCTAACAGAGAACTCGAGGGCTGTTGTGTTGCTTAGGCGTAAAATAGCTTCTGGCAGTATACCTAAGGATTTAAATCCCAAGCATATTTGGGCATCTGAGTCTGTGTTCGTCGAGCATAAACTCGAAAACTTTCGGACAGAACTGAGCAAAGTCAAAGCTGAGTACTTCGTTGGTGATGGTTAATCTAAGTTTCTTTTACTTTTGTTGGGTAATCTATGGTTTATTTCTGACATTTTTAAGACTATGATCCCAGTCACTGCGTCCGCGCTGCTCTACGGACTCTAGTCCAGAAAAGAAGAGGAAGGTATTCGTTACATTTGATGAATCTTCAGAGTCATTAGATGATTTTGTAACAAACAAGAAACCACATCGCCTCAAGTATTTCAGGCTTTACACCTAATATCTACGTGGAATGAACCAGGCACAAAGGAAAAATGTCTAACTTCGGCAATCGTACTCCTAGTGGTGTTGGAGCTTGGTTCATTCTCGTGAGAGTTTTTAGAAGGGGGGAGAGAGTTAGAGTTGACTGTTCGTTGGCCAGAGGATCTTTCTGATCTATCAGTTATGCATAGAAAGTGGCTCACGGCTTCTGACGGAAAGGGAATGGAAGTATATAACCCTCGATACATTGGGTTTGAGCATGCTTTAAAGGCTTTTAAGGAAAGTTCATCTGACGGCGTTAAGTCTTATAGTAGAATTGTTTTTCCATTTCCTGTGCAACCCATATATATATGGAAAGTAACAATTTAGGTTGGCTCGATATTAAAATGGCCGTGTGGTCTACTTTGACCTTAAGGCTGTGCAGGATAACTACTCGTTCCTGCGTGATGAGAACTCCTTCGAGATCTGCTAGTTTACAGTAAATAATTGTTTGGTTTAATCCGTGAGATGTATGCCTTCGACATATGACTGTTGTGTTCCACAATAATTTGGAGTTAGCACATTATTGACAGTACACAGGAACGAATTATTTTTAAAACTAACTTTGGATTTATTTAAAACCCGATATTTACCGCACCCCCCAGTACAGTACAGAGTAGCCCAGTACAGCAGCTTGAAAGTATACCACACCCTATAAATTTTACATATCCCCAGACGTGCTAATGCTTCAAATCAGGTACTAAAACTTGGAAGAAGATAATTTCATTTATACTACAAATCAGATATCACCGAATCAAATCACCCCAGCCTGAAAGTATACAACAGGATCAAATCATCTTCTACCAAGGGCGAAACAAAGAACGTATAAGCCAAAACAGGCTCTACTCCTCTCGCCTATACCACGGACAAACTAGCATTCAAAAATGCCCGGGGGTACACACCCTTTCCCAGCTGAAGCCTGTAAAATCCTCGCCTTCAAAGAAGAAGGTCTCAGTATTTCAGCACTTGTCAGTGAAGTGAAAAGGACAGAGGTGGCGTCAAAAGAATACTTGACGAACCGCAGGGCTATGGAGAGGCCAGTATAATCTGTTATGCATCGAAAAATACCGAAAAGCAGAAACGAGACTGGTGCGGTCTGCAGGGAGTGAGGAAAAAGCAGCCAAGTAGGTTCTTGACGAGTTCAATCTAGAGTTCTTTGTATCTAGAGCCCGATACTATCCTAGAAGCATCGATGTTCTTGCTTCAAAAAAGATACAGAGCGCCCCGCCTCTCACCAAGGTCACAAAGGTGCTCGAATGGATTGTACACGGGAACATGTCACATGGGGCTTGAAGAAGTGGTCCCGTGTGGTCTTTTCTGATGAAAAAGGTTCACTTTAAATGGGATATATGTAATATACAACGTTTGATACTGAGCTTAGGGGATTAGGGGATTAGGGGTCTTTATATATGTATTATACAACGTTTGATACTGAGCTTCTTCGTCGTCGGAAGCAAGTTAGTTTGATATTACGGTATTGTTATTGATACGGTGTGGCGGGATTTATCTATTGACTATATTTGGTATTTTCAAGTTTTGACAGGACGGAAAACATTGGGTAGTTTACATGAAGTTAATGTAAGAGGCTTTTCTTCCAAAAGCAGACGATGTTATGCCAACCCTGGATATTTCAGCAATTCAATACCCCTAATCAGAATTAATCGACTGGTTTCAGGCAGAAGGGATACGTCTGGTAAAGTTTCTGGCCCGCTCGCCTGATCTCAACCCAATCGAAAACCTTTTTAGCCTGTTAGCGAGGAATTTTTACGCAAGTAGGTGTCAGTTCTCGACTGCTGCGTACTTTTAGGATTTTGTTTTAGGTTGTTGGAGGGAACTAAATCTATCATTTCGGAAGAACTTGTTTGCGTCCATGCATGGGCATGCTATTGAAGTTATTGTTAAGGGAGGGTGTACACGCACTATTAGTTTGGCATATACCGCATTTTTTTTCTTCCATTGCTTTGAGTGTAAACGTTTCGCATACTTTCAGTCAGGGTCATTTTTTTCCATTGAGAATGTTCAATACTATTTCACCCTAGTGTAGAATTTATTAATTTATTAATTTATTTTGGACCTCCGGTTCCGTTGGTGTGATTTTTAAAATTTCGCCTGTACATTTTGAGTTCTTTCAAATCAGTGCCTTGTTGTGTTCTTTCAAGCGTATATGCTTATACCATCGCTACATGTATTTAATATGAATGCAGATTTACAATTTTCAAATGGGTTCAGCCAGTCCAATCATCTCAATAAAGAAACTCCCTTGTTCCTGTAGAGTATTGGGGCACTGATCAGCACTAAGAAGACTTTCCTCGCTACTGCATTTCTGATGTTTGCATTTATGCACAGCTCTAGTTGGCGCCTTCAGTTTGTACGATTAATTTGCATTTTTCAACTTAAGGGCGAGCTCTTCTATAGGGTCTGCAATGCATGCATGGGTTGTTGCATGCCGTGTTCCCCGGAAGCATGCATCAAGCTGTTGAATGTTTCCGGAGGGATTCTCATGATTAAGTAATTTATGTAATGTACAGGGGCTTAACTACTACTTTAAACTGCTATATTTACGGAGATGGGTACAGTCCCCACGGTACTTTGAGTTTCCTTTCCCCTGCAACATGTTCGAAAAATCCTGCGGTAACCTTTTACCTTTTAACCAATGGTACGATGCAGTACTGAACTCTACAGTACTTAAACCCTTACAGTACTGTGGATATTGTACTGTAAAGTTCACTTCTAAACCAGGAAGAGGACATGACAGTGCTGCAAATTAATGGCCAAGGCAGTTGCAACAGGGGACTCGATGCATGCTAGACAAGATAAGTGTGCGGAGTGGGGTTTGTGACGCGACTGAGATGCGAAGGAAGAGCTTCAGCAGATATCAGAATTGGCTGAGCTTCATGAAGCTGCTGACAACACAAAGAATAGGCCTTTGTGAAATGTAACTATTGACAAAAGGACAGAAAATTCGCGAAATAGCGACGACATCTGTCCTGAGAGTAATGCAGCCGGAATTGATGCCAATTAAATTTCTCATCTGCTTGTGCTCCTTAGGGATCTTTAAGAGTTGTGTAAATCTTTTAAAAGGCTGGGAGAATCTTTCAATTGTCCAGTTGTGTATGGCCTAAACTTGGTGCTCCCGCCTTGGACGATCGAAGCTTTTGCCCAAATGTATGCTTCAACTCGGTAGTAAGTAACATTGACTGCTTTAAGCTCCCTGTTCAACCTTGACAGGGACCACTGCTGGGGTGGACTCTAAAGAACTTTGGGAAGTATTACGACATGAGGTACAAAATGAATTCAATGTAATTGGAGAAAATGACAAAGAATTCGCTTCATACTTCGATCGAAAGGGAGTGGATTTAAACGGCCTACCTAGTAAGCGGCTACTGGCTGCTTCTTCTATTTGGGGAATTGAAACTGGGTATAACGAAACATTATATATGGAGCCTACCTCTAGGTTCATGAACATTGAACAAATCGCTGACGCTGATGTAGGCTGCTCACATCGTTCAGATCGTGTACCGGTCTCTTATCCGAACGATGAATCTGAATGAAAGGGATATCTCCGGAATTACAGAGATTAGAGTTCGTTGGAAGACAAGCAAAAGACGCACGCGGCTGTGATAAATACTTTATCGGCAGGAGAGAAAAATAATAATGAGGAGAAGAGTTTCAGAAGTTAATTAACTGATGTAACGAGGATGAGGAAGTCAACTAAAGCGGAGGAAAGAGAATCTATGCTATTCTTGCTTTGGAAGATGGCAAAGTAACACCCTGTTGATGAAGAGCACAAGAAAATGTACGATATTATGAAAGAGAAGTGTATTTTTTTGACGATTTGAACTGTAGGCTTGGCACGGCTTCACCGGCAAAGGGAAAAAATCGAGATGGTGACAATGGAGATATCAGGTAGAGATTTGTTCTCCGATTCTTAGCCAAGAACCGAGGCTCTATGCTGCAGCTCACATTTACTGGTTGATAATCTGATTTTTAGATGTTACTATTTGAACGTTACCCGACGGAGGCATAACAGAGGCCTTTTCTTCTACTTGATAAGGCCTTTGGGATGCTATGATTCCTTTGTCCTCTGCCGCACCGGAATTTGAGATTTGTGAAAAGCTACGTCGGGTGCAAGGGTTGAATAACTACAGTCCTTCTTTTTGTTCTTCTATGTCCAGAAGGCTGTAAACACCGTCTCTATCCCCTCCGGCTACCTTATGCCCTATCAGATATGCGAGACGATCTCTGAAGGTTCCAGGAAGAGCGGCAAATGGGGTGACTGTGGCTGGGTAAGGCCCCCGCTCAACGTGAAAAATGACCAAAACCATTTTTCCAGGTTAGAATACCTGCACTAGTTCCACCCATGTCGAGGAACGCAGGGGAAGCCGATGCCAGGCTACCAGAACGGTAGAGGCGGCTTTCCAAACGGTGGAGTAGGGTACGGCGGAAGTAACTATGCAAATAGCGGTAATAAGTGGTGGTAGTCGCTGATAACTCGGTGGTAATGGCGGCTTTAATTGAAATGGCTACGTCTACAATGGTATAGCAGTTAATTACGGCAGTGGTGGCGGGAGCTACGTCATTTTCTACCTCTCCGTGCCAACACTTTCATATCTTCCCAACTCCCTTCCCCCCATACTCCTCGACCTCTTTACCGACATCTTCCACAATTTCCACGGCGCCCGCTTCACGCAAATGATATGCGAAATACTCTACAGGATTATAGCCCTAGCCGAGCTGGTCCTACGGGGAACCGGGCGGTCCGTGCCCGCAACCATAATCGACGGAGAACTTGCGCATCCATTTATCGCCGCATCACCCTTGCAAAGAAGTTATAATGTCGTCAGTTGCTCCCCGAAGCAACAGCTGCCCACGGCACAATCGGAAACCCACATCATTCCACTTCCCCTGACAGATTTTCCCGATGCAGAAACTGGGTGGCTCCCCAGCAAAGCCGCGTAAGCTCTCCTGCAGCACGCCCGCGGTACCACCAACGTCAGATAATGCCACGAGGATGGCTTCCCTCCACCCCACTCCGCTAACTACGGCTGTCGAAAAGCTTCCTGCAAACCTCCCCTCAGCCCAAGTTCACTGACGCAGAATTCCGCCGCAAAATACCGAGGCTCCCCTTTGAAAAAACCCAGGGTCCCTATTCACTGCGAGAACAATAAAGTACTGTTCTTTACTCTACGGTTCTCGACGGATTCTCCTTGGTAACCAATAAAGGGCGTCGTATTCGGACAGTAACCCACAATGTACCTTGTCTCAAAGAGTACAGTACAAATTACAATACAGTATGATTCACGTTCGTCCTTTCGCCAAAGCTACTGTAAAATGGATAAATATGGTTTCTTTTCAGTTTTTCACGCCTCCGAAGAGCTCGGCCAGTGTGTATCCAAGAACGTGAGGATATATCTTTCCACAACCGCACGTAAAGCTCATACATGAGCCAAGCTTGGAGTATGCAAGAGCCGAGGTCGAGACAGTTAAATTTAATTTAAACTTTAAATTAATGCTGCATTCAGGTCAAAATTTTCATGTACGAGGGCAAGCAAAGTCTCTAAGGAAACGAAAAACACAGGACTACGAACATTTTCATCGCTAGCAATAAACAAACCACATTTAATCTCTAAGAAAACACCACCGCATTGATGGTATCCTCAAATGCCCAGTGCCTGTTGACAGCTACTTTATAGTTGGCCAAAATGCTCAGTCATTCGTACCGTTTAGCCTGTAACCTGTTTCGAACGAAATTAGTAGGGCCCTATTGAATGGCTAGGAGCAGTCGATGAATTTTGGAAACCAAGTATGAACTCAAGAGCCATGTAAAGTACTGTACAGGGCCACGGATTTGGAGCACGATAGCCATGTACAGCACTGTGCATGCGAACATCGTCGCTTCAATCGGAAACTAAAATAATGTCCTTGGATCTTCTTCCGCAGCTACTTCTTCCCGGGCCCAGGCCCGGATTGACCTCGTCTGCACTAACGTTTTGAAGTTTACGACAGATCGGGAGAGGAGAAGGAGGAACAGGGAAGGGAAGAAGCCCAAATTCTATTGTCGCACCTGCGATATCGAGTTCGTCAGTACCGGGCAGCAGGCTGTTCACGGGGGTTGTGGAAGGCACCAGATGGCAGCACTGAGGCAAATGGAGAGAAAGGACGCCCGCAGTGTACTCACTGCGATATCACTTTCGCCCAGGAGATCAACCAAGAGACCCACCTGCGCAGTCACAAGCATCGTAGTACACTTCACTTCCTCACTGAGAAGAGACGTAATTAGAATTCTTTTGACTTTCTCTTGCTAGGAAAAAAAGGAAAGAAAAATAATAAAATTAAATAAAATTAAAAGCCCTCAGAAAGATGTTCGAAAACTGAGCCCAGAACCCCTTCCAGTGCCCTAACAAAAATTAGCGCCCATAGACCCCCAACCCTCGCACCACTCGCAGTGGACCAGCCCTACTTAGCCCGCGAGACTCGTCCAGAAATACACCAGTTGTTTGTTGAAGGTATTTTGAGCTATACTCAAGGCCACAACTTGACAGTGTGTATATAGCACAGGACCTCAGTTCTCAGGGTACGTAGGTGACTACGCAAATTAGGCCCCGTCTGCCACTGCCTTTATTAGGAAAATTAAGTAAATCACCCCATATAACCCAAACATAGGACCCCATTAACCCCCTAAAAAATATTACCTTACTTCTCTTTTTCCAATCACTTCATTCAAGTTTGATAATTTTATTTGTAGAAAATTAAGTAGTGTTTACATGGGGGGCTCATTTGCTGTAACTTATAAGCTGACTAATACCTCCTCGACTTTTATGGCAGTGTGCGTGTACGTGAAATGTTTCGCCAGGCGCTGATAGAACTTAAATCTGCCAGCAGTGGAGGGGAGGCCAGCGGGCAAACAAGCCGCATTGGAGGTTACCGCCAATGCGGAGTGGCACTGTAAAAGAATACCTTGCGCCTTCGAAACCCTTTCTATTGCAGGACTGGCGAAAGTTCTGACCAGGCCTCGGAAAGATATAATTGCAATTAATTTGTTAAAATTGGCATGACGAAAGTAAATAATCCAATTTCCCCTTATATGCAATTAATTACTGGGATTGAAAGGATTTTAAAATTAATTATTGAATTTCATAATAAATAAATAATTTATGGAGTTTATTTACTCCCTTCAATTAATAATTGTCACCAATTATTGCCGTTAGTGGAACCAATTGATTCGTGACCGACCGTGGGAGGACCGTTGAGGTAGAAACGCCATAACAGAGACGCGGGCTTGCCCAATAATGGAAGTAATTGCTATAAATATGTGAGTGGAACAGCACCAAACTTTAGTATGCCCAGGTAGTGCAAATAGAACTCAAATAAAGGTTCTCAGAGTCAATTTTACTGTATGAGGCCCCATATTGTACTACCGTAGGATGAGTAGTAAAATTGAGTAGAATCTACTCCTTTCACAATCATGTCCGCCTTTTGCATCATTTAATATATTGCCCTTCGTCAGATAAAAGAAATTCAGATGAAGCTTCGCTACTCTCGAAAAATATTCATTATGAAAGGCTACAATGGCCATGGAGTAGTAGTCTCCCTCCCAAACCTAAAAATAAATGTTCCTTGACTCATCTGGTAGGGTCAGTATGGATCCAAATCGGATCAGTCCGTGACTTCATCCAGTCGAATTCGTGTACAATACCTTCCACACAGTTTGTGGAAGGTATTGTACCCGAATTCGGCAGACTTGAAATATGCTCAACGAAACAATTAAGGGATATAGATCTTGCAATGTAGGTTCAATGCCATGCACCGTGTGTACTGCACACTTCTAAGTCAAGTTCCGGTCTGAATCCTTCAAAATGGTTTCTCTCCCATCTACTAGTTTCGATAATTCCCTAGAAGAATCCATTGTACTGCACAGTGCTATAGATTCTATGGCTTTACTTCAAGGAATTATGAAAGCCATATATAATTTTCCAGGGAAGCACATGGAGCACGCAATAAAATTCTGTGCCATCAGTACTGATTAAATCAGTTCAGACTTTCGATTATTTCAAAGTCGTGTCAAGGCGAAAAATCAGTCAAATGGAGAAAGGAAGCTCGAATTGTAATAAAATTTGGGTTTTAGAGACCTCATTCCACTCTTCTATTATAATTGACATCAGCAGGATACTATAGGGATTTTAACGGCATTCCATATTTTTTCGACTTTAGCACGCTGTCCCTCCTCTTGACGCAAAAAACGATGCATACTTTGCAGGTATGCACTTTTGCCTGATATGATGCCTTTAAGATAAATTTATAAAGGACATATACATATTCACATTGCTTATGTATGTTGGTCACTGTTTTTTCCTACCAAGGTCCTAATTTTGAATATTAGATGAACCATGCTGTTGCAGTGCAACGGTGCAACAGTTGCACCACAATCAGGCGCACAGCAGATCCTTACCTTTATCCATGGACGATGCCAAAAACAGACCTCGATATGAATGCAAACCATTGCATTACAAAATAAGCCTTACCATTAATATGGCTCTCAGCGAGAGTAAAGAAGTAATCATCAAACTTCATAATTCCTCACATCTTTGATGTATTTTAGTCTGCAGTCCATGTGCTTAGTTTAACTGACTTGAACCAAAGAGACCCTCTTGGGAAGTTGCTGGTGCGGACCATTGGTGATATGACGGGAGGTAAACTCAAGTTGGAAACTGACGGAGAGCTTAAACTTGCACATAGACTACATTTACTTACGAAATTCAGGTAATAACTGAAGTATTCCAGGATTTCTTACACTTACACATACAAAACGAAGACTGCGAAGTTCTTGTAAGCAATGATGCATACAGAGGGGAAGTCGATATTAAGTAAAGGATAAAAGGATAATTGAATAAATATTCATGAGATGGCAAAAAGCTTTAAGTACCATAGTGAGATTCACTGTCAGCCTCATCAATGGATGGAGGAAGAGGCCTCTTCATAGCCAGAGATACTTCCTTAGGGCCCACAAGCTCCTGTGACTTTCAAGAACAAAACGGCCTCAAACATAATTGGAGACATACTTTTTCGCAGATCTGTTAAAACCAACGAGCAGAACTGGACAACTCTCAACAGATACCGATTGGCAGGATAAAGCTGCAGTACATGTACAGGCATTGATTTGTTCGTTTCCTTCGTTTGTTTTTCAACTGCTCAAAGTACGAGAGGTTGTTAATGTCAACTGCCAAATCGGTCATTATTTTTTGCGCAAGTGAAAACAGCTTGTCTTTCTTCTTCGGTGAGATGGTCATCCTCTGAAGGATTTTCACAATGCCGCTCGCAAATTTGGATATTTCACAAGACAGAAGTTGCTCTCAAATGGGTCTTCATATCGGGATAGTCTTCTAGTATCTCATCAAAACAAACCTGACTTGGTTTAAAGCTCTTTTTTCTGCAAGTTCACCGTAAAGATCTTGAACTTCTCAAAATGTGACAAAGCGTCCTTGTGAATTCGACGCTGGCGAGAAGAGGGCATGAAACTTTCAACTTCTTGCAGACCATCCAGATGTTCTTCAATTCGAAAAAACCGTTTGACCATATCAAATTGACTTGACACCTTGTTGCATTCGGTTTCAATGCTCCAAGATGAGTTAGTGATCGCAGCTTGGCAGCATTCTTCAGCGTCTTAAGCTGGCTCATAAGTTCTGAAAGGCCCTGAAGAGCATTGGCAACTTCAGTTGGTCCTTTATCCATGTTTGTACTGCAAGGTTGAATTTGTGACTGGCGCATCCGACTAACGAATTGAAGTCTGTCTGAGATAATCTCCTGTTCACAGAGCAGTTATCCCCTACAAAGGCGAAGATATCCTCCAGAGACCTTTTGTATAGTCCAAGTGTTGACCTATAAACTCTATGTTGTAGTGCCCCTAGATCGTGTTCAACAAGCAGCGGAGCGCACGCTAAAAGTTTTTATACTTACCTTTTTTGTCTTGTAAGTTGCAAAGATTGCAGTGAAGTGAGTATGTTTTTCGGACCAGCCATCGAAATGATGCAAAACTTGTCAGGCAACTCTTGTTCTATTTTTCTTCCACGACTTGAGAAAGAGCGAGAATATACTTTTAGGGTTTTGGAAGAAATTGTTCGTGGCCTATCAAAGCCTTTTTCCGCTGATCGTCAATTTCTACTAGTGGCTGATTACGCATCACAACCCAATCCATAACCTTGAAGGTCTTCATTTCGTTCTCGTTGCAGAAAGAAAACCCATCAAAACACCCTTGAAGCTTTTTCTGTTCATTGAACTTCTCTTTATAACAGGACCAATACAAGCTTGAAGATGATTTTTGAGGTTCGTGTACCCAGAACCAACTGCTTGACGATAGACTCCGCGCATTTTCCGTTTCTGCACTTATAGTTTCCTGGGTCCTCGCTTTTTCGAGTAAAAGGGTATGAGCTCGGGTATCGACTTCCATGTTCGACGGAGATTTTGGAAGGTATGTTCTCTGGATTTCCGAGCCAGAAGCGTATTTTTACTTTTGAATGATGCCTGCCGACATCGAGAGTTTTTGAACAATTTACCATTCAATTAATTTTAATTGCAATTGTTCCCTTAGATCAATTATTAATTAGAGTATTGCAATTTTTTTGAATATTTCTACAAAGAAATTTTCTGAAGATTAATAATTTTTTACAAATAATTGCAATTAATTGTCAGGGTAATATTTTTTCCAAGCCCTGTTTCTGACAAGTTCCTTGACAACTGCGAACTCCGCCGAAGGCCAGCCTCCGAGCGCTGAGACTCAGTCGGTATTTTCCATTTCATTGCATTTATACTCTAGGAAAGGCTCAATTTTTTTATGAATCTCGGTTTCAATTCGACATTATAAACTGAATCAGAGGCCATTGCATTTTAAGTGTAATTCGAGGAGTCCAGGAGTATGGAGAGGGAAGTTTTTGATGAGACGGTGACCTGCCTATCGCAAGAATCAGCCAAGAAACAGCTATATACGTGCCATCGTACAGTGTGTCCATGAAGAGGAACACACTATTTTGGGCACTGTTAGAAGTAATTAAACCGTATAGAGAAGTTGGAATCGTATCGAGCCATTGTAAGAAAAGTCGAATGTACGAATCGGTCCTCGTAAAAATTCCTGCAGTCCTTGAGTAGAGACAATGTCTTCCACGCTTCCTTCGGCACTGCTATGAAATGTTCTGTCCTTACAATAAACTGATAAAGTAGTCAAAAGCCTCAGGAACAAAACTGATGCCGAAGACCATGGTGGCCAATGTTTTCTCGAAACTTGGTGGGATAACAATTTCAGATACTCGCGTCGATTCTATATCCTGAGAGAACTTTATGTATCAGTATACTGTAACGGGTACGCCCGCAGAAGTCTCTAGAATAGGATATGGCGAAACGGCGCACATAAAAACAATATAAATAGAAAATATTGATTCTCTGTTTACCTGACGAAAGCATCACCTTTAATGATAAATACTCAGACGATCGCTAGCGCCATACAGCGCAGGGCCTGGGACTACACAGCAGGGGCCAAATCGGTGGTTTGGTCAAGACGCCGCCGATTAACGGACGTAGCAACGTATTGAACAATCAGGCATACGAATCTAACGAGGAGCGAATGTTTACCTGACCGGATCTCTTTGAGCGCCGCCGATCTTACTTTGGCAACAGTATACTTTACATCATTAAATCTCAATTCGGGTTAAATTCGCTTTTTGAGAATTTTATTGTGCTGCTTTCATGGAATAAAAATTGAATTTCGTTCTTCACGCGGATGTGCATGGGATTGCTTCCTTTGATGTTGAGAGCTAGTGAGAAAATGTCTTTCATTAAACTTCATACAACGGCTTAATTACTGTACCTCGTTGCGAAAGGAAAAAACAGGTTTAGTTTGCTACGAGTTGAGCAAGTACTCGTCACTATAACTTATTACATCAAGATCATTTTTCACGCCTGTCATTCCAGTTTGAGGAAGTATTGGTGCTGAAATCTATACTCTCGAAATTGTAAATTTTCAAGAAGAATACGTTTTGTTTGTTAACTTCTCACAGCCTGGTCTATTGCAAACAGAAACAACATAGGAGCGGCGTCTCCGCACAACTCTAAGCATGTATCACGAAAAGCAGTCCTAATTTTTTAGAAAGAAACTGTCGAGAGGATTTGAAACAACATGCACGACTTTAGAGTGAATTTCATACACGTAAATTCCCTTTCCAATTGATGCCTGTTTAGTTTTTGTTTCACTTAGCTTTTGCATACGCAGTTTCATTGGGTAAACTGCATTGACGGTAACGAAGTAAACGAATACGCCATGTCATCGGCGTGCGAAGGGGCCCGAGACAGATCGGACATCGCCATAGACGACCTTTTCATAGAAGTGATGCTTTGGTGCATCCTTTAGACCGTATCGGTGCACGTAAAGAAGCGGGGTCGATAACGGGTGTGAATCCATAGATGAGGAGAGTGGTGGCATTGAACAGGGCGCTGTGAGACTGAAGGGAGACCGGCTGTAGGGTAAAGTTGGGGGAGTTTATGGAAAACCATAAGTTGATTTTACTACAGTAATGGCATACTGGTAATAACATTAATACAATAATGTCCAGCAATGCAAAAGATTATTTAACACAGCCAATGAAACACAATAACCGTGTGGACACAATCGCATACGGATTAGCAAGCCAGCATCGCTCCTTTAAAGAATTGCGTTTGAAACGGATCCATATCTGTCAAACCACCAATTCTGCACAGTACGTCACAATTTTCTTCCGATGGATCGAATTTCAGCAAAGTTCAGAACGTATAACAAACACAACAGCATTCTATTGCTTCCTCTCTTCAAACTAGGTCAAGAACAAAAACGTTACCAAAGTTGGTGCAACAATCGCCATCTTCCTTCTCCAAGTTCTCATACGACATCCGCGTCAGCTCTTTCTACTACAACCGAAATGCCTCAAAACACACTTCTTTTCTCCGCTCCGCTCCCTCTATCCCGCTCTGTGATCTTCTCCCGTCCCTTACTTTCTCTCCCTCACCAAATCCATTCCCCTCCATTTCGCCGTCCCCACTACACAATATTGGCCCTCCCTTCTCCCTCCAGCACCCCCTCTCCTCCCTCAAACTCCCCCGTTACTCAACCCGCTGCATCCCCAACACTCCCCAAACTCCCCCCTCTCCTCCCTTCCTTTCTATCCTCCCTCTTGTCCTCTACTCTAGGCTCACTCATAGGAGCCGGCGGCGGCATTCTTCTCACCCCTCTTCTCACCTCCCGTCTTCGTCTCCCGCAACATCTAGCCCACGGCACATCTCTCGCCGTCCTCTCCCTCACCGCTCTCTCCTCCACCATCCGCTACTCTCTATCCTCCCAGGCCCATGCTCCTACCGCCCTCATTCTATCCTTCACTGCTCTCCTCACCTCTCCTCTCGGCGCTCGATCCTCTGCAAATCTCAATCCCACCGATCTCCGCGCCTTTTTCGGTGCCTTTTTGTGCCTCGCTGCTCTTCTCATGTTGCTTCGTCCGTATGTGATGAACAGTGGCGCCGTTGCGTCGTTAATACCGTGGATTGCGTTTCCAATACTGGGTCTGGTTGGTGCCATCAGTGGGTACCTGGGCGGATTGTTGGGTATTGGTGGCGGCACCTTGAATGTTCCCGTCCTAGTCTTGCTGCTTGGGTTCGAACAACACATCGCGCAAGGAACAGCTTTGATGGCCATGGTGATTCCATCTTTACGTGGCGCGTGGACGCATTGGAGATTGGGGCAAGTGAAGACAACATGGTTACCTACGTTGGTCGCCGGCGCCTTGTGTGGTGGTACGTCGGTGCTAGCGTTGCAATCGGCGTGAGCCAGGAGGCATTACGAATAGTATGTGCGGTTTTGTTCGGCGGAATGGGAGTGAAGTATGTTCTCGGGGCGTGGCGCAAAAAGTAAGGATATTGGCCCAACAAGTCTGACCCGTAATCGGATGTGGGTGTCTGAGTGTGCGGTGTGATTTAATTCAACCTGAAACTGGTAATCGGTACGGAAATCAGTGGAAATGAAGGTGTGCGTTAGTGGTCGACAGTCCTCGGTGCCTTACGTGGAGAGGATGCGGCGATTGAGCAGCCTGGCGAACTTCTGCGGCGCGTCGGGCAATATCGGCATTCCAGGCGGCTACTTTTGGATGCGCCTCGACGGCGTAGAAGGACGCCATGAGACGCGTGTAAGGTTGTAGTGGTTCCCAGGACATTTTTTCAAATGCACCAGCGGAAACATTGAGTAGACAAACGTAAATAGCGAGATCAGCAATGGTTATTGAATCGCCGACTGCCCATGGACCGTCTCCAAAAGTCTGCAGACGATTGTCGAGACCACCGAGGTAGCGTGGGACGGCTTCAGTAAGATATGTGAGGAGACGTTTTTCAATGTCACTTTGGTCTTCCGACGGCGGGGATTAGAGGCGGTTTCCAGTCCAGTGATAAAGTCAATAATAGTATCAAGAATCTCATCAGTTTGTTGGGCAGAAAGAGGATCCTCTGGATAGATGGCAGCTAGTTTGCCGCAGTAGCGGAGAATGGCGACGGATTGGGCGAAAACTTGACCGTCGACGGTGAGGACGGGGAGGCTGGCATAGGGGAGGGAAGGTTTCAGAGCGGCAAATTCTTCAAACAGAATCCGCTCATCTTCAAACGGAATACTACCAATGGTAAGGGCGAGGCGAGACGCTTCGGCGCGGCCCTAGTCGATGAACATCGGACGTGAGCGGTGGGTGGGTGGTTAGGATCGGATGAAATGGAGTGATAGGGGGTAGTGGGGCGAAATAGAGGGCGGAAAGGGCGGGAAGGTGGAGGATCGGGACTTACTGGGAAATCAAAGTACGTCAACTTGATTTCGGGCATGGTGCGATGTAGGATGAAGGAATGAACACGACGCCAGGGGCTGAGTTTGGGTATCGTTTGTATTTGGCGGAATTAGTCTAGCAGGGACGAAACCGGCGAGGCAATCCCAACCTGGACTTGTGCTAATAGCTTAGGGAAGTGTGCCTACGAAGTGCCCAAAACAAAGCTTTGATCCAGTATGCTGTAGCACGAAGACTCGTCAATGCAACAGTTTAAGCTTACGCTACAGTAGATACACTGGATGCCGGAAATTTCTTGCAAAAAAAAAAGTGCTTTCATTCCTGAAAAAAGTCGCTAGCGGTGGTCGCACTTGATAGTCGAGCACGCCCTCTCTTTTACTTTTATGAAGAATTTGGTAATTTGTAAAAGATGTTATCTTTTATTACAGGACCAGATTCAATCTCCCTTTTTGCGGTCCAGATGTGCATACAGTACAGTACAGTGCTGTAATTTGAAAATAGTCCACTGGAATCTC
Source organism: Kappaphycus alvarezii (assembly GCA_002205965.3). Lineage (NCBI taxonomy): Eukaryota > Rhodophyta > Florideophyceae > Gigartinales > Solieriaceae > Kappaphycus > Kappaphycus alvarezii. Next base: position 1,759,341 of record NADL03000841.1, read on the forward strand.
GAGCAAATTTTGCATGATTTCCTGATTTCCGGTACAGTAGAGAGCTTATGCACAAAGAATTCAGAAATAAAACTGCCAAATTTCAGCAATACAATTACAGTCTGTAATTCAATTGCAGAATTCTGGAATGAAGTCGTGAGGTAAATTGCTGAAATGTGACCAGTTAGTGAAGACCCGTGAAAAATGGTTGTGAGAAATATAGATCGTGCAGCAGGAGTTTTCGCGCCAGTTCATGCATAAACACGTTTTCAAATTTCAGAAATAATTTCAGAAATACTTCTCAGAAATTTATCATACTACCTATTTCTGAAGACCTTTCAGAATTCTGTTTTTGCGTAAGCTCACTAGTGCTTCTCCCGCACTGTAATGGTGCTGTCCTGTTCTTGAACCTGAGTAACCCGTAATCCCTCGTACAGTATGGCATTGCTTGCCGACCACACCCTCCAAGAAATAAATGCGTCTTTATGCAGATTCTGCAATTCATCTACTGTACGCTGCCAATGCTGTACACGGCGTACCTGTACGGTAGACCGGAAGGGTTTGTCAGCACTGTGCAATAAAATCTCTGCGAACGGACCTGCAGCTGTTTGTTTAAAAACACATTTCACAAGATTATGATAGATTCTTTTCTACTTTGTTCCGTCGAATCCTATCCGCATTGTATCATGGACACCAACATGTAACCAACTTGTACATTACGCCTTCATGGAAATGCTTCGCAGTATTGTTTAATGATCGCTCGTTCCCTCTACTGGCGACGACCATGTGGAACAACTTTCCTGCCGAAAACAGCATTCGGTGTCTTTCACAGCATCCTACCTCTTACACAATACTTTACTCATTTGTCATTTCGAGTGCACACAACCCCCCTGCCAATTGGCAAATCACGGCGACATCTACGCCCCAGACCGCAATGTCTACATAGTCTTGACTGAGTTTGTCTTGTACCATGCGGCAATTTTCGGATGCTCCATGGTATTGTGATAGATCCTCATCACCTGCGTGTATTTGTCGGCACAATCTGTCGACAGGGAAGCAACTGCCCACACTTGACATTAATAACAGCATTCGTAATCACCAAGTCAGCGATAGATAAAGTCTCGCCCAAGACATACTTTCCACTCCCAAATCCTTCCAACCTTTTCTCAACACCACCAGATACCTTGGGATGTCCTCGTTGGTCAACTTGTCAGCCTGCTCCTTTTGCTTCTCCGGATCGTTTCCAAGGTACCGATAGAACGCCGCATTCAAATCCTCCATGACATTCATCACTTCATCCACCTTGAGCGCATCGAACGGATCCTCGGATACAATCCGGCCAACTTGCCAGCATATTGTAACAGGCGGTAGATTGTGCCATCACCTTTCCGTCAATACTCATCACAGGTAGACTGCCGTATGGGGTTGTCCCTTTGACATCCGGCCAGTTGGCAAAGCTCAAGCGCTCTTGCTTGAATGGAATATCTGCAATGCTTAGAGCTAGGCGGATAGCCTCACCACGGCCGCGGATATCAAAGTAAGTAAGCTTGATTTCCGGCATCGGGCCCTTGCGTTTCTTGAATCCGGGCAAAAAGCCAAGCATTCCTTGTTTGTTTGTCATAGAGCTAGTGGGGACGGGAGTAGCGGGATGCTGCAAGAGGTGAAATGGTAGGGTGGGCAGTGGTAGGTTGTGCATAGAGGGAAGAGTGCACCGCTAGTCATGATCGTGTGGGTATTTATATTGCTTTAGATAGTTGAAGATCAGTGAAATCGGCAATGACGAGTCAGGGAAATGCTGGCGGGATGTGACCGTGCAGAATATGATCAAGAATAATAGGTCTTGCAGCAATTGTACACATAAACCAGATGCACTGAGTATCCTTGAATTCATTGCTTTCCTTCATTGTACGGTACGTACAGTACAACGTTGGCACAAATCACTTACTCCCAAATTGGCAACACTGCGATCAATAAAGAGTTAAAATGCATTTATTTCTGAAAGGGTGGTCGTCAAACAATGTCGGACGAGAGATGACGGGGGAAGAGGTGCCTTTTATTCAAATGCAGTAACAGTTTTAGAAATATTTAGCCATTTGATAAGAAATGAACAATGTTGCAAACTAGACCAGAATCAAAATACTGTAGTTCAAGGTAACCCAGGAGATATCCGACAAAGAAATGCTGTATTTTAAAAAAATTTGGTACGGTATTTACAGTAGGTGTAGTACTGTACTGCAAATCGCCATTTACAGTACTCTCTTGCAATGCAGAATTTTAGTACTTATGTACTTCTGGGGGAAATTTGGGGTGTTTTTAATGCATGAAAAATATGGTCAGCTGTTCCCTAAGGGATGTCGTGATGGTAAAGGCTTACAATATAAAGGGTTGGCGGGAAGTTGTCAAAACGCTAGAAAACTGACGGGAGGCCGGCCAACAGGCACGCTGCATTGGACATTACTGCTGCTGCGGCATGACGCTGTGTTAATATTTCTTTGACCTTTGCGTAGGTCTCCCTTGCCCTCGTAGCGACGTTGCGTGCGACGTCGGTTAGCAACGCGTGGGCGTCCGGGTGCCATCCCCCGAGGGTAGAGATAGGGACGGGCACTAGCCTACTTCCGGCGGAAGACGCGATAAAGGACTCGTATCTTCTGTGTTTCGCCGTTCTTGCCGCGTTAAGCGAGGTGAGTGGGTTGAATGTCCTCACTCTCCTGTTCGAGGGCGCTAGGGGTTGACAAAGGTGACGTCGAAGAAGTCTGTTCTGCCGTTCGTCCCATTGCGCGAATATCGGTCTTGTGCGGTGGACCCCTTCTCGCGGCTCGATGACTGGATGTCGCGCGGCTTTCATGAGATCGCTTGCCAATAAACGAACCTGACAGTCGTGTCTTCGCGTCCTCTCGCCCCCGTGTAAGCAGTGCAACAGATGGTCGCCGAAACAGTCGAGAGTTTCGGGGCAGTTCCGCTTGGGGCATGGTGTTTCCGGAGGGAAGAGCGGGACTTGGCAATAGTATTGGAACCATATTGAGAATTCTCTTGGTTCAATGCTAGTCTTAAGGCCCGGAGATGGGGTGCAGTACACCCAATCTTTCGCGCCGGGGAGCCCCATGGAGGCACGGAAGGCCTGCCGTCTATTGTCGCCCACATCGATCTCCTCTTGCACCCGCTCGTGGATGGCGTCCGATAGTGTCTTCTGTGATGGTGTTTTGTTTGAGCAGAGGGCACTAAAGGGGATAATCCTGGACTGGGAGCAAGAGAGGGACCAAATCTGGTGCGCCTCGACGATGTCTCGGTACGTTGAGAGATCCGTAATTGCCGCTGGGAGGAGGGCTGCACACAGCCTGTTGTACTTCTGTGTTTTGTCTCATTATAATTATAGAAGTGCGACGTGCAGCGCCACCAAAAATGACTAGCTTTGCAGGGGGAGGCAAACATCTGTAAGTTGCGGGCTACGACCAATCGCTGATGCTGCACACGTGGACCAAATGGCATAGCTAAGCTTTTGATAAAGCCGAAAGGACACCTTTGCCCTGGAGCTTCCAATTCGGGCCGCGATGGCAGCCGCATACTCGTCGACCACCTTGGATGTGGTCTCCGACAGGCATCCCAGGGAATCAAAGGCTAGCGGGACAAACTGCCAGCCGAGTTGCGGGCGTGCAGGTGAAGCATGGCCAGGAATGGCGGCGATTTTGGCCGCAAAGTCCCTCAGTTTCCGTCATTCCGCCGTATTGGCGGCAGCGCGCGCTTCCCGAGCTCCCTTGGATGGGAAGCACTGTTGGAAGGGTGAGGAGACTGTGATATCATATGCAACCGGGAGAGGGGGCGTAGGGTTTTCCGGAGAGGTACTCGGGTGGACGAGTATGTCGGCAGGTCGGGCGTCCAGTCCGGGAAGTAAATACGGGACTTCGTAATGGACGCCAGCGCCAGCAGCTTTGAACAGGTCTTTGCCAAGCACTTTTTCCCCTGCTTCGTGGCGGTTCTTCCAACCGAGGCCTTTGTTACACAGGTCAGCGGCATGGTCGCCGAGGTGGTCCATAGGCGTCTTGCATTCCGCGCAAAGGAGCGGGCAGTTTCGTCGAAGACGGGAACTCCCAAGTGGCGACGCAGCATCACCGACCACACATCGTCGTATATGTGGGTGACCACAGACGGAATGGGCAATGAGGAATGCCGCAGGCAGGTGTATCCAAAAAAGCGCTTGCGGCGGATGCGGTGACGAATCTCGGGTTCTGAGTGTACCCGGTATGAGGAGCGGCGCCGCAAGCTCATAATCGTGGCCGGTGGCGCGCATGACTTGTGTGATTGGGGCGTTACACACGGAAAGTCCGGTGGGGCCAACGTGTGCTGCGTGGTTACCAAGGTTTTCCGTGAGTTTGTGGCCAGTGCTGGCAGGGGAAAGGCGAGCGGTTGGGGGTACACAGGTAGGCCAAGGTGCCTTTGGATCATTACAGACTATTGCGTATCGGGGACCCGGTAGGGGGAGGCGGGACTGTGGCGAAGGGCGTGGCCCCGGATTTGGGGCCGCATGTCTTCGCCACTATGCTGGGAGGGGCTGGGTTACCCTCCCAGTCCGAGTCACGCAAATGGCGATGGGCCCGTGCGTCATGTTGCACCCTCGTTAGTATGGATTGAGTGCTTTTAGGGGATGCAGCGAGGACAATAGGGTCAAGGTCTCTACGGGAGGCGGGATAGGGGTGGCCGGGGATACGGCCAGCGAAGGCATGAAGGGTGAACAGGCTTGGTCGAGGCGGGAAGGCCAGTCTGCCAGGGCATGGCCGGTTCAAGTCGGCAGTCCGGGGGGTGTTCCGCACCCCACCGTACGTGGTCGGCGTTGTTCCGGTTGACTTTTAGCCGAATAGTCGGACCAGTCAGTGTACCGTACAGACACAATTTGAACTAAAGATGTTATAAAGACATCCTGATGTAGTTTGATTACGGGAATGTCAGTGCGCTCAGCGAGAATCTATCACTTCAATGTGCTTGCACGAGAGGACTGATCTCAATCGCACTCTGTGCCGTCCTTCGAATTGTCCCGAGCTCGCAAACATTCACAGATTAAGCAATCCCAGCGGATTGTTTAGCGGAAAAGTACATCGAATCGAGGGAAGGTGTGCAGAAAGTGGACCGTGATGTTGTAAGCCGTGGGCAAATCTCGAGAGCACATTTGGGGACAGCGGGTGGGGAGGGTGCTTTGTAACACGGTCGTATCAACCGGGCGAAAAGCGGTGCTGGGTATCAGGAAGCTCAACTTCTACTAACAAACTAGACCAGCGAGTTTCGGCATATGTACGATAGGGAGGTTACAGGAAGCATTGTAAAGATGGGCGATCCAGAAACCAGACTTTAGTATCGAGGCTTATTCGCCGCGGGGATCCATGTGGTTGTCGCAATGACTGGAGCTCATCCTCTTGGCCGATTCATCGCAGACAAGCGGTGGTGACGCTGCGCTGCATGAATGACCACGCTATACTGCGGACCCGCTGTATGGCACCATCATATACGCTGCTAGGAATGCAGAGACGACAGGGTCCAAGAGAGAGCTTCTGTGGACGCGGCACGTGGGTCGCCTGGCTTTGGTTGTCTGCCTTTGAGGTTTGTGCTCCGCGAAGGCGTGGATAGCAGCCGCATGCAGCATCTGAAATTAGAAGGCTTGGCTGCCGTAGATATCGTTAAGATACAGTACTCTACGTATGCACATATGTAGTGTACAGTACAGTACAGTACATGGTAGAAACAATACTACTATTTCAGAACAGCACTTCAGCAATCCATTTTCTACCCGACACTACACTCTTTGCTCCATGAGTCTGAGGAGCCAAAGTTCGTTGAAACCAACGGCGTTTCACTAAACCGTCTTCTTCTGCTTGAGTTCAAGCATCTGGACTCCAGTTTGCGGCTCATGGATTAACGGGATGAATCCAGCTTCGGTTGAATCGAGGACATGCAAGGAAGCCGATGACGTATCACGCCTCTCTCAATAAGGCAATAGACATTCGGGTGTTCGATTTTCCTTCCCCAGACCTTGGATCTGTAAGCGCAAAATTCATTGAAGAGAGGAAAGATGACCCATTCCTCCCGTTTACTCTGTGACCGCTTCGCCGTCAGACACTGTGGTTGCGATTTAATTCTCCAATTAAGAGGCAGCCTCCGAGTGAAACATGCCAACTGTACATTCATCAAGCTTAATTTGCCGGAGGGATTCACTCTCGCACATGCTCGAAGCCTTCAAGACGGTACTTCACTTTCTACTCCCCCTTCATTTAGAGCGTATCCGTCCTCTTCAGTCCCATATGCATCGCTGTCTATACCATTACTACTACTCAGATTCTCGGTACCAAAACCTTGATTTTTTCCGCGTTCAGTTCCATTAGTCCTTCGCGTAACGCTTCTTTGGATAGGCTTTGGTGGCGCCAAAGACTTTTGCATTGCTCGGCTATTGAAATTGAATGCTCGGTCCAGTGACCCAAACCAATCTCCCGTATGATCCGTCTTGTTCACAGTGGGCACGGGGTACAAGTTCATCTCAACAAGTAAGCTATCACCTCGCCTTAGCTGTTGCCGCCACTTCCCGTCAAATGACGCCCAAGCATGTGACCTAGCGTCCTCAGATATTTGAATCTGAAGCTTTGCAGAGTCTGGAAATACAATGGGTCTAAACGACAGACTATGAGGACAAATCGGGGTGAACAAGATTGCTGGGACGGATGGATGTACCATGGAACCCCCTGCCGACATGGAATAAGCAGTTGATCCAGTTGGTGTTGACATTATGATTCCGTCAGCCTGCACTGTTGTAATGTACTTCCCATCACAATAGCAATCCAAGTTTGACAAATACGGAGATGACCCTCTGTCTATGACAACCTCATTCAGCACATGAAACTCTTCCTGTACTTGATTCCCCCTCACAATCCCGCAAGTTAGTCTCATTCTCAAACTTAGATTGCAGTTCCCTTTCATGACCTCTGATACCTCAGCTTGAAAATCCTCAAACTCGAAAGGCGTGAGGAATCCCAAACTTCCTAAATTAAAGCTTATCACAGGCGGCACTGCAGTCTCAAACAAAGTCGATGCATGCAGAATCAAACCATCCCCACCGAGACAAATGACGAAGTCCACTTGATTGCAAAGCGTAGTTGCAGAATGGAACGTCTCCAAGTAAACTCCGTTCGCGATCACCTCTGTTTGCATCCACGGTTCCACCACAACCTCTAGCCTTTCCTCAGCCAGCCATCTCACTGCTTGCAGTACCTTGCTCATCAATTCGGCTCCCTTTTTGACTAACAATAGCACCTTTTGCGGTTTCCGATTCCATACTAGCATCACTTGCTCTGTAGCCGCTCCACGGAATGCTATATGACTTCCCTCTACACTCTCCCTCTCACACATATACCCGTCACAGCGAATTAAAGTAATTGGACTCTTGGATCCGTCCTCCCCTCCTCAATATCCAAATTTGGTCCTCCTTGTGCTCGCATGGCTGCAGCCGCACTTGCAGGACGGTTTTCTTCGTTTATAGCTCCCGTATTTTTCTCCCTTACTGCATTAGCCCTCCCCAGGACGTCTGGAGGGGTAGCCAGCAACGGTTGCACGCGCGTACCTGGGCGTTGTTCCAAAGATTCTAATCTCTCAAACCCTTCCCTTCCAAACGAAGGGCGATATCCGCGAGAATCTCTTCAAACGGCCGGTTGGCATCAACGCGCACAGCACTCGGAGCCAGTAAATCAAACAGCTGTGCAGTATTTTTGCCGTACAAGGCAAAGGATTCCGCAGGGTTCGCACCCCGGTCCTTATCTAGGACCACAAGCCTCTCTAAGACCTCCTGACTGTCTGTGGGACGGAGCTTCAAATTGTAAAGCAAATCTGTTTCAGGGTCAAGACGGCGATAGCGAATTCTTCGATCTAGGGTATCCCTTGGCGCATGTAGCATAAAGGCGAGACGATGTAAAACCCAGCATTGGATAAGGCGGTGTATTGACGTAAGGACCGCGGAAACCCATCTAGAAGGAAACCGCGCTCAGTGCAATCGACTTGGCGTAATCGTTCAAGAACGATAGGGATAACGATATCATCAGGGACTTGAGAAGACGACTGCACATAAGGTTGTGCTTTGACACCCCAGTCAGTTTCGTACAGCACATGTGCGCGCAGAAGTGAACCGGTGGAAATGTGAACTAGGCCGTGGGAATGAGACAAGGCTTCGCAGAGGGTACTCTTGCCGACCCCGGGGGACCCAGAGAATAAAGCCCTCAGCTTTATGCGGGGTTGGAGTTGGGAAGGGACAGACGGAGTTGGGTCTGCGACGCATAGAGGGGTGCGACGACGACGGCGTTGAAGGAGAACAAAAGGTTGTTGAGGAGTGACGGATTTTAGGGGATTGGGGGAATGGGGAAGGAGAGGAGGTCGAACAAAGGCCTGCATGTGACAAGGAGTCAAGGGAAAGAAATTGCAACAGTCGGCAGCGGAAGGTAGCAGCGTGGAGCGTTGTGCTTTATCCTGACCAACATTTTCACTCGACCCACATCCTCATTGGCATCTAGTGGGTGGCTAAGAACGCTGTATCTTAGGTAAGCTCTGCATGGGATCGTTTGGCACAGTGCTTCGTGCTAAAAGGAAAACCAGTTGAGGTCAAAAAGTTCACTATTCAATATGGAGTTATTATATGATGCATTTACAGAAGCCGACCACATCTTGCATACTGTACAGTACATTTAAAAAACCCAAAAATTCCCCCTCACAAAATTTACAGTGTTCAGGAGAAAATATAATAGGAAAAAAGGGGGGTGTCTTTATTGAGTTGTATGGATTGGCTGGGATCCATTTGGAGTAAAATATAATGTAATGAGCCTTGGAATATAATTTAGTTTTCATTATTTTTTGCCTGCTGGAGTACACTGCAGTACACAACTACACCTTGCATCCATCCTTCACCCATCAGCGACGACTTATCCCACATAACGTATTAGCCGCATGGATATAACCGACCACATCTTCCATGTATTAAAATAACCCAAAAATTTCTCCCTCTCTGACCAGAAATTGTCAGAGGCAACCAGAGACAGGGAGCAGACGACGTTTTTACCCGCTCTTGTGCTGCGCAAGCAGCCTAGAGCGATGAAAAGGGCTGGGTCTTCTAAAGCTCGAAGAGCACGGAAGGAGCTTCCGTTGCGGCCAGGTCAGTAATCGGAGTGAGAATGCGGATCATGTCCGCGACGAGGTCCAGAGAGGCGTGAGCCGCGCTTGATGCCCATTCACTATCCATTCAACCTTCCACTTCTCTCCATCAACAACATCTTTCCTTTCATGTCCCTTCCCTTGCGTGTCTACCGCTGCCCCGGCAATGGCCTGCCCACCCTTGCAACCTCCTACACATCCATGCGCGCCGCGGCTCACGCCTCTAGCTTGGCGTTGGTGTCCCAGGGACTGCTCAGGCAATTGCTCATGCCACGCGAGCTACGACACAGCAGCTCAGCTCTGCTTAGACCCAGCATGCCCTCTTACAAGTAGACGCACAAGTTGCATTTGATTCGATTGAGCGTGCCAAGATTCTGGACCAAGCAGTTGCCCGCATCCTCTCAGGCCGCACGATGGATCAACTACTTGTATGGCGAGCCCTCCAGGCTCTTTTTTGGTCGACTTCTTCTGCGGAGCAGGACTGGCACCCAACAAGGAGATGCGCGAGGCTGTCCCTCGCTCTTCATGAGTTGAACTGAAACTATCGGACAGAAAAACCTTCAGAGTAACCTGACCGGAGCGGGATATATTGGATTATATCTCAGAGGGACTTTTTGGCCTTCTGCTGAAGTAAAAAAGCACTTTAATTGCAGCGTTATTTTTTGGGAACTATTTTTGATATCTCAATAATGGCTGAAGCATACTTTAAGATTGATAAATCGAATTGAGACGCTAGCTAGTCATTCATAATAGAGAATATACGCCACGCGAATTTCGTACATTAATACTGTATCGTATGTTCACAGAAGAATTGAATACGAACTTCATAAAATTTTGTTGATTTACGTATTACGAAATTCGTAAGACATGCAGCAATTGTATGAGCATTAGGTCTCTCCATCAAAGACTCGATGATTGCTCCATGACCAAGTACAATACCAGACCATTGACTGGAATCGATTATGTTTTTATGAATCAAACGTTATGGGATTGTAAGAATATTGAAATCTCTTACAATTTTGCATAATAATTTGAGAAACACACTAACACTTTATCAAAGCAAATAGCTAACAGCAACAGGGATAACTAAATAAGTACGCATTACAGCAACAGGGATAACTTATGCAGCTTACTCGCTCCAGTAGTTGAGACTGATTTGAACCTTTGTGTTGGACGTTTGCTCGAGACAGAACTGGTGATGGCAGGGTTAAAAATGCTTGATCACTCGAATCTCCGGATGCTGCTGTACAGCGGCTATGGGCGCGGGGCGCTTCTTCCGGGGATGGTACCCCAATGGGTGTAGTGTGAAGCTTCCGTTTGGTGCCAACCTTACTTGTCTTGAGTGGACGTACGCTGCCAGCAATGGCCGGCCTGGGGAGGCACACGAAGGGAGAGGATGTTCCAGCGAAAAGGCAGGTGAGTTGCCAGGACCGAGATAAATGACCGGGAGTAATGGAATGGTGGAATTGGATGAGGTGATCGGCGTGTCTCCCCAGACGCTGAAATCCTTGTCCGGTTCCATTCGTTCCATCATGCGTACGCTTGGGTAAACTCTTTAGATTTGGTGTGTTCGCGTCGCAAGAGTTGTAAGGAGAGTAGCGCGGTCATACGCCCGTGACCAATATGCGCGTTGATCCTCTGACCAGAACCAAATCAACACTTCCATTGGTTGCTGAATTTGCGTGACACTTGAATCATCAAATATTCATAATAAAACCAAAAAATCATAACATAAATCAAGAACAAAGGACGGCTTGTGATTGGGCCATGAAGGATGAATGGAGGGTGGGAGGCGGGAGAACAAGCGACGACTTGGGAGACAGTAAAAGCAACGGTGGCGACCAAAGTCGGGTTATATAGCCCTGTTCAACGGGCTGTCTTCGCACTTGCGCAAGTCCTTGCAACATGAACATTACCAGTAGACACGTAGCGCAGCGTTGGTGCTTATGACAATCTGACTTGAAATCAGAATGTCACGCGTGACTTGCTTATAGTGGTGGAAGGCAGACACGATGAAGCCTCTCGATACATTCACCCATAATTTTCCAATCATAATACCGAATAATAATTTGAGAAAACAAAAGACCGGAGGGATGATACGAGGGTGAGGTCACAACATATGACCGAAGAAAAACAGAGAATCATCACACTGCAACACACGCCATCCAGATACGATTCGCGGAATGTGCGACTGTTGGACCAGTCGCCCAGCAGGATGCGATATTCCTGCACACCAATTGCAGCACATTCGGATGCTGCACCCATACGGAGAGAGTGCGAGGACCACGAGACTGAGGAGGTGGAGATACCTTGACCCTATCCAGGCAATTCCTTAACCATACTGTAATGGTCGAGCACTGGTCGACAGTCTAACGCCCGGGAGAGCCCAATAGTACTTGCTTTGGGAACGGTTGTTGCGGCGAAGTGAGTCATAACGAGCGACCAGATCCAGAAGGCTTGTTTGAAAATTCCTGTTCCTTCGATAGGAGAGAGTGTGAGCCACTCGCTGCTGATTCTTGCGCAAGGCTATAGCGATGTTGATTGAATCAGCTGTGACCGAAATGTTTGAAAGTAAAAGAGAGACTCCGGCTTCTCCTCTTTCAAAGAAAACATAATTAACCAGGACAGCGGTTGCGTCACGAAGAAACTCGATTTCTGTAGACTGCGAAGCGAGCGCAGCCTCGAAGATTGTACGTGCCACGGAACTGGGCAATGCACGCCTTTCTTTCACCGAGTCCGGATCGCTGAGGAGTTTCCTTTCCCGATCGCTTTGCTGATAGGCGACCACAGCTAGCTGTAGGAGAGGGGTAAGAGTAACGGACTTTCCAATTCGAGCATGAGCGGTAGTGACAGCCGAGAGGTAGTTACGAACTGACGAGCCGCTAACCTTGTCTTGTGTAAACAGCCAACCCAAATAGCGGAGAAACGCCCCTTCTGATGCAGCAAAGGGGTCAATACCATCTGCCGTACAAAACTGTAGCCATTTTTTCCAGAGAACCTCATTGGAGCGCCAAGTGTTGGGTGCACGAGCCTTCGGCATGAGTTGCGCAATAGTTACACCACCCCCGAATTTCCATGCCAGCGGCAGCCAAAACAGATTGCTGGAGCGTGACAGCTAGCGGGTGTCGATGCTTCTTGCTCGAGATTTTCCAAACGGCGAGTTTCCACGGCGGAGCGGGCATTGTCTTGGGTGCCCAGATGGTGGAAGATAGAGATTTTCGGCGTCGAAAAGATGCGGGCTTGTCAAATGCAGCAAGCGAGTGAACCACTGCTGCGCGGGCCAATATGGCGTGACCAATATTCCGGTGGCTTTTTCCTGACAGATCTGGTAACGACTAGAGGGATCAATTTGAGCGGCGGATTCCAGAAGTTGATTTCTGACTCCAATCTTGCGTGAGAGCGTCTATGGCAAGGGATCCGGGACACGCATGCTCGCTGTTGAAGCGCGGGCAAACCTTGTTCAAACTGTCTGCGAAGCGGTCCATTGTGGGGATACCTTGCGCAAGAGGGGTCTCAGCGGTTCCAGATTGATCCTCCAATCGTCCATTGTATGTAGGCGAGATAGCCTGTCGGCGAATCGGTTCACAGCTGACGGGAGGTAATGAGATTCGATGGATATCCAGACGTGTAAGCAATCGGTGTAACACTCGGAGCCTCTCTTTGGACTTCGTTGTCATAGCGTTCAAAATTGATACGACCGCTTGATTGTCCTCCCAGATCTTGAGGTGGGTTCCAGAGCGTAACATCCTTGCAAACGATCTGATGTTGTCCGTGACTGCGCGTAATTCCAGGAAGGTGATTGGCTTCACGCGAAGTACTGGGTTCCAAAGTCCTCGAGCTTCCCACGTACCTTGTGCTCCCGGCCGAAGATCCGATCCTAAAGTCCCTCCCTGACCGATGGAGGTCGATGCGTCTGAGTGCATCGCCAGAGTAGGGGATGGGGCTGATATTGGCCGTTCTGGCGGGCTTACAGGAAGGTCCCGCCAAAACCTGAGGTCCCGAATAGCTGCGTGTAGCAGCCGAACTCTTTTCCCTGACTTGGTCTTGAGTTTCAGGGAGTCGTACATCGAGCGGGTGTAAAATCGAGCGAGAGGCATTGCGAGAGAACAAGACACTGCTACTCCTGTGAAGTGGCGTAACAGCTGGACGTCGACCAGGCGGCGGTTCCGGCGACTTTGGCGTAACAATTGCTGGGCAATTCCACGAAGCTTTTCCATTCGACGAGCCGAAATACCAAAAACCATACGCGAAGTGTCCAAGATGAAACCCAAATGCTCGATACGGCGAGTACCAGTCCAGTTTCCTTTGTCCTCCTTGCGCAATAGTCCGCAGGATTCCAGGATGATCGATTTGTTGACGAGCCTTTCGTAGGCGAGAGCGGCTTCTTACAGCGATTAGGAAGTCGTCCATGTAAGGGTGAATTCGCAGACGGTAGTGCTGGCGAATGTACGGACGAACGGGCGCATAAACTTGACGAAATATGCGGGGAAAGTTTCCAGCCGAACGGTAGGGAATACATCGAAAATACCGTTGTCCACCTTGAACAGGAACCAGTTCCGGATATCGGGTGTAGCGGAAGTGTGGTACCCCTTCGCGATGTCGAAGGAAAAGCATGAAATCTGCTTGTTTGAGTTCCAGAGCGAATCATTCTAACGTTTCCATCTTGACCGGCACGTCTCTGAACAACGTCGATTGACGAGAGAGGTTGACAACCAATCGTTGCTTGCCTCAGATACTGCTACGAAAGCATTGGATATTGGGTATCCTTGGCGGTGTAACTTGAGAGCCGTGCGGGTGAGATTTCCTCGTAGGTCTTCCGATGTAAGGCGTCCGCGATAGCCGAGTCGAAGAACTCCCTGTCTTGTGTCGACGGGATTTGAGGGAGTTTGAATTGAGTAAGGGAAAGGGAAGTCTGTATGGGTGCTTCGTATACTCCGAACCGAATTGCACGTACGAGGAATTCCGAGGCGTGGAGGTGTTCGGACCAATACGAAGCGGCTTTCTGAGTGTTGCGCCATAGAACGTGCGACATAGCAGAAAGAAAAGGTCGCGGCTGCGACGGGTTTACTTGCGAGCAGGCTTAGGGTCTTGGGAGTTACCCTTCCTTGAGGCCGGTTTTGACGCCGGTTACTAGAGGAGGCCTGCTGCTTATTGAACTCCTTAGCGTAGGCTTGGGAACGGAGCTCGGCGAACTTGTGCTTGGTGGAGCGGTAGAGTTCGGAGGAGTAACTGAATCGTCTTCGCGGAGGTACTTCTGTAAGAGAATGCCTCGGACTTGCCAGATTCCAAAGCGTCGGTGAAGAAGTCGACGCGTTCCAAAACGCGAGAATAGGATGCTTGAAGAAAGTGATGAAGAACGGCAAATGCCTCGGTAGCGCTGCGACGTCCTTAGCCACGAGGGCTTCGGTGACTTTGTGGGCTGTGGCAAGAGCGTTCTCGTAGTTTTCCCCAATATTCCACAGGACTTCTGCTTCCCAACCGTCACGTTGGTTAGCTGACTTGATGCGACCGAATAAACCTTCCGGTTCCGGGATGAACCGATTTGCGGGAACGGGGTATCAGGTGTATGGTTGACGGCGGCAGGGTCCGTCGGATTCTCTGCGGCACTTGCTTGGGCAACCGCGGGAGTTGCGGTGTTAGCAGATCAGGACTTCGGCTGGAGAAGGTTGATGATCTCGGAGAGTTGGCCTTCGATGCCAACAACCTTGTTCTCAACGGTGTCAAGACGAGAGTTGGCGGATGGTGCAGAAGAGGATGAGGAGGACTCATTAGACATGTTGATGTGTGAAGTGTGAAGGTCGGCGTAGAAGATTGATTCGTCCGGAGCTGGTTCGAATGGTGAGAACAAGCGACGACTTGGGAGACCAGTAAAAGCAACGGTGGCGACCAAAGTCGGGGATTATATAGCCCTGTTCAACGGGCTGTCTTCGCACTTGCGCAAGTCCTGCAAGCCATGAACATTAACAAGTAGACACGTAGCGCCGCGTTGGTGCGCTTATGACAATCTGACTTGAAATCAGAATGTCACGCGTGACTTGCTTATAGTGGTGGAGGGCAGACACGATGAAGCATCTCGATACATTCACCCATAATTTTCCAATCATAACAAAAAAAATGTATTCATAACGAATTAACTAGCTCATAAATCCAAAAATCGAATCGATGAAATTTATTTAAGGAATTACTCAGATTTAACCTCACGATCATTAAATTCGACATTACGAAACTGCAACTCAATACGACTACGTCGTTTGTTGCGATATCGTTCCTTCGCTCTGCGGCGTTTCTTGGTGATATCGTCACCAATCGCATAGAGCCTCTGCTTAAACGCCGATGATGACTGGCATCCACGGCTCGAAGAGGATGCATTTGATGTGATATTCGTCAGAGCGTTACGAAGCTGAAAAACGGAGTCGTACCGCTCTTCCTTCCAGCGCCATTTGCTGCCGATAACACACCACAACAAACAAAGTCGGCCGAAGAAATTATATCCTATAATACGATCGGATGCAATCCTCTTATTGCCAGCCTCATCCTCCCTGGACAGCATACCATTTCGAGGTTTCTTAACCGGGTAATTGATCTCGCCAACTCTAATGCCCCCTGATAAGCTTTATCCATAAGCAGCCCCAGTGCCTCCGAAACTCCCCGCATAATGGGTCAATATCGAAAAGTTTTTTCTCCTCTGTGATCTTCTTCAGCGCTGACTTGTGAAAGTCAATATTGCGCTGAAATATCTCAAGATCTGAAGCAGAGCCTGGATAGTGCCTTGTGCAGTTTTCTGCGAGGATATTCGGAAGCACACTGACCTCAACTTTGAACCCATACAATTTGTGCTTCCCTCTGAAATATACCTTTCCCTCTTGTATAGTTCCTCTTGGGTGGTTAGCTTTCTGGAAGATCACGTCTGTAACATATCGGGCGGGTGGACTGTGCCTGAAAGTTTTTTCCGTCCTGAGGCAGCTCACCAAATGGGAAAACTGATAGATTACGAACGAAAAAAGCGTCATACAGGGGTTGACTCAACAGCTCCATGAATTTGGTCATCACCTTTTCAAAAGACGGAACTTTAAAACTAAACACTTTTTCGATGGGTTCCCATTGCCCACCAAATTTAAGCGTAGACAGTAGCATAAAAACCATGTCTTTATCACCGTAGTGGCACCTGCGGCCTGGCCAGATATTATGACGATCATTAACAATATCACTAATGCTACTCCAAACCCTGTGAAAATCTGCGGCGTCAAATTTCGTCATGTCGTGTATCGCCTTTGATCCACTGGCCTCATAAAAACATCAAAGAGCGGGCATGTTGAATCAGATTCGTCGTCTGTGTCGTTTTCTGGATTGTCCGGAAAGTTGTGTAACTCAGCATCACGCTCGATTGCGGCGTCAGACAACAGCCGTAGATCGTTTTTGCGTGGTTGTGGCTTGGAAGGGGAAAAGGAGGTTGGGAGTGGGGCAATTGAGATTTTGTTTTGGCCATAGTCCTGAAGAATGGTGGGTTGTGGTCTGCACAAGGTTTGTGGATGTGAGGACTGCATAAGAAGACACCTCATCGGACGCTGCCTTTTGCAATGTTGACCGCCCAAATTGAAAGTTATGTAGTCATTTCCAATTTGGGTGGGTCATCGCTCATGATCTGGTGTAATTGCATATTGCTTTAGATGCAATTATCCCACTAAATGAGTAAAGAATGACTTTTCATACGTCTTGTAAATTATCATTTGTTTTTTTTGAGCTAAGTTTTTTTGTGACTTAGTGTATTACACTAGCAGCCCTCGTTTCCACGAAGTAATTGGCTCTTTTGGAATGACTGCCTAACTGATAAAGGGGTCTATTAGGAAGCTTACGCTTAAAGAAATTCTGAAATAAATGTGAGCATTGGGAATAAAATATCCTTGGTCATGCAGTAGTGAAAAAACTTACTCATGGCACAAAGCGGTGACTTACGCCAATTACTGATAGAGAGTACACGTGAGTATTACAGTATTCCTCGTACTCGTGCGAGTGACACTGCCAAAATAAAGGCTACTAGTTCCAGACCAAACCAAACCAAACATCCAGAGCAGAACAACCGCAGCAACCGCCTTTCTTTCTCGCTCAATCATGACAAGAGGCAGATTAAAGGACTTCACTCAGCATAAATGTGACAGCCTGCATCGTAATTGGAGGCTTGCGTTGCTAATTTTGTCTCGCGGAAACTGATAGCCGTGAATCAAGCTTTTCATCCACTACTTCTTCTCACTACAGTCGCGTAAAATTTCATCAACTTCGCTAAGATCTACGGAACATGCTGCAAAGGAGTAATCGCATTAACCTGTCAACTTCTCGTTTAGCTTCAATGGTCTAAGCAATCGGGCTTTTTAACACTGTTACGCTTTGAAAAAAGACCATATATCGATCGTTGTTGACGTTATGGGTGGCCACTCTACAAACTGCTACCAAGAGGAACAGGTACGCTATGGACGCCTTTTTGTGACGTGTGTAATACTCCGTCGACTCACCACACCGTCGAGGTGGACAGACATGAAGGTGATATTTGTAAAACATGCCTCACAGTTATCAGAAATATTCAGGGAGGGTTTGGAGTGCCTTCTCACCACGAGGGTAACTTACCAGCAATTGGTCTATCAAATCTATATATGCAGGCTCGAGCTGCTATGCATGCGGAAGCAATAAGATCTAAACTAAACGGGCTAACTAATTGTGTGGGCTTCATAGACGGGACAGTAATCGGCATCGTAGACCAAGTGGGTCACACATGCTACAGTTGGTTGCTTATAACGGCCATAAAATAAAGCATTACATTAAGTTTCAAACTGTAACAGACCCCGGCGGAATGATTTTACATGCATTTGGACCTATTGAAGGACGTCGTAATGACTGGACTCTATGTTGTCGAAGTGATCTTGAGGAGGTTTACCAGAGGTGTTGGAACATAATAGGATAAGTTATTGCATTTATGGAGGTTCCGGATACAACCGTCATTAGTTCTTGGAAGTTCCGTAGCAGAGAAGCTATCTACAACAGTTTCAAACTGCTTTTACTCGGGGCATGTCAAAGGGGAGGGTAACAATTGAATGGATCTTTAAGGAAATCAAGGCATACTTTGCTACTGTGGACTATAAACGGAAGATGAAGGTACTAGAGTCCACTGTTGGTTCTCTGTATTTGGCTGCTATGCTTTTGAATAACGTTCGGAATTGCGTCTACCCGCAGTAGACCTCAAAGTACTTCCGTTGCACTCCTCCGTCTCTCGAGGAGTACGTCTCTTTGGCGGATGATCCACGATCGTACAGGAGAAAGGTACTCGCGCGGGGCCCGGGGAGCGAGGAAAAAGTCCGCGTGGCGGACCCCTGGCGGTGCGCGAGCGGACTTGCACCGGAGAGGCCCCGCGTGAGCGGAAACCCGGCGAGCCTAAAGGGCGATCTGCAATTATCCTTTAGTAACAATGACCGAAAACAGTCCAAATCGAGGTAAAATCACTTCTTACTAAACGTCTCCATCATGATACGAAACTTGGCGAGTTCCAATTCTTGACTAGCTTCGAGCTTCTCGCGTCTCTCCTCGCGCTGTTTTTCCTTTTCGATCGTGTCCAACTCCATCTTCTTTTTATCAAGAAGAAGCTTTTCTTTATCCAGTTCAATGCGGGCAAGATCGGAATCCCTTAAGCTCATCGCGAAAAGCTCCATCTCATCACTGGAGCTCCCTACGAGTTTAATTTTTCGGGGACGGGCATCAGAGGACTCTATCGCACTGGCCTTTCCACTTACTTGATCAGTTTCACCGGTTTTTCGGGTTGTAGCCATGCTTTGCAGCTCCCTCCCAAACCTTTCCTTGGCATCATCGATTTCCCTCGCTGCCCTCTTCTCGGCGCCCCTTCTTCCATCAACGTCATACTTCTCTTTCCTGCACATCATCAACAACTCATCCATCTCCCAACCTACCATCGACCCCAGAACGAAACTGATCCCTCTTGTCAGAGCGATCAAACGCAGCCTGCAAACGTTTCTATCTGTCTTGAATACACTTCGCTGTTACTTTCTCTTTCATCAGCGGGTTTTTATATTCACGTATCAAGATGAGATCTTCTGCGAAAGAAAACCTTGAATGGCGGCCTTTCTTCTTATTCGGAGTCATCTGAATTAAAGAAATATCTTCTCCATCAGGGACGGGGGAATGGGTGTAATGAAGGCGGGGATGGGTGTAGTGATGGAGAGTAGGGTTGATGTGGCGGGGGGGAGGGTTGATGTGGTGGGGTGGATGATTGAAGAGGTGGTGGGGGTTTGAAGATGTGGGGGGGGAGATTTGAAAAGGTGGGGGGAGGGTTGTTCGGGATAGACCGAGGTCTCTTCTGTGATAACTTCCGCACCGGTAGGTGCTTGCAAAGGATGGTTAATCATACGAGGAGTGAAGTGAAGTGAGGAAGACGGTTGAGGTTGTGGATAGAGATTCGAAGTGGTCAAGGATGGAAGAAGTGAGGTTCGGGATGAGGCCTTCGGATCTTGGTTTGCCGCGAAATTTTGTCTCACGGGTCTTCAATAACTGGTGGGATTTCAGTATGCTTCATCACTACTGGAATCGAAAATTTCACTATTGCATTACAAACTGTAATTAAAATGTGCTCCTTTGTCATCTTTAATTCAGAAAAGTAGGTGAGTAAGCTCACTATTGCCATGGAACTTTTATTTTTGTCCCAAGTATCCTGTAACTGCAGTAGAACTGTTTCCAGTTTGAGAACCAACAACGGCATGCCGTACCGTGACTGCCAAATTGATAAGCAGAGAAGACGAGCACGAAGAGCAGTGCAGACTGCCCAGCTCGCCATTCATGCAGATGTTGAGGAAGAACTAGCTGTCCTTATCCTCCACAAGCTCTCTCTTATCCGATTTGAGATCAACAAATTTAACAACGAACGAAAAGGTTATCAAAGGCCTTCTTTAACCTGAATGCTCTAAGTTAAATGGAATGTTTTAGTCTATACTGTTTCCCGAAGAGATTCGTTGGACTACTTTCAAAGTATCTCTCCTTAGGCACTATTTTTACTACTAGGAGCAACTACTGCTGCGATGATGTTACCTCTTGCTGCATCATAATGTGTAGACCGTCGAAGTTCGATCCGGCTATTGGACTTGGAAGAAGAGTTCAGAATGTTTAGTTCGAGGATGAGTGAGGTGTTCTGGGAAATGATCGAGAGATTCGTTGAAAAATGCGGCCACCTACTGGATTTTCGTCCAAGTGTGATGGAGAATCACGCACACTTGTACGATAAAGCGCTGCAGAAAGCCGGATGTCCTTTGGATAGCTGCGTTGGTTTCAAAGACTGTACTAAGATGAGGATGAACAGACCCGGTAGCCATGGTAGCCTTCAGCGCAGCTGCTATTCCGGTCACAAAAGAATGCACTGCCTAGTATACCAGACAGTATCAACCCTGATGGCTTGACGTTCTCTGAATATGGACCTATTGAAGGGAGACGCCATGATCTGACTCTGCTACGCATGTCTGGCATCGAAGAGATATTGACAGCTTATATGAATATAGAGGGAAGGAAGTTTTATGTTTACGGAGATCTGGCATACATTCTTCGACCGTACTTGCAAAGAGCGTTTCATGAAGGCAGAGTATCAACCGCGGAGAAAGCTTTCAACTCTTCTATGAGTGCTTTGCGTGTGGCTACAGAGTGGAACTAAGAATATTTAAAGCAGCAGTGGTCGCGCAATTATTACGCTCGATGCTTGAAAGTACGTCAGGCACCAATATCCCTGATCTATAACACATCAGTGCTTCTTCCCAACATGAGAACTTGTATATTGAGAGAAGGACAGAAGATTTCATATTTCAAACTCAATCCGCCATAAGTTCAAGAATACCGGGAAACTTTGTAAATTGGCAAGTTTGATGATCACTCATAACCGGGAAATAGTATATTTGGCCCCTGTCTTTCGAAATTTCATCCTCACAGAGGTTCGTTTCGCGGCACTTCGCGAACTCGGGATGCGAACTTTGCTCCTCGTCGCCCACTGCGAGGAAACTGCAGCAGTTTGTTCAGCATTTCGCCTATTAGTTCCATCATTTTTTCCCGCTCCCTCCGCCTATCGATAAGCTCCTCCCTTTCCAGCTCTAACTTCCTCTCTTCGAGCATGATGCGCTTTTCTACTATCTCATGTGACTTTAGAATCCTGAATTCCTCCAAGGAGGTCCTCTTTTGTCAAAATTGAGTCGATCTTCTGATGCAGTCAGTTTTTTATCTTCCAGATCCCTCCTGCACTTAACATATTACAATAAAACATCGTTGACTTCCGATCCCTCGTCAACAATCTTTTGATATTTCCTGTTTTTGGTTTGGTTCACCCGATCATCGTGTTCATCGGCGATTCAACTCTTCGACTTGATTCTCTGTGACGCTGCTAAGCAGCCTTTCTGATTTCCTCACCTGCCAGACGCAAAAAAATTTTCTGCATTCCGTTTCTCTTCCCTTGTGTGCTTTGAGCATTCCTTGTACTCGTCTATTTAATGGATAAGATCGTCGGGAAGTTGATCTTTTTACGGTATTTCCTCAGCCAGTCCAGATATGTTGATGTTCTTCTTGCTAGTAGATCGAAGCATGTCGACTAGTAAGTTGAACCTATCTGTGAGTGATTTCTGCTTCGGTTGATGTTAGAACACCATGTTGGGAATCTCAGCGAGGAAATCTTCCGAGCAGCGTCGAACGCTTTCACCTTTGAACAACGACTCTTAGGATGAGCATCCGTGGTATGCGATTTAGTAAAGCATAATTCCAGTTACCGTAGTTGAAGCGACGCAACTTTCCAGTTTCCCCCTCTTTGGTGGGCAACCGATCTTCATCGTTTCTTTCTTCATCTAGAATGAGAGCGGCAACATGAGAGCGGCAAAATTCTCAGACCGGCTATCGATCTACTATTGGTCAATACAGGAGCATCTGCTCCAGACAGTGACGGCGGAGTAGGCGGAAGCGGTTGAAGATGAGGAATTTCGGATGGGGGTAGCATTAATCACAGGGGTTGGGGGAGCCTGGAAAGCAGAAATTTGAATAGGAGAGGAAAAAATAGGCGCTAAATATGGACGGGAGTAGTCGCGGGGTTTGATATGATAGCTTGTTTGGTAAGTATGTTAAGTGGGTGGAGCCGGTGGAGCCGGTCCTGTCATTAGCATTGCGGGGGGAGTTTCCGTTGATTGCAATGTGCTGAGGATGAGGATTTGGTGTCCATGTTGGGGGGTGTCGTGATGGTAGGGTTACTAGTTCACGATCGAGACTATCTACCGCCAAGAGAAAAGAACTTGATTTCGTAGAGTCTTGGTATTGGACGAGATTTTTTGTGAGGTGTGACAATCTCGTAGAAGTTTGCAACGTGCTCAATTTTCCAAAGCTGCCAACGAAAAAGTTTACGAAATTCGTTCCACAAAAGTCCCGATATTCAAGTGTGGAATTTAATATTTTTCAAAAGATAAAGGGAACTCTAGAGGTATCCCTTCCTTTCTAAAATAGTACTTTAGTATTGCGAGCTATTCATTTGTTCTTCATCAAAATTTCGCTATAACTATCCTAAGGTATAACTACTGAGACATTTGGTCCAATTTTTTTGATATTGGTGATATATGTATGATGTTCTTCTGATGGAACTTTGCAGAGATAAGAAACCCCCTTTTTCCTGGTTCATCACATTTAGATTTTTTGCGTTGTTTCTCGAATGGTAAACTTCTCACTAACAGAATTATTGGTTCACGTAGGGGGACACAATGCCGGTGCCTAATCAAAGGAGACCAGACTTTTGGTTCGAGTAATCCTCACATTCTAAGTTCTCATCAGCAGCCGATTTTTCATTTTCATTTACTAGGCTAGCCGTAGACTACAAAAAGCCCGGATTGAAGTAAATATAAATACATAGTTCTGGTATCAATTTGATGGCCTTCAATGGTGGCATCCCACACTGCTTTATGTATAACAAAACGTCATGCCCTCTTGACGGTTGGAAAAATCTCATTTTAATCAGCGATAATACCATCTGATGAAAGCGAATCGTCAAAAATCCATTTAAAATAATTTCGAAAATCCAAATACTTGTTCATAATTTCGAAAGGGACAAGGTCAGAGTCGTCGGTGGTATCAAATTTCATTCCGAACCATGAATATTTCAGGGGAACCGTGTGCGTTGCCTCTTATTTTCTGGACTTGTGAACTCGAATTTGTGCTTCAAGATTATCTTTCTCTTTCATTCTTAGAGATTCTTCATGTCCAAATGGTTGACTAAAAATCCAGGAAATGATGGCATTTTACGCTTCATTTTTTCCATTTTGTCACCATAAGATCGTAGGCCTTCATTACCAACAAGACAAGCTGAAATTGCAAAAAAATGGAAATGGACACCCAAACCGAAAAGCGAAAGTACGCTTAAGGTTATACGAGAGATCTGTTCAAAGAGGGACTTACGGTAGGAAGCTCGAAATAATTCGATAACTATGTTAGCAAAGATATATGCGCGACGAGAGAAAAGAAATTGGGACTATTTATGATTTTTGAAGTAGTATGGTGGTGATTAGTATTAGAGCGGTAAATTGGAGCTCAAAAAAGTGCAAGAATAGTGAGTATATTCCACTCAAAACGGTACATTACTAAACAAAGTGTGATGCTGCTCGATTTTTATTTCTTTCTAGCGAAGCCAAGTCTAAATGGGGTTTTTTAAGTTTAACACATAAACTTCCATTGTCTTTAATGATTTTTTAAATTATTTTGTACGAAAATTAGTTCATAAATGCAGCGCATATATCCCAGACACTTCTTCGAGACTTTTCAGAAATTTCAGGCGTACACATATATGAATGATTTAGTCCACTTCCCAGTAGTTTAATTATTAGATATTCTAGACACCCGTTGCGGGATGGAATGAATTTCACGTTGCCTTCCGAGAGGGCGCACATTGCTTAAACTTCCATTCTATCCTCCTCTTTGTGAATTATGTGCGTTAACTTTACTTTGATAGACCTCTACTGCCATTTAAAACCTTTTGCATGTTTCCATTAATGATTAAGTAACTATAATTGGAGAATAGATTGAAAGGGCCTTTTCGCATTAGGGGATTTTACAGATAGCTATCTAAAATGGTCCTCATCAAGATAAAAAGAACATAACTGTATTGTACTACTTTTATAACCTTTATAGATGTCATCATGGCTCTAGATGACACAAAGATGATTTTTAACTTCCGTTTATTGTACTCAGGTCAGTAAAGTAAGGATAAGAAAGTATTTGATTTCAGTTAAAAGCTTTCTCTAAGCGTATCAGTAATAGAATTGATTGAGGCTAGATGGGAAGAAGAAATAGCGAGCGTATCACATGCCATGCGGAGAATTGAACGAGACAGTATATTGATTTTGGTAGATTTAATTTTCACGCAAAAAGGTAAAGCAACAATTGGAATAAAAATCTGTGAATGAGAAACGAATTTTTATTTCTAACTTATATTGCATGAAGCTACGAGGTCTCCCGGAAATATCCGTCGACGATTGGATATTTTTCAAAAATTCTAAGGGTAAGGAAGGACAGGCAAAAGAAAAATAATTCTCTTGTGGGCCTAATGTTGCAGCAAAGGAGTTAGAGAAGACTAATATCAGCAATTCAGAGCTACACTTTTAAATATCGCACGAGATTGAAAGCTGTCGGAAACACTGCCCTAATTTCGTAATGAAAGGAATTGCTCAAAATTGTATTCAAGGCATAATTTATATAAAATAATTAATGGAAATTAGCGAGGAAGACTGGCTCCTGTTTTAGATGTTCCGTAGGAGCATGTCGAAAGAAAGATTTGAGGTTTCGATATACCACCTTGATTTAAATGCGGTAGTTTTATGCTCCTTGCATACAGCACTTGTAATATCTTGTGGCTTTGAGTACAAAAGGAGACGGTGTGTCATAAGCTGTAGCTAGGCAAGAAAGAGAAATAGAAAGTGGAAAAATATGAAGGATAAAGGATGAACTCAAGGTGAGCGTAGGAAAACAAATAGCCATAGTCACCATGGCGGTCTTCCCTTTAAGACCCCAGGAGTTGGCTACCTTTATTCCCTCCTCTGCGCCAACTCATGCGCCGAGATATGCCGGAGGTACGAGATTATTTCGGGAGAGATCTGAGCAATCAATAAGGTATCAAGCGGCTGATGTTATCTGTACTGTGAACAGTGAAGAACAGCATAGTACCACTGCACGATTCCGCAACCAATCAAAAAGAAAAAAGAGGCTTCACCCAAGGGTCCTTCACACTCCAGAATTTACCGAACAAGCCTTCACTCTAAGAGTCCTTCTCACTCGGTTGGATAAAGAAGCCTTCGCTTCATACGAGCCTTCACCCAGAGGGTCCCTCGAGCTCTACAAAGGCTTCACTCCAAGAGTACTTCATGCTTGGCTCGAAGGCATTCATACTTCATATTCCGTCACACAAAAAGCCTCTCGGCATGCAGATGGGCAAGTTCCATAGTAGCTCATCTCAAAGTGCTTCAGCCAGATGATCAGCGAGGTCATAGAGCTACAAGCTGTAGAAGCCACAGTCATGGATTTCATTGCTCTTTTTGTGTAGCTAGGATATGAAGTAAGAAACAAACGAAAGAAAATTTATAAAACCGAAAACATCGAAATAGAACTGACACTGCAATACACAAGAAACCCGCAAAGTAGTTTCAAGGTCTTGCTCCACATGCACCTGTAAATACGATCGGAAACTTTTTATATTTTTAGGCAAATAACTTAATGTTATTACGCCAGTTGAGAAATGCAAGAAATAACCAGAGAAGAGTTTCAAAATATATAGGTGGAATCTGCAGCCGACTCAAAAATTTGAAAGTGGGCCAGCAATTTCAACCACT
The DNA here is from genome assembly GCA_002205965.3 of Kappaphycus alvarezii. Classification (NCBI taxonomy): domain Eukaryota; phylum Rhodophyta; class Florideophyceae; order Gigartinales; family Solieriaceae; genus Kappaphycus; species Kappaphycus alvarezii. The sequence continues at coordinate 1,785,365 of NADL03000841.1, forward strand.
GTTCATTTCGATAAACAAATGCAACCGACTCGCAGTACTGGCCATAATAACATTGATGAAAATCGAAACTTTACTTTGAGTCTACAATGACTCTTACAGGCAGTACCTAAGATCCTTTTCTGCAGTACTAGTTTCTTTGATTTTGAAAATCTTTATTCTTCTTGATCTCGAAAAAACATCCATGGACGAAAAGGCCTTTCATAGAACTCAGTGGATACATAGATTGTGTAGGATCATTTAAAGCTTTTTAAACATCCGATTTCATCAAATAGAATACCTAACAGCTTTATCTTTTCCCAGTATAAATTAAGTGGCTATTTTAAAGTATATTTTACTTAGTACAATGGCCGAAAGCAAATTAGGCTTCATATTCAGATAAGATGTACTTATTAGAGGTTATGTTTTTCATTAAATGAAATCTAGTGGGACTAGTTTTAGGTTTACAAGAATCAATGGACTTTATTTGATCTATATGCATGGTTTTACAGTTTTTTTCCTGATTTTACTTAATTTAAGCCAGAAACAGCTATTTAAATTGACTCTGTCGGGGCTATTGTAATAAGAGAGCAGAACGAGGGAAATGTACGCTCTGTCAGTCAACTGACGTTCCGTAACATTCAATGTTATGCAAATCGGCCGTTAAACTTACGGAAATTCGAAACTGAATCGGCGTCTCATGTGCTTAGTACCTGTTACATGAGCCTTACTTTCATAATCTCTTTGACTACTTATTGCGCAATACGGCTGTTATGGGCACAGACAAGTACTCAAAGAAAGATAAAATGCATGTAATTATCTGTAATAGAACCAATAGAGATCTATTAACGTTTAAAAATGGTTACATATTCGTATAGCTTTTCCTTATAACCGCCCAGCGAATAGAGCAGAAATTACATGCGCTTGTAATTTAGCAGACGTATTTAGTACAGTCTCTCGAAGAAAAAATAGATTGAAATCAGGAGAGGTAGCTCAAAGATTATTAAATATTGGGAAAGAGATCCGATACCACCCAAGCTGACAATTTTATCTCCTTGGTTATTCGCGCAGATGATTTCTTCAATATAATTATTGTTTTGAAGTATTATGAAAGTAATAAATTACAATAGTATAGCAAAAAAATTCGCGAACTCGCAGCAGAATATTATCTTAGCAGAGATTCTATCAGGAATTATAAATTAGTAACAGTATTTCTACGTACTAATGCTTCTTTCCTAGAGGTGTCTTTTAATGAAAAAAGACAGACAACGATCTTTGAACTTAAGATGAGCTAAACACTATAAGAAGTTAAAGAGGGAGCCCATATTGACTTTGGATGATGAACATAAGATAAAATTGAGTAAGCTAAGCCTATTACTTCAATATTTCGAGATTTTTTAAGCCATAAATGAAATATGAATCCCCTTGTCGAGAAACAGGTAATTGTTTCAATTAAATGTGTGTGAATACTAGTACTATCTTCGAAAAACTTGAAAAAACTGAACGGAAATCGAGTTATAATCACTCTTTTTCATATTTTTTATTTCTTTAATTCTTTATGGTGCGACTAAAGGTCTTCAGGCCTTAGCTCAGACTCTCAGCAGAACTGAAACCGTAATTGATAGTCCTGAAATATTATTTGTGGGTACTAGTGATTTTTTAAATTATTTCTGCAGTCATTATGATGAAAAATAAAACATGGGTACAGATAAGCATGAAACAATTGCACTTCCAATGTGCAGAGGCACATAAACTTTCCAAGGTCTAATCTATTAAAATATTAAAAAATAAAATTAAAGGTCGTAAATCAACGATTTTGTAAGAACTTTCCCAAGAAATTGTCAGAGATCACCAAAATTTGAGAACTTTACGAGATAAATTGACGTTTAGAAGTCATTTTTTAGACAATTTCAAAATCTAAAAATCCAACAACTTTCTCCATGAGGAATCTGAAAAAGACGAAAATTTTCGAAACATAAACAATTAGTTTCCGTAGGATCACGAGAAATACAAAACGAGAGGAGCATGGTAGACGGAAATCCTGAGGAATTAAAAATAACTCTGCTGCAACAAGATAAGAATAATATTTGTGATGATTAATGTACAGAATTGGTTGTAGAGATAGAGTAAGCAAGTTATTTTTTCAATTAATTCGTATGTTATTGAAGGTTATACAATATGCTACCGAGCAATTTAATCATATAAATGGCGGTGCTTCCAGAGAAGTTCAGCCCAATGCAAGTATCCGGAGTCTTTTTATTCAAGGCTTGACAAGCGCTGGAAAACAATGCATATTTAGATATCTGTTACATCTTGGAAATCTATCATTCTATTGTAACTGGAAAAAAAAAAAGAAATTGATGTGTATGATTCGCTAGCACCTCTTTTTATCCCTACAGAATAATGTTCAATATCAAATTGGAGAGATAAATCGCAATTCTAATATATGCTCCGGAAATTAGGAAAGATGCGCTCAGAATTATTTTCGAATTCGTAACATTTCAAAAATGTTTTGCGATAAATACCGCATTTCTTGGAGATGAACGAGTTTTTTACGAAGCATTAAAAAGCCCACAATTTGCCAACTAGAAACCTCTACTTATGCTCTAAATCACCAATGAATAAATAAAAGAGATTTATAGAGATAGTGCGGAGTTCCTCTACCAGTACTTGACCAAAAAAACTAAAGCTTTGGTAAAGAATTTGTTCTAGATGCGAACTTACTTGGTTGCGATTACTCAACGGTCGTGAAAATTATTTCCGTAGCCTTTTTTGGACCCTGAATGAGGAATTTCGACTTGATTCCATGTATGCTGTTGAATTGAAGCTTCCAACTTTTCATTTGATACATATGGCCGCCGTATTATACAACTCAAGTTTGGTACGACCCAAAGATATGCGATAAGCTGCAATTGATATGGACAAAAAATTTATGATCGTGGATTCTACTTCCTTGTGTATATATGCTTCCGTGCATATATCTGCTTCCGCGCAAATCTAGTTTTACAAATAGTTTTGTGAGTCTCACGTTTTCAATATAGTTATGATATTGAACTAAAAACGAAAGCACTAGCCGCGAATGACACAGCAAGATTGTCTCAGTAGAAGAACAAAAATATGTTTATCTTGTAATTGTAATAAATATATTCAAGGATGAAAAAAGAAACAGTACACAAAGTTAATTAGTTTAAAGCTCAGCAAGTCATATAATTACCTGTGCTCGTAATGTTTCTTCTTCATAGAAGCAATCTTTTCAATAGTGATGAGCTTTACACAGGTTTAAAACCCACCGCTATTTCTACATCTTGCATGATAATAGACCCTGAGGTAATTTTCACTCATTAAAGGCAAGCCATTAATCTAAAACCACTGAAGTAGCTGAATTATACATTAATACTCGTTTTCAGTCTTCTATTTCACTAAGTGGACAAAATTATAATTCTTAACAAATAAGACTGTTGGTTTCGTCTCAAATTTGAAAAACGGCTAGTAACCAAATCAATATTTTGTAGAACTCAATCGGAGCTAGACTAGAAACTTATAATCACTGAAATTCACATATGAGGACGTAATTTTGTGTTCATTTTAATTTTTTGCGGTCACGCTGTACCGAACGTTCAAAAGAAGGAAAGTAGAATATGATAGAGCTGTATGAAGGAGTAAACTTTGTGCGAATAGAATCCATCATGCTTTCTTTCGTATCTTACTCCTCCCTAAGAATTGAGAACTCTCAAAACCAAACTTTTGACGAAGTCCTGTCCTCCTGTGTTCTTTGGGTCAATGAATGCATGAAATAGGATATTATCGACTTATTATAGAGAACTTGGGAACCTATCATTAATGAAAAAGTAGCCATGGTTTTCTGAGCTTCAAACAGGGACGAAACCTTTGATACATAGGATATTGCTTCTACTGATTGAGTGAAAAACATATACTAGCTGTATTTCTCGTATTACCAGGGAACAATAGCAAATACTAAACATACTCAAAATTGTTGTCTGCACCTCTGCACCTACATTTTTTAAAAATAATTTAATTTAATTACGTAAAAATTGACAACATTAAAAATTTAATCAATTAAGGATTCAGTACCTCGGCAAATTAACGGCCCCCTCATAAAAATCTTTAAAAATATGTTCAATCCAAACAATTACAGCATTTGAGTAATTCTTCACCGCATGTGCAGGCAGGAGCCAAATTTAGGGTAACTGGGGTTTTAGAGTATTTATAAACGATAAATGATACCGTAGTAACTACTCGACTAAAATCATGTCACTAATTTTCGGACAATCTGCAATAACGGGTCTGAGCTTACATTTTGAAGCTAACTGGGTGGTCAATTTTAGTCGCGTGTACTAGTGAGCGGGAAATTATTGCGATGGCAACAGCGGGCCAGATTACGGCGCTTTGGCGCTGGTAGCTGCAAAGAAGAATAACCTCCATGGAGGTGTGACGCTGTTTAGCGATGGCCGGCAAAAGCTTGTTCAGAAAATTGGATGTCGGGCCGAAATGGGGCCTTATAAATGGAAGGAAAGGAGTTGAAATTGGAAATGAATATCGCACCGATGGCCTTCCTGGAGGATGAGCGCACGATCTAACAGCTTGCGTTCGAGGTCGCGGATTAATCTTTTCGCAGCGCTCCCAGTCTGCTGCGCCACCTGAAATCTGCGGCGCCTTCATGACGGTTTCCGGCTCGAAATATTTTACGATAGTGATGTCACAGGCGAGTGGGCGGGGTTGCAAAAGTACGGCGTTAGCCATGGGAACGACTAAGATATTCGCTGGACGGAGCTTAGTCTCTAGACCCTGACATGGTCCCTCAATCTTGCTTTCCCGACCGTCGGAGCGTATAACGTGCGTGATGAAGGCGTTATGCATGGTTTTGTGATATTGCAGGGCGCCAATTCCTGTGAAGCAGAGGTCTGCTTCGTGGTTTCCATCCGCCTCCATGGGCTTGTGCCAGTGCAGGAAGATGAGAGGCAGGGGATCTGCGTATACAGTAAAGCCGAGGTGCCTTTGATGCATTACGGACTATTGCCTGTCGGGGTCGCGGAGGGCAGAGAAGGGGAGTACATCAAGGAAGGCCGCAGCGGGACTGGGACGGAATGCTTGCCCAGGACGCGGAGCCGGATTTCTTCCTATTTATGCTGGGAAAGAGTAGGGTTGGTCTCCCAAGGCGCGTCACGCAATTGGAGACGGGACCACGCGTTTTGCTGTACTGTACCCTTTTTAGTGTAGATTGAGTGGTTCGTAAATATTCTAGAAGGACAATGAGGCAAGGTCTCTGAGAGCGGCGGGGTCTCAGTGTCAGGGGATACGGCCAACGAAAGCATGACAGAAAAGGCGAGCTTGATCAAGGAGGGAACCCCAGTCTGCAGGGCACGGGTAATGCAGGAGGTCTGAAGTCCAAGAGGAGGAATATGGGGCACTGCGCTACCGAGCATGGGCGGCGTCAATGATGCTAGTAGCGGTTATTTGATGGATAAGGGGACCGATTTCGCAGAAAAAATGTCCGCCGAGTTGGATAAAATAGTATTATTATTATTGGTTTCCTATCTTGCTCAAAAAATCTCATTGGCACAAAATACTACTTCCGTTTATTATCTAAAACACAGATTAATATGTGTTTAGATGCTATGTTGAGGTCGCCTGAACTTCCTACTGAGCCGCGCACGACGCCGCTCACAGGAACGCTCCAATACACGGCTGCGCCTCTCAGCAGTGTCATTATCAATACTGACCAGCCTGTTCCGCAGCCTGCAAAAATTCTGACGTTAAGGCTCTCACAACTGATACTACATCACGTTTAAGTTTTTTAAACAAAACCTGGACGTGAAAAAGGGCCATAAAGTGATTCTGATCAACGCCTCTTTTGAGAAAGCAGTGCGCATTGGCCGTAGAGCCAGTCAAAATATTTTTCAACATTTATGCGATCCCCGCTAACTTTGCGGTTATACTGCTCGCCTTTCAGGTGTAGTAACCCAAGATGCGGCCCCTTCTTAGTACGTACGGCCCAAACTGTTTTCAGAGCCCTTTGGTAGCCCTTGTCGACTAGGACACCCCAAGAATCTCGGTAAATTCTGGAGCGTAAACCCAAATTAGCCCAGCTTCTCTCTTACTGGGATTTATTCAGCTCTTTTTCATGTTAGGTGCGCCTCATTTGAAAACATTAGAAATCTGATACCGAACCTGGATAGTGTTTGCAAAACCCAGTACAAAGCATATTCATTGAGACTGAAACCTCAACTTTTAGGTTACACAATTTTTGTACCGGTAAAGAAGCTTCTTCCCTCTTGAACAGTGCCGCTGGGCCGAACAAATTACTAAAAGTTTATGCGAGTACAATAACTAGCCTCCGGGAAAATTTCGAACACCTGTAGTTCTTCCTTAATCCTGTTCATACTATTCATCTTCCCTACTTCTGAAACGAATGCTTCGTACGCAAAATCTGCAATTACAATAAAAATCTCAATTGTTGAATATCCTGGCCAAAATTTGCCATTGATTTCGATGTTCTAGAACATTTAGTAACACAAAAAAAAGTCCTTACCATTAACAATAGACTTGAGCTCCCTCCGATGTAATGGGTCTGCGTAATAATTTCTTTACTGTGATTCGTCAGAGTTTTGAACTCATTCGGCGTAAAGTTGATCATGTTACGTATGCCGTCAACTCCGACCCCGTCAAGAAAATTTCCATTATAGGGAAAAGTGGATCTGCATCAAATCGGACTTATCTAGGTCCAATACGGAGTTGTACTGGCTAATTTCATTTTCTCTCGAAATTGGTGTGTCAGCTAGAAGGCGAGGGTATGCCGCAGCGCATTCATGGTTAACGAAAATATAACGTGCTAACTTTGTAGGTAACAGGATTGTATTTTCAGGAGTTTGCGTCTCTGATATGGTTCATAAGGGTTGTGTTGGCGATTTTGGTGGTGACGGGGCGTTATGGTTGCGGGGCTTGGTTGTAGCGAGGCACGGTAGTGGTGATATGTGGTTGTGGCGAGGCGTTGTACTGACGACGCTTCGTGATGGCGAGGCTTCGTTGCGGTGAGGTGTAGTGAGGTGTGATGATCCGAGGCGTGGTGGTCCCAGGGCTTGGGGGTGCCGAGGCGTGGTTGTGGCGGTGCTTGGTAGTGCTGAGGCGTTGTAGTGGGGAAGCGTAGTAGTGCTGAGGTCTGTTACTGGTTAGGAGTGGTGGCCGCGAGGTCTGGTGGTGGTGAGGCTTGGTGGTGGCAAGTCGTCGGTGTGGCGAGACGTGGAGGTGGCGAGGTGTAAGGGTGCATACGGTGTTTATGTGACTGTTTTTAGGCTATTCTGAGTGAAGGAATGGTAAAGGCAGTTTATTTTTCGTAGTTGCGCTGTTAGTAATCTATGTTAGCGTTTTTGATTTGGCGGACGACCATATTACGATGGTTCTGCGAAGGTACTGTGTGTATTCGTTATTAACCGAGTGACTTCTCAATACGCGAACTGTATTCAGACCTACTGTGCTCTCAAATTGGTACGGGGTAAATACTTTTTTTCAACGTATGAAGCAAATATGTTTCTCAAAGTTTGATATGTATATGTGTAGTTCGTATATATTTTTCATATTTACTGCCTAAGCTCTACAATTGTATTGGCTCTTTCTCGTGTGACCGCTTCTATGATTTATTTATCTAATGGGGAGTATAGATACATACTTAGTCAAATACGCAGTAAATTTATCTTAAAACTAGGCTAAGACCCCTGACGGACGAAAGGATCAATTATATTGCACCAAAATGGCTGGTTCAAAGGTCCCCGCATACTTGAAAATTCATTTTAAGAGCAAATAGGAGTATAATTTATTATTAATCAAAGACATGTCATCCTTTAGAAGTAATTAGCCGCCCAAATTTATTTTACAAGCACTACTCGTCTGACTGCTATGTTAATTGGATTTTTTCTGGAAACGATTGAAACAAACTATGTATTTCTCAATTTCAACCGCTACCTCCGCCAATACAGTAAACTTGGGAGGCATATTTAAACTTTTTTGTCTGGAATGACCCGTTACTGAAGTAAGATCGTTTCGAGTTACGCTTTTCTGCAACTTACAGTAGAATATTACATGTAAGAAAATGAATCATAATCTGTATCTAGAATATTTTCGAATCTTGATTGATATGGATATATCGTACTCACCCTCTGCAAGATATTAACTGTTCGTTGCCCGTCGTAAACTCATTGGAAGTAAAACTATTTGAATAAATAAATTCAGAATATTCATATTTTAGTCTAAAATGATCCTCAATCGACGTTAGAAATTCTAGGGGGAGAAAGGTACGTATCCTGATAAAATTGTGCTTTTATACCATTTATTAGCATTCGCGGGCTCAAACGGATGTATGAAACTATACTAAATGGACAATAAAACATAGATGAGTTGATGAAGCTAACAAGATATCTCTAGGACAGAGTTGAAGACGTTTTAATTATTCTTTGGAAATCAAATTGACTTATAAATGGAGCGCTGAGTCCTTGCATGTTCTGAGCTAGAAATGTTCAGAATTTTTATTCAATATAAGATGTTTTCACTCGACTGAAGTCGGTTGTGCACTTAACTATATTCAATGATTGGATATGGTCACTACCTAGTATGTAAATTCACGTGAAGATATCAATGGAATACGTTTTAAATTTTCATCACCATATTACCACATCCAAGGCAATATACTTAATATCATGCAGTACACTTCTAGTACCCCTCTATCCAAAATCTCCAATATTGCATTTTATTAAACGGCGCAGCCTTGAGAAAAGATAGAGAAAACTTCGATGTATTTTTCGTGCATTGTGGTGGTTTTAACTGCATAGGACTGGTCAGCCGATCGGTCTTAGTAATTAAATACCCCTCGTCCAATAATTTAGATTCATATAATCCTTCGCTTGTTACTTTCCTCATTGATACTCATGAACTTTGCTTTATGTTTCTATTACATATTCGCAAGAATCCGCCATTATCTGATAAATGCTACACTAGAAAGACATAAATATTCTTTCAATTAACGGAGAATTTCTCTTCCTTACAAGAAGAGACCTAGTAAAATTTTATGTAGTCTTCAAGATTTATATATAACAGCGGATATTATTCTTTCATTTTTTATATCGCGAGAAAAACTGTACCAATGACTGTAACAATACAGGTAGGATCACTTTCGAATTGTAGACATCGGTAGATTAATCCACTTTGGCAGCGTACGGGCGCACTTCTTTATTCGGACGACGCTCCATGAAGAAAATTTTATTCCATATTGGACATGTTGCGTCAGTCGGGGCGGATATTTCGCTTCCCTTACGCAACTGTTTTTCTTAATAAGTGCAAATACCACTAATCTCGTTAGATATATCTATCTGGCGATTTTTTCAGGAGATACTGGTTTGTTTCTACTGGTCACCTGAGCCCGCTCTTCAGAGTTTTATTGTGTAATTTCTGGTATAGTTGGCTTTTTCTGTGTTTTACTCTGACCTCAGCTCGATAAAAGGTATTTATGAGCTGAGAGAATATTTTAAAAAGATTTGAGTGCTATTAATCATCTAAATTTCTTATGGTATCAGTTCCCTCTCCTGACTTCTTTGCGTATTAATTCTATGCTACGGTTCCTCAAAATGATAGTTTTTAATCTTGATGTAGCTCTTTTATGCTATTTTTCATTTGCGTAAACTGTTTTATCGTTAGCCGACGTAAACCAAAGATATCAATACGTAATGAGTTGGCATTGGATCATTTAGCATTTTTCTACAGAATTATAGCAGAGGATTAAACTGCTATCGCTAAATATGGGCCAGTTTTGATATAGTAGTGACAAAAATCAAGACTTTTTCGTACTATAAAGCTCTTCATAATTTATTTTTGGGTTCCGCAAGTACTTCACCCTAAATTTTACTTACAAAGATTGATTAAATGGTGCGGACAAAGAATAAAACCCTCTTATGTAGACATATTAAATTATCTCTCTAATGCTAACCCCTGAGATTTTTTTATTCCTTATTCTAAAGTTACTGTTATTGATATATTTTGAGACATTTTTCTTTCCTTTGAGTCCCGTGGAAGTATAAAAATTCGTCTGTTAATTTTATAGAAGGTATGATATTCAAAATTTGAGGTTCAATGTTCGTATATGCTATAGGGTATATACTTGCCGTGACACATGAAATTTGTCTTCGAATAATTCCACAATACTCGTTAGTTTCGTAATTCAAATTTCTTTTCGAGTTCAAAATTAAAATATGTAGATTAGCAGTAACATTGTTCGTTGTGGATAAATTAAGGGCCTACAGAGGAAGTTGATCGCACCGAAAAGTTTAGTCAATTATTCTGTATACGAAAAGCTTAAAAAGCCACACAATCATGACAAATCCCATTGCAGAGCTTATGATATCACGTACAAGAACCAAGAGTCTCCAGATGCAACTGAAATTGATCAGGTCCGTTCCTCATTACGGGAACGCTACTAGAATCAATGAGCTGTTCAAGGAAATGAAAAGTATCAAAATCGGTAACGTAACAGTCTCTTTCAACCCAAATGCAAAGTAACTCTTTAGAACCGCAGAAACGCCAATCATGTCAGAAAAAATGAAAACACTCATTTGTGAGGATAAAATTCCAAAATTATTGAGAAAATCTTCCTATATAAGACATTCCGGGTAGAGAGGGCAAATATTTGGAAGTGAAATATTTCTTAATCCTTTTTTGTCTGCTGTTCGTTGAGAACTGTTCTGATTTTGTTTCCAAATGTTTTTTGGTATGCTTCGTATATCCGTCTGCTAATATGTCAGTGATGTTACAATAATTCAAGTCAAGCAGACTTCAAAGACTCCAAACCGCAGCTCCTTCATGGATGGTAACAATACATTTTGACTTTCAGGCAATCCTGATAATAGTTTTGGCCACATTCTTGCTTTGACTTTGAAGGGCCCAGTGGACTTCCGTTCTGGCGTACAAAATTCATGTTAATTCAACAACTCTGTAACTTGACCTACATAATATTCAAATATCCCCATTTAAAGCATCAATTATCTGTGATGTTGCTTTACTAGACTTATCAATCCCTTTAAGAATCTAAAAAAGAATAAATAATCATGAATGGGAAGTTCTTTGGACATATACTACCAAAAATTATCCAAAATTTACTTCTACTACGCGCTGCGGGTATAATTCCTACTTTGTAGAAGAAGAACAACGGTTGAGCTCTTACACAGCTTTGAGGAAAAAATATCTTTTCAAGCTTATGAGAACTCCAGCTGGCCGAGCTAAAGAAAATTGTCTAAGATGGAAAAAAACTTGGCATTGAATGCATCGCTGTGTCAAACCGACTTCTTCTTAAATATCTACACGACTTTTCAAATGATGAAACTCCTTTACAAAAACTTGGCAACTTCATCAATGATGGGAGTTGTTGCCGCTACCTAAAGTGGTGTTCATCTTGGAACAGTGATGCTGATAAATCATCGACTCTAAATAAGTTTTCATCACACATTTCCATCTCTTCAGCTTCTACATAAAACCTCGGTGACTACTTATTCACTAGTTACTTAACTCTTTATTACTTTTACCGCTGTAGCAAAGCCAAAATGTGTAGTTATCAATGGATCTACTCCGTTTTTTAAGTGTCATGTACCTAGATTTTGATAATTTCGTTCAATATTGTAGTTTGAACCTTTTATGTCTTAGTAGGAAAATTAAGCAACATTTTCATGGAATATACACTCCTTCCACTCCTTTTAGAGAACAAACTTGTACTCCACCCCAAATATCTACGTTTTAGGATATATCAGGTTGGATTCTTTACATATTAGCCACCGCACCATACAAATAATATACTTCCACTTTCCGTAGCTGTAGTTGAAGAGAAAATAATTGAATATTCACAAATAAGATCCTGTCCATTCAGAGCTCTTCGATATGAATTTTCCTGTAGCTGAAGTTCGTTTACTTTTTTGTTTATACTTTGAGCTAGTTTTTTAAGTTAATGTTCATTTATTTCTCCGTTTTGTAGCACTTTTCCTATTGATCTATCCTATATGAACGAAACGGTCACTCAATATGATCTTCTCAAAAAAATGTACCTAGCGTAATAGGTAGGTTATAAGTTCCCTCTATGGCAAAAGAGACAGGTGGAAATATTTTTTAGAGTTTCAAGGCCGTTGAAGAAATGATTGAGTAGTATTGTACAAAAATCTTACTGCTATTCGTCCTGATGATTCAAATAAAATCTTCATATTCAATTTAGACCAGGTCAACAGTAGATGGGATCTAAAACTACCTACCTCTTTTTCCATAAGCTTCGAAACTACGGTAAAGTTTTCTGGAATTCAGATAATTTATAAAGAATAGCTTGATTCTCAAGATGAACTGAAATCTTCATCTGAAGCTCAAGAAAAATACGCTGATGTGGAGTAAATCCCCTCTATATCGCTGAATTTTCAAATAATTCTTCACGGATAAATCAATCCGAACGGTAAAGCTCTAACCAGCGTCATCCTGAACTCTTTCAAGTAAGACTTGAGTAGAGTAATAAGGTAAAAGTCCCGCTATATGATATGTGTACGCAAGGATAGCATGAAAATCTTACATATAGATACACCAATCTCATATAGAAAAAGCATCTGTAGTTCATCCCTGATATTTATGTGATGTTTTGTTTCACTTGTCGGAAAATTTATGCATTCTAGAATTAAATTCAATCTTTTGACCCGCATGGTATCCAAAAAATCATCTAAAACCGAGTTCCTGAATTAGAACTGTAATTTCACCAATGATTAAAGATCTTGAAAGCGTCATCGATTGGATAATGCTTAAGAATTTTTGTATTTTCAACAGTCGACGAAATTTACAAAGTTGAACATTATCATGTTATGAATAGTATAAGGCATTTCCGCATTGACACTTCGTTCTTATCTTACTTCAGGGATTATCAAGAAGTAATCACAGTGGATAGCCTAAGAGTATTGCCTTATAAATCGAGGTGTAAAAATTTCACAAAAATTAAAGGGGCAATAATAGTTCACAAACTCTCTTATGGTTTAAAGAAAATTTATATTATTTTATCAACACTTTTTTCATACTTATTCCTAACAAAATGATAGTTTTTAATGCATTGCGATTTTCTGGAGTATTTGAGCAGAAATTTAGATATTTCTGGGACCTTGATTTGCTTCATTGTTGATATCGTGGAAGAAAGGCAAAAGAACTTTGTAACAAGTGTCCTATTCAAGTTGAAAAGTATTACTTGACTTTATATTTCTTCCAATATTGACGTTTACAAAAGCACTTGCAATTCTATCGCTGAGTGATCTTCCTGAATTTGTTCCAGGAACGAGTATAATTTCAATTGGTTATATACTGTGTCCTCACCTACGGCTCACCAGAGTATAGATACACTTATATTGGGCAAAAACTTATATCCCATTCTTCAACTTCTCCATTTCCTTAAACCTTTCCCGTTAAAGCACTCAACCACTACCCATCCTTTTTTAAATCAACTATCAAAAAGAAGATTCCAATCCTTGTCTCCCATGTCGAATTACTTCATCGGAATAATGAGTTTCAAACCCCTTAAAGGGTTGTTTATTGTCAATAACGCCTCAAAAGATATCTTTTCCCATCGAAGACCATCTAAAATATAATACAAATACCCCTAATATGCCTCTTGCCAATTTAGTATCAAATCTGAGTTACTTGATATAGAAACGCTTTTTTCATCATCAGAACCGTCTCAAATCCTCTGAAGTTTTCAATATTCCCCAGCTAAATGTTGCCTGCGTGGCCAATTACAGCTTCTCCATTGCTTGACACACTTCAAACATCGAAATTAGTTCTAATCTTTCTCAATTTATTTTCTAACCCCTTAAATGAGTATATGAATACCCTTGCTAGCCATTGAAATGAATTATTTCTGGACCACCTTCTCCAGATTCGACATCTAATTCCTGCCTCAACTCCTGAATTGAGCTAATATCTATAACAAGTTCTACTGCTGTATTTCTGCTTCCAACTAGGCAATGCAAAGAAGTTTGAAAGCTGAGAATCACTGTATGATATTCTACACAGAAATCTCTTTGGTCATCTTGTTTCCTCATAGAACGATATATTTCTAAATATATATATCTAAGCAGCCAGTAATAATTCATCCCTGTATAAATTGGTTTGAGATGAAGAAAATGCCTTCATGGACGATCTAAATTGTCTTTTTTAGAATTTAAAGTGCAAAATAGTCTTACATTAAGAAGTCCCACCGTTTGACCTTTTGACGCCATGTTTTATACTCGCCTTACAAAGATAGTTGGATCTACAAAGTGGCTTTATTTCATCTCCTCTGTCTTAAATATCGGTTCATGATTCTAAGCGGATAAGTTACAAACGAGCTCATCCAGTGTCTATCCGACCAAGCACTGTCCTCATATGAGGCACGCTTTGTCCTCATATGAGGACAATTTCCGTTACATTTTGGAAAGGTAAATGTTTTGGAAGCCCGAAATTTTTACTGGAAAAAAGGTTTTTTTATAATTAGTTACAGTACACTAATTATTACTGTACATGCGCCCTCGTTTCTAAAACTCCCACAATAATGCGAACTATTTTTCCTTCCAAAATGAATTCGTTTTCACAACTTCTTGCGAAGAGCGGAAGCTGGTGAGGGAAATCTGCTCTAGCTTTCACCGAGGTCAACAATCTTGAAAAGTTTGTTTTGATCGGCCATCTACACTCATGAACTAATTCGGAGGGACAAGAAATGCGCTGAGGAAAAAAATTGTATTGAAAAAGAAGTGCTAAAAGTAGTCCTCATATGAGGACAACGGTCCAATAGACACTAGCAGCAATTAGAATCGCCATAGGATGTATAACTAAACGTGTGGAATTGGTATCTTTATTGGAAGACTGATTTAATTCTCCAGTTGGTAAGTGCAACTTTCAGTAAATTGCCCAACGCTTTCCCGAAGTATCTTGCATAAATTCGTACTATTTTAAAAAGAAAGTCTTTATTTCTCTCTCTTTCTGTATATTTTCTTCTTGTTTCAAGAAAATACATACCGAAAGTAAAAAAGACATGGAATACCTGTCTTGAAACAAGTAGAAAATACATGCCGAAAGTAAAAAAGACATGGAATACCTGTTCCTCGATGGAAATAATTTCTGTTCTAGCCATCCAATGGAAGGAATAATTTTTCGATATTGCACGTATAATATGTATTCATTGTCTGGCTACCGTAAATTTTGACTGGGAATTTGGTATCCTTGATCTGCACCACTTGTGAAATATGTTTTTCGGAGTCCTTTCTAACGTTAATGTACCTCTTAATTGCAATCAAATTTGAAGATGAGTTTCCTGTGTAAATTCCCTGGTAAATGAGAACAAGCAACATTTTTCTCCATCTTTTCGGACGTAGAAAGCTGACTGCTTTGTTTAAGTATTTGCTGACTGCTTTGTTTAAGTATTTTCAGTTTAATTTAGTTGATATCAGCTACTTTTTAGCGGGTGGGCATGCTTTATTGTACGTACTGTAGATCCTGCCACATGGTTTGAATGCAATTTTTATACGATAGGACCCATCAGCTTTGAAAGATTCGCTGTGAAACAACCCCACTAATTACTTATGAGGAAAAGTTTGTAAGCCACCCCATTCCTACCCACTAGTTACGCACAGGCAGCCGTTCCGATTGCTAATGCGCGGCAAACATTTTTCGCTCGCCACAATGCGATACACGTCCAGAATAACGCCTGTTGTTTGTTGGAAGGGTTTTGAGCGACACTTAAGGCCACAACTTGAAGGTGTGCATATTCCAGAGAACCTCCGTTCTTAAGGTATATATGTGGCTACCCACGTTAGGCCTCGTCTGCGATTGCTATTATCAGGAAAATTAAGCAAACCACGCGATTTAACCCCACTAACCCCTTTTCTATCGTCTTGATGACGAGCACTTGTCTTCGGTCGGAATTTTGGCACAATGCGGCCAAGCGGGGCTAGAAGTGGGAGGATGGTGTAAAAAGCTGAAAGGGGGTGAGTAATACTCAGTAGTCAGAAGAGTCATTTACTGATGTAAAAAAGTCCTTTACTGATGTAAAAAATCTTCCGGAATTCACTTCAAAGCTTCCGTACAATTCCAGGATCCCACTACAGTTTAATTGCAGTTTAATTGCAGTGTTTTTTCGCTGGCGTAATTTGACTACACGTGTAGTGTGCTATCGTATGCGATCGTGCAATTAGCCCAAAATTACTGAATTGCCACATGGCACTAATTCGTTGGTTATAGGACCGTACATGTTGTGCGCTCTGATTGGCCACTACAGTTATACAGTACCGCGCTGTAAAACAAAAAGCACCTTTACACTGCAAGCACTGTACACCCAATACAGTATCTGTAATTTTTCCCTTCCACCCCTCTTTCAGTTTTGACTTGGATGTCAAAGCGAAAGGTTTGTGTCCAGCAATGCAGCAATTCCTTAACAACATTGAACCATTGGCTTTAAAAGGAGAGACAATTGTCACGAAAGCTACCCCATCCCCCTCAGTTCATATCACCATCGCTACAAGTATCACTCTCACCTCGACGACCACATCCTTTCACCCCTTTACAACCCACATTTACTGCACAATGACTGGACATGGTCATGGACATGGTCATGGACACGGTCATGGACATGGACATGGCCACTCCTGCGGCGACGAACACCACGATCACGACCACGGCGAACACTCAGGTGGTGAGGCCTGGTCACTATTCGAACAAATCGAAACAAATGGTCTCATGTGCTTGAACGAATCAGAGCCCAACTCCATGCAACATGTCTTGCGTCCCTGGATAAGCGCACCGACCGTTCACTTCCCATTCTTACCTCGGATGCTGACGAGCAGTTGCTGATGTGTATCCCCTTCGTATCACCTGTAAGAATCAAGAGTATTTGCATCATTGGAGCGGGAGACATCGAGAATCCATCCAAAGTTGTGCCTTTGTGAACAATGAAACCATGGACTTTGCAGAGGCAGAGCGGACAAAGCCAGTGCAGGAATGGGACTGTGTGGAGAGCAACGTGGAGGGCAAAGTGGAGTATCCCACAAAGTATACAAAGTTTAAGAATGTCACAAAGTTATGGCTGTTTGTGAAGAGCAACTTTGGGGGTGATGTCACTAAGATTATGTACTTGGGTTGAGGGGTGAGTTCACCAAGTACAAGAGAGAACCAGTACAGACCGTGTACGAGAGTAGACCAATGAAGGCTGCAAAGGATGTCAGCGCAAACTATGGCGCACGGATGGGTATGTGACTTTTGCAAGAGAGGGGTTTGCGGGTGTCGCATTCTGGTGCAGTGCCATTTCAAGTTGGCTGTGCCACTCAATTACAATGGCTTCACGTAGCAGTCGCTTGAGACCAATTTCTGCTCTATGAGCTCAACTTAATAGGAGACATATCACGGAATTGTAAAGAGTTACCTTACCAGAGCGGAAGATTGGAACTTTGGAATATCTCGCGAACTCCGTCTGTCGAATTTGCGTTATTGTCTCACGGTTTGGACCTGACTGCTTGTGGCAATGTCAAAATTGCGATGAACAATCACGCCGCCCCGACTGCTGTCTCCAGTTCTTCCGAGCGACGTCGACTTTGCGACCCATCGCCCTCAGGTATTTGAATCTGCGGCTTCGCAGTTTGTAAGCACAGTCGCTCCGTCAAAAAGGCTTTGGAGCAATCAACACGAACAACACCGTTAGTTCCCATGCACGCACCACGAGCCCACTAGAAGGCATAGAATTTGCGAATGATGTGGTTGTTGCTGACATAATGGTATCTCGTCTTGCACCATCGTGGAATGTTTAGAGATGATTCCCTCTAACTCGCACGTTAATCACATTCTCAGACTTGGATTGCATTTTACTTCCCTAACCTCTAGTACCCCAAGCTGCAAATCAAGCTAAAAGAATGAGGAATCCCATGCTTTCAAATTTGCCCTTGTCACAGGCCATGGCGACCCATGCGAATCAACCCAGCTCCTCGAGGACAACGTACATAATATTCTTGATTGCGTTGCTACATTGCGTCTTGTCGTTTCGTTGGACATTTCAAGTACAAACAATTCAATACTGCGTCTGCTTAGATCCACGATTCCGCAACAATATCCAACATCTTCTAAGCCAACCAGCTAACTGGATGCGATAGCCTTCCCACCAATGCAGACCTCTCACTAGTTACCAATAAAAGCTTATGCAGTCTTTGATCCACACCAAATCACTTGCCTCATATGCGCTCTACTGAATTCTGTATGACTTCCCACTGACACACATGTCAATTACAAGTCAACGCGATCAGACTATTAACCCCTCTTTCCCCTCGATATAGTCGTCCTTTCGCAGGCTTTGACGCAGCATGAAGGGCTCGGATATTTTCCTCGTACTACCAGCATCGTCCTCCCTCAATGTTGTCGCCTTTGTCAAAAAGTGGCATTGTATCCGGCAACGGCAGTCCGCATGCTAGTTAATGCTGCAAAGAACTTGTCTTCGTACACCTTCCCCGTCTAAATGAAGCTGGTACCCCCAGACAATTCCCTCTCACTCGCGGTCAAAATCAACACGCACAAATTTGGAAGCCAATGTGTGGACTATTCGCAGCATTCTGCTCCGTAATGCGTCCAGTCCACATTACGGTCCTTTACCGATGTACCAAGACTATTCAAGACGTACAGATTGTAAGGCGGGTTACCGGAGATGTATCGCCCTGCTGAAACTGCTCCTACGAATGCATCCCGATCTCAAATTCTTATCCTCGAAAGGAAACTGCAACCGCGAAGCCAAGAACTCTATTCATGCCAGACATCGAAAGCTGCAACTACTTTGCCCTGTTTCTTGGATCTCGAAACTTGATTCCTCACCAAGCCGTGTACTTCACTTAGACGGCAGCAACAAGCCACAAAGTGTACATGCAGTCCTCGGCAGCAACAAATGCAACCAAAGCAGTGATTAAAGCCGTGACCTGAGCGCCACCCCAACACTACAGCGGGACACTCTTGCTCCACGAAATATCGCTCCTCCGGCAAGCATGGGTACAGCTTCGTCTATACACTAATGCAATCGTTAGCTCAAGCAGGGTAGGCAGGGAGCAGGAAGCGTTCATACCATAGCCTTAAACGCTGTGAACGGGCAGTGATTATAATTTGCGTAATTGGAACCTTCTTGGGGGCCCAGATGGCATTATTGTCACATCCCAAAACTTTGGGTATATTTCAGTTTCCAGGCAGGAGACAACCAGCAAAGCGGAATGGTTCCCAGCCCGCAGACTGAAGAGATGGAGGACTTTTAACAGTTGGGCAAGGTTTGCATCAACCAAAAAAGTAAACCCTGAACCAGATATGAAAGTTGCCAATGTCCTAGATTCCCGCCGAAGCATTTAGACCCCTTTAAACCCAACGGGAAGGCTGACAACGAGAGATGCTAATGGAACAAAGGCCAGCTTGCCGTGCAACGCTTCAAAACGCTTCAACGCCATTGTATTGTGCAAAAGCCAGCATCTAAACTCAGCGGCAGCACGTTTGACTTGTCGCTTCTCTCGGGAGGACATAGGCCAAACGACAATGCTTTCAAGCGTAACGGGAACTTGCAAAACCAGGGGCTGGAGTCACGGGCCAAACTCAATGCTGCATGGAGTGTTGCGCTGCATGATTTTGGCGTTGTCACAGGTGTTTTCGCGCGAGTAGCATTACTTTGTCTCGGAACAGAGAGGATTCGATGGGTTCACAATCGACATAGAGAGGGTTTAGCGTTGCTTTGATGAAGAGGTCATACAAATCAGAAAAGAACATTTTGACACCATCTTCCTGGCGGCTTTCATGTAACAGCAAGAAACGATAGTCTACGGCATTGCGGGGTGAAAGGACAATAATTTAGGTTCTTCGCCTGGAGTAATCAAAAGCCGTGAAAAGGGAGTTGACAGGACATTGGAAGAAAGCAAACTTACTGCTGGGAGTGACAAACGCTGAGATTGACTGGTCGTTGTGCCGGTCGACTACTTTCAAATACATATCCCTTGTTTCCCACATCTGCCGGGGTTATTGAATGCGATGGATGAGGTTAGCATTGGATTGCGAGAGTGGATCGAAAAATTGGATGAGGCAGAGGTTGCCGTACCTTTTCGTCTACCATGTCGAGACTGCTGTGTAGAACCAATTGCTCTACCACCGCATGCTTTCCTGCAAACGCCTGTGGAAAAGAAGCCTCGACAGGATTGTCCTCAGGTGAAACGATTGCGAGAGTTGGCATTGTTCCGATGAGTATTTCGGAGAAGGTATAATTGTAGTTGGAGAGATTGGCGAAGAGGAAAGAAATTTTAATCTGTCAATGTTACAGTATTGTATTGTACTGTAATTTAAATCCATCGAATTACTGTGTTTACTGTATGGTAGAAGATTACAAAATCATCTGTCAGTTGAACAATAGGTTCAAAAAATAGTACAAAAAAACGACCAAAAACTGCTCACTAACGCAGTGGACAGGTCTTTACAGCCTAGTCCAGCAAATATTGGACATTACAGTGGTGTACATGAACTACTGTACCAAGTGCACTAGAGTACTGTACAGTCCAGTACTGTACAGCAATTTACTGTACAATGATCAACTGTCGAATGGACCGGACCTCGTCAAGCCGCATGATCGCAGGCTCAGCGGAATGCACAGGATGACGACACACGCAACACTCAGCAACCGCCAACTCTAGCCCTCCCCTGATCCCCACAGCACCCAAAAGCATGGATGTTGCCGGCTCTTTCCTCGAACTATCATGCGTTCGTTTAGCACTAATCCCAGCAGGCTCTGCCATCACAGATTCCCGCTTCGAGCAACTTTGCGCCTATCTCACCACCTTTCGAGAAATACCGGTCACTGCTCTTCCACGTCGAGCCGCCTTCCCTCGTGTATCCGGTAATGCAACCTTTTCATCCATGCCTGCAGCTTTACGCGAAGCCCTTGCTGCGGAAAACGCATCCGCCTCTTCATTGCATCGCAGCCGCTCCGCTTCGAGAGATATCGGTCGTTCGTTTCAGAAAGGTTCCATCGCTTCGCGACAAACTACCATCGCTAAATCAGTCAGCACAAACAGACAGTACAACTGACGAAAAACAACAGTCTAACTTGAGCAAGTCCCAAAGTAGTATAGGAACTCAGTCCTTTGTTATCCACAGAACACCCCAATCAAGCCTGTCGCATGGAGGGGGAATGTCGATTTGAATATGGCCGGCCCCGATGTTGATGCTTCATTTCGCCTGAGATATGACATCGTCCACAGAGACCACGCGGAAATTTACTCATGAGGCCTTTTTCGGAATGGGATGATTTCCATTCCAGCAAAACATGGGGGTAATTGGCATTGTCGACTGTTCTCATCCCATCGTCTGCAATAGCCCCGAGAAGCGTAAACAAGCCATATTCGACGCTTACGATGACTTTAACGCTTCCCTTGCAAACTTTAAGGATGCCTCCGTGCGACGCCTCATCGTCTTTACATCCAACGACGCAGCGCAAGAGAGCGGCCCATTTGTTCTCAATGACCCCAAACCCCCCTCTAAGGATGGAAATACCCAGCCTTACATTTCAGTGTAGGCTATGTACCGGAGCGTGTCAAGACGGAGCAAACTCGTCTCGAGGTTCGAGCGCAAATTATTCACTTCTCCGGCCTGCTCTTGAATGCAATCGATCGCGACACTTGGAAGCGACGGGAGAGCCCGCAATCTGATCTCTTGTTATCACCAATTGACGAAAAGTACACTGCCGACCGACAATCGAAGCTCTCGAGAAGACGCCCAGGTCGACTAGAGAAGGTTCTTGGCGACAGTTTGCTCCTCATGGGGAACCTTCCGAGGCTTTGGCAAAGTATAATTCGGCTATTGAAAAGGCAAAGGCAAATAGTGATCGTCTATGGCTGGCGGGTGCAATGGAAGGATGGTCTGCTGCCCATGTTTTGACACACGTCGGGTCGGGCGGTTCCGTGAGTAGTTCCATACTTTCTGACCGCCTCATAGAGCATTACGCGGAGATATACAAGCTGTATCAGAAAAAGAGAGTTGCGGAGCCTGAAGCAGCAGCTGCCTTGCGGCTCGCCGGTTTCCTTGGCAGATGGACAAATAGGCGAAAAGATGCCCTTGATGCAGCTGAACACGCTGCAACTGTCGGCGAGGGATTGAGAGTTCAGAAGAGGGCAGCATTGTGGGAGGCGCTTGCCCGGTTCAGTGACCAAATGGGTTGCCGGCGCAAAGCTGCCTTGTACTTGTTCCGACTTGGCCATTTGAACGCTACTCAATCGATATGGTCCTCAGCTGTCACACTCATGATTGCGGCCGAGGCGCTCACGCGAGACGGGAAGAAGCCGTGGTCCAATTTGAATCGAAAGATACTGCTCACTGCCGCAGGTCATGCTGAGAGTGCTGGTGATTCTGGAACTGCTGCTAGATTGTTTGTTGAAGCATTAGTCACGCCCCGCGTTGACTCGCAATCAAGACGAGATGAGGATGGAGAGCCTCGTAAAAGCATTGGGCAGGTCTCACGTTCCTGCTTTTCTCCCGGCAGCTGGCGACATCGTCCTTTTAGGGGAAGTATCGGCCTTGCATATTGATGGCCTCAGCATATCACAGCGGGCAGCTCCAGAAGTTGAGCAGAAACTGAGGACAAGTGAAAATGACGGCCCGTTTATATACAACCCATTTGAAGCTAAAAAGAGGGCGGGCTGCCGCTATTGCTCGCCGAACTGTCACTTGGATTTGCGGAGAGCCCGCTCAGGTAGCTGTGCGATTGCACAACAAAACCAGCGCCGAGCTTGATGTTGATGTGATTGCCGTCCTCTTGAAGGAGAGTACCTCTCTGATAGCGAAGGCAATGACTCTCATGCTGCGGCGAGCAGTGGGAACGGGGTAGAGCAAGACAGCAAATCAATGGATGACAGCGATATTGCGGTAGAGCATGCACAGAGGGTTAGGCTTGCTTTGAAAAGATCGAACAAAATCGCGCAGAAACGAAATCCGAATGTGTTTCCTTACCGTCTCAAGAGTCAAAATCTGGAGTGTTGGTTCAATTGACTGTCATTCCAAACGGAAAGGACCCCTTTATGTGGAGGGTTTGCTTGTGCGTTTATTCAGTGGCGCTCTGTGGTGTTGGAATCTAAAGATTTCCTGCAAAGTGAGACTGCTCCAGTCAATGTCATTGGTTCCCTGCCTATAGTAAGCGTCCAGAGTCGCAGCACTGAAGGTGGTGCGATTGAAAGCTCATCAGGTCGAACCCCACTTACTGTTTACCATGGCGAACGCCGGCGCTTTCATGTGGACATTGAGAATACTGGGACAGAGACCATAAAATGGATTCAAATCCAAGTTTTGTCAAGCCACCCAGAGGTTTTGCAGATTGTCGGTCACGATTTTCACAGCGATAGAACCCTGCATGATCTAGAAGCTCAGGGCTCGTCAAAGACATTTACGATTGAAGTTCTAGGAAAACACCCAGGACTTTCTGTAAATTTGACAATGACGCGCAAAGTATGGCCAGAAGCCACTCCTCGTTTTCCGTTGTATCAATTGTTGCTGAGTACGAAGGCCATACTTCTCCTGGGACTGTCCGAGAGTCCAGTACTCACGTAAAGGTCGCCTCAAGGTCTGCGCTAAGAATACGGCGATTGGATGTTTTCACCGGTCCCAGTAGACTAAAACAGGAAGAAGATTCTGCACGGCACTCAGACTGGTATGTGGCTGTTGACGTGCGCAATGATGTTTCGGCCCTGCGACGGTGAAGCTTGTTTCGAGCACGGTTTCCGACGCCGGCGAAAGCACCGCAACTTCTGTCAAAGAAGAAGTTGTTGTTTCCAGTGAAGAACATCTTGTCGAGAATGGTGCCTCGTCCAGATTCATTAGCAGCCTGAGTTTCAAGCAACTTGACGAATTGAGAAGCAAACCTGCGGATGAAGGAAATGCACTCCAGAGGATAGGCATCCGTACCAAGTTCAATGGAAGCTACCCGCACTAGGTCGCCGAGGAACTTTAGATATAACGAAAGAGATCCTACGACAGGTGATCTCCAAGGAGTACTCCAAAGGATATGAAAAATGTGGACCTCTTCAGTCACCTGCAAAGGCCACTGACATATACATTGCATGTTCAATTGATGATAGCGATTCTAAGAATAGTGAACGTGTCCGCGGTCGGTCCCGCGACTGAAGGTTGGGCACTTCTGGCAAGCAGAGGTGACCATCCAGAACAGGGGCACAGAAAGCTTTTCCAAAAACGCACTATGCTAGACGTGGAGGTGACGCAAATGGAAAAAACCCGCCCGCTGAAAAAGAAGAACAACATTGCTGTTGTAGGAATAACTGAAGGAGTGCTATCGGTCCCTTGCCTCCGCGAAGTCGTGCTTTCACTCACAAACTTCGTCTAAGGATCTTGTCAACGGGAAATTTCGAGTTTCGAGCTTGCCTCTATGATGGAGCAAAGTCAGCGAGCAACGAAGGGGATATCAAAGTCGACGGTTCGTTTAAGAGAGCCAGATCCAGACACCTGGCGGTCAAGGCAGGGTGGAAATCCACTATCCGAATCAATATCTCCCGGAGCGGACGCAGTGACAGATGCACTTGTGCCCGCGCCCACTCACCCATGCAATCAAAATAGTCAACAATGCCTCACCATCTGCGGAAACAAAGGTTTCTGCAGCATATCATCAGGATTCATCGCATGCGAACACGACGGAGACATCCACGACACCCCCTCCCAGAGTGTTACGAAGAGTCGGGATCCCTAAGACCAAAAAGGTCGAGGAGGCCAAGACGCAGCTCTTCCGAATATTCTCTATCCAAAAACCGTTGACTCGTTCCCTGAAACTGCCGTTAACGCTGACCCTCTCACCGTCCTTACCCGTTCAACTTTGCGGTTCTCAATTGTTGGGATTCGAGCGATACATCATCACAGACAAAGGCCAAGACGTCTGGTTGAGAAATCAATGCAACATGTGTTCTTGCACGGAAGGTCTACATCAGTACACGTCGGCATTGAAAGATGCGTGATATGGTTTCCAGAAAGGTACACTACCCCGTTGGACCACAGTATGAGTTCCGCGTAAAGCATCAGTACCTCAAAACGGTGAAGTCAAGTACCTGCCCGCCAAAGATTCATATTTATAATGATGCAGCACGCATTTTGGGGCTGCAGACTTTGGTCCGATTCGGTTTTACGCATTCAGTTCAGTCACGTTTGCAATCAGGTACATATGACGCGCCGACCTCTGCGCAGTTTATAAGATATCCAGAGCAGGTAATCGTTAATTGCGACTGTTTCAAAATGCCTGTATTTCGGACATCCCTGTAAATATAGCAACATAGCCAGCACCTTAAATTCACCGACCTAACATGTCAGTTTAGCCCTATAGGTGGTTCCTCGTCAGGAATCAAGTAAATGTTTCATCACACCGACAAGATTCTGCGAAGTTTCGCTTTTTCGTTATGGTGCCTGGTCACGATGCGCTTCCGCAGCAAGTGCTAGAACGGTTTACCGCCATCACATACCAAGATGTGTCTGTCGAGTTGTGCTGTTGGCATGAGAGTCATTTTCGGCACCCTATAGCAGCTTCCTGCATCAAATGGTAAATCTGCGGGTACCGAGCTTCCAATGACATACCCAGGGTGAATCGCAGTAGTGACGTCTGTTCACATTGGAGCTTAAAAATTCGTCGTAAAGTTCTTTTAATTCGAAATCAGTACATTCAACGGGGAAAGTAATCAAGGCATGTTCGAGCAAGCCTGTTCACACGGCAGTAGAGATGCTCCCTATTCAACTGCAAAGGGGTTTTCAACTGCGCACCTCTCATACCTTGCTGCTTAGGATGTCGAAGAACAACCTATTCCGAATGCAACGGCATCCTACAATGTGATCGACTGAGGTTACATGGGCTATGCCAAGTTTCAACGCCCTACCATTTCGATTGTACGGCTGGTTGCAGAACCACTGAACTGCTGACAAACGCGTCAGGAATGTCTCAAGTTTATGTGATGTAGCCTAAGATATCATCGGCGCGACTGTAATATCTTTAAAGCATGCCTCTCCTCTTCAGCCAAGTCACCCCTTCCAAGATCGGTTCCCTCTGAATTTTCCGTGCTGTCATCATCGGAGGAAGAATCACTGTCAGAAGAATCATCAGAGTCTTGGTCACTCTCTTCATGCGAATCATTATCACCCCCTCCTGCAAGCGCCAGCATCTCCTGTACAGCATTTGCTGACGGTCTTATTATCTTATTTAATTCCTCCTCTTGGCTTTCTGTTTGCGTGAACAGATCGTACGCGCTCGCGTTCTCGATCACGATCTGCATCAGCTGCCATTTCAAGCCGTTTCGATACAGTCGCGGCGTATTCAGCAATCCCTTCATGTTCTGCTACAGTCTCTTGTTCAGGGCCCATATCATCATCATCACTGACCAAGTCCCCAGCTCGCACAGCTGTCCCATCTTCTTGGAAAACAATGCGATTAGCGCTCGGTAGATTCTTCAAGAGGTCAAGCTTCCTCTTCTTCTTTTTCTCCTTTGGACATTGGGGACCTCAGATTCTTCTTTGCCATCATCAGACTCTTCTTTGCTGTCATCAGATGACCCCCCGCAAACGCATGAACCTTCTTTAAAGTGAGACCAGTATCGTCTATGTTTTCGCTCTCTGCCCTTGGACTTACGTCAGCATCACATCCTCTTATCGTTGGAGCCTTCCCCTTTGGCTGTGCTCTCCTTCTGATCTGTATGACTTCATATCCAAACACTGACTTTTTTCTGCCCATACCTGTTGAAGGCCCGCTCTTACCTTCTGAACCTTCCTTGAATGTAATCCTAGGGGTAACAGACAGCCCGAAGCTCTTGGCTAGGAGGCTGAAATCGAGTTCTTTCACATCAAACACGTCCTTGTCGCGCTGTAGATACAGAGACCGTAGGTAAAACGAAAAGGCCCTTTGTGCGAGCTTCCTCAGTTCTTGGTTGGATGCAACAGCTGCGGCCACACGCGGCTGTATGGACGTTATCCGGTCAGGGTTTTTTTTGTTCTGTGAAGCTCAATATTCTTTTCCTTCAGCTTCCCAAAAAGTTTTCCTCCTTTCCCTCTCGCAAAAGCAGCATGGCCCTGCCGTGAGATTTAAACCGTGCTGTCTTCCCACCCGGTGAATGTATGACCCGACATCGTCAGGACAATCCAGCTGAATTACCCACTCGACATCTGGGAAATCGAGGCCACGGCTTGCGACATCAGTAGCAAACAGGGCTGCCGATTTTGTCCGACAAAACAAGTCATAGACGTCGGTTCGTCTGAGCTGTTTCATGTTGCCATGGAGATGCAACAGGGACATTCCGGGCCGCATTTTGCAGAAGGTTTCAAAGACAAATCGCACCTGCTTTCCAGAGGACATAAAGATAATCATTTTGGACTTGAGATGTGTCTTGATAAAGGACCATAACACTGATAGCTTATCATGAGCTGAGACCACAGAGTATGACTGCGATAGCCCTTTGGGAGTTCCTACCACCTTAATGGACCTGGCGGGTGCGTCCGAGTCGTTTTTCTCCTTTTCTGTGTCATTGTCGGTGGGATTGCCATCGGCGTGCTCCACTCCCTCATGGTTTGCAACCGCCACGTACTCTGGATTTCTAAGGGATAATCGCGCTAAGGCCTTAATACTCTTTGTCTGGGTCGCAGAGAAGAGCAAGGTCTGGCGTTCCCTCGGAAGATTTGCCAGTATGGCGTCCAAGGTTTTTGCAAACCCCATATCTAGAATTCTGTCCGCCTCATCCAGGACAAGAACCTGGAGATTTGAGCAATCCATATCAACAGCGTGGTCCATATGGTGAAGCATGCGACCAGGGGTGGCAACCAGCACGTTCATATTGCCAACTTTTCCACTCTCGCTTTCAAAATCCTTGCCTCCAATGACTAGCCCCGCAGAGATGGTATGTTTGCGCGCGACGGACCGGAGAACCTGAAAAATTTGCATGCTCAACTCTCGAGTCGGGCTGAGAACTAATGCACCCAAACCATCCATAGTGTTCCACTTACTCCGCCACAGCGACTCTAGAAGAGGAACCAAGAATGACAGAGTCTTTCCAGACCCCGTTGGTGCTGCTGCAAGAACATCGCGGCCCGCTAAACCCTGGGAATGGCATTCTTCTGAATGGGTGTTAATTCGGTGAACCCCCCAGAAGCCAAACCGTCCAGGGTGCGTTGTGAAAGCGGGAAATCCGAAAATCGCGTCGCCCTGAAAATTAAGGGGTCGATTTTATCCATCGGTTTGTGTGGATTGTGCAGCTGTTCATTTCTCTTTGCTTTCTGGCGACGGTTTTGTCGAAAGACTTGAAAGCGGTTTGAGAAAGTTGGAATTTCCGCTACGAGTCTCGATAGGCGCTGTAGTTCTGCTTCTTCTTTGTGCCTCGAATTTGTGTTATTCCTCTTGTTTGCTCTCTCACGCCCGCTTCTCGTCCTCTTTGTGCCTCCCATGTATTCGAATGTTGAGATTGGTGAGGGGGAGGTTCGTCGTTGCGCTGGTATCTACATACGGTATATGCCGAACCGATGATCGATCCGTCAAACTGCCGACGGCGCTTGGTCTATCTCCGCCACATTAATCAAAAAAAATCTTTATTGTTAAATACCATACTGTAGTGTACTGTACAGTGCTGTACAGTGCTGTTCTCTGTTGTACGAAAGCAAAAATCTGCTGGGAAGGTCTTGATATCGCACCTTCACTTGCAAAGATGTACGGTCACTGTACCGTATAAATTAAGCTTGTTAATTACACGTGTAGTTCACAATACCATAATACGCCTAATTTCACATGGTACAGTACCCTCCTGTAACCCCTGATCACAATGCGACACTTTTCTTTTTTTCTTTTCTTTCTGACCAAGCCTTCGTACGGAGTCATCATCATCTGCGCTGATTCCGCATGACTTGGTCAACAAACTCCCCTACGTATTCTACTTACCCCCTCTCGAGATACATTTACAGTATGTACTGTACTTACCTTCCTCCCCTGAATCACGTGAGCATATTTCGCAGACGTTACGGCCCTTTTCCCAAGCCAACTCTACCCAGATTTACCGTAACCTGCCTTGCAGCCAGCTTTCCAAAATGTGTGGATGCAACAACAGACATTCAGTCGATGCATTCTCCAAAAGACATTATTTGTTCGTGGTGATTCGGAGTGCATCGACTTTCTACCGTCATTGACCGCAGTAAGGCGTATATTTCACTATCGAGGCAGGGTGCGTAAGCATAATCACCACTGGATCTAACCCATTCAGCCCTTTATTTGAAATCCCATTCGCGCAAGATATCTATAGGATACTCTAGAGTACGTAAAAGGTGCAATGCCGTGTATGAAATGAACCCATTGGTTATTTTCATACCACAGCATTGGGCTCCCCTCTACCACTCAATACCACTGACCACCACATCACGGCGGGATACCCCTCCCAAAGCATCACGTAATACGAGACTTATCGTTTGATGCACTAGCCGGAAAAAAACAAAACACAAACAAGAAGAAAAAATAATGTCTTAAACTAAAGATGCTCCATTCCGAAAAGACCCGGCCCGAAAATAGACGACTTTTCGATCGGTTTCCAGACATTCTCGGTCATCGTCGGCCTCTTTTGCCCTAAGCCTTTGCCACCAAACAGGGAGGCCTTATACCTCATCGGATCAAAACTCTTCGAGTTCCAGCTATCACCGCTTACTTTTCTCGCCATTTCATCCCTAGACGTTTGCAGTTGCTCTAAGCTGTATCCATCATGTGCAACGCCATTCAAACACATAGTCTCCTCTGCACCATCATCCTTGATACCTAAATGTCCTGCATAGTCCATTGAAATTCCTCCAGGCCCAGGATACCTCCCGATTTGTTGCATTTGTCGAAGTATTTTCTCCTCCTGCGTCTGAATCTGAGCAAATTGTTGATGATGTTGCTGGTAAGCTTGAATTTGTTGCTGACGTCGCAAATGTTCCATCTCTGCTGTGCTCATACCTGCCTCCAAACTAGCTCTAGCGCTGCTGTCACCAACTCCCCATGCGCTTTGCACACTTTCATTTTTCACCGCTTCATTTCTCAAAAACTCATCCCCAAACGACGAGGTACCAAATGAGTATCCATTTGACACAGACGGAAACCCAAAAGGCAATGTCGAGCTGGACAAACTATGTGCGCGCCGGTGACCGGCTTTTACACCCCCCCAAACATGGCCCTCAAGTTGCAGCCTCATTTGTGTCGCCTGCAGGGATGCCGAAACTGTAGGCGGGTCAACTTGCGTGCTTAGGCGGCCAAAGTCTAGCGACGCAGCGGCTAAGTTTCCCATATTTTCCTTCCTCTCCATAGGAAAATCGCTCCTCCAAATCGATCCAGCTTGCAATCGCTGTACTTCCGAACCATTTGTAACATGGCTTTCATCCCTGTGCGTTAGCCTGGCATTTGGCTCAACAGCGCGCAATTCCCTCAACTGAGTCCCTGTGGAAGCCGTAGTATTCTGGAACCAGCCACTTGCCGAAAGCAAGTCGCCGCGAGGCAAGTCCTTCGAGGATGGTATCCGGCCGTTGCCCATGGCTACATGTTGTCTACGTAGATCGGGGTTTGCAGTCATGAAAGCCGAGTTGATGTGTGCATCTACGCCAGGATTTTCGGATCCGTTTTGGATGACTCCCCCAAGCCTATGATCGATATGCCCTGAGCGGGGAATATGTCTTTCTGATACCCTCATCGAATTTTCGTCCTGGTTCAAGATATCGTTGACAGTCAGCATGTTACCGCCTGCTGTTTCAACCGGCACGACGATTAATGCTCCTTTGAGACCGGGGGTCACAATGTTTTTCTCGCTCGATAGATGTTTGGGATCCAGCGAATTGTCCCATTTTGAAAATCCCTGTACTGCTTGTGCTCGGTTAGAATATGATTGGCTTGGCAGTTGCTTTTCTTGGGAAACTGTCACAGGCTCCTGGGCAGTTTCCCTCCTAGAGGGACAGCGCGGTTCCGAAGCAGACCTACGGTGCCGTGATCTAGAAACAGTACGCAGAGAGGAATTGTTATCTGCGGATGACGAAGATTGATTTTCATATCCGTTAAATATACTCTCTGCGGATGTCGGGTGATTATACTTGCAACTTCTGCCGTAAGGACATGTTCCTCGTTGCACAAAGTCAAAGCAATCCCTTCTGTTTAAGGCATTGACGAGATTTTCATCCCGGAAAGGATGGTTGAATTTGCATCTAGATCCGTAATTGCATTTTCCAGTCTTGAGATAATATTGGCAGTCCGCAGCCCCATTCCTAATTGGATAATTGTGCGAGTTTTCTGTTCCCTAGTTCGCTCACGACTGTTATCTGCAATCGAGGTCGATGTATCCTTGGCAACGGTTCCCCTCGTCTCCTTCCCAGTTTTGTTAGAGACAGGAGCAGGAGTCTGCGGTGAACCTGCAGGCGGCACGTGTGCATACTTACATTGATCGCCATAGTGGCATCTGCCACGTTGGTACAGTTGACATTCAATTATCTTTTCTGCTTGACCTTCGAGGGAAACAATCCCAAGGACAAGCTTGGATGGATTTTCTTGACTTGCCGATTCTAGCAGTGCATTGCCTTCTCCTTGTTGCCCAGGAACATTCCAAACTGTCCGTTTTCCATTGCTGTTGCGGGTTGTTATCTTCGTAGTCATAACATTGATTCATTCAGCCGTACTTTCAGTGAAAAAATACCTGTGAAAGAACCTCGCTCCCCTTGAGTTATCACTTGCCTGGATTGATGTCTTAGAGGTGCGCTTTGGTCGTCTGAAGAAGGAGTTTGTTGACAAAGGAGTTGTGTGCTAATTTCGGCACTCTGCCTGTTCTTCCGGAAAAGGATAAACAGGGTACAGAGGACCCTCAAATACGTTCCTTCTACAGCAGAAAAAAAACGGCAGCTGTAGCCAAGCCTCTGAATACCGACTAGACGGCTCTGAGGTCGGTAAAGAGTAAACAAAACGTAGTCCGTGGCCCGGCTGCCTCCGATTTTTTCTCGTTTGTTTAAAGGGGTGACACTGGCCCCTTTCCAACTTCCGTTATCCTTGTTCACTCTTAATGTACGGCCTGCTGACCACAACAACACAAATAAAACTGGCTTTGCTGTTTACAAACAACTGAAATGGGCCAGGTACGAACCCGAGTGCGTGTGCTTTGAAGATGAGAACGTACCGCCTCGGGCAGAAGACTGGCTAGTTCTTGCACGCGACCTCGCAAGTCTTCAGACTCGCACGAAATTCTGGGTGGTCAGAGCGTCTGCTCCCATGCAATTCCCACGTCCCGGTGTATGGGGCAATTTATATTTATTCATTCCAAGAAATTAACCTAGGTTTTTAAGTAGGAGGCTTTGACTCCCTTCAGAGAAAAAGAATTTCTGTAACAGTGGAAGCTCTCCGTGTTGCCCCACTTTACAATAATATTCCGCTCTCAAGAATAGCAAAACCGCGCTCCCAGTCTAGCTAAAATATTCATGGAAAAGAGCCTTTCTTGTTGTGAGAGCCGCCAGCTTTGAACCCGTTAAGCGGAATCAGTGCCTGTCTTTGAAAATATTTACCCGTGAAATACTGTAGGATTGGATCGATAAGCTTTCCTTTACGGTTCCAATTGTAGAACCTAGAATCCTCTTTGACCTGTGGCGTCCATAAAGTAACTTCCGCAGGAGAGGACCTCCTACCCTAGTAATCAGAATCAGGGAGCTTCACTCAGTTCCGAAATTTTTTGAACAATTAAATAATTATGGAATATTTCTATTTTCAATCATTACCTTTCCGAGGGTGGCACACCGCTTGCATTTACTGTCGTAAACTATCTTACTGATGCTACAGTAGCGAAAATATTTACAATTCGCAGTTTAGTTTTGCAATGCCATTATTTCAGTTTCCTGAAGATGTTACGGAACTCTCCTTAAATGTAAGCGCGAGTCATGCGCGCTCAAAAAAGACCCGATCATGTATAATTGAGCCTTTCAGGAATTTAACGTGAGAAGTGTATAAAGTTGGATCTCCATAAGCGGCCGAAATCCAGCTGGACTTCAATACACTGAAGCAAACTGCAGGATTTCAACTTTATCTGCTTTGACATTGAAGTTGTGGTTTCAATTTCTAGAAAGAAGGGCCTCTGAAAGGTTTGTAAGTTTGTTAGCGGACGAGCGAAGCAAAGTTTGAGAGAATTTCTACGGTTCCTGATAGTTTTTAAGATTTGTAGTATCTTTTAAGTGCTCCTAAATCAATATTTGTTTAAAATCATTCCGTTCGATAATGATTACTTCTCTCAGTTATTTCATTTATGTCCTACCTTGGGTGATACTTGAGCTGGACTATATTGAGGGGAGTGGTTGTACAAGGAAGTAGACTGGGCAGACATGTCGCTGGTGTTGAAAAACTCTTGTCTTCCCTTCATCCTGCTCCGGTTGATAGTTTCTAGGGTTGACCTGAAGAGTAATTTTCATTCTGGAGCAATAATCTCTCTAGGCAGAAGCAATTAGTTTCGCTGTAATGTTGAAAAGAACGAAACAGAAAAGAAGGTAAACTATGCTTAGCTAGAACAATTCAATACCTAAAAACGGTTGCGTAGCAAGTTTAGAAGGTTTATCTGTTGCCAAATTTAATTGTGTAACTTGGCCGCTTCAGGACAGAATATATAGGTACTGGGAAAGAATTCATGAACTTACGACAACTTCAAGGGTATTGCGCCCATGATCGACACTGAGATTGGCTGTTGTCATTTTTTAATTGAGCAAAACCTTTGTTAGTGTATTTGTTATTACATGGACAAAAGATCAATATTGGCCATCTGAAAATGTCATTACATTGGGAGCATATTTTGTAAAGAGGCCCAATGGAAGTTTATCTGATTACAAGGTGATTGCCGGACAATTGTGAAGAAATTCAATGCCAGAAGCTATAGATTATGGCTCGATAGATATACTTAGGACAGACTAGTCAGGGGAAACAAAAAGTTTTTGTTACTCGGCTTGGGAGGCCAAAGAAAATTTGACACGACAAAAGGGATAAACACTCAAAAAAAGTGGGGTTAGTGCGTAAAAATGATTGGAACTTTGGCCGCTAGTAACGTGTTTTGCAAGGCTGAACAGAGTACTTCACGAAATTATTCATTTTGAACGAGGAAATATGAAGTATTTCAGGGCGTTTCAGGCAACTCGTTCCAAACATTACCGAGAAATACAGTACCCTGAACGTTTAGGTTAGGCCCGACTACTGCATTTTCTCGCTAATTTGTCTTATTTTGAATTAGCCCTGCAAGGGAAATTTTGTTTTCTTCTATTTGCTAGAACGGCCAAAGTTTTGCTGTCTTATTTCAAATTGTAATTTTAATCTTTGACGATAACCGCGGATGGAACCAAGCAACATTCATTCAAGTTCTCTCGCAACTCAACATCTATTTTCTTTGGAAGTGATCACTGCTAGTGTCATTTAGAGTTGTTACTAGTTTCATCATGGCTACGTAGCAATTAGAGACTGGGACAAAAACAGTTCCGTGTCAAAAGTCCGAGCGTGCAGGAGGGGTTTTAATTCCTCTAATATGGGCACCACCAAGCATTCGGAAGGGAAAGTACAGTACTGTACTGTGCAGTGTGTATTGGACCGATGGACTCCTGCTGTACTGTACAGTATTGCAATAGCTTGTCGTAGCACAGTTTGTACAGTACAGTACAGTACAGCACATATGATTGGCTATCTATTTACAGTGCAGTACTGTACAGTACTGTACTGTATTGACAATAGAACTCACATAACCTTATCTGTACTGCACAGCACTGTACAGTAGGTTCGTCTTTTATCATTGGTGTACAGTCCAAATGTGCAACGTTGCAAAGTACTTAAAATTAAGTTGGAATTGGGTGACTAAGCTCTGCGTGTTGAGGTGCGCGACAAATTACGGATGCTGCACATGTTGACCAGATTGGGTAGCTAAGCTTCTGATACAGGCGAGTCTTCACTCCCCCAGTC
This sequence comes from Kappaphycus alvarezii, assembly GCA_002205965.3. Taxonomy (NCBI): domain Eukaryota; phylum Rhodophyta; class Florideophyceae; order Gigartinales; family Solieriaceae; genus Kappaphycus; species Kappaphycus alvarezii. Next base: position 1,820,352 of record NADL03000841.1, read on the forward strand.
GAGCATCCGCTACGAGACGCTACTGCTGCCGCGTATGTCTCTATAACCTTGGATGTTTCTAAAGAGGGTGTTCCTAACGAGTCGAAGGCTAGTGGTACAAAATCCCATCCTAGCCTTGATCGTCCCGGCATTGCCTCGCCTGGAATCGCTGCCACTTTCGTAGCTAAGTTTCTCTTCTTCCGCTTTCCTGCTGCGTTTGCAACAGCTCGCGCTTCTCGTGCAGCCATTGACGTATAGCTCTCTTGGAACGGGGATGATACAGTCACGTCATACGCCACTGGGAGAGGGGACTGGGTGTTTGTTGCATCAGACCTTGGGTACACCAGAATGTCCGCGGGTCGCGCCTTCAGTCCTGGAAGTAGGTACTTCACTTCGTATTGAACGCTGACTGTACAGTACACTGCTGACTGATGCCATACGACACCCCCCTGTTTCGCTGATATTTGCTACTTCCAAACAGCCAATTAAAAAACCGTTTCCACCAATGAAAAGCTTGCATAAAATAACGTTAGGGAGATGACCGTGAAACGGTAAAGTACACGGGCATCGCTGTAATACTTTAGAAACATAAAAAGGGGGTGACTAATGCCATACGACATGCACCCTTAATCATTAATTAACAAGCTTTTAGAGCGTTCCAGCACGCTCCATTCACTTTCTCCCAAGCTCTAGAGACCCAAGAGAAGAAGAACAGCAAGCTGGTCTATCAACGATGCCAAAGGGGACTCAGTTGAGCTTAGAGGAGCGAGCCAAAATTTCGGGCTTGAGAGAAGCCGGTTTATCGATTCAGGCGATTGCAAGGCAGCTTGGTCGATCGCGGGCGGTTTTTTATTCATTCTTAAAGAGTCCAGAAACCTATGGAAGCAAAAACTTTCGAGCAAATCGGAAAAAATGACTGCACGAGACGAACGAAGATTGCTTAGGACAGTAAGTAACGCGACGAAAAGCTCAAGGACTCTAAGAAATGAACTCAATCTTCCCATTTCTCCAAGCAGAACGAGGGCATATCTAAATGGATCAGGGTTTCTACGGTATAAAAAAATAAAGAGGTAGCCTCCGCTTCAGCAGAGACACCGCGATGCTCGAATAAAATTTGCAAGAACATATTCAAGCAAGAGCGCGAACTGGTGGGGCAAGTTCGTTTGGAGTGATGAAAAAAGATTTAACTGTGATGGACCAGACGGTATTCAGTGCTACTGGCACGATTTGAGGCGCGAGGAAATAATTTTGTTATTGGAAATAATTTTGCCAGCATGGGGGTAACGGAGTGATGGTTTGGGCCGCATTTTTTGCGCATGGAAAGAAAAAATTAGTGAAGATAAACGTAAGGTTAAATGAAGGGGAGTACGTGAAGATTCTGGAGAAGGAATTGCTAGACTGGGCTGATGAAGAACTTCCAGTTGAATGGATATTCCAGCAGGATAATGCTCCGGCCCACGCGTCAATATTAGCTGAGAAGTGGTTTAAAGATCAAGGAATATCCGTGCTTGAATGGCCAGCTCGCTCTCCAGATCTAAACCCGATAAAGAACCTTTGGGGCATACTGGCTAGGGCCGTTTATGCCAATACAAGGCAATTTTATACGCTGCAGGAACTCATGGATTGCATCACTGATTGCTGTAGGTTATTTTTCGAACTGATTCCTTGGGCATGACCAATTACCGTACTGTACCGTACTTTCCGCTTCACTGTGGGTCGATATCTTTACAGTGGTTCAAACTGTGTCCGTGGGATGCTGTACTGTACAATTATTAGTCCGACTATTCAGTTAACAGCTACCTGGATGTGCCACGTGTGTAACGTGGATTGCGGGACAGAACGTGGCCAAGTGGCAATGAGAACAGCATTCTTCCACAAGCAATACACTACTGCGCGCACGCTAGGCATTTACAGTACATGTACAGGTACATACTGTACTGTACTGAGTGCATTCAGAAATTGGATAGATTTACAATTTCAGAATTCTCCAGAATTTGTAGTGCATCAGAAATCAACGCAACAATTTGATAAATTGATAAAAATTTGTACACGTTTACCAATATTGCGTGCAACCTCGGTTATTATGAAGCCGTAAGTGTCGTCAAGGCTTTCTACCTGATCCACATCTCAACCCTTTCCTGTGTCATGTCTTCTCTCGAAGCCGTATCAAAGTGTACTCAAACCATTTCTGCCCCGATTATACCCTAGCCAACAACACTGAAGGTATTATGGCTACTGCAAATATGGTTGGCAATGAAAACGGTACAGATGAAAAGCTTACAAACAATGTCTCCAACCCTTATCACGCCCCCGCTTCCCCTGTAGAACTGACGTCTGCAACGCCACAACAAGGCTCCGTCTCAAAACCGTCAAGCACGAAGAAAGGGAAACGAAGTGGATCGCCCAACTACAGTGAAGCAGAAGTTGAAAACTACTAGATATCGTTGAGGAGCTGGAGCCAATTGGGGGAAATGATTGGGCCGCTGTTGCAACTCGTTTCCTTGAGTACACTGAAATGGAGCAACGGCCTTCAAGAGACTCTGACTCACTCCGGATGAAATTTGACAAGCTGGTTTATGTCAAGAAACCTACTGGAGACCCATCGTGTCCACTGTATGTACGACGAGCAAAGCATATTGCGAGGGATATCCTTGGCAAGGTCAATGCCGTCTCGGTTGGCGACGTGGACGAACCTCTAGATGAGTCGGCTAGCGTGGATGCGATGGATGGCGAAAACGGATCCTCCGCTGCGTCTTTGGGGCATAAATCGTTGCGAAAAAAGCGGCGGGCGGATGGTGTGCCGCTGGCGCTCGTCGAGGGAAACGGAGGGCAGGGGCGACAGGTATTGCGAGTGACGAAGTAGACGATGAATTGATTGAGCACGTTGGTGACATCTCTTGTGCGATACAGAAACTTGTGGATAGCTTTACACCCTCATGTGATGTCACTGCGCTTACGAAGGAGGATGTTACAGATATCGTTAAGAAAGAAATGCAATCTGAGCTAGGCGTTTTGAACGGACGTTGAAGGAAATGAAAGAACTGATCGTCAAAAAGCTTTAGATTCCGCGCGTGCTTTCTGCTGTCCGCTGGCGCGCTGCGCGCGCGCCCTCGCTTCGCTCGGGTCCCAGCGGACTTTGTCCGGCGCTTCTCGTTCGCCTGCGCGTCGCGCGGCGAACGAGGAGCGCCGCCATCTCACATCATTAAACATCTTTTTATTCGGACGATACTAACTTATGCCTAAGAAACTTCACTCTGCTTCTCTACAAACCGCTGTACCCAAGGTGTAGTATCACTTTCAGGGTTTGTATACGTCGTTTTTACGTGATTGAGCCCAACCAACCTCGTTCTCGCATTGAAAAGGCACACAAAACGGTCAACAATCGCTTTCTTCTACCACTATCAGCAGACAGAGCAAGTAGGCATCTTCCGAAAGGGCTTTGACGGCTCTAACCCCCCACTCGGCAGACTGCCTTTCACTTGGCAAAACCCTCTGCATCACCAGATCGATCGCCGCCATTTCAATGCTTTCCGGAATTCCTGCTGTTTCGTTGGTTTTTCTGGCACGTACAATCTTTCCGTTTGCAATACGACTATCCACCAGGAATGCACTATCTCCTAATATAGCAAACCCAGGCGGAGTCATTTCATCGCCTAGCTTAGGGTAGATAAGCCCGGATAGTGCCGCCAGCTTACTGTCATGCTATGAACCCGGATAGTTAACGCCTGCATGTATGATTTCTCCTTTGAAGTTAAACAAAAACAGGTTAGTAACCTCAACGCTTGCAGTGTATCCCTCGTAGTAAGCATTCTGCGTGTTTTTATCAATGAAGTCTGCACAAGGCATCCTGCCTCCATCAACAATACCGAAAAAGTTTCTTAAAATCGGTCCATTCGGTCTATTGCATTCCAAAAGTTACGCGGACTCCTTCATCTCTTGACAATTAGGCCATCTAACATGCAAGACAGTAGCATTTGTATCGCAGCAGACGCGTAAGAGAAATTCTAAACCATAGTCTACCCAAACGTTTAGAGACGTTGGTACCAAAGAAAATATCGGACACAGGGCATACTGCCGGCAACAAGATTTCAAGTACCAGAGAAAAAGACGAAGGAGATCTTCTGTGGTTATAGTCGCCCGACGCCCTCTCAGTTTTTGCGCGCGTCTGTACGGGCTGCCGTAGTCGACCGTTTGGCGCTTGCTTTGAAATAAAGGTAGTAGGACAGTGAAGAAAGAATGACGGTCAAAGTTAAGGGACACTATGAAGTCAGATGAAGTCCCGCACGACAAAAGCTGTCTCCATGCTGTGGTGGATTGAGACGAAATCGGACGGATCAACGCAACTCGTAAATATCTTGGTTGCCGTTTTCGAACAATACGCGCAGAGATCCGTGTGGCATTTTTTTTATCGTAGTCTGATGGCGATAGCAGTTGCTATTGCTGCCGATAAGGCAGCACAGATAACAAGGCGACGATGTACCATGAGCAAGGATACCGAAAATACCTTTGGCCTACACTCATCGACAAATGGTTGTCGATTTGTTCTGCCCCCCTGCAGCCCCAACAAATTGAAAAAATTTGTCACTGAGACATTCTAAATTCTGTAATCTTATGTGTCAGATCTGTCAATTTATCCATTTGTCTAATTTCTGAATGCACTCACTGTATACTTGTACTCATTCCAAGGGTTTTTAGTTTTTGCTATTCTGACCTGTTCATGTGGCCGCACTTCAGAGGACGACATTAGAGAGGTTACGGAGCAAAATTCAATTGCTCATGATTAGTGAAAATGAGACACGTGTTGAAACTCATTTTTTCAAAAAGTATTCCTGAATTTCGATTACGCTGTGCAAAACTTCACAAACTAGAGCCCATATGAGTATTAATGTGAAAGAGTTAGAAGTATGACTCTTTTCGCGTACTACAGTCATGGGTCAGGAGGACTATGCCATTGGAAAGACGAAAAAGCGACTCTGATCCCGCGGCAGACGACTTATGCTCGCTATTGCAAGTGACGCAGAAGATGATATTTTGCTGCACAACGGTTGCAAAGTTGCTCACGCTAGACGCGACATACATCGCATTTGCAAACATTCACTTCACATCAGCACTACGCAGTTTAACCTCAACGCGTACAGCGAAGAGCATTGTCTAACTATTCTCCGTTTCCGGCGAGACGAAATTGGACCAGTCTGCAACGTTCTTTCTTGGACCGTTGGCGTCACGGCACGATGTGGTTACCGCTGTGATCCTATCACAGCTACATGTATAGTTATAAAACAACTATCGTTCCCTACCAGGTGGTGCGATCTTGAATCTGTCTTTGGCATGCGGGCTTCCGCTTTGTCGGAAGTATTTTGGGAGGTAGTTGAAACCTCCATTTCGGGGCAAGGGCACCTTATACAGATGTTCCGGTCAGATTTGATGGTGGAAAGGGCTGAAATGTATGTGGCAGCTATCCATGAGAAGGGAGCACCGCTGGATAACTGTGTTGGCTTTATAGACTGCACTAAAATACAAATGAGCAGACCTGGAGGTAATGGGGCTTTGCAGCGAGCGTGTTACTCGGGAAACAAGCGTTTTCACTGCCTCCTATATCAGACAATCACAACGCCAGACGGGCTCATGTTCAGCTTGTATGGACCTCACGTCGGCCGGCGACATGAAATGACGCTTTACCGGCAAAGTGGAATTGGTAACGATCTTCAATCTTCTATGCATATAGGTGGTAGACAGCACTGCATTTACGGAGACGCGGCGTATGTACTCCGTGCGTGGCTGCAGGTGGCTTTTGAACGCACTTCTGCTACCGAACCGGAACTGCTCTACAATAGAGAAATGAGTGCCGTACGTGAGGAGAGTGGACCTACAAAGACTTGAAGCAGATATGGTCTACACAAGATTACAAGCGAATACTTCGGTTAAGAAAAAGTCCTATCGATTTGCTATACAAAGCCAGCGCTTTGCTTTGGAACGTTAGAGTGTGTTTACATCATGGAAGTGGACAGACGAGTAGCTACTTTCTGTGCTCGCCACCTAGCCTAGCTAGGTACATGTCCGTTCAGTAAAACCACATTGTTGTGTTTCTTCTCGCCCTGCTCCCACGAATCACCCGCTCCCTCTATCGTCGCTGTAGGCGTCAGCGAGTCGGAGCGAAACGAGGTCTACATGTACCTAGCCAGACTAGGTGGTGAGCAGAGAAAGAAGAAAGGAAGCTCACCGCAGTTTTTTCAGTAGAGCTCCTAGGATTGATAGGACTTCCTTAAGCTCCGCAATAGCGACTTTTCGCTCTTCACTATCAATGGCTAATCGACGCTCTTCGAGCTCAACCCGTTTCTCATCCACCGCGATGCGTTTTGCCTCATTCTCATGAGCACGTTCCAAACGAGTCACTTCTCGTTCTTCTTTTTGGACCTCCAAGTCTAGCCGCTTTTCCTCTATATTAAATCGTTTTTCCTCAAGTTCCTTTCGTGACTTGATATGCTCGCGTATCAAGTTGACCTCCTCTCCGTCAGAGTCTGGCGGATTCGCACGCTTTTACCTCTTTCGCAGTCTTGGAGAATCGTTCTCTTCACCACCATTCCTCGTTACGCCAGTATTCGAGCTACCACTCGGCAGAAGTCTTGATAGTGCAAGTGCCCTTAGCTCCTCCCCAGCTTTCAGAAGGCGTCTGTCCAGTTCTGTCCTCTCATCACGTTCAGCTCTCTTTGCCTCCTCCCATTCGTCAACCTCCAACATCAAATCATCCAGCAGTGTCTCTCTCTCCCCTTTCACTTCAATGATACCAGAGGCGATTCTATTCTTTTTGACCGCCTCGCGGTGATCGCCTATTATCTTTTTAAAGCGGTCGTTTAACGTTTTCCAAGTCGGCTGCGTTACATCTGCAAAGCAGCCAGCCGGTACGGATAACTTGAGCAGGCTAAGAGCCTCTTCAAATCTATTTTGAGCTTCACCGTGCGGTGCAAGATGGGCGTCAACCACACTTACTGCTTTGAGAAGCAGAATTTCCCACGCATTAGAGAAGCGAATACGTCTCTTTTTTGTCGCAGTGGATGCTGTAGAAGTTGAATCGGTCGTTGTGAGCGCTGGTGTAACAACACAAGTGGTGTTATCTGCATGGGATGGTGCATTATCTTTGGTAAACGAGGCCATCCTTGGTTTGAGGTGTGTCAGAATGGTGGCAGTGACCAAAAACTGGCGCCAAATGATTCTAGTAGCTAAAGTTTCCGACTTAGTAAAGCACCCTCTCCAACTGAAAAATGAAATGGCTGAGTTAGTACTTTCCGTCTTACACCTTACAGGTGTAATACGTTTAATGGAAAACGGTCGAAAACCCGAACTCATTTTTTTTCGTAAGCCCTTCTATTAGATGATTTACGCACCACGGGTTTAGTGATAGATTTCGGAACATCACTCCACGAAACGTTTCTGCGAATTTCGTGATTGAGTAAATTTACGCAATTCGTGTGGCACTTTTCGTACTGGGCAGGAGGGTGTTGCAGGCAGCACCCCAGTAGTCAAGTGGTACACTCCCACTCGCATCCCCCGTAGCTTAAGGCTTGTCGACTGTCACACCCATGGCCTCCTCCTTATCACATCCCAGGCATCACACTATTTTCCGGCATTCGTCATCACTACACCCGCATTCGCACACTTTGATCAGACCTGATGCGTACTGCTGAATTCCAATTGGAAAGCACTAAGCGAGATGCGCTGTTTGGAGAAACCGGGTGCTGCACGCTCTTTTACTTGATCAGCCAACCGATGTCGTTCTGTTCGCTTCCGAGAAGGCAAACAAGGAACACAGAAACATCTGGGCGATGAAGAGGAGGAGGAGGGGACACGTTCAGATCTATATATTTAACTTGAATTCATATTCCGAACACCAATCACTAATCGACTGCAGGGTTAAAAAGTCAGATGTAGGGCGCATATGGGAAATGATACCCGGAACCCGGGCAACTTCATTTGGGATGTTCTCTGCCTAGATGAGCGAAGTGTATTGGTAGTATTTCAAGCAGCTGATGGATTCGTTCGTAAATGTGCCGGACTTTCGACCTTTGTTGATTAGAGATAGATATAAGCTATACGCAAAGGCTCTCAAGGAATAAAGGTGCCCCATACATAGTTGCGTAGGTTTCATTGACTGCGCGAAGATAAGAATTAGTCAACCTGGCGGCCATAGAATCAATCAGCTAGTCTACTATTGAGGGCTTAAGCGCATGTAGTTTGATTTTTTCAGACCCTATCTGTACCAGATGGGCTGGTTTTTTCGCTGTTTGGACCCAAAGTCGGAGGCAGATACGACTTAAAACTTGTGGCGGCAGCGCGGTTGAGAGGATTTTGTGGGGCACTGCATGTTCATCGACAGGCGCCAACACTATGTCTATAGGGACGCAGCCTATCCGCTACGACCACGGATGCGGAGGCCATTATAGTAATTTTTGCATCGCCAGAGCAGCAGCCTGCTGGGGAAGCAAATACCGCAATGAGTTTTGTTCATGTTTCGGTGGAACAAAATTAAAAAATTTAATGTAGCATTGGAGGAGTAAGGATTGGGCACGCAATTTACAAGTGCGAAAGGAGCCAAATGGTATTTTGTGCAAAGCCAGTACAATTCTGTTAAACTTACTTATACGTTTTTATTGTAAAAGTCTGGGCAGATAATGGAAACATTCGCGGTGGACCCTCCATCCCTATAGAAATAAATTAATGCATAGTGACCCTCTATTAAAGAAAGAGGGAGCACAGTGGATATAGCAAAGTGCTAACCCGCTAGCTCTTCGACTGTTTATCCATGAAAAATGCATCATACTAAGTTGCACGGGAATTTGTTTCCTCCGCAACTGACGGTGTCGCTACTCCCTCTTCCGACGCTCCCGCTGCATATCAAGCTACTTTTCGCGCATCTCCATTTTGTGTTTTTGAATTCTCCCCATTTTATCCAGGTCCTCCCTTATCAAACTACTTCAGTCCTCCATTCCATCTTCCACCTTCGCTCTCTTTAATGGAATCCTGGAGGTATTTTTCACATTGCTATATCGCTCCACCCGTCATTTCAGCGCCATTTCTTGAATGCTCTCTCCTGTGGCTATCAATGCATTCTCGTTTGTATTTAACTTATCCTCTCTTCCCTTGTCAACAACTTTTGTTCCCATTTCCCTTCCATAATATCATCCAGTAAAATTTCGCACTATTTCCGTTCCTTTATAATTACTGATGCCACCAGAGTGTTTTCAGTCAGATATCTCCTTTCTTTCAGCATAGCTCTAAACTATTCTCTTAAAGCCTTCAATGTTTGCTTATATATGGTGGTTCAATCACTGAAGAGCTCGATCTGCAGAAAGGTTTCGCAAAACGCTTCAAATATTTTGTCGTTCTGCCCATACTCCATCCCATGAAAATAATGTTGCGTAACGAATTTCAACAGTAGAAGCTTGTGTGTACCGTTAAATTTTTACTTAAATATCTTAGTAGGGACAACGTGCGATGAAGATGAAGATTAGTTTTGGGATGGAGCGGATTTGGTGCCATACGGGACCTTGTCGACAACCTCATTTGACGGAAAAGGCTTGGCGACAGAAAAGGTCGTGTTGAACTCTATGCAAATGTGTTCGGTAGAGAGCTGGGTTTATTGGAGTTGATAGTCCTCGATGCTTGTCGTCTGAAACGTTTGACTTTGTGGATCGGTTGCGTGGTAACGTAATATCGAGATTTGGGTGTCGATGGCGATGTAGGGCCAAGTGCAATGTTTAGAAGACCGGGAAATGTGCGGTGACGACGGGTGACGGACAGGTCTTTATGGTTAGGTGCGATCGAGAGAGATTTGGCGATACAAGAGGATCGATCAATGGTTTGTGGAGACGGCGAGGGTGTGTGGTGATGGCGAGACTGGTAACAGCGAGTCCAATGGGATGTGGGATGGGCGAGAGACTGATGAAATCGGTAAGGAGGTGACTAAGATAATAGCTTAGTGACGATTTTCGGGAATCTACTCGAAATTACTCTCGTACGCGGGACAGAATACAGCAAATTTTGTTTTGTATTCAGCCCAACTTTTGCGCAATTTACTACGTGTGAAGGATAATTACGAAAAGCGGGACGAATTAAGTGCTGAGCACGGTAACCCTCTATTACTTTCCAAATATTATACCCATATTTCCTCCATTGAGCTATTGGGTTGTTGTATTGAGTGTATCGTAAGCCACTGAAACGGTACTATTTGTACATTAAAGTGAGTTACAGTAACGGCATAACTTGTATGAAGACATACCAAAAGCATTAACTGGAAATGGTGTAAGATGATTCTAACACCCCTAATGGGCTCAAGCTTTCAATTGGATAATAAAAAATCTCTGCCAGGCACTCTTACGTCTTAGATTGATTTCTAGCGCAAGTCTTATTTCTGAACTTCTTTGTAGAATAGTTTCACTCTTTGTATTTCATGCTTGGTGAGAAGTATACTATCTGTTCAGTCCTTGGTACGTGACGCAACCTAAAATTGCCATCTCGTATGTACCCTCGAATGTAATGATACCGCACCTCAAGTGCTTATTATTTGCAGAGATTTGATCTTTTGTTGAAAAAGATATTACAGCAGTATTTTCAATGAATATTGGTGTTGATGGTATCCATGCGAATGAATGACTCTCGCACAAACAAGCGAGAAAAAAGCGAAAAATCCAGACAAACTTCTTTCCACAAATGGCAAACGAAACATATTCAGCTTCCTTAGAAGATAGCACAGGTATACCTTGTCTATGACTTTTCCGCGATACCTGGGGTCCATAACCGTAGATGCTGAAGTACAATACTGCGTTTTTTTGATGCTCTGCAAAGTCTGAGTCGACAAAAAGCATCAAAATAGTGATATCTTCCTGAATCATGACGACGATAGTACATAGAGCCAAGATTCTTAGTTCCAGAAAGATATCCCAGCTACCGCTTGAGCATATTTAAATGACGCAAAGTAGGCGCATGAACTTGAATTTATTGAACTTCAACTACAAATGATAAGTCCTGTTTGCCCAGACTGCTAAATGTAACAATTTCGCGACTGCGGCTCCATATTTATTCCGTTCAGAATTCGAAAGGGTGTGCCACAGGAGTTCGCACATGCTAAATACAATTCTAGCAGTAGAAGGGACCAAGCTGCATTGGATTTGTGAGAGCTGTGCTTGGAAAGAATAGATTCCATTCCTTATACTTTGTTTGTTAAACGGCAATTCTCGTTTCTTCTTGATCAATTTCCCATCTAATATAAGAGGTTATGTTACTAAAGAGCTTGAAATCAAATTTTGCGTCTAGCTTTGGCGTCAGATGTTCCGAAAGCTTTCTCGCGTTACCGATACACTTTATATGACCCACTGCAGCAACAAGAATAACAAAATCGTTCCCAAATTGCTTGAAGAATACAATAACATCTATGTTACACTGATAAAAGTCCCAACTAAGGATTTTCGTTACGAAGAGTGATCCTCAAATTTCCCCGGCTTGTCTCAAACAGTACATTGACCTCAAGACCTGACAAATGTATCCGTGATATTCTTACTTTTCAACTGAATCTATAGTTTGTTCCATGAAAACCGGAATATCCATTCTTTGATGAGGTATGCTTTACAAAAATCCATGCTTCGAAAATAAGCTTGTCAAATGCCGCGAAGGCTAGGAACATCCAAGAATTAGAATGTTTTCATGATGCGCAACGGTTTCGTACAACTAGTTGGATTGAGATACAAGCCTGTGTTCTCCACATCCCCACGGAGGCAGCAATGGGCCGTATGGAGAAACTTGTTTCCATTGGAGTCTAAAGGGTTGAGACTGAAACCGAAGTTTGTAGAATTAACACGAACTCAGGAGTACGCGGGAAATATTTACATGTGTTACACTTCCGGATGGCAAGATATTACTGATTTATTGCCTTGCACCGCAGCTTTTTGACTGGATCTCGAAAGCACTTGAGAAATCGTGGCTGGTTGAAAGTTTGGAAATGTGACCTTGAGGTAAAACTTTCGTAAGTGGAAGCCAGTATGCAGCAATCGCTTGAGAAATTATATCTTCCAGAACGGTTTCTTGAGGATACTGGGCACCAAATTTCGCTTGAAGAGAGATTCAATTGAGAAGGGTTGCGAATAATGGTAGTTGATTTGTACGGAAAATTCTAAAATCTTGTCGACGAGCGATGATAACAATTTTCCGAGAAGAGACGTAGATAAGATAGGTTTTCGCCTCGCTCTCCATATACAAGAATTACCCGTGAACAGCTCGTGGCAAGAAGTAAGTACACCCACAGAAATAAAGTTTTTATCAAAACTAGGTTTACGAAATCCTTCCTTATAGAAACCACAGTCAATCGGAATGAAAAATTTTCCTTCTGCAATGATGACATAAAACTCTGAAGCGACCTAAAACTACATTTTCTAGTTTCACACAGTAAAAAAAGAATTATAGTCGCAAGGGAAGTTTTGAGAGCCGCCAGAGTCGAAAAGCACGTACTTAGACTTCTTAGTTCTACAGTTGGCTACGGTAATGCTAAAAATGAACGGAAACATGGAAATTCCTGGTTAAATATTTGGTTGTTTTGGTCCAGGGTATATCGTTGTTTGTTGATCCAGAAGTCTTGCAGCCTGATCCGTCAGCTGCTACCATGAGTTCTGTTCTCGTTGATGGTTACAGTCATTTTTATAGTTCCTAGAAGGTACCGGTTGCATTGACTGTGGTACTGCGGCTGATTATATCCCCTATGACCACGGTTTCCTCCATGATAATTTCCTCTTCCGCAGATGACGCTGTGCTAAAAGAAGCAAGACGTCCCTGAGAAACCGCACCAAAAAGTCTGGACCGGCTGCAAAACTTCTCCATCGACATCAATAAGATCCAAACCACACCCCATGAACTCTGTACATATTATTTACGACCTAGAGACGCTCCAAGAGGCGGATATTTCCTAGCCCCCTGCTCCCCTTATTTGTGACGTTTTGCCGATCAGGACAATATCGGAAATGAAGAAGAAGGCCGCGTTACTCCGTCCGCTCATTCATCATCAGAGATCATTCCTTCTGCTTCGCAATATGAGGAGCGAATGAGCAATGAAAATGCTCACTACGAAAAGATTACGGCACTCTGTCCTTACACACCGCCAGGTTCCCTTGACTGTAGCCAAGAGCTATCATTAAGCTGTGCGAAAATGACTGAGTCCGCCAGAATTAACACCGTCAGAGATATGATCCTGTCAATAAGCGTCCCCCAGACTGCCGAAATGATCTCATGAAGTTCGATGGCGAATAATCACAGGCGCGGAAGCGATCGCGACGTTCTTCAACTCTGGTGCCCGGACTTCTACCAGTTACGCTATCAAAGGCGTTGTAGTTTGCGCAAATTTCTTTGCTACCGTCGTTCAACTGCAAATTAGTACAGTGACGGACTACAAGACGGAGATATCGGCGTCACGTAGCTGTCAAACACTCGATGAAAAGGAGTCTAATCTTCGCAAGGCATTCTTTCAGGTCAAATAATTATCGCCGTTTCGTTTTTGTCCAGATATGGAGACTTGAATGCGACGGCATGACAAACAGGTAGGGGCTCAGCAGAAGATACTCCAGTGTTGTTCTTACCGAGCAATGTATCGCCAATGAAATTACACCTCGCATATTGTGAAGAATGGGAGAAAATAATGAATGCCTATTTTGAAAAATCCCTACCTGCGCAGAGAGAGCTTATAATTCCCTTAACAAAGCCTTCATTCTGTTTCGTCTGGGATAATTACGCTGGCATGCTTCTCATTATGAAAATCGGGAGTGATTTCTGCGACATTTGTAAAACACTACGTAATAATGGGTCAACAACGACAGATTTAACGGCAAGACAAGCGGTTCTCGAGTCGCGAGGGCGACATAGGCGGGAAGCGCGCCGAGAATTTCAGGACTACAAGACTATGCAGCGAAATGCAAAGGAAGCTCCGTCAAAGCTACATCTGGTCTTTGATTTCGCTGAAAAGGTTTTGCTGCCGCATTTTCATCCACATCTAGGGCAGTTCCATCTCGTCACGGGTCTAAAGTTTGTTATTTGGGGTTCTTGTGAGTAACTACTAGTAGAATGATATATAAAGTTAACCGAAAGGCTATTGGCTTGGTTGTAGAACGGCATCTGAGGTTGTCTCAGTGTCGCATACTACTATTTCGTCCCATAAACGTGCGAATATTGATGTTAGCATCAGACCCCTTTCTCGCATTCTGCGCTCGGACCAACGAAATCCGCGGACGTTTCCTAATCCGGCCCATAACCGAATGGGCCTCATACGACGAGGCCAAAGCCGCATTTAGTGCGTGGTCGTCCTCTACCGCACCGCGCACACGACTTACTGCCACTCAGAATTTTTGGTTCCAACCCCCACCCACACAAAAGAAGCTGACCGATGCAGTTCACAGAAACTCTGCAAAGAGCGAATATACCTTCCGACAGTAAAAAAACCCAAAACTTCCCCTTCTACGAGGGTGCTCCAGTACTTTTGGTCAGGTACCTCTGATTGCAAGGCCAAAAAGCCGTGACCCAGAAATTCCTGCCTAGAAACGTCACAGAGAGGTCCGATCAGAAGTGGATAACTTGTTGTTACAAGACAGAAATTTCAGGAGAACTTGCTAGGAAACAACGCGTAAGTGGGGGAAATGATGAGGTAGTTTACTTCGTCATCTGACGCTTCTAGGGGGAGAATCTAAACGGAGTTTGGAGAGAGAGGAAAGGGGAAAAAGAAAATGGTCTGCACCTAGTGTCCTTGTGACTACATCGACGGGTCAAGTTGTTCTAGGTTCAAAAACGGTACAAGGGGCATTCAAAATATCTCCGCGACAGGCATTTGAATGAAAAATTATTTTCGTTGTATTCCCCCATTGGAAAGTATTAAGCTGCACGCTGATAACTGAGGAGGGCAGAATAAGAATAAATTTATGCTGTTCTATTTCGTTTGGGGAGTTTTTATGGGTTTCGGAAAGGAGATCGAGAATTTTTTGTTAGTAGCCGAGCACACCAAGAACAGTTGTGACGGTGCGTTTGGTTAGTTAAAATGCACCTAAAAGAGAGGTATGTTTTATGTCCAACAGAAATGATGAGAGTGCTTAGAGATAGTAATATGAAAATCGAGTGGTCTGTTCAACACGCATTGGTTGGGTCGATTGGAAAGAGTGCTTGGTGAAATACTTTCTACTCCTGGTTTGTTTAGGATTACACACTAACCACTTATTCAATTTTTCAGCTGATTCTCTGGGAAAAATGGAAGCTAGAGCACTGTCAGACACATTCTAGATTAAGAAAGTATCGCTACTTAAGCGCGGTGTTGATGCTTCTGAAGTGCAAGCTTCGTGCAGTCAATACGAAAACTATTTGAAACTACGGGTCCTTGAATACAGTTTTATTAGATGTTACATCCACAAAAGAGGGAAATAGGAAGCTTACTTGCAGAAAACATACTCTAGCGATACTATCCGGACAATAGCTCTGTTCGTGAGACATACTTTAGTAATGGAGCTGACTGGTCCAGGACGGACCATCGTTCTTAAACTTTGTCTGTCTTTGCAGACAATAAATGACTTTCGACTCTATAAATACCATATGAAAGATCTATGGAAGGGGTAAAAATATGGTCTACAAGGCCAAATCGGTCAAAATGGAAGAATTCGGCCACATGTCGGGGTCGGGCTCAAAGGATATTGCGATTTTTCTTTTTATTCGCGACACAGATGTCCTGTAACTGGAGGGTAACTAGGGTAATCTCCATATGAGTCTCTTGCAGTACCTGGAATTGCTTATTTCACGGATATTGCTAGTAATACACTCAAGAGAAGTCTAAAAACGTGGGAAAGCTGTTAAAATCTTATTGTTTAAGCTTTAAAGTCACTCGCTTCAATCCCTAATGGTAAATTAGGCCTCAATTCAGGAAATAGCCCAGTTTTTTAATATTAAACAACCTAAACTTTTTCCCGCGCAGTAGAGAAACTGCATCTACCCTCGTTCCAAGTGTAGAAAGATCAGAGCGAGAAGAAATTAAAACAGCTCCTGGTGCTTAAGCTTATCCCCCAAGCAATTTAAGCTTTTTAGTTTCACTGTACTTGAAGTTCAGCTTGAGAGGCTTCACGTGTGATGCGTTTAAGTTTGAGTATGAGAGGTGTCTTAATGGCTACGTAAGTTTATTTAATCGGATCACTCAATAAAAATATTAACTGCAATGCAAGATATGAATGAGAAATAGATAAATGGCCGCGAATTTCCGTGGCATTTCATCATGGAATCTTCATTAATTGTCTATATTTTAATTCAACGCAGACGCGTGTCTAGAGTTTATGAGCGACTTCAACCTTTTGTATTCGTACAACAAAAATGCGTCTCCACATCGGCGATTGTATCTTTACATCTCTTTACTGACCGAATCAAACTCAACACTGCTGATCAATCACCACTTGCAGTATCGAGCCCAACCTTCTTTCCTCTATGTTGAGGCAAACAAAATTCAAATACCAATCCTCACGCCAGCCTCGTTAAGCCAAACACCACCGCTGCGTTAGGAAAAGCGCCGCTTCACTATGAAAAGCCAAAGATTTCTGCCATTAATGCGTTATGCCTTAGATCTCGCAGCATTATCTCAAGGTGGAGACACTTTCGTTCCAAACTTCCCAATTCCCCATGGGCTGTAGTTTTCTCCCAATATGGATGAATAAAAACCCGTGCAAGATGAGGCAGTATTTTGGTCCACTTTTTGTCAACTGATACTGGAAATTGCCATCTGTTGAACATTTTATCGCCTCAGATTAAAGAAAAAAAGACTTGGAACATTGAAAGGAAATACTACGCTACACAAGTACATGATATATTTTTGGACAATTTATCAGCTCCACCCCGGTACACATGAGTGCGAACCTGAGCAGCTGCGCTATGATTTCGAAGACGTTTCAGGATTTATTTCGCGACCAAATTCTCAACGTTATAGGAAAATGGTTCAATCGATGCACCTTCTTCGAGTATAAAGACTTAAAAAGACAGGACGGACAGGTATCTTGTCATTTCCAACCAGTGTGCGCACTACGAGCAGATCTGATCGATGGAATATTTTCAGTCTCCATGATATCTGCGTTTTGTGATTAAAATGTTTTGAAAGGGGAGTACAGATGCAACTGGCTCCCAATATTCGCAAAACTACGTCAAAGATCTGTTTTGGATTGAAATTGCCTTTATAAAAATGGTTTTTACGAGATGAATTGATTTCCAGGATTTTGTACGATGATCTTGTAAAATGTTCAGTTGCTTCAAAAGATCAAATAAAAGGAAAGAGGGTAAGATTTCCATCAGAATGGAATTTATCTGTGACTTGGGCTTTTTGGATACAACGTTTCCAATTTTGTCTCCGTGGAGCAATGGTAGGTCCAAATATTCTCGAAAATTTTTTTTAATTTCCGGGAAAAACTTATATCTTCATATCCTTAAGTCACTCCTAGCTACTAAAGGTCGCAAGTCTTGCTTTTTATTTTATATTATCTGCGTAATTTATCAACAAAATGGAAGATACTATTTTATGTAAATCCATGTACCTGTGGAAACGAGTACCATATAATTATGAAATCACAGAGGTACCCTGAAAGAAATTGGAGGGGATTTTTTGTGTTATTCTCTGTAGATTTAAATAAATATTTATTTCAAATAGATTAAGGTATGCATAAAATATGAGGAATACGAAAACGGCCTGCGGTTTTATTCATAGCATTGTGGCAGAATAAAGCAGGAAAAACTGCGAAAATGAATGTACAAGAGTGTGAAGTGCCCCAAATAAAGAGGAGAAAGAAGATTCAGAAATAAAATTAATCCAATTCCGAGTAGTAGACCAATAAGCACCAATCTGTTGACGAAACGTTAATGAAACTATTAAGTTGAATTATGAAAAGTTCCCACTATTGATCTCCTGCGATAATGGACGGAGAGTTCTAGAACGATGAGATAAGTGAGAGAGCAAAAGAATGCTTCTAAACCAGTCAAATCAAATGCATAAAATCGATATCCAGTCTTTTTAGGGTGCTGCCTGTTTTTGCATGCAAATATCATCTTAATACAATGGAAATAAAGGAGAAATCCACTCATAACAAATAATACAAAAGTTTAATTCAGAAAAGGAGAAGAATATCTGCTGAGTTCCTGTCTCCTCTGGGTTTATAATATTAACACTGCAAGACACTTTGATGCAAAGCAAAAAGGGAATAAGCCTTTCGCTCCAGTGTAGGCTTACCGTTATTCTTTTCTATTTATGTTAACTCACACACAGAATTAGCTCAGAGTCATTACATATTCTCTGCTTTTTCCAAGAACCAAATTTTTGATTTTTTTTGCCATTCATTCCCATTTGTCGAAAAAATGCGGTTTGCAAGTTACACCAAAGTTTATAATGTAGCCCTTTTCGTAAAAATTATAGCCTCTTATCCGAATTTATCCTGATTTTAACGGACTGAAAATATAGTAATTGGGTTAAGCTGATACTATTAAGTATTGAAGACGCGAT
Source organism: Kappaphycus alvarezii (assembly GCA_002205965.3). Classification (NCBI taxonomy): domain Eukaryota; phylum Rhodophyta; class Florideophyceae; order Gigartinales; family Solieriaceae; genus Kappaphycus; species Kappaphycus alvarezii. The sequence goes on from NADL03000841.1 coordinate 1,838,863, forward strand.
AAAAGTAGCAATGAATCGTGAGCACCGAAATAGTACGTTTACGCGGCATCTACGCTGAGCAAACTAGTTAAATTTCCCTTTAGAACTATTCGTGATGGAATAATTACTAGATCATTTCAATTGTTTCATTCTGTGGAGATAAATATTACAAAAACGACTATTTGTTCCATTTTGTGAAACTACATGGCTCTAGTAGGCGTAATAACGACTTTATTAGATATTATGTTGGCATTAGATAAGAAATATACAATTACTGCCAAGTAGGGATAATAGAAAAAACTATATTTTCTAACTTTCAAGGAGAGGAACCGGCTGAAGATAGATACTACAGGGGTTGAATTAAATAATTTATCGGGCATTTATTTTCATCTGGTGAGATCATACGTCCACTCCTACTTTCAAGTGGCCCCAGTAAACAGTATGAGTTAACCGTATCGTTCTGCACGGCGATATAGGGGAACCTCTTCTATAAAGGTGTGACGTAAAAAGTTACTTAATATTTTGAAAGACATAAATTTGTGGACATCAGAGGCATATCAGTGTTTTATTGAGCAGAATATTCTTTCGGCATGTAGTTTTCATTGCCCTCTATGGATTTAAAACAAAAAATAAGTAAAAACAGTAAGACCGTATACATATTTATTTATGTTGGAAACTATCTGCGGATTGAAATATGCATGCCGGTAAGACCCTTCTTCATACTTCCTTCAGTTAATGCAACAAAAGAATTGTTGATAGCTAAAGTTCCCGCGTGGCGAATCAATTGAGTGCTTTATTGTTCTTTTAGCGCAAAATCTCCAATTAAGTGATTGTATTAGTCATGTTGTCCAAACTATTCCACAAAATTACTGGAAGATGCTTGTATCTGATTTCAGTATCACTAAAAATGTTTGTAACTGCATTGATTGTATCAATTAGATGATATGATGTTATGAGTAAATGTTATTTGACCATTTTCACTCATGATAACCAAAAAGCGTCCATAGTGTTGGCCAATATGTAACAATTCTGCTTTCTAGTAGTCCTTACTCGCATGGTTACCGAATCTTGAATATTTCGTAAGTTGTTTCCGCAAAAAGGAGAGTTAGGGGCATTGTATATGTCCAGTATTGGTCTCAGAAGAGCAATTGCAAGGAATTTAGATTCTTTATTTTATTTACTCATATTTTTATCATTATTACGGTTAATAAGAGTTGTTTTACTGCCCATGATAAAAACAATGCTTAGTACAGAGCGTTTGATACAGTATTTTTAGCAAATTTTAAAACATCATGTTCTTACTGAAAATTGTCACCCTCTCCCTCGATTCTTACAGTGTAGTTCTGACTATACTGCTTCAGTACGTTAAATCGTTCTAAAAGCTGATATTTATTCGTGCGGGGATCAAATGATTGATAGCATAAATTTGATATTCGCTGAGTACACCCCTTTTTAAATGAAGATAACCTGGTCGCTAAGCAGGTAGTAATTCTGATTGATTTGTCTCTTCCAGAATATTGCTCTACAATCAACTGTTTCTTGATTCAAAAAAAATATAAATATTATTCATCTCTACTTGAAAAGGCTTAGATGCTGTAAAATCTCTGCGGTTTGACAATTTTGTACAGTTAAAGACAAAAAGGTTTTGTTGTAGTACTTAAAGTTTTTTTGACGCAGAAGTGATAAAACTGTACTCAGTATGGTTAGTAACTGTGAAAGCTCGAAGCTAGTAACAAATTAGGCAATATATTTTTTAGTTTGTTAAAATTGACATGCAGTGCATTTTCTAAATGTTTCCGTGAGTAATAAAACACACAATTGCGGGACGTGTAAAATATTTTCACTAACCTATACTGCTTGAGCTTTCATTACTGATTTACATATAGTGATAATGATTACTTTAGACTACATGCAGGGTTCATAACTACCTTTAGGACAGCAGTAAAACCGAGTGATAAAACCAGACCAGAGTTTTCATGAAACATAGTACAACACTTACAGAGCAGATCTCCTCTAAGAAATACTCTTTCTGAATTGCATTGCGTACTTATATATTTATGCATTTGCATATAGATCCAGCGGACCCGAAAATAACAGAACAAGACACCCTATGCCTTCGTTAAAGATCAAAAGTTCCTTTAAATGCCTCATATCAATCGTTAGCATTTATACACAAGTTAATGACTGATCAGGTAGTGTGGAGGGGCAATAAAATTAGATTCAATGCCAATCATAGTGCGCTAACGAGTGATGTACTTAACTTGGGGAATTAAATTATTCTTGTTACTAAATAAGTTAAGTCACTACTCTAGAAGATAAACTAAGGGTTTGATAGTAAAAAAAGAAATTATCGTAAAGAAAATATTCAATATCAATTTTCTTAGACTCTTTTACAGCTTCTGATTCCGTCTGTTGCTAAATATTGTTAAAAATTTCATTAATTTTTCATTTGGAGTAGCCATGCTTGCTTCAGCGCTCCGCACACACAATCGAATACCTAAAGATAAAGATCTATAACAATTTACAATTGAGGAAAGCTTCCGCTTGCCTCCTCATTACAAACTGTAAAAGGTGACTTATTAATTGATGGACAGAACGAGAGAGCGGGAGCGAGGGAGTCAGACAGGAGTGAGGGAGAGAGCGGGAGAACAGGAGAGAGAGAGGGAGAAGGGCAGTAAGAGTGAGGGACCGAGATGGAAAGATGAGAGTGGAGAAGGTGGTGAGGAACTTTACTCGGGTAGAAGATGGAGAGAGACCGGGGCTTATATAGACTTCAAGGCGAGTCGACTGATGATTTCTGTTGATCGAAGGAAGTTTCCGGAAGACATGTAGACGACGGTGAGTGTCTAACCCTAAACTTGCTTGAGCTGATCTAAAGTAGATCAGCTCAAGCTTACAGCACTGTACAGTGCATAAACATAACGGTCAAGTTCTAGGTTGAACGGTAAAGTACAGTAATAATTGCAAGCCTCTTTGCGAGTTGTCAGCTGTCAGAAAAAGGCAAAGAAGTGAAATTACACCAACACGCCCTCAAACTAGAACTGACCTCAGCAGGGCCCCTCGATCTGAAAAAATAAAAAATTAACTTGAAATACCAGGAGGAAAAATGCCCAACTCACTTCGAAAATTCACAAACTTAACGCGCAGCAAAGGTTTCGTTAGAAGGTCAGAGACTTGGTCTTCGGTTCGACAGTGAGTAACAGAGATCTGTTTGGACGACACAGCTTCACGAACGAAATGATACCTAATATCAATGTGCTTGTTCCGTTCATTGATTGATTCGTTCTGGGACGAGCTAATTGCGCCTGAGTTGTCAACTGATATCCTAATAGGAGTAGGGCATTTCTCATTCATCAAACTGCAGAGAAGGTTTGACAACCAAATAGCTTCTTTAGAGGCAGTGCACAGAGATATGTACTCTGCTTCGCAGGAAGACAGCGCGACACATCCTTGCTTCTTGGAGCGCCATGAGATAGGTCCACCAGACATCATGAACACGAAGCTTTCGGTAGACTTGCGAGTAGTGGCAGCCAGCCCAGTCAGAGTCACTGAATCCAGTGATGGTGTGAGATGAAGACGGACCGTAACGAATTCCAAGAGTTTTAGATCCGTTCAAGTAGCGATACACACGTTTGATAGCCCTCCAGTGAGTGACCATCGGCTTTTCGCAGAACTGCGACAGCTTTCCTACAGCGAATCCAATGTCTGGACGAGTGCAGATCATCAAGTACATGAGACTGCCTATTGCAGAACGATATGGTACTGATGAAGGAAGTTCTTGATCATTAGTTCCGTCCTTGTTGGAATTGCTTTGGACCATTGGAGTATCGACAGGTTTTGAGTCCGCCATTTGGAACCTTTCCAAGATCTTGTCTGTGTATATCGATTGCGAAAGATGCAGCGTTCTTCAGAGCGGTTTCGCTGCACTTGAATACCAAGGAATTCCTGGACAGGACCTAAGTCTTTCATCTTGAATCTCTTCTTCAGTTCTGCCTTGATATTGTTGAGCATATTTCGCTGCCTGAAATGAGGAGATCATCAACATATAGTATTATCATGCAGAACATAGTCTCCTTCCGATAGACATAAAGACATGGCTCGTGCGGGTTGCTGACAAAGTTGAGTTGCAAAGTCAGAAATGCATCTATTTTTGCATACCATTGGCGAGGAGCCTGCTTCAATCCATACAGGGCCTTCAGAAGTCGACAGACGAGGTTGGGCTTGTTTGGATCTCGGAAACCAGCTGGAGTCTCCATGAATATTTATTCGTCCAAGTCACCGTTCAGAAACGCGTTACTATGTCCATCTGATCGCATTCCAGATCTAACAGATTTGTCAAGCAGAGGAAATTCGTAAAACAGCAATAGAAACGACAGGAGCATACGTGTCTGTGTACTCTATTCCGGGAACTTGTCTGAATCATTTAGCGACGATACGAACCTTAGGACCGATGTCGGGTTTGATACGAAAAACGTAGCGACATGGAATCACGTGCATTCATGGTTTTTGGAACGAGATCGAAGTTTCTATTCTCACGGATAGAGTATTCTTCCTTTTTGATACCTTGCATCCAAAAAGAGGTGTCGGATGAGCTGGAGTAGGAGAGATAAAGTTAATAATTTGAACTGGGGCAGCTACGTTTGTAACTGGTTTCTTCTGACCCTTTGGTTTCGACACACGGCTTGCAGAGACGGGTGGAGGATTTGAGCCAAGCTTGACTGGATTATTGGAGTTGTTTCCGATTGCGGGCCTTTTCTTTGTACCCAATGCCAAGATGTGTTAAAGAAAATCCTCCTTCTTGGGAGAGATAATCTTCTTCTAAGAGTGAGAAGCGAGTGAAACGACGTCGGGAGTGGTTGCAGTGGAGGTTATATCACCGCCTTCACCGTCAGACTCAATAGCGGAGTCGTCGATGAAACGGAACTTCGGGCGAAGCTGTGGCTTCTCGGATCGGGGCGGGGCTTGGACAGGGTCTAATGAGTCGTCGACGGAAGTGAAATTGATATGGCGGACGACAGGGTCGTCTGAAGAGATCTTGATTCCTCGAAGAAAGACGTAGCGGCAGATGACCACTGGAGGCAGGACGTTGCGAGGCTAGGCGAAGGCTGAGGGAGAAGCGTGAAAGATATAATGAAGCAAGTGGTTTCGAGGAGATTTGGACTTACTGTTGAAACTAGACACAGGCTTTGACACAAACCGAGGTATGTGACACAGAGACGAGGCGAGTAGCAACGAGGAGTAGGACCGCAAAATGGACTTTGTTCTGTGGTGCGGGGATGAAGAACGACGACGGGCCGCAAAATCAACCAAAGTAGGTAGTGCAGAGACGACGAGCGTTGGACAGGCCACAAGACAGAAGGTCAGTAAATAGTGCAGAGACGGTAAATAAGTCAGATCACACCTTACGGTTTTTTTTTGGACCTCCTGTGTTTTCCTCCCTACACGGAGTGTAGGGTAGCCTCGAAGTGGCTGGCGTCGAACAGGGAGCGCGAAAGAGATAAGTCGGTGTGCAGGGTTAGGGGCCTGGGCCCTTAACCTGATGGACAGAACGAGAGTGAGGGACCGAGATGGAGAGATGAGAGTGGAGAAGGTGGTGAGGAACTTTACTCGGGTAGAAGATGGAGAGAGACCGGGGCTTATATAGACTTCAAGGCGAGTCGACTGATGATTTCTGTTGATCGAAGGAAGTTTCCGGAAGACATGTAGACGACGGTGAGTGTCTAACCCTAAACTTGCTTGAGCTGATCTAAAGTAGATCAGCTCAAGCTTACAGCACTGTACAGTGCATAAACATAACGGTCAAGTTCTAGGTTTAACGGTAAAGTACAGTAATAATTGCAAGCCACTTTGCGAGTTGTCAGCTGTCAGAAAAAGGCAAAGAAGTGAAATTACACCAACATACCATAAAAATAGAATAAAAATGATAACAGAGGGTACCAAATCAGTATTTGTAAGTCTATTGCTTTGTTTCTGCGAAACAGATGTCTCGAAGCACTTCATCTATTCAAAGAGATACTCCGTTGCGAAGTTCTGTGTGAGATTTACTGGTGTAATCTCAACCAAATTATTAAATTACTTAAATGGATTATAATTTTCCTCCAATACAAGTCTGAAGATCTTACGAATGATGTTAATAATGACAACGCAGAGCGTAAGAAGACCAAAAGGGGCAAACGGGAAATGGTATGTTGGAGCGCATTTGCCTCATAAAGAGGTACAAGCTTCTGGAGAAAATTACTGAAAGTAATGGTAGCCTAGAGGAAATGGAATGAAATACTTTACAAATGAAGCCCGAGTTCATTGATTAAATGTCCCGGTTCTACAAAGTAATATACCTTTTTGTGAATTTCTTCGAGAAGGGAATCAATCTATAGCTCAAACAGAAACGAGGAAGCTCAAAACAGCAAACTATAGTTTCGAAGAACAGAAGCGCCGAAAAGTACTAGACCAAGAAAAATATTTTCACGAGCGCGAAACAGCCAATATGATGGAACTCGAGCGATTTATGAACTTGTAACTGCTAAAGGAGACGGTAGTACACATTCCAGTGGCATGATAACACATCACTATAAAAAATACTGTGGCCGTGTGGATGTTTCGTCTCAGTGAGAGGTAAAACTTCAGACGTAATTTTTATATGTTCTTGCCGGTTATAGCCACTTTTCCTGTCGACGCGATAATTGGTGCCGTTACGTTCTTTCATTTCTTATAGCATTCAATCCATATTGGAGCTCCGAAAAGAGTCAATTCATGCCTTCTTCCTTCGAAAGGCCCGCGACAGTGAAAAAAAAGCTATCAGTCATACTAAAAATTGAAGCTTACAAGAGTTCCTTAGCATTGTTCCTCCTCCTAGATGAGCAATTCTCGTAAAAGTTTTATCTTTGAAAATGATACATTTGCAAGATCATTTGCTTTTAGATGCACAGATTGGGTACGCTATTCTATTCTTGATGATGATAGAGTACAATTGAGACCCCATGTATGTGAGCGCTCACTTTTTTGTCTCCGAAATATTTCAAACAGTTTAGACGCGCGTTTACCGAAAAAGATCGCGAAATCAATCCAGGAGAAGTAGATTCATATGAGTCGAAGAAAAATGCACATACATAGCAGCAGAGGGGCGTGATGGCTGTTAAGATTGGTTTATGGTCTACTTTGTGCGCACCATATCGCTTCCATTATATTTATGACAAGGTTCTTTTCAAAGCTGAACAGAATCAAAGATTATTGGCCATGGTAGTTGACGTGAAGAGAATAATCCATGTTCGATGTATTCATGAGGTTACATCAATTGTTCCGGTACTAATAAATTTCTCTCCAGTTTTGTATCGCATCAAGTAAAAATGATAGGGTTAGCTAGGCCATAGATGTAGGCTCGCAATAGCAATAAAATGCGTGCTTCCATACTATGACGTCTTCCAATGATTTTTCCATAGTGAATAACGGAATTTTTCGTCCAATTTCTTCTCTCCTGTAGTAAAGATGTGGAGTGGGACGGGGATAGATAGAGCCGTTAATAGTAATTTTTTCCATAAAACTTCGGTGTAAGCCAGAAAACTTTAAAAAGATATAAAACTAGGCGTGAATAATTCGAATACCCCTAATTTCTCACGGCCTTACAGAATTAATACAGAAATTTGTTAGGCATTTATTTCAATACTATTATAAATTACTCGTTCTTTCACACAAAAATCTACATCAGAAAAGTGTAAAATTTTTGAGACCCCAAAAATCGCCTGCCACTCGAGCATTGGGCTAAGAGAAATGCATACCCTTAAAAATTTTAAAAAAGCACTGTGTGAATGTCATGTGCCAATAATTAATGTTAATAAATATTATTCTGCAGTGAGTTATATCTGAAAAGTGGGTCCGAAAATTCCACTTGGAAAGAGTCTTACTCAGTTCATCTGTGTTTAAACCCCGTAAACATAACAAAGCTACAATACACAAATTATGAATATTTTACTGCCCCAACAGAGAATTTATCGACTTACAACCCTCATCATAAAAATTTACGTCACAGTTGAAAATTTGCACCTTGTTTCAAAAAATTGCAAATTTTGAAATTTTGTTGGCAAAAAGAACACCTCATTCTTGTATTTTATAGATAAAATAGCGTAAATTAGTAGCATAAACATTTACAACATATTTCACCCACAACGGGCTGCAATTTAAAAAAAATATCTCAAATAAAGCATAGCATCTCAATTTTAACATCGCTAAATTTAAATAATTTTTACAGATGGAAGCCTTTTGGATATTTTGTACACCCTTATCATTATTATTACAACAGAATGTTTTCGATAAAAGTTCCGTATGTCAAAAACTATCCCACAAATATTACAAAAATTAGTTAAGTTGACATATATTATTCTTTTCCCGATGAGTACATATATACCGGTAACCATTCTGCGGGCCGTTTCATATGGAGCCAACTTCCTGTGCTTTACTTTGCACTGACAGGGCCGAAAATACCATCGAGAATGAAAGAGCTGTCAATACGATTTTGAACCGTATGCCGCGTCCGCTCGTGCTCCTTTCCATTCCACAGCATGTTTAATTAATATTCTTGACTGCTCGGGTGTCATGCTATCCAGCCGTTAATGCACCAGCATACCACTGCGGTGTAATATTTATATTCTGCTACTGTACAACGTCCATGACCCTTTTGACCAACCCTTCAGCACTCAAGTCTTTATCGTAAGTTCATTACTACTAGATTTGATGCGTTCACTGACAAATTCGTAAATTTAGCGCATTTGGACTCCTCAAATTATAAAATTATGATTAGAACTGCTTTTAAGGATATTCATAGGGGTATAAAGCTAATTTTTGAACTTGCAGTAATTTATGCTCATTTGCTTCATTCTATCGAATATAAGGACCCTCCTCATTTTTGTAAGTACATAATCAGTAGGATCTGAAACACGGAATCAGCTCTTTATATATTTATAGTCCTATTGGAAATCACATCACGGTAACATTAGGCGTTTCCATTTACAGAAAGTACAGTAATAGTAGACAGGCTTTTGGTAAAATGTTGTATCTATGGACAGAAACTGCTTTAAGATTTCTATATTCTTCCTAAAGTTTATCTTTGCGGTAACTCTACGACGAAAGACCTAAAATAATTTGTTGCATGAATATGTATAAACATTAAATTTTGTAATGTAAAACTCTCATAAATACTGCCACGGTGAAACATCGCTTTTCTCCTTCGTGTAAGCAATGAAATAAATAATGAAATTCTTTTTTTGAATCCTATTAATATTAAATTTTTTAAAATATGATAGATGTACGAAATGGAAACGTAAATATGAAATAGGTTCAAAGCTATTATCGGTTATAAAAACGTGTGTCTATTAAAAAAGAGCTAATAAAATTCCAATTAAACGCGGTAACGATAGAACAATTAATGATTCTGTCATAAATTTACTCAAACTTGTTTGGCTCAAATTATCCTGAACATGAGGCAGGTATATCTTTGTGTTAATAAAAATTACACAGAATCGATTAGAGCAGAAAAAACTTTCTCAACCTACGAAAGGATTTCGGAAGATAGTGTAGAAAATATTGCTGAGACTTTCAGCAATTACAGAGAATCCATATCTAAAATTTCAAATCTTCGCGTGTTGGAGGGACTTTGGGGTTTTTCGCCTTTTTACTAACTGCTTAAAGGAAATAAAAATACATAACCATTGTCCATAAGCATTTTATGTCTTGTGCAAATTTTTTTGTCTTTACAATACAGAAAGACAGTTTTAGTCCAATAAAACATTTCAAGATAATTCAGTTACGACCAAATATATTATATTATGTAAGAATACAGTTTTTTATTTCAGTGGAAGTTGATAGGGTCTGTGTAAGTGCATCATTCCATCAGCATAGTTTTACTAATTTTCATCAGCAGAAACTGGACGAAGCTCAGCATCGAACTCGTAATCTCACATTATCTTAGTGCAAATTATTTGGAGGGCTACTGCATGAGATGAATACCAGAAAACCATTACAAAAATAAGTAATTCAAAGTTTACATTTTTTGAAAAGAACTTTTTAACTAGTTGCACCTTTTTATTGCATGCAGCTTAAATTTAAACTATTCTACTTCACTGAATCAATTTAAAAGGAAATCAGATATTAAAGTAACTTACACTATGTTAGCAGTTGCAAAATATACGTACGGAATAAGTAATGAAAATTTAAATGATTCGATCGAATGGAATTAGTGTAACAAAATGGTCTGTCTTTTGTCGCGAATACCTTTAGTCGTCGCGGTTCTCAAATTTTCGAGGTGATAGCATATGATCCTAGCTGTTTTACTCTTTTCCATTTTATAATCCAGTCAGCACTCATCTTTGGATCACGAATGAATCACATGGTTTCAGAAGTTGGGTTGAATTATGCTGTAAATAAAGAATTTCACTAATCATTTTGTTCTAGTTAGTCGTCGTCACAGCGGTTTTGCTCTGTCCTTTGCAGTTATGAGCAAAAATTTCTAATTTAATATTTTGGAAACTACTTGATGCCATGAGCCTCATCCGGCCATTTCGACATATACATAGTATGCATTTAGCGTTCTTGCTCGGACTTTTACTCAACACCTTGGAAAATTTTAGGAATGCCCCGCGTGAGATAACTGAAATTTTTTATAGAAACCACGAAACGTGGCTCAACTCTCACAATCCTCCCAGAGTTAAGTCTCACGAACATTTTGACATCCTTTTACTTGGGTACTACTTTATTATGATTCACTGAAGGCTCTTGAAAAGCAGGTGTGCGGTCTCACCTTCATTTCCAAAAATAATCTATTCAAATTCACTCTCTTTCAAAAAGCCTCACATTTCACGCAAGCTTTTGGAGACATCAACTTCAACATTCTTTTATTTCTCGGACCTCATTTTATTTTGGCCCATATGTCATGTATTCAAGATGATGAACATTTCAGCAAATGTATGGATCCATAGAGAAGTTACTTTTCGTAAAGATGGACTTGAGTCCTCAGTTTAGTAACTTTTCTGCTGCAGTCGTTTACTTCGCAGGTTCGAATTTTTTGATGCAACAGGTTATATTATTTGAAAGTGGAACTGCAATTCTGATTATTAAGACAATGGGATTCACTGAACTCTTAGCGGAAGTGTACGTTTACTCCCTCTTACTGATGCATATTTCATGACAACATGGCGCAAACCCATTTTTGTAGCAAGCTTCATAGAACCAGCTTGGGCGGATAGCGCAATCGAGTTCAATCATAAATGAAATAATCTCATCTCTTCCATATCCTCATTGCCCTGAGAATGTTACCATTACTGCAAAATTAGAACGAAGTTGGAAAGTACTTAGCGGGTTTGATTACGATATTATCGTCGCTTCCTCTTTACTATTTCATCCACTTGAATAACTTTGGCAAGATCGGCGTTGAGCAGCATTTTTTGACGCTTGCATCCATTTTAGCTGCTATGTTGATTCTGTAAATCATCTTCACGAGAAAAAGTGTGCTTTTTGGTTATTCATACTGCTTATAAAATACTACATGCGGTGGCTTTGTTGCATTGACGCTGTTCAGCGCGATTTATCTACTCGAAGAATGGTGATTTGGTCACCATATTCGTGACGAAAGTTTGGTTGAAAGCGGTGTATGGAAAGGGTTGAGGGCCTTCCACAGCAATTAGTTGTCTAGTCGTAGTAATTTATTAATTCCCAAAGATATATTAGATCGATGGAAATAACCTAATTTTCAGTATAGTACTGGTATAGTAGACTTAAATTAACCATGGGCTCGTCTCATTAGACGGAAAATTCACTAGTGTAGCCTACGTTAATCGTAAAACTACAGTAAATAAATTATTTCACAAAATACAGTAGCTATTTTTAGTAATAATATTTAACGATATCGGAAATATTCTGCTTTCACCACACAAACTTAGGGATCCATACTTGTTTTATTACACAGTGAGAACAAAACCAAAGAATTATTACTACACCTGTCATATTTTGTGTATTTTTTAAAATAAATTACGAGACCCGAGTAGCCATTTATTTTCGTGGAAGGAACTTTCGAGTTATACTAAATGAATCGGTATTTTTTTTGGAGAGTGACATCAGCTAGAAATTATGGTCGAGAAAATCAATCGAGAGTTATTTTTGAAGCAATTAGAAATATAACGGATTGTCAACATCAAAAGAATAGATTCTGAATTCCCCTCGAAATTCGTAAAGAAAGTTTTAAAGCATATAAATTACAAAAATCGTTGATTTCTCCTAAATGGATCTTTAATTATGTTATTTTTGACATTAATCGCATTCTAGCAATGATTAGATGGAAGGTTTAAATTAAAATTGGATTTTCATAGAACTAAAGCGTGAATTACCGTGAAAACTAAAAAGATTTACTAAAGTTTTAAAAGGCGATACCTTTTCATTTAAGTTAAATTCTGTCGCGAAGAATTTAAATCCTTGCATCAGTTCCCAAATGTATATTGGCATTTTATCGCCCGCATTTTGTTGCTTTTGATACACATCGCGCTCTGTCTTTCCGTTCGCAATAATTTATGGACAATTATGCTAAACATATCGTGTTTCAGTCTGTGCGTCAGTTAAATCATGCGAAGGGCCAAATATTGAAGCGCCTCATTGAAGTTATTTGGTCGAGTATTGCTATTACTCTCTTTTCTCGCATGCCGTGTTACGGCGGGGGTATTCCTCAACCCGATTAACCCGTAATCCCTCGTATGACATTGTTTGACGACAATTCCTCAAATATTTAAATACGTATCCCTTGTAGCAGTGTCATTAAACCAAAGTCAGAAGACATCAAATTGTCCTCCTTAGATGAAACTAGAATAAAAATATACATCATAATTGAATAATTTGAGTGAAAAAAAGATTTTTTTCCAGAATAGAAGTAACTATGATCCTGGTATATTTATCGTGTCAATTTAAGCATAAATTCATTTATTGACGAGCAAATAAAAACTAAATGTTATCACCTAGGTAAATATGAAATGTAGAAGTAATTTATTTTTGTAAACTCTCTTAATATGAGACCCATTAAAGGTCGGAAACAAAAAATAATTTTGTTCTCTGTGATATATTTAAAATTGTTGTAGCTATTAATAAAAACTCCGCACTTTTTGGCATTGTTTTGAGGGAATTATTTTTCAATAATATTAGTATATAATTTTCTTTGAGATAAAAAAGCGGTACCGTCCGTTTACACAAAAGAAAGCAGAGGGAGAAGCTCAGAGTCGAGCAAATAATGCTTCTATACTTAAAGATATATCCAAATACATATCATTTCGTTGACATATTTTCCTGGACAAATAAAAAGGACTTAATCAAACAAAACGAATTTTCATGATTTTGGTGTATGCATATACTTTTACAGTGCGTAGTTAGTAAATATGGGAATATCTCCACTATACCGTCTTATACTGACCTCAGAAATCGTGCAAGCATGTTAAAGTTCTTCATAGAACAGGCAAATAAAGTTAAGCTGCAGCTGATTCTTGATATTTGTAAGCTTTTCCTGCTTAACGAATAAATTTTAAATATAAATTTGCACGTATACAAATCTGTATCTCAACAAAATATTTGTAAATGAAAATTAATGATAAAATTTCTTAACCTTGTTCTCGTGAAACTATCCTTTTAATTTTTTTGCTCTATATTTTGGCGTTAAATCAAACAAATAGTCAGTATTGCGACGTAAGAAATTTCTGTAAGTTCTTCTAAGCTATGAAAAGGGCTAAAATCAGAACTTTGGGCTACCAAGTTCTAATTATTATCGACTATATTTCTTGACAACATACTTTCGGACTCATATTAATATACCTTAGGTAAGTTTCAATTCTCCAAGTATGGGTAGTTTATTCCATATTATGAAAGCTTCTTGTAAATTAATAATTTTATATGCGCTTTTGAAACAGTAAATTTTTCTTATCTTCGGATCGCTCCTGGTGTTTTAACACTTAAATACTGGCTGAGTTTTCGTCATGATACTTGTAGCATGTTTTTTCTCTCCAAAAAAATCGATACGTCTCATGAGTAACCTCAAATATTATGAACGACTTCGACATAGATGGACATCTAAACCCAAAGAAGAGTGCGGAGGAAATTATGAACCTCTTATTACTTTGCTTGACGGAGGGTAAGGATTAAAACGGAGAATGGTTGAGAGCGAACCTACGTGGGCGGAGGGCAGAAGTTGAGATGCAGATGAATGCTTGGTAGCATTCCGAATGCAGATAGGTTTATACAGATTGTATGGCGCATACAAATATATAGTCCAGTGGGCGCCATAGTCTGAAATCGATGTTCTATCCGTAGGCAAAGGTGAACAAGTAAATTCGTAAGGATCGGCGATTTATAGCAATCAACCGTCAGCACTAAGAGTTCATACGGACCCGCATTTGGATAAAGTATTAAAAAAGTAATAATTTCGTATTAATCGCAGTAGTTCGACCATGAGCGAGGAATTAAATCCTGTCGGGAGCAGAGATACTGTGTATAGAAAGCAAAAGGGTTTAAACTGAATTCTCTGGTCGGTATAAGAGAAAACAGAGGAAGTCCCGAGAAAATTGATTGTATACCACAGAATGTACCTGGGATAAAAGTGGAAAATGAAGCTGACGAAAGGTAGCGGCCTCGCAGCAATGAATATAGCGTATCAGAGGAACTTAATTTTTGACTACTTCACTATCTCAAGCTGTAGATTTTTTAATGAAAATAAATTTGAATTTCTATTTGATACATGAAATTTTGGCAGCGATGTCTACCGTTGTTCCCTCAAAGCATATCTCATAGAACATGTATCCTACCGTACTTAACTTTCTACGCAGCGCGTTTTACAAAAAAAATGGCTGCTTGTTTACATAAAATTCAACAGCTCAAAGCGTCAAAAAAGAGGTTGGGTCCGCATATCTCCCTTCGCGTGCTTTCTTGTAACCGTCGAGCGATTTTTCTGTACTTGAGGGGCATTAATGGTCACTTGGAGCCCCAAAAGAGTGACATGAGGCATTTATAGGGTTTTCTCAGGTTTTTCATTGAACTACATTTCATCTTCTACGACAGTTGCTCCCGATGCTTGAGCAGACTCGATCCTCTCAACGGCGGTTCGACCTCTCTTTAGAGCTTGAGCAAGATATGTATTTCCAATCGCTGCAAAAAATTCATCGTTTCCGGAAGTTCATTTTTCTCGGTGGCGAAAAGACTACACTCGCGTTCTTCTCCTCCAAAAGCTCGGCCTTACACTTCGCCTACTCCGCAAGACTTCTCACAGCCCTTGTGCATATTTTCTTTTACTTCATGGTTTTTACTTCCTTCGCACCAAGGTTATATCGTGGGCCCTCCTTGCCCTATTTAGTCGTTATATTTGTACTGTTGTCACTTGAGTTCGTCTATTCCGTTTCATTACTGATGGGTTCTTCTCTAGTCGTTTCGCTTCCTGTCGCAGCAGCGCTCGGAACATTACTCCATTTATTATGCTTCTCCAATACTTTTCATGCCTTTTAATACGGCTATTGAGTCTCTTTAAAGTCCTTGTAGTTGTAACCCATAGTGCTTGTCTTTGCTAGATGGGTATAAACAGCCATACTTTCAATTTTCTCTGCGTTATCACCAGTTGAACTACAAGCTGTGGTATTAGACCAGGCTGACCTAAACTTCTGCACATCTTCGGACATATCACTGAAGTGTTGCTTGATAGATACCAAAGTTCTTGACCTATACCGTCCAGCTGTATCACTGCCTGCAGATGGTGCAAGTTCGATTAAATTGGGTTTTATGTCTCAAAATATTTGTTTTTTTGTCCGATCAACCATTGCAGTCGGTTTCCTGACGCAATAATCCAAGCTTTGCAAAGTATTCGTTCTCTGTGAAATCTTAGTTCTTTCCCGACCAATTTTGAGCTGTTCCTGACAATAGAGCTTCAACTTCTATCATCATCTGTCCTTTAGGATGTGTTATCGGCCAAACAACACCCAAGTGTTTCCGTCTTCCCGCCCAACACAGCAAGAAATGTTCCGCATGAACTGACCAATGAAATTTAATCGCTCTATTTATCTATTGAAAAATATTAGATAACGGTTTGCAGCTAGTGACCATGCACATAGCTTCAAATCATTATCTAAAGAAAAGCAATATTTATTTTTTAGATTTTGTTTGCTGCGGTAAGGTATGATTTTTCCCCGAAATGAATAAATCGCCTTTAATTTTCATTCAACGCCCCCGGTAGATATGTTGTATGTCTGTCCATTCAATACAGATCGGATCTTGACTTCATCCCGATCTACGTGTAAATTCGCACGCGCCAATCCCCAACAATACAGTGCTGTACGTACAGTACAGTAGGCGTAAACCTGCAGTACGCACATTCGGTATGTACAGTACTGTACCGTAGAGTACGGTACTGTACCTTGCATACTTCTGTAATACTGTAATTGACGCCCTGTGTCGATTCACATTATCGACAATGTACTGTAGTGTCGATTACTACAGCTTTGCAGTACAGTAAAATTTTTTTTTGGAAATTTGACGCATTTACATCTGTAATGCCTCGATAGATTGTTTGCAGGTAGTTTTTCCGCATCAAATTTGATAAGAACAAGTTGTGGAAATTCGATTGGCTACCACGCGACAGTCAAGTCCCTGGTCACCTCTGGGCGGTTTCAAGCAAAACATTTTGCCGCCGGCCTTCAGAACGCAACTTCAAGCGCCCGGTGCACCCGTCGATCTGCCCCGCCACGCCAACTATCCGTCACTCAAATACTTTTCGGGTTTTCCTTGCGCTTTCCCCACCCGTGCCGCTTTCTTATGGATGCACCTGGGGGCCCACCTCCAATCCACCCTCCTATTGCCGCAAGTTTACGCAATCCCCGACAATTTCCACCGTCACCAACAGTACCACCCATCTCCTCGGGCCAAAACTTTCCGGCACCTCCAACAGACCAACGAAAACCAAACGTCCCTGTCCCCAGTACCCGTGCAATATTTGTCGGCAACTTTGAATATGACTCGAGAACGGCTGACATTGAAAAATTGTTCTCCCAATATGGTTCCGTCACACGTGTTGATCTCAAAAGAGGATTTGCCTTTGTGTTCATGCAAAGCGAGGAGCAAGGCGAGACCGCCATCCGCGCATTAGATGGAAAGGCTTTGGATGAGACTCGTCGTCGTCCGCTCAAGGTCGAATGGGCAAGAGGTGATGGAGCTATCAAACGTCGCGAAGATGAGCGTCGCCGCCGCTCCACGGAGCCCTCTGACACCCTCTTCGTCGTCAACTTTGATCCCGTCTCCACTACAAGGCAGCAGTTGGAACACCTCTTCGGGCCATTTGGTCAGATAGTTCGGCTAGATCTCCAACAACGTTTTGCCTTTATTCAGTTCGGAAACGTTGAGCATGCCACCACCGCGTTACATGCCCTTAATGGAGTTCCATTGGGGGACCGTTATCTCATCGTTGAATACACTGTCCGGTCTGTTGGGGCAGCATTGGTCGAAGACGTCCGCGTGATCACATGATGCCTCCTATAGACGGCCCACGCCCAATGATGCCTCGGAACAATTATCGTCGAGGTCGCTCACTTCCCCACGCGAATGCATGGACATTTGCGGCACGACCCGCCCTTGGGGACCGAGGCCACCTCATCCGATGATCATCCGTACAGTCCACGTGGGTTTCGAGGGAGGGAGGTGATGTCCTATTACGACGGCAATCGTGAATCCGATTCTGGTTGGGGAGAGCATTTGGAGAGGTTTAGAGCGAGAGAGGTCTTAAGGAGGCTCGTAACAGAGAAAGACGAGAGGAAGCACCGAAGGACTCCTCCCGTCGTCATAAAAGTCGATCTCCGTCGCCCGCTAGGAAGTATCGTAACCTGTCCAGAAGCCGCAGCCGAAGCACAAGCCCAACTGTGAGGAAAAGGGCCAGGAGCAGGAGCAGGAGCTGGGATCGAGGAGTGAGAAGAAATCGCCGTCGGAGCCCTCATGCTAAGAGTTTGAGTCCGTATAGGAGAGGAACCAGGAAAAGTCAGAGCAATAGTCGAGCCGGAGCCCAGAAGGTATCACACCGAAAGCCCTACAATTGAACGGGGCCGCGGCTCTAGCCCTTGAGGGTGGCAATAACAGCAGTCCGCAGTTGCAGTCCTGTTGCAAACCGCAGCGGAAGTCCAGACGGAGACAGGACGGGACATCGCAGTTCCATGAGTGATCGCAGTCAAAGCCGCAGCCTGGTAGAGGTAGAGGGGGTAGTTGCAGTCCGTCGCGAAAGAGAGCAAAGTCCAGCGTTAAGAGATCCGGGAGAGGATACCTGGCTAATGATGCAAAGAGCGCTTATCATGGGGATCGAACACCATCGCCGAAGAGAAGACGAAATATAAGTCGCAGCCCGGGTCACCGCCGCTCCCGCTCCAGAAACTCTAGTCGCAGTGATAGCCGCAGCCAAGACGCCGCAGAGAGTGGCACGGAAATCGTGAACAAAGTCAGAGTCTCAGCAGAAGCCGCAGCAGGAGCCACACCCCGCGAAGAGGAGTCCTGACCATAGCTCAAGACGAGTTTCGATCGGGATACAGATGGGGCCAGAGAGAGTGAGGATATGACGGACAATGCTAAGAATGAGACTAGATCCCGGTTCCTTCTTATGACTAGCCCAAGTGATCCATGCACGGAGCTGATCATGAGGACCTCACTTCATACTTCAGGAACAAACGCAACTACTATGTGGTTGTGCTCGACACATAACGGCCTGTGTCGTATCATCAGCCGTTTCGTTGACCCAGCTGAGCTAAGCTTTCCAAACGGTATCTTTTGCTTTAAGCGATGGCGTTTCTTTGTTTCTTGCATTTTCTTTTTCACGTGATCTTTTACCAGAGCGATTGTCGGAAAAGGCCTTCATCAACCATTTCGAACTAGGAACGATGCATGTCTGTATGGCAGAGCCCCGACCAAAAAAGAAAAGGAGTACATAAGTTTGTAACCGCGGTTATCTGTGCGACCGTTTCGTTTGACGACGAGTGTTCCGCTGTATGCCTCGTATCGCACTGACTCCAGACACAACCACGAACACCGATTGCGTCGCCGCTTCATCTCATGACGCCGATATTTTATCAATCTACGCGCTCATATCCCCTCCCTTCGCATGGGTCTTTCCGTCCAACTTCAATCGCGTGCACTACAAGCACAGCTACGAGATTATCTCAATGCTCCAGGATTGTTACTCCGTTTTCGCGTTTCGCTCTATTAACCGCCCCACGCCTCCCACGTCTACGTCCGACTGCTCGAGCTATCGCCACTCACGAAACCCACCATTTAGCTGCAGATACCGTCACTCAACATTCTTTCGACTAGCTTCCACGCAAGCTATCCAGTTGTCGTCGCGAAACATCTTCGCGAACAGCGCTTGCCGTCTCCCCGCAATTTACTGGGGAAAACTGGGTCGCCCTGTGTCCACGGTAGCCAGTGCGAGCCGCCACACTCCTGTCATCTCTTTTTAAGATCAACACATCCCTGTATATGAAGCATGCGATTTCACAAAGACAGCATTGAAGCGCCTCCCCATCCGGATTATGCACGCAGTTCCAGACTCCTTTTTGGTCATCGTTGCGAAGTATGCGATGGATTTCGTCTGACGCTAGCAGAGTTTGCGCACCATTTTCATGTTTGCACGTTCTCTATTTTCCGCCGGCCCGAAAGTGCCAGCGCCCCGTTTGTTAATACCACGATCCCACTACACGCGAGTTTTCAACATCACGAAACTGACAGCTGCAGGTAAGTCGCAAAATGATTTTGCTCCAAATTTCCCGGTGTTACAGGACGTCCGGAATCCAGTTACCCATGACGTGGTAATGCTCTATGGTTTACTCCTTTGCAATCTAGACTAATATACCGCGGCGGTTTGACAGAGGCACCTGAGTACACCCCAGTTCTATACGGAATTCCAGCAAAAGGGAATTCAATTTTGGGATGGGATAGGAACTTAGGCAGTAGATGCGCAATGGGTTATACTCTGCCTGATTTGAGAACCGGGTAACGCCGTTTTCAATCTTGGGTTGGTCACATTGCGTGGCCCTGTAGTTCAAATGATTTAACGTGATTGGCATTGACTAGAACATTTAAGTACCAAAGTTGTCAGTTCAGCAAATTTCAGTTAACCTCTCGATTACACCGTAGTCATTCAAGCGGTGTCCAGGCCGGCAAAAAGCATGGAGTCACTGATAGCCACCACTGTTCATAAGGCGCGCATGAAGTTCCTCAAAAACATAGTTTCGGACCCCCTCTCACGCAATCCTGTTGCGAATCTGTCGGCGAGAAATGCTGTGATGAAAACCATACCAGTTAGTGTGATATCTCCTTCCGTCTTGACCGGCTCATGAGCGCGACAGTGAGGGCTAGAAACGTTACTCCTCGAAGGTTCCGCCATAATCGAATCAGGGACCGACTTAGTCGACGGCGCCTTCTGTTCACAGCTCCAGCTTTTGGGGCTATGACTTGAACTTGTCCAACATCTGGATTCATCTCGACCGTGATAGGAGTCATGCCAGCGTCTTCCCCGTCAATAACAATTCTTTGGGGTGGCTCACATACTATCTCCACCTTCCTCGCTCGCAGTCCATAAACCGTACCTCTCCTTTCTCTAGTTCGTAGCATCGCCGATTTAAGCATGGAGAACATTAGACGAATTATTCCCAAGGGCGAATCACTGGCAATGCAAACTACTTCTAAATAGCCCATCATCTGGTCTGACTTGGCCAATTCCCTGAGCCAAGACGCTGGTTGCAGGGGCCGCGTTTGCGACGGTGACTCCTTTCAACATCAATCCCTTCAGATGCAATTCTTGGGACAGCGCCTTCCCCTCCGCAAACATGAGGGCGTCGTCCACCCCATGCAAAACCAAATCCGTTTTGAAACACCGCTGCTCCAAAGTGGATGCCAACCCTGCTACCGCATACGCGACAGCACCTAACGCTCGTTTCATTCCCCGATCAGCCCGCTTGACCGTTTCGGCTCCAAACCGATCCCACAAAGCAACAACATTGATTCCACAGTGTCCTCATCGCTCTGCACCACACACGGAAAGTCAATACGTCTCACACTGCCCGTTGCAATCATCGCCGACGCTCGACGAACATCAGTCGGGATATCTAGGGCCGCACATAACGCATTTGCTGTCCCCCTCGGCACAACGCCTAACACTGGAGGCGGTTCACCTTCTCTTTGCGGGTTTTTCTTTAATGCGGCAGCAACGCCTGCGACAGTACCGTCGCCACCACAAGCAACGAGGACGTTTGCACCAGATGAAAGGGCTTCGTAACCAAGTGCTTCACCGCCCTTTTCGGGAGTGGTGAGCCATACTTGACATCGGAAAAGGATTTCTGAAGGGTAGAACGGATGACGGCGAGATCGGAGTCAGGGTCTCTTGTTCCTGAAACGCTATTAAATATAATATCGACGCGGGGTTCTGGCGAGAAAAGCTGGTCGGGCGGTACCGAGATTGTTTGGGAGTTCGGGAGGACATCTTTGGGATGGATGGCCCTAAGCGGTGTCGGATCGCGACGGTCGCGGAGCAACGATATGATGGTCTGAACGGATTTTGATCTCCAGGCAAACTACAGTACTGTACTGTACTCCCTGTACTGTACTGTACAGTACTGTGCTGTACTGTAATGCACTACACTGTACTACTTTACAGCTCACTGTAATTTACCGGACAGAGGGCTGAGAGGAGTACTGTATCTGTTCTGCATCAGTGCCGTACAGGGTGATGTGCCAGTGCTTTACACATGCATGTACTGTACTGTACAATACAGCTCGTTGGGGGACTCAAGTAAACCTTTCGCCAAGCTGCAACAAAAATGTCACAACGCTGAAGCGTCTGGTCGCAGCCGTAGAGCTCGTTGATGCGCACTCGCCCTGGTGAAAGCTATCAACTAGTCGACCGTGCGTAGACGCGATGCTGAAAAGAGTCAATGCGGTGGTGCAGTCTTTATATAATCATATTCACTGAAGAAGCTGTTCAACGCGTAGCCACTCAACGGCCGCTTCCCAGTTCAATTCAAACATAGCGACTGAAACTATTGCCGGATCTTCAATGTGTCCCCCACATCGTTTGCTTAAAAAACTGGGATTTACTAAGTTTAGCCTATCACAACGTTCTCGGCAACAACATTATCAACGAAGAGATCAATTCCTGACCGCAACCAGCTCACGACTCCTCCTAATTCCCCAGCTATTGCGTTCTATTGGCAAAACTGCACTAGGGGCATTTATCAGCACTACTCAACCCTCCGCCATCCCTGCCTTCCATCCAAAGATCTCCAAAGAATTCAGGATATCCCTTGGGAAAAGCCCAATTGGCTTCACATCATCGTCTACAATCCTCCCATCTCCAAACTCATGCACCTCTGGTACTACCAGTCCGCTGAATTTTAAGTACCTCTCAAAAACATTTCTCCGGTTCTGGTAGTACGCCAACCGAGCCGTCAACCCATGTGCCGTCCGCACAACACTAACGGCCCATCCTGTTTCATCTCCGCCACATTCCGTGCAATCTCTTCCTTCGTTTGGTTTGGAATCAAAGCCGCTACAAACAATACGTCACACTCAACCGAACGCCCTCTCCCTACACCGCCCCATCTCTTGATATCCCTTCACTGCCGCCCCGAAAAAAACGAATCTGTCCGCCGTCCGCACACACAATGTCAGTCCTCCCAGCAGGTGTGATCCCTCGCCGTTCCCAATTGTCCACTAATTTTGGGACAGTTCCACAGCTTTTTCATCATTGTCAATGAGGGTAACTGGCATCCAGACACGCCGACAGCAGAATCCCAGTAAGCGGTAGGGGACCGCTCCCGCAGAATGCCACCCGAACTTTTCTCGTTCGCAGCTTCCCTCCCCTCTCCGCTATGTGCCTTTATCACGTTTGCCTCTGTCTGAACCATGCTTACATAGTTTCAACGTATGGAAATGCCCCTGTACCCACCCGTACTTTGTCAATGGCTGAAGAGCAGGGTTGACGGCACCCCTGTTTTGCAAGAAGGCTAGCCCAATAGAGCTCGAGTCGTGTCTCTGAGCGTATCGCAATTGTCGAATCGCACTGCTCGGGCTTCGAGCACCTTATTACTGTCAATCTCATCGCAAATGCATCGTGCCACATCTGCAAATCTTCGTCCGTCCTTCAGGGCATGTGGTGGACGCCCCTTGTAACAATGATACCAATTCTGAAAGAATGCTGTTGATCTCCGGGGAGGGTCCAAGCTTGAATCCGGCTCGTTGCAAGTACTTTTTCAGCCTATTGTAGATAGAACTGTCCGAATTTGTCTTGCGGTTGCGGAATCCTCGCCCAGAAGTGCAAACCTGACGTAGGCAGGAGTGCCGCATTGGTCACGCACTCCCATAGTCATGCGCATTCGAGGGCGGTTAGAGGGCGAAATGAAGTTTCAGCGGGTATACCTGCATTTGAAACCATGATTGAAGTAGGGGTGCACAGTGATCTGTCCGGATCACAAGTAAGTTGTGGGATGGTCACAAATAAGCCTTCGGGGGATTCGAGGTCGATGGTTCCCTCACGAGACAAACTCGTCTCCCTGTCTAGCCGTGTGGAAGGTTGACAGGCCCTTTTGATTTTGATGACGACACATTCCTTCAGACTAACGCCATACTATTCTGTGTAATTGTTAGTGGGAGAAAAAGGAGTGAAAAGGGGGTATTTGCGGCGAAATCATGGTTGAGGATATGATTAATTTCGTTACCTCAGGCAGTGAGTAGAGGGTACCGGCATGCAGGTCCATCTTGAGGGGAAGGTTAATGGAGTGGCATTAGCGTATTTGTATTTAGAAGTGCACAGAAGACGCATACGGGGGCCTTCATTGGCGCCACCGATATAGCCAGTGAAGGGACTGAAATCGAGATTTTGAGTTGATTCGGTGAATCGATTGGGTCGGCGAGTGAGGCGTTCTCGATAAAGAACGTTTTCCGAGGAGTAAAAACATAAGCGCGCCTAGGCGGGTTTTCGGGCCTACTACAGCGAATATTGAGTGTAATCTTCGGCGGGATATTTATCGTGGGAATGGCATTTTTCTTGCATGAGTGTAGCTATGAAACTTTGTCTGAGTATGAAAGTGGCTATAAAAATAGTAAAGTAAAAAGGGTTTGTGGAGCAGGGTTGCTCCACTTGGTGTGCCTTGCCTATCGAGCGATAGATAGTGGTAGGTTGAATCCTGTTGTCCATATCTAGACGTAAAGTTATGAGAATGCCAGCATTCAAGTCTGTGGCAGGAAGCAGGAGGGACATTGAAAGGGTGCGCGAAGCACCAAATTTGACCATCTTCCAGCTGTACCATTGTACAGTACGTAACCATTTAAATCCATTGCATCATTCTTTAGCAGCCTGCAGTCACCTGAAGCTGAAGAACTAAATTACAGTTCTAACTTGTTTACAGTATCTTACAGCTATCATCCTGTACTGTATTACGGTATATTGTATACAGCTTACAGTATCAGTTAGATCTCAGTATCCCCAGCAAAATAGACATTTTGCCCTAAGATCCAAAAATCACTACGGTACAGACTAATTTTAAGGTACAGCATTTTAGAATACAATCACTACTTCGTTAGCTTGCTTTCAGTATCAAATTTGACAAAAGGCGATGGTCTAACAAAAAGCCTTTTACCTTCATTTCGGTTGCATGCACTCAAAAAAGCAATTTTTGGTCAACAGCTTTGTCTATTTAGAGGGTGCCGCTGGGTTGGTTAAAAACAATTCCAGGGCCATGAATCATTGGCTTCTGCCCTGTTTTCCGCTTGTCAATTTTTTTTTCTGAAATTGAGGAGGTCTTATCGAATGCCGTGAATCAAAGTGCCTGGCTTCGTGCGGCAAATCAAACTGTCCACCGCATTTGCTTAAAAATATGCTCTAGGTAGCACGTTCAGTGCAACTTTTTAATTGCAACTCGTTGCCATGATAGTTTAGAGCGCTGTTAATGAGAGAATCTACCTTGGACACTTTATTTGTATATGTGATTGTAGTAGATGACCGAGTTAACCTTACTTGACGTGAGCAGTTACCGGTTTTACAGTACTGTCTGATGTTCTGTAACGAGTTCCCAGTACTTCTACCCCGCTGTACACCTACAAATGCAACAGCTACAAGTACTTTTAAGATTAAAAATCTTAGCCGGTCAGCAAATCAACTGCAATCGAAGTCATCTAAGTCACCGATATTCGACAAAGGCTTCTTGGCCACCGTGTTCTTCGTTTTTGGTTACCGCCGTAATTGGTAGAAACGCGTGGTAGCGGAAGACATCGCCATATTCATTAGCTATGATGCCTTCAATTTGCAGTTTAGTACAGTAAGTGGCATATATTGACGAGAAAGTACGCGGAATGTACTGCACGTCTGCCCTGAAATTCCTTTCTTCGGACCCCTTGCGCTTGACGTCCAAGAATGCCTGCAGCTATGGCCACGAATGCTTACAAATCAATATGTGATGCATGGGATCACTACAGAGCACTGCATGTTTCCTCCTTTCAGCACTCTAGTCGTCAAGAGAAACCGTGACGTCCTTCGTTGCGCCGTGAAGTTCAGTTGAATCCGCATGGACAGCTGAGACAAACTCTATCCGCCGCCACGTACAGTAGCGCTGCCTTTGCTCCAAATTTCGGATTTCTTGTGATGCACCTCACCATGAAAGCAGGATTCCGCAAAACGCTTTAAACAGAACTGTACTGTACTCAACATGTTTGTTAACTCAAAGGTGCAGATTTTCACTTTGCCACAGGCAAGCAAAGTCATGAATACACATTGACAACACTGTGCGACCAGAAATAGTTTCGAGGAAAGTGCTGTCCTCTGCAGTGCTATGGGTATATATCATACGTTTAAATTGTTATGTGGTCGAGGATTTCAGTATGACATCACGAAGACTGCGAGTCTTTCCATCGTTCTGGGAGGACGGGATTGTGACATATTTGCCACATGCGTGAGAAGACCTCGTGACCTGCCTTTACAGCTTTCCTTCCGGCCTTGAAAATGTATTGAAAAGCTGGCACGCACTATGAGTGTCATTTTACAACGCGTAAAGAGTTGTATCCAACGCGATTTGTGAAGCTGTCCTCAACAATTTGAGCAACGCGCATTCTCATTCTTTCGATTCGGAAAAATAGACTCCGAAGATTAGCATCATTTGGCAGCAGCAAAGACAGAAACACACAGACCAGGAACATACACTACCACTCCAATACCGACGTGATGTTTTTGAAACGGCGGTTTGCAACTCGTCAAGTTATTGAGATATTGGGGTCTGCAGTGGCTAACAGAGCTCACTTTTAAACAATATTTGCGATGGAATACAGAATTTCGCTGCAGTTTTTCTGCGAATCTTTGAAATGACCGGTAATAGTTTACGGATCAGACACCATACTACAAACAAATAAACAAACATATGCTTTCATTAAATGCTCACTAAACCGAGCTAGGGTCACTCAGGTATCAGGGGATGTGAGAGACAAAGCACGGCCAGATACGGCATCATACTACTTGCAGGAGCATATAATCCTGATCACCTAATTGGATGTCTGACGCTGAAGCAGTAATACACAGTTTCAAGTGAAAGGTATCCCAAATGAACTTTTCGCTATTTGGCATATTGCAGACAATCCGGAGCGATGCACTAAATTAAACCTTTGCCAATGTTTTCTATAGCATGGAGGGGTCGCTTCGCTGATGTCAAATCAAAAGATATGTGGTACCAGACCTGGGCATCTCGAGACATAAGTATTTTTCCTCCTTTTGCCAGCAATATTCCCAAGCATGGTGTAATACGTCCTCCGATGTTTTCTGTGAGTTTTTAAATTCCTGGCTTTTGAACTTTAAGAGCCAAAAACTACCCTCATCTAGAATAAACTATTTGCTTCCACAATCCCCTCAGGAGAATTGAAATGAGTAACACCTGGAAGGGAAGGAAAATTGATTATTCCATATCGCACAGCTGGTCCCAAGTGAAATAGGACTGCATCAATTTCACCAAATAAACAGAAGTCTCGTGTTAGGGTTCAGGTTAAAACGCAAAGATCTCTTTTTGATTGCCAATTTATGAACAGAAAGCAGAGCAGTAGGTTTATGTACAATACTGTACAGTATAAAAGATAGCCAGGACTACATATTTTCAACATCAAAAAATTCATTCCAGAATCATTTTTAATATTTCTATACGCCCTTCGCTGCGAGAAGAACCGAAAAGTAAAAGTGATCAGAAGGGTCAAAGATGCAGTGAAAGTACCCGAACTTGATCAGAAACAGGCAGCTGTTCCAGCGAGGACCCCATGTTGAACAAAAGCGGATAACTTTAGTTAGAACTAAAAGCAGCATTAAAAGAGCTGAGGAAAGGTGGAAAGTCAAACTAAAGCAGTCCTCAGATGATGTCATATTTCCTTCCTCTATCAATGACTGTAGATATAACACAATAATTGCAAAGGTTTGAGTTCGAGCTTTTCGCTGGTTGATTGATTGGTTTGTTTGTTTGTTGGGTAGTTGAAAACATGATAGATCATGTTTCTTCCTTTATTGAGTGCCTGTCTCGAATCTTATCGTATGTAAAAATTTATGTGGGGTTTATGCTAAAGAGCCTTTCTTGGTATTGATAAAATTATAACCGTATCCAAAAAGGGCCAGTGGAAGTGATAAAGGTCAAGACTTTTCTAAGATATTGCAGTCCTAGTAAGTATCACAAAACTACAGTGTCTTACAGAGGTAGCGCAACAACGTTATTAGTGACTAAGACCAAGTCCCGGGTGATAACCTAGAGTACCGGCCATAATCCGCGGTCATCGAATTCAAAGGTAAGGTACTAAAGAATAGTCCCATGTAGTGACATTTAATACGGGCCATACCTTGCGCAATTAGTGACGACGGTACAGCCCATAGTAATAAATGAGAACATGGTCCATCCCTTCCTTGGATCTCTTTCTTGTCCACAATGAATGAGTGTGTTACAGAAAAAGAGGGACAAAAATTATTTCAACACAATGAAAATACCTTGAACCAATCTATGAACTGTCCTGAACATTCAAGGCTTGTTATTTAATTAGCATGACAAAAATGAATGACTATAATGAAGAATGATTATTATGAAGTGAAATACTAGTCACTAAATATCTTCAAACATATCATTGGTAGTACTTTCAATATCCAAAAAAACTTCAGAAGTCTATAAGTTCCCCTCAAAGTTCAAATTATAATAATTATGGGAAGTATATGTAGCGCAATGCGTGAAACGCAAGCAAAGACGGCCAACAAGCGAAAATGCCTAAGGCAATGTTTAGCAAGGGAACACACAAAGAAAACATCAGACGTTCGGGATCTGCTTTCTCTTTAAGCAACCTCCGTTGCAGTAACTCATCTCCAAGTCTCTGACGATGCGGGCTTACAAGGGCTTGCAGCGTAATGAAGAAGGCACTCGGACGGTGTTGTAGAGCGGGAAGAAGTCTTTGGGCGGCTGTAGGTCACTCCTACTTCCGGGTTGTAAGGCTGGACCGTGTTCAAAGGCTTCGGGGTGTGATCGCTGGGATCTCTCTTCTAGGTAGGACGTTGGATGTGTGGCAATAGCCAGTAGCAAACTTTGAAGGGTTGCGACGTAGTCGCGGGTCTCCTTAGGAGATGCGAGGCGATGTCTCCGTCGACGCACCGGTGGGCAATTCCACTTATATATAGACGCTGAATCTCGTAAGCACCAAAGGCAGTACGGAACACTCCGGCCTTGAAAAAGAAACAAACAAGAGAAAGGGAATACACGAAGGTCTGTAGACGTGGGATCCGAAAGGAAAACACACGCAAAGCGGGACACACGAGAGCAATAGAAAAAGTTATAGTCAAAGCTGCTATGAACAAGATAAAATTGAATGAACAGAGTAAAAAGTCCAACGCTTGCACACAAGTGCTGCGAGGACGCCTTGAAGGAACAAAAGTTGGGAACTAAGTCCCGAGCCTGCACCGGGGTGACTGTGTAGTTTATGAGTCTTGCGGCTCGAGTAGAATAAATAGTAGTTAGAACTAAAAATAGGTAAATTACATAAACTATACTAAAAATACATAAAGCTAATCGGGTCGAGCGGGAGCGCGGTTGCGGGTTTGCTCCACGTAGGCGAAAAAGATCTCTGCCACTTGACCCAACTAGCGGGCGTATCCCGGGGCGAATATAAGGTCTAGCCTGGGGTTCGACAGGCCAGATAAGACACACACCGTGGTCCATGACAGTTCGGCTTACACTTGTCAACTTTCAGTTAGTGCCAATAAGATATTATGACAGTTACTTCCAAAATCTTTTCACTACCAAAGTTTTTGAGATTTTAAAGAGCCATAAAACTATTTGAAAAGCAACTTAATGCTAAATTAAAGTATATGTAGTGAAAAAGTTGACTGTATTAATTACAATAAATATCCGAAATTGTAAATCATTAAAGGGATTAATCTTTTATTGTTTGTCTTTGAGCGCGTACTTGATCAGACACAATTATAACAGTCTTAAGCTTTTATCATATCATTTGACATTCATTAACCTATTGGGAACTACTAAGTACAATATTAGCATTGGGGTGGTATGGTGTGATTGAAACGAAAGGATTCGTGATCATTGACCTTTTCGCGGTAAATAAGAACTTTTGAGGTTCCAATGGCTTTATGGATTTTATATTTTGGTGAAGTTGTAATAGTTGAGTATTATGAAAAACTGATGGGTTATTTGTGATGAAAAATTGTCATGCAAAAAAGTCTCTGTCCGCACTCTCAATTTTACCGTAATTCACCCGCTTTGAATGTTTAAATGATTTAGAGTTGAAAAATGACTTTAGCAAGAACACTTTACGATGTAAGAAGTAGATAGATTGTTATGATTTCTTCTTGATATAGGCAATAATAATTTTTCATCGGTCATTCAATTCACATCTTTCTGTAAAGCAAGAAGAGCTTCATATCAATATTGAGTTCAAAGGTAAATACAAAATTCGTAATAATCTAGTGGAATCTATCGCGGTCAGGTAATGAAAAGGATGATTACTTTACTTTCTGTATAGTTTACTCAAAGCATACTTTATTCGCGGTAATGTTTTATTAAGCTATACAAAAACACTTGAGTAAAATATTTATAATAGCAACGGACACTTAACTATGTTAACTTCTTCGCTAATTGCGAACTAAAAATTGTTCAAGGAAGGTAGTAATTCACAAGAAGTTCAAAGAACGCTCTACTCCGTTTACAGGAATTACCACTGTATATAGTTTATACTTGACGCTGAATATTATCAGTTTCAACAATGGTAATGCAGTGTTACAACTTTCTGTTTTTGAAGGTCTTAAAAGGACATATTTTTTAAAAAACAATTCTGAAAAATAACCATCAAATTTACGATCGGAAGGTTTATCATATAGGCTCCAACCCCAGTCTATGTATCCAAAAAAGTTAGAATATGTATTTTGAATTCCAAGAAATGGTCTGGGCATGTGAACTTCCCCGTAAACTAACTTTAACAGCAATTATATTAGAACTAATTAGTTCACTGCGGTTGAATCTATTTTACAAGCTGCGCCTAAGATTTGACCCCCCGCTTACTTTTTAATCTTCCATTTCATTTGGTTTTTTGATTTCGGGAAGGCTTACTGCGGAATTATTGGCGAGTGTTTGGGAAATATCCTGAAAGAAGATCAAGAATATGAGAATAATTCACAATAAAAAATCTCCAATCTTTATGCGATCTTTTATGTGACATAAAATGCTTCATAGGGAACTCACGGATATTCCTAGCGAAACGATCCTCTTGATATCACCATTGAATTGGTGCTAATTTTTGCAACCAAAGTAGATGCAAAATGAAAAAAACTCAGAACCACGGTGTGAAGAGATGACTGAAGTAAAATCTTGCTTTAATAAGAAGCTAATATGAAGTGGGGGAGCGGTGAAAACTTTCTTATCCTGGAAAGCTTCTGGAAAAAACGTATTTGCCCACTATATAAGTTAAATTTAAATTGAACCTCTAATAAACTGCAGAAGTAGGATTAATTCTTGCACTGATTGTGGCATTCAATCATGGAAATAGCAGCTACTTATTTATACATAAATTTTAAGCATCCCATTGTATCTTCTGTTTTTCACTTTGATGATTTTGGTACCACAGTAGCAAAGTTGAATCTTGATGGGATTGGTGTAACTAAGGGAGTAAAAGGGAACTAAAAAAAAGATACTTGATGATATTGAGTCGGTATTGCAAAAAATGGGATCAATTGATGGTATATGAAATTCTCATTTTCTAGAATATTCGATACGAACAACATCACGGCTGAAGATTAATGTATTGGATGAAAATAAATACATATAGAGCCTTTTTTAAAATGATCTATCACGGTTATTTAGTGAGATCCAGGCATAGATATGGCTATTGGAGCGGAATTTATTTAAATTAATATGTTTTTGACAAGGGTAGCTCAGTAAAAGAGACATGTTAAAGAGAAATTTCAAAATTCTACTTGACAATATGTAAGAAAACGATGTAATTAGAGTTTTAGGAAATTTTTGAACAAGTTTCGAAGAGTTTAACCTGTACTCAAGTAAATGTAGTCACCAACAAGGCAATACCTGTCTGCTAGACAGGAATAAATGAAAATTTCGCTAAAGTACATAATCTTTTTGCATATAAAATAACGAAATGTGTTCGGATTGACTAAAATCAACCCATTTCCACAACTGGAAAGAAAATTAAACTCCAATCCCTCCTATTAACTATTGATTCCTGTACACTCAATACGATTTAATTTGACGTCAAATCTACCATTAAGAGTTTGCAACATGAAATAGTGGATTAAGTAGAGCAAGAGGGAGACTAATTCTACCCGAAATTACTTCATTGATCGATGAGATTCTAAAAGATACTTACTCAAAAATATAAGAAATAAAATTTGGATACATTTTATCTCATATTAAAAGGCTTTACTATCCTCTCGTCTGTCTTCTGAACGTATAGGTCCAAAAAAAAATCACTTTGTATATCTCAGAAACGGGTCTTTTTGAGACTTTTCTGATCTGGTAAATGCCTCTTTTTACATACCTTGTACCCCAAAATACATACCATGAGAGATTGGGAATCTTATTGTAACCACCGACGTATGCCGTTGCATCAGAGAAAAATATTTTAGTGCAACGGAAAGCCAGTTACGGGCCGTACCGTTCCACGCCACAACCAGAAACTGAGGAACAAACTACATGATTTTTCAGTGAAATAAGACTAATATCAGTCCACCGAGTTCAATAAGGGTGTGGAAGAGCTATGCGAGCAGGTAGAGGATAAGGAAGAGCAACTAGACGTGCATGCAGATCACTTGGATGAAAGTGATACCGATTTGGAAACGCCGATTGTCCCCTCCCCGCGGCTGTTGCAGCAAGAATGCCAGCGAATAGAGCAGCAAGAACGAAAGCCTCGAAGCCTTCGTTTCATTCTCACTAACCATGCGCACACTTTATCCTATTTGTCTCGATTATTTTGATCCACTGCCTCGGGAAAGCCGAACATGGTGGAGCTAAGAAACAGACTCAGCTTCAATCCCATTGGAATTTTCAAAATGATTGTAACAACCAAGACCCTGGAAAAGATGGCTAATAACACAAATATCTATGTGTTTCTCAAATTGGGCGGAACAAGAAGACCATAGCAAGAGATTAACGCGAGAGAGCTGAGTGTCTTCATATATATTTGCATCTACATGGGGTCTACAAATGTACAAGAGTGGAGGACTATTGGGACTCGAACACCCAAGCCCCATCCCATTCCGTTGCCAAATACATGTATTTGCTAAGATTCCAACAAATAAAGATATATCTGCATATCTTTTGACCCTCGTGGTGATAACGGGACTATATTTTCTTTGAAAAGTGCAACCTTTTTTTGACACCGTGTTTTGGGGATCGAAACGAGTGTGGATTATCTGGTTCAATGTCAGTGCCGATGAAATTATGTTCATGTACTATGGTCGTTCATAAGAAACCGTTGGGACTAGAAATGAGCCTATCGGCTCTGGGTTAATTAGTTGGGCTCTTTGCGATTCTGGTTACCTCTACTAGGTGGTTCCACGTTTGAATCGAAACCCGTGGAAGGAATGCTTGGCTTAAAAGGCGTTCTCCCCCATTTCTCAGCTGCGGTTGCACGTCTGGCCGATGAACTTCCCGGATACATCCAGGGATGCTCTAGTGTTATGCAGTACACAGTTTATATGGATAATCAATTTTCCTCTCCCAAAGTATTTCGTTCTGCGAAAAAACGAAATTGCTGATGTTGGTAAATGTGCGATCAAACCCGTCTGGATTCCCAAAGTGCTCAGCAATTAGCGGTAAGAAAAACGTGAGGCTGGAGTGGAATTCATTGGGTGCAGAACTATTTTAGAATGGCGCTGTGCTTGCTCTCGCATTATATGGTTCAATTTATTACTACTGCAAATGAGTTTGGGCCGGGCTACACCGTTTAGGGTTTACGTAGGCGACCTAAAATGTCATCTACAATAGGGGCGCGTGTGCGAGCTGTGTTTGGGACTGAAGTTACAAAGAGATTACAAACCCAAAGGTATTCGACGACTACAATTTTAATATGAGAAGTGTAGACATCGCGGATCAGCTACGTTCAGTCTACACCTCTCACCCCCAACCTCTTCGTACATGGATGCCTCTGTTTTTGGCTTCTAGACACAATTGCCACTAAGAGCTACATTTTATTGTCGAGTCTAGACA
The DNA here is from genome assembly GCA_002205965.3 of Kappaphycus alvarezii. Classification (NCBI taxonomy): domain Eukaryota; phylum Rhodophyta; class Florideophyceae; order Gigartinales; family Solieriaceae; genus Kappaphycus; species Kappaphycus alvarezii. Next base: position 1,872,591 of record NADL03000841.1, read on the forward strand.
TGGGATGGTCTAACTGATATAATAAATTCACTGTTGATTTAGCGTGGAGCCTGGTCCGGGGTAATGTGAGTAGCGATATCCCCGACGGTCCGATTTTGCGAAGTTGGATCTCCATGTATTGTTTCTCTAAAACTGGGAAATGGAACGCAAATCCTAGGGGATACGTCGCGGAGAGGAATAGGTACATACCTGTGGAATTATCTGTGACGGATCAACACAATACAATTTGAGTTCGCCAATCTAAGTGTGTTGAATGCTTTAATTGTCGTCGCAAAGGTTTGTCGCACAGAGGCAAGGGAAAGAGTACCTTTTAATGCTCCAGTTGTGGTTTGTTTCAATATTTTTAGGCGAAACGGAACTTATTTCTCGAGTTGTATCAGAACAAATACTCTGTTCCAAGATCTTAGAATTCAATAAAATTAATGTAGTGTGCACAGGCAGTTTGTGAAAGAATTTGGCGGGATAGCAAAGCCGCAAACTAACATGTTGCGTAAGTACGCTAACCTCGATGAATTCAAAGCACCTGCGGTCGAACAGAAGCAATATTTTCGAGATTAAAGGAAGGTCGTGTGTCACCTACTGTTTTCGGTTTTACGAAATTTGGCCGAGATTATATGCTTGACCTGGGCGCGGCTGGTTTTCAGCTTGGTTGTTACCAGCTAAAAGAGCAAGAAAACGGAGAGTATCTATCAGTTGGCTACTAGAAAGCCACCTCAATGCAAGGAAAGAAAAATTATTGTGCCACCAAATGAGAATTTTCGGCCGTGGTATAGCCGATAAACAGTCTGCGCCCATACGTTAAAGGAACTAAAATCACGATCAGACCCGACCATGATGTGCAGCAGTTGCTACTCAGATTCTTCGTTCCTTCAGAGCGCTTAGGTTTGTGGAGAGTACGTTTGGCCAACTTTGAGTTCCTTATACAGTACAAGGACAGAAGAGTGCATCAAGTCCCCCGATTGTCACAGATGCGGAAATAGCCTGGTGAATCCGAGGGGAAACCTATCGATAAAAATATAACGGTGTTAATAGTGGAAGCAGTAATGCCAACAACATATCGCTAGAAAAAAAGCCGGACTTATAAAGAACCATTGGCAGAGAAGGGTACTTTGGACCCAGAGTACATCGACTCATTTAAAGCTGTGGAACCAGACTATGCATAACATTTTCGTGCTTAAGCTTATAACAGGATCAGACGGCTGGCAAAGTGTCAGAATAGCTCTCAATCCCCATAAATTACGCAAAGGTAACTGTATTCATGTGAGTAGAGGCTTTTTGCCAAAAGGTGCTGGCTAAAAAACCGAAAAGTCTTAGGGGCTCATCAATCTTTGAGGGATCCGATGGGATTTGGAGGTGAATAAGTCCTTTTGATGGTGGAGTACAAATATTTTTGCCAACTTCTTTGCAAGGCCAAGTTATAAAGATCATTCAAAATTCGTTGCTATCAGGGCACCCTGACTAAATAGTACTCTTGGAGTCCCTGCAATTGACGTATTCTTGGCCTCAAATAACCATAGATTGTTACAAGACCATTTTAGATCGTGGATATTGCGAGAAAAAGCGGATTAGACTGCAAAAAGACAAAACATCTGAAGGCATCCCTAGCATTAAAACCGTTAAGGTCATTGTCCATGGACCTTCTCGGTACTCTTCCTGAGGCGACATGGACGAAACCTCTCATTCTGACCATACGTTTCGATTCTCGAAACTCACACGGGTAATGCTCTTGAGGAATGTAACCGCCTACCGAACCGCTTTCGCATTCTGCAACCATTGTGTGTTCAAATATGGACCAACAGAAAAGCATTGACCGATATGGAACGCTGGCAAAATATTTTCACGCTGTCTGTCCTCACCTCAGAGTAGGAGCAGTTCAGGACAACATATCATACACAAGCAAAAGATAAAGTGGAAAGGTAAAACCAGTACGTCAAGGTCTAAGTTGGTCGCAATTTTGAGAAGAGGGATGAATATGTCCTATCTTTGACTTATGCTTACAACTGTCGTGTACATGGCCAAGCAAACACAACAAAATTTGTTTTAGTGTTAGATAAACACCCCCGAGCTATCTCTGCATCACAGTATCACTCGTAGAACTCGACCGGACGCGCGAATGAAAACAATAATTTGTCGCCCGACTCGATGCAGTTTTACAATTCGCTTTTAAAAGGCCCCAGAAGACCCATGAGAGCTACTAGCAAGATTTAGACAGGACCGTTGGTAGGACTAAACTTCTATTCGGGCAGGTGAGTTTGTGCACCTTCATATCTCAGAAATCAGTTAGGAAAATTGGAGTACTAAGCACAGGGACCATACTGAGTCCTCCTGAACGATGAAAGAACTCTTATCGTCTAAAGGGATATCATCTTTAGGCGGGTAAACTCTAACGGGATTACCCATGCAACACGACTGATAAAAGAATCCTTCGCTAGATTTCGCACTTCTTCACTTCCAGCTCGACCAAGTCGAGATCAATTGGCCAGTAATGATGAAGGAAAAAGTAGCGTCGCTGATGAGTACGTTTTCGAACGCAAAATGGACCATTGTTATGATAAAATTGGTAAACTGTGGCTCGGTGTGAATTGATGCGGATATGAAGAACAAACTTTGCGAAAACATGAGATCAATCACCCCAATCCGGTATCTGTCTACCTTTCAAGACGGAGAGAAAGAGCAGTAAGGCGTTATTAGGACGCAGACGCTGGAGAAGTAGAACCAGCTGGCGTCTCTAGGTCGAGTATATGGTCTAGTCTAATTCGATCTAGGAAAATATTCCTTCGATAGAATAAGGGCCAACAGGACCGATATTATTGGAAATTGATTCCCTGGTAGGATAGGATGTATATTTTTAACGGGGAAAGAGTTGAAGTTGAGCGTAAATGATCTCGCTACGGTTGTTTCTCGACTATAAAATGCTCGAGGAAAACTAGATTTTCTTGATATGCGCAAATATCACGTCTAAAGTAGGAATTCAATTGTGCGAAGACATTTTTTTAACTTTGGACCTTTTACAACCGTGAATGGCTGACCAAAAATCACTGAAAATCTGTAATCACGGTACTTCCTAAGTACTTGGAAGTGCGGGACGAAAGAGTTCTGGAAGTAAACTAGGAATGAGAAATTACACCGAGAAGATGATATTTCCATATTGCTTCTAATGACACTAATGTAACAAGCTGTGAACAAGGCAGGATAGATTTATTCAATCGGCAATTATTCTCGAGAGCATGGAAACTACATCGCTTGATTCTAGTTCGATTCGTAGGTATTAACCAGACCTGGGATTTGCATCTTCTACTTCTTTCCCAATAATTAAGGGCAAAAAATCGTGGAGTCTATAATATTATCAGTTGACCACTACTAGCCCACGGTTGAAGGGAGGATGACGGCCACGAAATGCTAAAAGAGGGCGGAAGATTCACCTGTGACTGTAGAGCAGGACGGTTTAGCGACATCGCTTGTTTCCGTCATAGATTGAGCTGAGCGAGCGTCTTAGAAATCTTCTCTTGGGTTCAAGCCATGGTGGACTGCATTGCTTCTGGTTCTACCATCAATTATTATTTCTTCCCTTCCATGGCGGCTAAATCCCGTTCTAACTCGCTGAATTTTTATTCAGTCAATTTATCGCGCCTCTCACTGCTTTTCGAGAAAGAAATGACTTGGCAATATCGCTGCCCAGCTAACAAGAGCTCTCTGTCCTTCTTTCAAAGGCTATTTGAAGATGAATCATTTTATCGGCGGCAAAGATGCCTGCTCGGCAATGGGCCTCAGATAAGTTGATAAGCAAAAACTCAATATCGTGCTCGCGATGAAGATGGCCCACTCCAGCTTGATATACCTGTGTAATAAAGGAATGCTTTCTATTTGTCCTCATAAATCTGTATCCGTCTCTCCAGCTTTTCTAAGAGCAATAAAGACTCGATTTCGCCCTCATTACGAGTGTCATGGCCGCGGCTCTCTCCAATTTTGGCTAGAAGTAAGGCGTACTCCAAACAAGATAGCTGATTACCCAGTGACCAATTCTAAACAAGGCCACTACGCATAAACACGCGACGAATGTTCTCTCGCGAATTTAACATTGTATGAGATGCATTAGTTAGATCATAAGCGATTCTCGCTCCTACGGAAGAATTGTGCTGAAAATTTTTTCCCTCATGGACTTCATAACCAATAGAGAGATTGGCCAATAAAATGGTCATAAATGCCCTTGAAAAGAAACAAATCTGGAGAAATATGGAATCTGCCCATGAACATTGTGATCGCTTGTAGGGAATACACGAAAGAATAAATGGCAAGACTGCGATCAAGAAAATTAGGGCCTTCCATCACTGTTCCCTCTACTAAGATAATAAGAGCTGCGGGGAACAATTACAAGCGAAGGTAATATCGCACCTCATAAGCAACATATATAAGCATGAAGACGCTCACCGCTACTCATGAATAGTTGCTTCATCAGAGGTTGAATTTCTCGGTAGAGACCCCAGAACGTAAGCTACCGGAGGCATGAAGATTGGAGGCCTTAACAGATACAAAAATTCTCGAAGGATTGTGGGACAACTGGAAAATAATTACACGAGACTCCTGAAGCCAAAAGTACACGATCCTGATTCGAAATCTCTGCTGCCTTTTTGTTGCGATTAGATTCGTGACCGTCCACCTTTGCAAAACACCACCAGTCACACATATACAGGGTGATGTTTCTCGCGTGATTAGCTGCTCGAGTACCAGTTTATACAAGATTGAATGAATATGTGATACTTAGGCGTGCGGAAGGAAGACAGCACAAGTTGCTTTCGGATAAAGGGGAAACGATGTTTTCGCCATTCAGGTAACGCAGTGCCAATTTAACGTACTGCGCATGATTTGGGTGTAGTAGGAAGGTTCTATCGGTCATGAGTTGGGGAGCTTTCGCGTATAGTGGGCTGGTGCTACCAATATATGCACGGTATTGTCCTTCTACATCGTCAACTATCTCGAACAGAAAGAGGCTTGCGTCAGACTTTATACCTTTTCAATCAGAAAAGTTCCCTAAGGATAAATTAAGGGGGTCTGCAAACCAGTTTACCTGAAAATTATTCTTTAAGAGGGTAATTAGCGGACTGGTAGTTCTGGCCTGGGGACTAAATTGAGGAAAGTTTGCCATGAGATCAAATGGCCTGAGCCCTTTCCAACAAGCGATTGGAGGACTACTTTATATTGAACAGATGATGGAGTAATCTCTGGTTAAGTTGGCCCCGTATTGTGGTGCATTTGGCGACTGAATATCATCCAGAGACTCAGCACGGATATTGCACCCTGGTCTTGCTGCCATCGCAGGGCTAACGGGGATACCTCAATCCTTTGACAGGAGCCTACCATATCAGAACTATTGCCAATGGCCACAGCTGGTGCGTCACAAGATTTAGTAGCTTCCTGTAATTGACCAGAACTACGCCTTTGAATGCGTGAATGCTCTCCTCTAGGCCCGATTATTTGGATGTGGAGGTGTACTACGCGGCTACTTTGACAGATCTCTTCTATTGGCATGGAACCAAGAGCACGCTTTGTTTCGTTCTGAGTTTGGGCATGAAAGGTGAACATATCGCTTCAGATTTTGATCTTTGAGATAACAATACCCTGGTAGCAGCAAAAAGTTACCTTCGAACTCCTGCCGAATGGGTGAATGGAGAAACAGGATTTGTAATAGCACTCAAATCAATAACCTCATTTGATTGAGCATGATAGCCCTCCTCTCCGGAGACTCTGGAACGAATCCATAATCTAACCAACCTCGCGAGCAAACCAGTCCTACTCTGATATCCCAGCACGAGCAGATTTCCATTTGGACTAATTTTTCTGTTCTTGTCCATAGCGTTCTTACTCAAAACCTGCCCAACCGTGTAAATTCCTGCCGGGCTTACTGATACACGTCAACCACTGTTGGGAAAAGGTGCAGATATTTTTCGATGAAAAGGGATTAACCTCTTCATCATCAGATAACTCGATTTGATACTTGAATGGATCATCGCGCTGAGAGGGTTCATGGGGAAGATACTTTGCAGTATTAGTGATGGTGGCCAGACGGATGGTGAAGGGGCAAATAATTTCTGGCCAAGGAGAATTCTGGCGTTGATATAGGACGTCTACACTCCAGTATGAACAGAAATTGATGCGCAGGTATGGTTAAGTCCCGATAAATTGCGAGTCGTTCAGGAAAAATAAGCCTTCACCATCATGAAACGTGCGGCAGTCTGAAATTCGAGACTGCAAATCTCTCTCAACCGATACATAAACTGTTAAGTATTATGAAGGTTTACTCATTGATGCATACATTGAAAAATATTATGAGGGAATCGATAAACCATATTCGTCGCTCAGGGCAAAAAAAATGATACGCCTGGTCTAGAGAGGATGGATTGTGGGGTTGAGGGGGATAGATGGATATGATGGGTGAGAGAATATTGGTGATAGAGTTGTGCTGATGTGCCCCTTCCAGCGGGCGGGTCCCGCCCTACAACGCTGGTTATTTGCAACGGCGTGCAAGAAGTGTGTTGCTTTCATTGCCCCTTTAATTTCAGAACGTAGTGTAGACAGACGAAATCAATGGAACAGTGAAAATTTGCGTGGTCGCGAGTCTACAGTAGTACAGTTAAACTGCCAAAATTTATAGAAAACTCTAGCTTTTCACCCTCCACCAAATCTGTGTAACACCATTCCGCACCCAAACTGTAGCCCGGGTGCAGTATTTGTAGTGAGCTCGGGAGCCTGCCTAACAGTTCATCTATCTCCCCGCTCTCTTCACTGCTCCTGACTCGAAGCTCTCTTGATCAACCGCGGTGTCTATCTAGGTATGATAAAGCCTCTCGGGGACATGCCCATCCACCGCTTCAACCTTCTTTGGCTTCGATTTAGTTAGGGCAAGGCCACTCGGAGACCTTCCCGTCCGCAAATTCAATTTCGTGCTTCACCTTGATTGGCGTCGATGTAGGTTGAATACAATTAAGGAGAAAATATTCGCTATTCAAAGCATTTCGGCAGGTTTTCATGAGATGTTTACTATTTGGCCGTTGGTTTCCTTCTGAATGACGCGGGGCCAAGTTTTGTGGGGAAGTTGATAAGATGTCATTCGGGCGATGTCGACCCTCAGAGGAATGAGAAAGGGTTTGAATGTTAGCTTCTGAAAAGAAAATATTGGCAAAATGCATGAGGAGTTTAATTAGTTGGTCTTCCAGGAGACAAACGGTCGTTGCAAAATCCACATGCGAGTTTGGGAATTTGCACGGTCGACTTCGAAGAAATTGATGAAGAAAGTGAAGTAAAAACAGAATTTGGTAGTAAACGAAAGATACAGATAAACACAACACGATTAATAGTCTTCTAGCTCTTCGGGGACTACCCAAAATGATGGACGGTGCTCCCGACTATGATCCAGATGGCGAACTATCTTTAGTTTTTTCGGAGATCACCGAGGGATACCAGATTTTTCCAATAATTTTTGGAACCGCCAATCCCATGAACAGGGTTCTGTTGCTATGTCACATATATTGTAAATACAACAGTGGACGGGTGTTATCTAATTGTGGACAAAAATTTGGGGGATAATTTCAGCTTTTCAGCAATTTTTCGGGAAAGACACTGCAAAAATTCGTCAATGATCGGCACATACTGTTGACCACGCCGGATTAGCCACCCGAGATTATCTAACACTGATATACGCTATATAACCACCGAAAGAGCCAGTAAATAGCCGCCAACCACAAAGAACACCGCATCCAACTAAATTTTTGGTCGATATTTTCTACAGTTTTGGGAATCACATCGCTCATTTTGTCCTGTCTATGGCAACGATCATAGTTGGCCATCTTTGCGCAATTCCTGTTAAGTCGGCCACATACTCTTTTGCCAACTACCCAAATAATTATTCTTTAGGACTCGGATTTCAATAAAATTCTCATACAGGAGTTGTCTCCCAGATTTGGGTCGTATTTGGTAGTCGACACTCGGTTTTTTCAAGCGTCGCGCTTTTATCGCCGACATTACTATCTACCTAGTAGTCCTCTTTGTTCTGCCCTTATTTACGTCTCAGTATGCCAAGGCTATGCATTATATCTTTTTCCGTGCACTGTTGTTTTATTGTGATAAAATCACTGTGGGCCAATTTCCGCATCTCTTTCTGGGTTTAACCGCGTGAAGCGTGTGATTCTCGCACCTATGTAGAGGTCGACATACCCACACTACTGTAGTGTGTGAGTCATATAGGAGCAGCGACATCGCGCAAATCGGACACATGTGCTGACTAGCAGTGGATACTACGACCTAAAAAATCTCCCAAATATAGTACAGTACTGTTGAAAATGAAGTGTGAAGGCACAACACATCATAAATGGGTGTCTCCTGAAATCTTATTTTCTACTGTAACAGAAAGGGACAGGTAGCCAAACTTGATACCCGTATTTTGACATGAGCCCGGAATCCACATGAACCAAATTGATATTACGGTGGCAAAACGCAAATCTGTTGCTCACTTCCCCTTATACTCCCTGTCCACTACGAGTGTTATCGTATTAACCGCCATGAACGCATCAAAAATGATTTTCTTCATATCGTTTCTGAAAACGCGAGCTAAAGCGCTTGATAGCTTTCGCGGACGCATGTTGATTGATGGGCGGAGGAGGCGTGACAGACATATTCGACTTCAAGCATTACAAAATCCAACAGTGTCTACTTTTGCAATTGTCTTTGGATCTGGATGTGACCAGTCCCTCATCACTCTGGCCGGTTTCGATCAGAAAGACTATTACTATCCGCTTGAGCGCTTTAAAGTTTTATCCACGCCAATTTTGCTGATGGGCGCATTCGAAGAATTCTAAAATCAGGTATTGGAGCTAGACCGCGCAGTCTGAGTGCTGCGCAATGCCTTGGCCATATTTTGACTTGACACAGAAAGATAGGGGCAGAATACGTCTTTTGCCTTCTATTTGGGATAAATAGTCCCGTGTGCTATCTTTTTCTTCGATTTGTCAGACGTCTTTTGCTTCAGGTTCTTAAAAGAGACGCATTTTCAATGATTAGAATGCCAAATACGGAAAAAATTACTGCGTATCAAGAAACCATTGCGTATAATTTCTCGATGGCTCGAAATGTTTACTGTGTAGCGGATGGTTTGAATTTGTACCTTTAGCAAACTGTTGGCGCAGTTATACATGACATGTCCTATAATGGCTGAACCCATGATAATTATGTTGGAAAGGGGTTCGTAGTTGCACCTAACGGTATTTTTGTTGCCTGTGCGATCAACGCACGTGGGTCAATGCATGATTACATCATTGCAGAGTGGGTGGCGTTTACAACAAGCTTGAAAATATATTTGATCAACACGACGGAAATTTTGTCGTATATTCTGCATTTTGTAAAGGTTATTATCATTTCACAATCAGTTCGTCACAGAACTGCGTAGTGGGAATTGAAGAAACTGCAGAATCATTGGCAATACGACGGCAAGCGACATCACTTCGACAAGCCTCGGAATGGGGCATGAGAGCGTTTCAAGGGAAATTCACACTACTGAAGAAAGATTTACCTACGAAGAAAGTAGAGAAAGGAAGCTCTTTTTGACATATGTGGTCCTGTTATTAATCTTAAGGTCACGATTGGTCGGGGTGAATCAAATTCTTCATATCCTCATACCACATATGAGTGAAGAGACAAATCAATTCTAACTACAGTGAAACAGTAAATAATTATTTGCTGTTCTCGCCGGAACCGTTGTTTTCAACATCGACAACACGATTTCCCAGTAGGGCGAACATCATAAGTTTCATCATCCCATCACTCCTTCATCGATCATCCTCCTTTCGCTCCCTTCCTTCAGTTTTTCAAGCAAGAGCTCTTCAGGGAACCAAATCTCTTCTTCTCGCAGTAACCACTCTTCTTCTCGATCTATCAAACACTGTTGGTGCTCCTCATCAGCCCTCATTTTCTCTTGAAGAATTGAAGTTTTCAGAGCTTCTGTAATCGTATAGTCCTCTTTTTCGCAGTTTGTGTAGTCCTTTTCCGAACAAGAGGTCTGGGTAAAGGTGTCACAGTGACTCTATTACTAGGGACAGCTACCGAAGGGATCCTTTTTTCTCCTTTCAAAATAACAAATGACCCATCTGATCCAGTTTCTTCGTTTGAAGTTGACTGTAACACTGCCGTTTAGACGTTGAGTTAATCTGTGTACTCATCTTCCGACGCCTCTGTATCTCCAATGTCTGAACGCTCAGTCATTTCCTCTCGAATAGCCTTTAACTTGAGAACATCTGAGGGGATAGTCGGATCCCAAGTCGGTACAGTCGTGCGGCACAGTGCAGAAAATTTTGTATGGAGGGAGTACGCGTTTCGCTTATGCAAAGGATGTCTGTTATCGAACAGACGAGTCAACCTCTCGCATTCGTCCTTTTACAGCGGAAGATGCTCTTGAATTAAATCAAGCAAACTCCCATCTCACCCTGAGAAAACCCATATCTCTGATGACCTGTCTGAAGTTTCTTGTCCTTCGTAATTTTACCCTAACAGAAAGCCGTGTTGCAGTTTTTTTCGGAGAGAGGTATAGTAGTTGGCATTACAGGTCTCATGTTCCGGTCGTAAGAAGTTGTATGCACAACAGAGTTTTCAGGTAGTAATGCAGTAGCTAAAGGAAAGGCAGAACAGAAAGACGAAACCGGCGGGGCTTACTTTTGTTGTTGGTCAAAGGTCACTGGTGTTCTTTCGTTAGATTCTGAGGCTCCACAACCGTTAAAGGCGGACAGTTATTTACTTGTCGAAAGCGGAGGAAGAACTTCAGGACTCGTGGTATTAGGCGGTGGAGAGCTCATATTGCAAACGAATATATGCAGACACGGATAGGATGGAGTCTCAGATGTTTACAGATGGGATGCGCATGGGAATGAAGGCACGAAACTATTTCTGTGGCGGGAAAATTGCGATTTACTACCGACGCTGAGATTCTTCGATCTAATGGGGACATTATATAAATTGTAGATTTGTTTTCTATCAAATGTAGCAAACGGAGTGCTTTAATTACAAATTGCTCTGTAGTACATTGCGATTTGCGATTTCAGGAGAAATCCATTGTGCTCTCCTACACTCATACGCAACAGTACTGTACTGTTAGAATTTTCTAAAGGCCTTAGAGAAGTGAGATTACTGTAAGAAGACAAGAGAGGCTCTGAGATCGATCGGCTGAGTAGGGGGTGAAGATGTCTGATCAGGCAACGTTAAATGGCACAGGAAGCCGACTGCCCACCTCTTCCCAGGGTAGGGGTGTACTCTGACTTTTATAGACTATTGATTTGCTTCAGACATGGCCTCTATGTCCTCCTCGAGTGCTCTCTGCACTCGACAAAGTCTCGTCTATTATAAATTAAATAGAAATGCAAAGCTGAGAACATCAGCTTGCATTCACTTTCGTCCGAGATGCGTCCTCCCCAACGGGATATAAACAAATGCAAACTTGGAAAACTTATGCTATTCAAATAAACGCGGACTATTTGTTCAGCATTAACAGATGTATAAGCTAATAAAGAAAACAATCCCCAGTCGTAGCAAAACTGTAGTGCCAGGGCGATCCCACATTTGATCCGACTTCGGAGTTCCTGAGGTTCTACCGAGAATGTCTCTTTTTCGTTTATTTTCCGCCCTCACCCTTTTTATGGTCTAATTCAGTTAATTCTGGGATTGGCTGACAGTTATAATCTACTCTGGATTGCTACACTAGCTGTACTGTAATGGCACTTCCCTACTGTCAAGTTACCCACCTTGCTGTGCACTTGGTCCCCAGCTTGCTGGACTCTGCAGCAGAGGCTGGACCGGTGGACGGTGCCACCAGAAGTGGACCAACCCAGTAGTATCTCGCTTTCTGAGTAACCTTCCAGCTCTTTTTACCTATTTTTAGGCTACCTTTTATTTCAGCGCCTCTAGGGCAGATTTTCCATTACTGTCCTAACATAATACTTACTAATTGGGCTATTCTATCCTAGAACTCCCTATGGTAAAGACACATTTGCCGGCGCTAATCTCGGACCCAGACCTTCGGATTTCCCGTCTATTTTCGGGCTCGCCCTTGATCCTCCGACACTGTTCACCCCCTTCGATAGCCCTGAGACTGCATCATCCCACGTGAGCTTGCAGCTCTAATCCGGACTTCCGTTCTACAGTCGCGGTCGTCTTTCGGTTTTGCTATCGCTTTACCACCCCAGTTACTCTGTTGTTTTGTTGTTTTCTCGTTTTGCCTGCGCTAGTCGCTTTCACTACGTGACCACGGATAGTGCCCTTTTCCCAGAGCTATCAGTGGCTCGAACCAGTACACTCACCCACGCTATCACCACGTTGGCATACCGTCCTGTGAATTGCACTACAAACATTTCTTGGGGCTTACGACGCCATCGGCAATCTTGTTATCATCACCAATAATCCTTGTCAACTACTTTGCCTCTCTTCATCGTTACATCCAATATTCCAGAGATAAAGATCCGGATGAGTGGCTCCCACGTATTCGTATTGCGATTAATTAATGCGTCGGCCACGTTATCAGTTTCAGGTATCCACCTGATTGCGTTTGTGTCTTTGCTTTTGAAAGAGTTCCTAGTCATTTGCACTTTTTGTCTCAATCTATACTTCTTACCCTCATGCAAAGTTGTAATTATATCCCACAGCGCTCTACTATCGACAGTTAACTGATGCTTGAGTGGGCTATCGGTGGATATGGTATTCGCAGCAACATTGAAGTAGAATCCCCTGTCATCGGAGGACGTGGCGGCAAGGATCTCTGCTCCGTATTAAGAATGACTCACCCTTGGCTGCTTATGTGAACTAAACTCTATCAAATTAAACACATCACCGTGTGACCTCCCTTCTCTACATAATGTCCCCACCGACATCCCTGTTTGGCCGTAATCTCTCCCGTGAGGATGTGCAGCGCCGGATAGAGTGCATAGCACCACATAGTTCATTCTCCCAACCTTAGGAAAATGGATAGAAGGGTGTTGCTTCCGCAGGTCGCGTACCATCTTATTTGCTTCATCAAGATCTCCCACAGTGAGAAGTCCTAGTCTCTGCTGCATCAGAGATACCACCAGTAATGCTTGAGGGCGTACTACGTTTCCCAAGTACAATAAAGTACCGCTAAGCTCCGATACCTGGCTGTCTCATCCGCTGTAGCTAGTGCAGAAAACATGCTTTTCCAGGTTCTAGTCATATGGATGGTCTTTACCGTCTTACAGTAAGTATCCATTATAATCCTTATAATTCCGTCTTTATAACGTGTAATGTCGCATCCACCGAATCCATACTTCTGTCCATCCACTTTTTTACATATTATGAACCTCTTCCCAAGATCGGCCATGACCTCGTCGATCCATTTTGTCCGCGACTAGAAATTCATCACTTAGCTTCGCCACTAAAAAAGTTTTGGAACCCTTCCTGTTCCTTTTCACAAAAGGTGGCTGATACAGAACACCCTTATCAATCCGCCTGTTGTCAACATCTAATCTTCGACTGTCAAAATCAACTGTTTCCAGCTTATACGATCCTACATGGGAGTTTTGTGAGCTTCCACAACGTCAACTTACGATACTTTCCTTTTGTCGACCATTCTCTGGGCGGTCGTACGTGTATGTTCCTCTTGACTGGACCACTCTGGAAGTAATCACCTCTCATATCTGCAGTCTTTATCTTGAATCTCAAGAACGTTTTCAGGCTTAACAGGAGTCGTACTATAGACAGCTGGGCGTTGAAAGAGTTCTTCCGTATATTTTCTTTATCGTCGTCTTCATTGACGTGCGGCACGAACCTTGCTTACAGCTTTCGAGCCCCATCTTCGTCGGTTTTCACTTTATATACCACATGTGAGCTGACGACATTCGCATCTGCTGGCACAGCATCCCCGTCGACCTCGTTGTACGCGTCAGCCCAGTTGCTCGAGTGCTTAATCTCGAATGCTTCATAGTGGATCCGGAAAGGGGAAAATTGAAGCTTCGTCCTTGATACTTGTCGTGAGCCGACCTGCTCAAAGATTTCGTCCAATATGCGTGGTTTCTCTGATTCTAGCATTGCGACGTATGTAGAGGGTCCTTCAACTTTATCAGCTGGCCTGTCTATGTCCATTTCAGCCTTTTGTTACGTTTCATTATCCTTATCCTCCGTGCCCATTTGAGATTCAGCTATGCACAAGTCCCCATCTCCGGTAGCTGCATACATATCGGCTGGTCCAACTACTTCAGTGATTCCTGCGTCGATCATGGAGCGTGAATCCTCTCTCGGGATTGACGATAGTATGAGCGAGTTGATTGGCTGATGTTACACGCTCTGTGTTACGGCATCATCGTTCTCCTCCCCATCCGCCGATCCGTCAATCTCATCCTCTAGGGAGCAGCTCATCAGTTCTCTGGTTAGCGTGGATCTCGGGGCTTGGCGGCAATCTTCGTTTGCTGGTTTCATAGGTACACCACTAAAAGGTTTACTGTCTATCAATCTCTTTACCTTTTGACGATTTGTACCATATCCAAATGATATACCCCAGTTTGTATGCGAATTGGCTTAAGGTTTTATTTGCGTTTGACCCCATCGCGCGCTGCAGCGCGCCGTGTAGCGTATTGTTCTGCATGTGCGGATAACAGGTCAGGGGGGCAAAGCGTGGGGGAGATGCCTAGTATAGAATTTCGGTATCCCCTTGCTAATTGGAAGGAACTCAGAACCATTGAACCAGAGAAGAAGTTAGATAGATCGACTGTCCTGGTGACGATCTGGTGTGGGGTGAATAATGAACTTTTCAAGTCTATCTTGCGGATAATTTCTCTAACCGTGCGAATTTGGCGCTCAACTTTGCCTTTCTTATTGCGCCTTCGCGCTGGGCTGGCTTTGAACACGATGTAGTGTGATAATAACAATGAGCGCAATTTCCCTTTGTTGTACTCGTCGTCGGCGGATAGAAATGCGGGAGCGCCATGTCGCATCAACCAGTGTGAATCAAGTGCTGTGGATATAGTTTCAGAGCTCCGGTCCCCTTTAATGATACCTTCTGTAAACCCCATATCGACGTCTGTAATTCTTAAAATGATGCGCTTCTCGTTGCGTATTACTTCGAATGCAAGGTCTATCTGTAATTCGATATAAAAGCCTCGTTGAAGTGTGAGAGCGATATATTCTTAGACGACGCGGGGTACCCCGTCCGCGCAAAGATGGAACATGCGGCGCTCACTTCATCAATAGATTTCCCAACACGCTCAGTAAAGATACCGGCTTTTTGGCATATCGTCTTTACTTGATCCGGCGAAGCTTGAGTGATGCGGTCGATTCTCTTTGCAAACACTTTTGGCTTCTGCGTGGATGTCCTCACCAGATTCGTGGACACAAGCGTGGTGATACAATTATAGAAGGTGTATATTATCTGTACCCTAAGGCGGGGATTGCAAGGATCTTCCGGGTCAGTGGCGACGTATATGTTAAACTATCTCGTCGATGAGTCCATCGGTCGCTTGAAAGTGATGCAATGGTTTTGGAAGGGTTTTCCGCCATGCAATTTTGGACACGATATTTACCTACGTACAGTCCTATTATATCGGACGAGTCATTAGGAATAAACTCAAAAAAGACTACAAGGCTTCTCATTAACATCATGGATAGTTAGCTCCCATGTTCCTATGATGGGAACAGGGTCTGTGCCCTTCTTACGCCATCCATGTATCCGATTCTCCTGAGGGGGAAATTTTACTAAGTCTATTTCGAGAAGGCCACATAAGCGCGCTGTAGTACAGTAGCACCTTTGGAGTACAGTGCGGACTGTAAGACGTGTCACCTATGGGGAGGCTGTAAGCCGGGGAGAGTGGACTGGACCGCCATGGCCCATGTGGGGACACCAGGTGGACCATTAGGTAATTGATTAGATATTTTAGAATAGATAGCTCCTATTGGTGGATCGAGGGTGGCGGTAGTGGGGCCACTTGTCCTTTAGGAGCAATAGATTTACAGTAGTTGTAGTAGGGTAGCTCACCTTATAAGGAGGACGGTAGGAGTGGGAGTAGCAAAGTCGTAAAGGAAGCACCCTTTGGCCCCCAACTCTAGGTCTTCAAGCCGTCGACACCTCTAAGGTGACCCCTTTATCCCCCTTAAGGTTAATCGCCCGCCCAATGAACCTACCCTTTACTAGTGCTTCCCTCGAAACCTCCTTTAGGCGAATATCCGTGCTCCTGCGGTGCTCGTCTGCGTTCTAGGTACCCTTTTGTTAGTGGCTACCGACGCACCCTATTGGTCTTATACCACAAACTGGTCTCCCGACCTAGAAGGCGTTCGTCATCGAAGTCGGTTGAGCTGGAATTCCACCTTTAGGAGAATCGTTCGAGAAGAGTATAGGAGAAAATCAACCTGCCGTTCTACTTTTGTCCGCCGTAATTCGTTTCACCATGTCGAATATGAGTGGTCGATCAACTAGGAGTTCGAGGAAGGAGCCCGTCGTTCCGTCGGACGAAGAGCAGAAGATGATACGCCGTTTGGTGAACGCCGATCCAGTTGGAGTCTGTTTTGTCAACCGTCACCGCCGCCACACCTCATCCGGAGGCCGAAGGAGGGCCTAAGCTTTCGGATAACCGCCAACATTGGTTGCAGAAGGAGTTGGCTCCTCGTCTCACCACTTGGTTAAACGCCGAATTGGAGAAGAGGATACCTGCCGCTGTCACCCGTCTGGTGGGAACGTACCTGGAGGAGTCTCTTCCGGAGACTCTTCCTGCAATGGTGGGACAGTTGATGGACACCAGAATGGAGACGTGGATCGCCGAAGGAGTCGAAGGACCGATTGGTGAAGCATGCCGTCATATCCTTCCTGAAATGGTGACCGCCAATTTGGTGAAAACCATGACGGAGGATCCCCTTTTACCACAGTCAGCGTTGGTGGACAAAGGCAGTCTCCGGAGATACCGCCGTCACCCTCACAGGTGGTATTACCCGAAACACCGAAAGGATACGCCATTAGGAGTCACGGTGACCCTGGTGGTGGCCCGTCAGATTCGTCGGATTCGGAATCTGGCCGTGATCGCCGCGATGGTGGTCGTCGAGGGAAACAACACCGCAAGGAGAAGAAGTCCAAGCGGACACGCAAGAAAAAAAGAAGTCAAGGAGGAGTCGTCTACCTCCTCGGGAGTTCGGATGATTCGGATTCGGGCTCCAGTTCAGGTGAAGAGAGACGGAGACGCCGATCGAAGGTGAGGATTGAACGTATCATCCCGTTGAATGAGTTGTTCGCCCGAGTGGTGAACTACAAATCCTATAGGCTGAACGATCGCTCGTCCTCGTATTCGAGTAGCGTCTCCAAAAAGGTGTCGTCGTATCAAGAGTTGGCTGTGCAGATGCCCACCCAAAGGTTTACCGGAAAGGACCCCATCACGGTGTTGGGATTCCTAATGGACTTCCGTAACGCCTGTGAGCACAACGACGTCAGTGAAGGTCTCGCCTTGTGGTTTTCCAGTACTTCATGGATGGGACTGCCAAGGAGAATTTGCAGTCTCGCCTGAACACCTCTAGGAGCATGGTGATCGATGATGAAGAGGATGAAGACCTGGTGTCGAACTACCCCGAAGCGGTGAACTACCTCCTGAGGACGTACGCCACCGACGAGGTGATCGCTCAGGCCTATCATCAGGTGATTTCGATGAAGCAAGGAGCGACGATGACTGAATCCACCTTCGCGGAGCTAATTCGAGCCAAAGCACGCCGCTGCGGTTCAGTGTTCTCCGAAAGGCGTTTGAAGTCGATTTTCGTGGATGGATTGTCGCCGACGATTCAAGCCACCGTTCGGAATCATCTATCGACGAGCAAGAAGGTCACCTTCACGGAGCTCAAGCAATATGCCCAGGCGTTGGGAGATTCGTACCGTAACTCCCGTCCGGGTTGCTGAAGAAGCCAAGAGGTGTTTTGTCGATAACGCCACAAGGTGCAAACGAAAGAAGGGAAGAAGACGGGTCCTCGGCGGAGTCTGAGGATCCGCAACCTCGACAGATGACGGAACTCCAGCAGGAGATCTATCAAGTCCAACAGGAGATCGATCACGCCTTGTTGGTTTCGCCGCCCACTTCTACAACGTCGTCTACCATGTCTGCAAGGTATGCTGGATATGCGCCAGCCCGGAGCTTTGCTGGCGACTGTCCTACGGTAGACCCATCGGTGAGACGACGTATTTTAGAGGAGAGGCGCGCGAACCTGATGAGGATGGATGGATTCGGTCGCCGAACGGTGACGCCTCGCAGGACTAGTATCTCTTATGGAACGTCCGTTGGTGCCCCCCGTACAGGTGTGAACGCTCGCCTCAAGGAAGAAGAAAAGAAGAACGAAGGACAGGTTGCTTTCGCGGAGCCGAACACCGTAGAGGAGGGACAAGAGGTTTTAAAAGAAGACAGGGTGTAGAAAAGTCGCCTACGCCCTATGGTATCAAGCGCACACCTTATCCGAAGGTGGTCGAGGGAGAACTGCAACACCATGTAGGAGGTTCGGATAACTCCGTTTTGGTGTTACGAAAGAGAAATTACCGAGTGTCTGTAACGCTCGGAATTTCGCAGAGGCAGTTACGACACACCAAGGGAGTGTTAGATACCGGGGCAGGTCCAAATTTGGTGCACGTTAAAATGTTACCCCCGTCATGGAGATCACATGCGTTGCCTTATGAGGACCCTGCCCGCATCATTGATGCATCTAACAACCCCATGAAACCTTTAGGGGTGATCCCCTTGTACCTCCGAATGGGAGAACTCGTGGCGAAAATCCAGTTCGTGGTGGTCGACAACCTAGCGGTGGAGTGCATCCTCGGAACGTCTTTCATCGATCGATTTGTGAAGGCCATTCTGCCTGGGCGCAAGCGCGTTTTGTTCTACGAAACACCTGCGGTGGGAATTATCTCGTCATCCCATGAGGAGAAACCAAAACCAGAAGGTGGAGCTACTCCGTCGAAAAACTACGCGTTGCGAAGGCGCAGAAGGTTCCTCCAATGTCCCAAGCGGTGCAAGTGCAAACGGACGCCGTTGGGTTATCGCTGTTGCGGAACACCCAAGGACTGTGGCGACGAATCATCTCCTAATGGCGAACGGAATTAGAGACGTGATCCCGCGCAAGCATTTCCGGTGTTGGTGACGAATTTCAGTAACCGACCGGTGCGTCTTCGAAAGAGTCAGGTGTTGGGCCATGCGCTCCCCAGTCCAGAGGCGATCTTCGCTCTTGGGGAGGGGGAGGGATTTCATGAGCCACCGTTGAAAGATGGTGAGGTCACCGATTGGAGAAACGAAGTCCATATTGGAGTACAGTGTCGCGAAGATCGCCAAAAGGTGATCGATTTATTGAAGGAGTTTCAAGAGATGTGGTCTGGGAAACTGGGCACCATCAAGGCGACGGAGCACAGAATCCAATTGATGTCCGGAGCAAGGCCGATTCACCAACAACCGTATAGAGCAGGGTTGAAAGCAAGAGAAGTGGAACGCCAAGAGGTGAATCGTATGCTCCATGAGGGAGTCATCGAGCCGTCCCAAGCGGAGTGGGCAAGTCCTGTGGTGCTTATTCCGAAGCCGGATGGGTCGTTGCGGTTCTGTGTGGACTACCGGCGCCTGAACTCCGTAACGGTGCGCGACGCTTATCCCATTCCCAGAATGGATGAGTGCATCGACTCCTTAGGTGATGCCGAGGTGTTCTCCACTTTGGACTGTAATAGTGGGTATTGGCAAGTGCCCGTCGATCCCACCGACAGGGATAAAACGTCGTTCACCTGCCACTCGGGGCTTTATCGGTTTGTTCGCATGCCCTTCGGGTTAAAGAATGCGCCGGCCACCTTCCAGAGGGCGGTCGACATCATCCTTTCAAGGTGCAAGTGGCAGTACGCGTTGGTGTATCTAGACGACGTCATAGTGTACTCCAAGAACAGAAGGGAGCACTTCGAACACCTTCGTACGGTTTTGTCACTCCTACAGGCGGCCGGAGCATCGCTGAAGCTGAAGAAGTGCAAGTTCTTCGAGCACGCGGTGGATTACCTGGGACACGTTGTGCGCCCAGGTAAGCTGGAAGTGGCGTCGAAGAACCTAAAGGCGCTCGAAAAGGCTCGGCCACCTCAGGATCAGACGGAACTACGCTCCTTTCTAGGTGTGTGCAACGTCTATAGAAGATTCGTCAAGAACTATGCGCGCATTGCTCATCCCTTGACGAAGAAGCTGTCGAAGGACCAGCCCTTCGAATTTGAGTTGCTCACCGACGAGGAGTTCGAGGCGTTTCAGGAGCTGAGGAAGGCGCTGACGTCTCCCCCGGTGTTGGCTCTCCCAAAGGCGAATCAAACGTTTTATGTTGACACAGACGCGTGCGATCGCCAAGTTGGTTGTTGCTTACTACAGGAGCAACCTTCAGGAGAACTGTCACCTATTGGGTATTGGAGTCGTACGCTGTCGAAAGCGGAGAGAAACTAAGTGCCACCGAAAGGGAGTGTCTTGCTGTAGTATGGAGCGTCATCACCTTACGGCCTTACCTTGAAGGGCAACGCTTCATCCTCCGCACGGATCACCAACCGTTACAGTGGTTGCTAAATATCACGGACTGTAACGGAAGGTTGGCCCGGTGGAGACTCCGATTGGCGAATTTCGACTTTGAAGTACGATACAATCCAGCAAGGAGACACAACCTCGCGGACGCCATGTCGAGATTGGCCACCGATGGGAGCGATCAGTCACCTTTGGATGAGGAGATTCCGTGTTTTGCCTTGGGGTATGACTTGGACGCCCCGGTGTATTTCTCTATGCCGGACGTCCGAGGAGAAGCGATCACCATTGATTCGGCCGCCAGTCACCCTTGAGGATATTTTGGAAGCGCAACGAAAAGACCCGTGGTGTAGGGAATTGACGACGCTCGCGATCGCCGAAGGAGAAGTCACCGTATCACCTTGGGGCGAACGGACTCCTCGTTCGGTTGTCGAAGTTAGATGGTACCTTGCAGGTGGTCGTGCCGGAGCCGTTGAGGGCGAACATCCTCGCTCGCGCTCACTACTCGAGATTGTCGGGGCACCCGGGAGGGTCGAAGATGTACTACACCTTAAGGCGAGAGTTTTACTGGCCGAATATGGCGAGTGACGTCTTCCGCACCGTAGGAGACTGCGAGAGCTGCGTCAAGAATCGAGGCACCGTAAGGAGTCACCAAAACTATCTGAAGTTGTTCCGCGGCCGGCCCATTGGAGTTTCTGGCAATGGACCTTCTTGGTCCTCTCCCCCGAACGGATGATGGGAACCGCCACGTTTTGGTGATCACCGATAGGTTTTCGAAATTGTGCCGCAGCCTCCCGTTGAAGGACACGAAGGCAACAACTGTAGCCCAAGCCTTTCTTACCCATTGGGTTTATCCTTATGGTGTACCGTTTTATCTCCTAACGGATAATGGGCCACAGTTTGCCTCTAAGTTCTTTGCGGCGGTCTGTCAACTCCTAGGGGTGAAACTTTGTTTTACTACAGCGTATCACCCAAGGGCGAACGGACAAGTTGAACGATTCAACAAGACGATCGTCCAACGCCTCCGTCACTACGTCGCCGAGAACCAGAAGGATTGGATCGCCTAGTGGAGCCGCTCACACATGCGTACAACCATCAGGTGCATCGAACGACGGGGACGACGCCATTTGATTTGGTGCTAACGCGTCATCCCCCGTCTATTCACGTGACGAGTCTCCCATCGGCGGACTTATCCCATCTGGCGAACAAGGAATTGACACCGCGGAGTTCAAGAAGTACGCGCTCCGAAAGGTTGCGGATTCTCTCCAGAA
Source organism: Kappaphycus alvarezii (assembly GCA_002205965.3). Taxonomy (NCBI): domain Eukaryota; phylum Rhodophyta; class Florideophyceae; order Gigartinales; family Solieriaceae; genus Kappaphycus; species Kappaphycus alvarezii. The sequence continues at coordinate 1,894,375 of NADL03000841.1, forward strand.
GGCGAAGACGAAAATGGATGACACCCAGAGGCGATACAAGGCGGACTTTGACAAGAGGGTTCGGGCTCCGTGAAGGTGAAAGTGGGCGATTTGGTCTACATTGATCGCCCCACTTTTAAGAAGCGGTACCTGGAGGACCCGACGCCCAAGCGGAGGAGGACAACAAGTCCGCTAAGTTGATGGTGAAGACGACGGGCCCCTTTAAGGTGTTGAAAGTGAATCTCACACGGTCACCATAGAGGAGAACGGCATCGCCATTACGGTGAGTCAAGACAGAGTCTCAGTTTCGCCTACTGTACAGGAGGATATGCTAGGCCCGAGGGGAACGCGAGTGCCGCACCAGAGGAGGGTACAGTGTCTACACCTGAGTCGAGACCCCCGTTGGAGAGCGATATGTACCCAGTAGAAAAACTCGTGAGTCATAGACGTCACGGGCCGGGGTACAAATACCGCGTCAGGTGGTTTGGTTACGCCCCCAAGGATGATGAGTGGTTATATGAAACTGATGTTCCCGACCACTTCATCATCCACTATTGGCGAGCGAAACGAAAACCCCTGCCGGAGCGGTATCGCCGATAAGAGACAGAGTTTGAGGATACACGGGGGGAAAAACGGCACCTTAAGGATGGAGAAGCACGAGGAATTTGGGAAAGTCAAGAAGGGAAGCACGCGCCACCCTATAGAGGTTCTACATAGGTGAGACGTACTGTATCCGGAAGGTGTCCGATCTATACAGTACCACCTAAGAAGGGAGATAGATGCGACCTAGTCCGACTTCACCGAGAAATGGAGTACGCGACGAAGACGTATCACGCCTTCGGGGCACAGTAAGAAGAAAAGAGGACACTGGCGGAGCAGGTTTCTGAGTTGGAACGGGCGGCATAGGCGCAAGTGACGGGTTCACCTGGGGAGTGGGTGCGGCAGTCGAGACGGGAGGCGCCTGAAATGTGGAAAGCGGAAGAGAGGCGAGAGCGAAGGCGGATCGGCGGTCACCGGAGGCGGAATGGAGGACTCCCGACGCGGCGCAGCCTACGCGTAGAAAGGAGAAGGTGCGGTGGGGTCAGGCATGATGCACCGGGGAGGTGAGGAGGACGTCGAAGAAGCGCAGTGAGGGGTTTGCCAAGGGAGTTCGGAAGGACCACAGGCGGACGCGTCACTTTATGAGGAGAGTACGGCAGTCGAGACATGAGGGGGAGGGAAAACTCTTTGGCACCGTCGGGTGAATTTGGAACTGACGTTTTCCGGAACCAAGGGGGAGGTAACGGTACTCAAAACCAGAGGGGTGATCTTGTACCGAGCGCGCCACGAGGACGTGTCGCCATTTGAGTAGGGGGTTCTGTAGTACAGTAGCACCTTTGGAGTACAGTGCGGACTGTAAGACGTGTCACTTATGGGGAGGCTGTAAGCCGGGGAGAGTGGACTGGACCACCATGGCCCATGTGGGGACACCAGGTGGACCCTTAGATAATTGATTAGATATTTTAGAATAGATCGCTCCTATTGGTGGATCGAGGAGGTGGCTGTAGTGGGGCCACTTGTCCTTTAGGAGCAACGTACAGTAGTGTAGATTTACAGTAGTTGTAGTCGGTAGCTCACCTTATAAGGAGGACGGTAGGAGTGGGAGTAGCAAAGTCGTAAAGGGAAGCACCCTTTGGCCCCAACTCTAGGTCTTCAAGCCGTCGACACCTCTAAGGTGACCCCTTTATCCCCCTTAAGGTTAATCGCCCGCCCAATGAACCTACCCCTTTACTAGTGCTTCCCTCGGAACCTCCTTTAGGCGAATATCCGTGCTCCTGTGGTGCTCGTCTGCGTTCTAGGTACCCTTTTGTTAGTGGCTACCGACGCACCCTATTGTTCTTATACCACAATGGAGACCTGGAAGAAGATTGAACCTCCCACGAACGCTCGACACAGCAATGATCCGACCTTCGCACCCTAAGGGGAACATAGTTTGACGAGAGATAAAGTGCCCGTCTGGATCTCGGGGACGCGGAATGCGAGAGTGTGAAACAAGACTGAATGCTACTCTCTAAATGCTCCTCTCAAGTATCCGAATAAATCGATCGATAAATTTGGGTGTCCACGACTCAGCGAACGATGTTCATGATCCAGCCCTATTCCCTCAACTCATCAGAAACGCTTTAATCGTGTACGAATATGTGAGTCCAACTTAGAAGGCGTCTTTCCGCGTGATCTCGTCACCGACTCAGCTAACCACATACTCTGTAATGTAAGTTTCAAAGAGATCGAAAAACTCCTGGAACGAATCGCTGAACAGATGGATCTGGCAAGAATCGGTATGTATGACAAAGGTGTTCCCTTCCTCTCCACCAATGAAAAGCAGCTTCTTATTGTCTTGTACTTCCTATAAAATTCGCATGAGGTTAACAAGAGCAATGGGAGGGAGCATATTTGCACTGCGAGCGATTGGTGCCGCCTCCGTGGCATTTTTTATGAGAGGGGCACGGCCATCTGTGCTTAAACGAGCACGCTGCTTGGTGAGAGCCAAAGTTGGGGAAAAGGAAGGATTTCGTTGCAAAACGGTTTTTGGGGGATGGATAATGTTGAATCGCCGGGCGTATACCGACCGTTCGTTGGCACATCGGTTGTTTGCCCGGAAAAAAGTTTGAACTGCTGGCGTATCCCGGCCGTTCGTCAGCACTTCGGTTGTTCGCAAACGGGAACTGAGAAGAGTGTGTGGTCTAGTGGGGGATTGACGGGTGTGGAGAAGGACGTGGTAAGGTGGTGAGTTTGACTGAGAGAGAGGAGACAAGAGAGCCCCTATGTGTGTGCAGGGGTTACTGGAGTCCGCTATTTGTTGTGTGGCGCCCATGACTATGAGTGGGGGGCGTGTCGCGCGTGTTTAGTGAGGCGGGTACTAGCGTCGAAGTCTTATTGGATTAGCTAGTGTCTATTGGACGTTGTCCTCATATGAGGACAACTTTTAGCCCTTTTTTTTCAATACAATTCTTCTTTACCTCAGCGCATTTCTTGTCCTCCGCATTAGTTCATGAGTGTAGATGGCCGATCAAAACAAACTTTTCAAGATTATTGACCTCGGTTAAGCCTAGAGCAATTTTCCCTCACCAGCTTCCGCTCTTCGCAAGAAGTTGTGAAAACGACTACGTTTTGGAAGGAAAAATAGTTCGTATTATCGTGGGGGGTTTCAGAAACGAGGGCGCACGTACAGTAAAAATTATGTACTGTAACTTAACATGAAAAACCTGTTTTCCAGTAAAAATTTCGGCCTTCCAAAACATTTACTTTTCCAAAATGTAACGGAAACTGTCCTCATATGAGGACAAAGTGTGCCTCATATGAGGACAGAGCATGGTCGTATAGACACTAGCTCGTAAAGTATACAGTACGTACTGCTGTACACTGGTCTTGTACAATGTACAGTACGAGCGTGAACCCCGTGAAGGCAGGCCCCTTTAATCGGGCGAATGGGCTGTCGGAATCCGATATAAGATGGAATACACTAGGTCCCGCTTGGCCAGGAAAGAAATTAAACAGAACACAAGCACAACAGCTGGTGCGCCCATTCGCAATTCGCGGCCAACCTACGACGGTAAACCGAATAGCCAAAATCTTCAGAATACAGTGTGCCGCTTCTACACTGCTCCATCGAAAAACCATTTCCAAAAGGAGATCACCTGCCTCACCCGTCGAGCGCGGAGGGATATCTCCGGAGATTCAATGGCGGCCTAAAAGGAGCCCCCAGGTACGACCGCGCAATCTTCGCGACGTGAGAATCGTAAAAGAGTCGGTGTCCTCCCCAAGCGACACTTTTGACACGCCACAACATACTAGGGTACTCAAAAATTCTCAAAGTAGATTGCCAAGAGGGGCAGACTCGTCCCTATTCCTTTCTCAACATCCGGAGTGTGGAGCGTTGATGCAATCGCCCTCATCCCATAGGTACCCCTGTTACTTTCCAAAGGGGCTTTCGAGCAATAAGATGCGGTGAGGATCGTCTTTCAGAGTCACGCGCAAACAGGGGAGAAATCGTTCGAGGAAAAGGAAGAATGAGGGCTGGGTAGCATGTCCTCCGTGATACTATAATACTAGAGATCTAAAACTAAGAACAGGTGAATTCGTTACGGTCTTAACCTTTGACCAAAAGGTATGCAAGTTCCAGACAGAAAGCGCGGGGGCATCCATTTCTACGGTAAGCGGAATTTACATATAATCGCGATGGCCGATGCTAAGGTATCACATGGTGCGGTTACACGTCATTACCAGATTTCGAGAACAGCGTATGCATTCCTGCAACACAATGGTTAACAACATTTTTCGCCCAGCAACCATTCCAATTTCCGGTTGCTTCCTTGGAAAAAGTCGGCCATCATTTGCCTCGTCTTGTCCCAGACGTCAACCACGAATTTGTTTTGGTCCGTTCCGTCATACCGATCCTCGCGCCAAACAAAGAAGACAACGCCCATCCAAAACTGGCATCCCGTCTCTTTTTTATGTACTTCGAAATGAGGGACTCCGGGAAGTCACGAATGCAGAGAAAACGGGTAACTTCTCTCAAGTGCTTTCAGGGTCTGCAAACATGTCAGAAAAACGGACAAACAGGGAGCGATGAGCAGGAAAGTAGCGGAGCCACATCTCTATGTGCAAGGCGTACAACCCGCGAAAGATGTAGAGACGCGAATGACCCGCAGCCTTGACGACGCAGTCCTTCAATTCAGAGGTGTTTCCTTGTAGTGAGCGAGCACGGGGTCATAGCCGCAGTGGGGAGGGCGTTGATTTCGGTCACTACAAAGTAGTGGAACTTTGAGGCGCTGGGTTGCCCCACAGCGTCCGTCAGTAGTTCGGTGGTGGCGCCCACATTGTACTGGCTGATGGCACGTTCAACGGGATCCCGCATGAGGAAGAGAAGTCGGGCGTTGGGGCAACAAGTTGTGCGAGCTGAGCGGTGCGCTCGGAGATGAGATATTCCGGTGTTCCATCGTATGTGATTAGCCGTTCGGAGATGGGAGAGTCGTCGATGAGTGGCAGTTGGTCGGGGTCTGTGCCGTAGTAGTCTGGATTTCCTGAGCGGAAGTGATTGAGACGGAGTTTACGGATGTCGTAAGGAGTGACGGGGATCAAGGCGTCGTTGGAGGTGTTCCCGTGTTGCAAAAAGGGGCTTTCCTCGATTCTGTAAAGAAATCGCCACTCCTTCAACATGGCACGGGTTTGGTCTCGAGCGCCGAGGGCGACGAGGCGTCGTGAGAGCTCTGAAGTGCCTGATTTCTCGGGGCCAATGATAAACGCGTCAAGATAGGAGCGGACCATTTTTTGGGCCGCAACCCATTGGGAGCACGTCTCTGGATTGCTGTGAAAGACGGAGGCTAGTTTTGGGGAAGGGGGGAATGAGCCGTGTCGTAGCTTTGGTGGAAGCAAAGGGGAATGTGTTTGGGCTGGCCAGAGAGCGAAGAGTGGTGAGGAGCAATATCACCGGGATGGCGATGACGCCGATGATGGGTAAAGAAGAGCGTAAAGCCTTACGGTTCGTCATGGTGAGTACCAGAAAGAGCACAAGTTCTGAGACTGGCAGTTGGAGAGGGTGCGAAGAGGGATCTAGGGTAAAATGAGACCAGCCACGGTTGTGATGTGGAGTTGAAGCTGAACAAAACATGAAGTAGCGCGCCATCTATAGCTCTGCCGTCCAGTTCTTGCGGTATGAGCCAGTACCCCCACAACATGCTACTCCGGAATGCCGAGTGTCAGAACCATGCGTTTAATGTGGCGTGACAGTAAGCTATACCCTCAGCTAATCTACTTTGGTTGCTCTCGAGTGTTTCACCGTTTTATATCACGAGGCAAATGTTTACTGCCTAAGGGGACATTTTGGCCGGTGTGGACGAGAATTGCGCAAAAGCTGGATAAGATTGTGAGGATTGCGATGAATGCAGTGGCTGATTGGGTATTGGAGAAGGTACGGGAAGGAGAGCGGAGAGTGGCATCCTTAACTAACAGCTAAGTTTAGCGGTAACTGATCTGCTATAACCGGAAAAATACCACGTCGTACACGTGGAACAGTTCAATTTTCAACGACAGTGGCTTTTTTCTTTAGAAAAAGATAGATTGGATCACCTTCTCGTGATTTTATTGAATACAGCAATACGCAATGTACCTGATGAAACTTTACTTCATTGAGTTACTTTTGTAGTATCGTGTACACTGCAGGACTGGCTATACCGTACCCTCCGACATACAGTGCTGTACTGTACAGTATAAACAGTGATAAAATAATGATATACCGTACCCTCCGAAGGTAACAGTGCTGGACTGCTTTACTGTCGTAAAACAGTACTGCACCTTGCCTTACCACATCTTCCATGCATTAAAATAACCCAAAAATTCCCCCTTACCTTACTGCAGATAAACGTAATGCTTCCTGGCCACATGCTGCTAGTGCCAGGGAACCAGGAGAATAGAACCAAGGGCGTGTTTTCATATCCACGACGCGGTCAACGACACCCGTAACAATTGTTGTTATGGTTGCCATGGACCGGTCATCGAAAAGTATGGTTTCTTCGTGAGTCAGAGCAGTCTCGAAGTTGCACCATTGTGTTAGGTAATTGCGATTAACGAGAGACATGTGTTGATTTAACCACCGATTGGTCACCACCCTCGCCTCCCTCGTTCTCCAGGTGACGGCTCGTGCCGTATCTCGCCGAGCTTTGTCTCTCACATCACCTGATGCCTGGGTGACCCATCTCGGTTTAGGTGAGCATTTAACAAAAGCGTATATTTGTTTGTTTGATTTAAATAGGTGGCAACTTTGGGTCACATGAACCAACTATTTAAAATTGTTCTATACCCCAGCAATGCGCTTCTCACCACAGGGAGGAAGTTTGGGGTGTGTTTAATTCATGAAAAATGACTGACTTGTAGTTTGGAGAGGATGTTTTCAAGCTCTCGAGTTTGGCACACATGGGGCACTGGGCTCCTCTGCTCCACACGCGCTAGGGAAGATAGCCACCTTCTTCTCCACACGACGCGGCACTACCGCTGCCGTCGAATACGACCGCCTGGTCACTACCCTCTTACACTCAAGATAAGTTGAAAGAGTAAAAAGTATTCACTCCTCCCTCGTTCTCCAGCTCACGGCCCATGCCGTAGCTCGCCGTGCCCTGTCTCTCGCATCACCTGATGCGTGAGTAACCCTGCTCGGTTTAGTGAACATGTAATAAAAGCGTTTGTTTGTTGAAATGTGGTCAGCTGTTCCCTGAAGGATGTTCTGATAGTGCTAAAAGCTTACAATGTAAAGGATTGGCGGGAAGCCGTCAAAACGCTAGAAAACTGTTAGGAGGCCAGCTAACAGGCACGCCGCTTTAGACATCGCTGCCGCGGCGGCATGACGCAGTGTTCGGACTTGTTTCACTCGTTCTCACCTCTTGCTCTTGCTCAAGCTCTTCTCTCCCACCTTTCGTACCGCTTCCTCCCGTCTTCTCCCCCTTCGCCCCGCGCCCCCGCATCGTCGCCTTGCTGCGGCTACGCTGCGGCGCGCGCGCGACCGACTGGTCGCATCTCAATCCTCTCCCCTCCAAGTCTCTCCCGTTCTTCCGAGTAACGAGTTTTTTTTTCCCAGTCCCTTTTATTTTCTCTTTCCTTGCTTTCTATTGGCTGAGACCCTTTTTTTTCGATCTCCCGAACCTACCCTCCTTCCTCGCACCATGCCATCCCGCTCCCGTGCTGCGCAATCGGAGACCATCGTCTCGCTAACCCACGCTTCTATGGATTACCTCGTGCGTTACTCCTCCATCTTCGACTGCCTCGTCGACCTCACCGATCCCACCGCTACAGCCTCCTTTCTATCTTGCGTCTCCGAGCCTCCCGTTGCCAATGCCTTATCCCCGTCCCTCCAGACGCCCCTGTCCATGACCCCTCCGCCTTCCGCCGGGCGATATCTAATGGCGGTTTCCCTGGCTCTTGCTCCATCCTGCCCTCTTCTTCTCCGAACGTCTTCCTTGAATGCGCCGCCGAACGTGACCTGCTCTCCTTAGAGCCAGCCTACTCCGCCTTTCGCGCCTTGGCAAAGACCTCTGACAACTTCGATCCTCCTACCCTGGATTTCTCCGCAATTCTCGACCTCCGTACAGACCTTCCGCCCCCCAACTTCTCTCCGTTTTCCCTGGCCTTCGCTCCGAAATCGCTCGTCTGGAATCCTCCTCCTGCCAGTGGTACCCCGCACCTGCCTTCGCTCACGCTCTCGCGAAATGGAATCGGTGGTTTACAATACTCTTTGTCAAGACGCCTCCTTTGCCACTTCTCACCCCCTTCCTCCCCCCCGTCCCCGGTCGCCTCGACTAAGCGCCGACGTGTCCCCCCAACTCCGATTGATGCTGACGGGTTTACACTAGTGACGCGGGCTGGGGCTTCATCTCCAGACGCCTCTACCGTACCTTCGCCCCACCCGGCCCTGTTGCCCCGCCCGCGGGGCCGGATACTCCGTACTTGAACACGTTCCGATTCCGGAGTCTATGGACGATGACCAGTAGGCCTCGCGTGGAACCTTCATACCGCCGACCGCCAGTTACCACTCCGAATCTTGTCCCCCTCCTCTCCATCTTTCAACTTCCGATCCCGTCCATCTCCTACTTACCCAATTCTCTGCGTTCCGATTTCCACAATCTCTTTTATTGCCTTCTGCATGCCTACAACCACCCCACTCCCCTGCATATCGCGTGGAATGCCTCACCCGTCTCTTCGCAGTTGGTAAGCTGGTCCTTCGGAAAAACGGCCGGCGGGAACCCCGTAATCGCAACCGCGCCTCCGTCCACCGGCTTCTCCGATCCCGCATCTCCATGGCCCTGGAAGGACGCTGGCAAACGCTCTACTCAGATGCACTTGACGCCTTCGGTTCCCCATTGCCATCACCTCCTATTCCCACCCCTCTCCCACCACCCGCTGCCGCCGCTTTATCCAGCAGAGGGGCCCTCACTAGGCTGTCGCCGCACTCTGCTCTACCACCTCACCGGCACCGGCTACTCTCCATAACAAATCCCTCCTTGCTTCCCTGCATCCCTCTCCAAGTGTCCCGGTTACCCCAACTCCGCGCCACTTGCTGCCCCCCGCCTTTGTCTTTACGGAGGCCGAGGTTCGCCGTCAGCTCGCCTTCCTACCACACCACAGCTCTCCGGGCCCTGACGGCCTCCGCCCATCCGTCTTCAAATCCCTCTCCCATGTACCAGGCGGTGATACCGCAGATCGCTCCGCCCTGTCTCAGCTCACAATCTTTGTGAACTCTGCCGTGGACGGCCGACTCCCAACTGAGCTCCGTCATCTCTTCGCCGGGGCTACCCTACTCGGCATCCCAAAGGCCCGCGGCGACAGTCTCCGCCCCATCGCCATGGGTACGGTTCTCCGACGCTTCATCTGCCGCCTCGTCGTTCGGCGCTTGTCTACACAACCCACCGTCGTCTCTTATTTCCTTCCTCACCAGCTCGCCGTCGGAGTCCGCCACGGAACAGAGCCATCATTCATGCGACACGGGTTCTCCTCCCGCCCTGACAGCGCCAGCTTCGCTCTCCTTCAAATTGACGCGTCAAACGCGTTCAACAATCGAGCGCCACAACATTCTGCTCGAGACGGCCAAGCATATCCCCGACCTCGCCCGGTTTGTGCACTACTTGTATCCATCCATTGGTCACCCAGCTCTCATCACGGTTTCCCGCCATACGCCTAAACGCTTGGTTCGCCGACGACGGTACCGTAATCGCCCCTGTCAACCTTGCTTCTGAGGTTCTCCGCTTCATCACAGACTTTGGAAAGCCACTCGAGTTCTCTATCAACATGGCGAAAACAACGCTATGGCGTCCTGGCCCGGATCCCCTCCCCGCGTCCCTTCGGTGTGCCATACCCTGCACGATACGTTCACAATTCCGTGCAGTCCTCGGATCCCCAATCGGCACCCCTCAAAGCTGCCAGTCTTTTCTTGCCTCCCGCGTACATGCCATTTCCGAGGTTTGGTCGCGCATCTCCGGATTGAATGACCCTCAACTGGGCTACCAACTACTGAGACACTGTGCCAGTTCCTGCCGCCTGATCTATGTTCTTCGCTGCACCCCGCCGCATCTCACTCTTTCCGGAGCTCAAACCTTTGACTCTGGAATGCGAAGGGTGTTCGAAGACATGCACCGTCGTCTCCCAGACAGTGCCTGGCTCACCGCCCAGCTTCCACTCCGTATGGGAGGGCTCGGACTGCCCCTAACCGAAACCATCGCAGAGGCATGCTACGCTGGCTCTGTTCTCTCCTCCTACCCACTTCGCCTCCTCCTCGGTGATTGCTTCGACGTCTCGCCCTTGATCTCAACGCCTCTCGCCTATATCCGGCCAAATACAGCCTCCCCGACAGTTTCTCCCCCCCGCCGTCCTTGCTGGCCTCCGCGCCTCTTCTTCCCGGCCTGTCTGACTTCCAGACAACCGCTACTGCTGAGATCACAAAGGCGCTTCGCGCCAAACTTCTCTCTTCCGTCGACCTCTCCTCCTCCGAAGGCTCCCGGCTACTCCGCCGCCTAGCTTCCGTCGCTTCTTCCCACGCCTCCCGTCCCTTTCACAACCTCCGCAGAGCATCTCGGTACCCGGGCCGCTCCTGAAGTATGGCGAACCATGGTTTGCCTCCGTCTTGGTGTCCCCATCTTCTCTGGCACACAACCCTGCACCTATTGCGCCGCCGCCCACTTCCGCACTGTCCCCACCCTGGATTCCTACGGACACCATGCCTCTGTCTGTCCCTGCGCCGACGGCTCCATTCGGCGCCACAATTGTGTTCGCGACCGCCTCATTTCCGAGGTATCACGCTTATCAATTGGGATTCGCCCTGTCCGGGAATGGACCTTCCCGCAAGACTTGCCCCGACCCTCCAACTCCCGCCGCCGCCTCGACATCTACATCGATGATGTCCAGTTCTCTCCCGTCCCGCAGGGCTACGACGTCACTGTCATCAGCCCCCACTCCGCTCCATACGCCCAACAGCGGATTCACACGCCCCTCGCTGCCCTTACTGCATCTGAGCGCGCAAATCTTCCGCTATGGCCACCTCTGCGCGAACTACGTATCGACTTCCACCCGATGGCTTTCGATATATACGGGTCTGCCGGTCCCGGTGCCGAACGAGGTCTGTCCAGAATTGCTGAGTACATCGCTCTACGGAAAGGCAGTAGCCCTGCCTTCGAGCGCGATCGCTTGTTCACGATTATCAGTTCGCTCATACAACAACGAACTTCTGTCGCGATCAACCGACGACTACTCAACCGTTCCTGGCTCGGATAGATTTTTCCCCTTTGAGGGCCGCTAGCCCCCCTTTCCTGCTTGGTAAAGTCTTCTTCTTGTTTTGTTTGACCTTAGCGTAGGTCTCCCATGCCCTCGTAGCGAGGTTGCGTGCGACGTATGTTGGCAACGCGTGGGCGTCCGGGTGCCACTCTCCGAGGGTAGAGATGGGGACGCGGACCAGCCTACTTCTGGCGGAAGACGCCATAAAGGACTCGTATCTTCTGTGTTTCACAGTTCTTGCAGCGTTGAGCGAGGTGAAAGTCCTTACTCTCCTTTTCGAGGGCGCTAGGGGATTTACGAAGGTGACATCGAAGAAGTCTGTTTCGCCAGTGCGTCCCATTGCGCGAATATCAGGTCTGGTGAGGTGGACCTTTTCACGCAGCTCGATGACTGGATGTCGCGCAGTGATGGGTACTGCAGCCTGACGACACAAGGGATAAAGAACTGGAGAGGCAAGACGATTCGATGGGGACCAGGTGATTGCCCTTGCCCATCTTACGCCTGTGTCAAGGCGGGGCAAGAGTAAATTTATATCCCGAAAGCAGGCGTTGACAGCGCCTACCGTCTTCCAGTTGTCTAAGAAACGTGCGACTGCAAACTGGGTGACAGCTAGGACTAGTCCTAGAACTGTGGACAGCAGCTGGGTAGTTCCAATCTAAACAGTTTCTCCGCCAACATTTCGGGAATCCAACGCTGTCAACTTGGCCACTTGTCAATGAACACAAAATTGATAGGTGAACGTAGGTGTACTGATCACGACAGACCTAGGTAAACCACTCAGCACCGAACAGTTGCAAATCTGAAACACTGCATCCGTGTGCGTCACATCGCTTGTAGCGGAACACGTAACACGCAGATTTCCCGAGATCGCTCGCCAATAAACTAACCTTAATAGGGTCGGAAGTAAAAAAATTTTAAGTGTGTTAGGGTCCCTATGAGGGGAGGTTTCTGTCTTTTCGTATCCTGTCTCCCCGTTCCCCCCACCAACGGTCGGCATGTTTATATCGCAATCGCGGGTGTGGCCGACTGTTCCAGAACCACACGCGCGAGGCCGACAATAATTAAAGAATAAATAATCTACTGTAGAAAATAACTCAAAATAACCCTAGAGTACAGTACCTGACAAAATAGAAAACTGAGAACAAAATGCGTCATACAAGTAGTCAAAAGGGCAGATTTTTGGTGACCCTTCAGGAGCAACCAACACTACCCCGGCCCCAGATGGAAGCCCGGTGCACCATATAGCAAGAACTTAGGGGTGAGACAAGAAATCACTGGCGCCCTCTACCATCAAGTTTCAGCTCCATATCCTCCGCTCCAAATATGTCCAACGCATCACCTCGAGCCCAGCACTGTCAATCGCTACGTTCAAACATCTCTCCTCCCCTGCACGCGGTGCGGTTCCCGCTCTAAATACAAGTCGAATCAGGGCATCTAAAGCCTCCGGGGCTGCTCCATTCGTGTTAGTACGAGCGGCAGTGCATACAGCTTTGGGTCCATCCGAAAATCCCTAAATAGACCACTACGATGGTGAAGACCAAGTAAACCGCGAAGAAGTCAACGGTAGGAAGAGAGTCACATTGTGAGTTGATAAGGAAGGTTGCCCGCATACGGGCGGGAGAAAGTCATCACAAATGGTATCTTTTGCCAAGATATAGACAACGGCTCAATCCAAGAACAAGGAATGCAATGTTTACAGATTCAAATTAACTACTCAAAGACGTGATACCGAATCAGGCTGGCAGATGAGGGCCTTTCTTAACTAAATTGTGATGAGGACGTTTCGTGTTTTGTCGAAAAGCGTCCTAGTCAGATTCTTCCTGTCTTTGAACTTTTCTGTTGATCGGACACCTTTTGTTTCGCTTTCAAGCAGCCTTAATCTTGCAGTGGAAGTTTTCTAGAGTTCGGAAAACAATTACAAAATTCAAATTATATTCAGATGATAAAGAAGGACAGAAAAACAAACAAGAAGACATGGGGAAAGCATAAGATAAATACGGGCCGTCATCTAGAGGACGGATTCAAGAATTAATCTTGAAGGAAAGACGGGCGGAAAGAGTAGGGCACCAGGCGCCTCGCATCGAGCTCGTTGGATATACCTACCTCCGTAAGAGGTAAGCCAGTAACCAGGGTGAGCTGCTTTCCAAATGCGGCACGGTCCGAAGAAATGGGACTTGAAAGCTGGCCACTTAGCCGTGGACGTTAGGGCTTTTCCATGTGCGACCAAAACTAAGTCTCCAGGATTAAACTTTCGGGTTCGTACCGCCCCAACATCACTACAAAGCCGCTGCATCTGCATATCAACCCTCGTCGCGCGAAGTGCTAACCTAGCCAGCATCTCTAGCGGGCGAATATCTTCTGAAGTCTTTTGTATTAACGAAGCGGGGCTAGTCCGGTCCATCCGCGTGTACCACTCAGAACATGAGTTCGAACAGGGAGGCACCTATTCCAAGTCTTCGGCGGCGGTAGCCATAAAGACCTTGGGGAAGCGACTGTTCCAGTCGGATCCTTGTCCAATCACCATTTTCTTTAATGAGTTATTTATAGTGCGCACCGTCCTCTCGGCTCGGCTGTTTCACATCGGGACATAGGCCAAGACGGTGCTCCACTCGGCTCCATTCTTCTTCATAAAATCGACGCGTGTAGCGGCGTTAAAAACATCCAGCATTTTCAGATACGACGGTCTTCGGGGGATCAAAAAAAGAATGATCTCCTTTTCCATAAATGATTTCACGACTTACAGGGGGGGTCGCGATATAGTGCCTAGATGAATAGTGCTAACCTTTATATTGTGCCACCATCAACCCGGTGGCACAAAAATGGCGCGTATTTGAAACAAACGAAACACTCGGCCATAAACGTGACAAACCCCCGCCAAAACAAACAAACCCATTACAGATTCCTTCCTAGCACCCAAACCAGGGCTTCCAAACGTTCCCCCGATGAGACGAACGCTTCTCCATCTGACCAAGCTCGAAAGATGGCACCATCACGCACTAGTCCTAAGACGAGACGAACACGTCTAGATCTTTTTCAGAAGATTGAAGTCGCTCGGTCGCTGAGCTCTGGCATCTCCGCAGCCACCGTGATGAAGAAATTCTCTATTTCACGTCGAACGGCAACCAATCGTAAGAAGAATGCATCGCGAATCATTGAACTTGCTGAAACCACTTCCCTATCCCTGCAAAGAAAATCATTGCGGCCCCTGCGTTTCCCAAAATCGAAGATGAACTTCTAATATTCGTTAACTTTGCACGATGCTGCAAGTTGCCAATAACGCAAGCTGTGTTACAGCACAAGGCGCTTATGATACGCGGCAATCTGCAAAAGAACATAGCGAGCAATCAAATCTTAGAATATCACAAACAGTCCAAGTTTACGGCATCGATTGGTTGGGTTCAGAACTTCATACGCAGACATGCGTTGCGCTCCGTTGGTCTTCACGGCGAAGGCGGGAGTGCATCTGCTGCACAAGTTGCGGACAAAATGTCAGAGCTGAAAGCAAAGCTGCGCAGTTACGATGTGGATTGCATTTATAATGTTGACGAGACAGGGTTATTCTACAAAATTTTGCCTCGCCGTACGTATATAACAGAAGAGGAGAACAGGAAAAAAATTCGCGGAACTAAGGCCATGAAGTCGAAGGATAGAATCACAGCTTATGTCTGTACCAACGGAGACGGTTCGCGGAAGCTGCCAATGGCGATTATAAGCAAAGCAAAAAACCCTCGCTGTTTCCGTCTTGGCCAACCCCCGGTGCCTTACTTCAGTCAAAAGAACTCTTGGTCGTGTACGCTAACGTTTAAACGGTGGTTCTATGAAGTATATCTACCATTTATTCGCAAAGCAACATCCCATCCTTGCGTTCTTCTTATGGATAACTGTGGGCCACACGGTACTGACTTGAAGGATATCCGGAACCAAGTCACTATCATGAAGCTTCCTCCGAATTGTACCGATATTCATCAGCCCATGGATTTGGGCATAATCGCTGCTTGGAAAGTGCGGTATCGCGGGCTGCTACTGCGCAAGATAGTGCTGGACATCGAGACGCGGCAGCAAAGGCGAGAGAGCAATCGGGCTCTGATTGCAGGAATGAAGGGAATGGACGAAGGGCATGATCCTCACCTTCTTGATGTTTCCAAAATGGTGGAGGAGTCTTGGAGTAGTGTTTCGCAATCAACCATTGCACGGTGTTGGGTGAAATCTAATGTGTTACCATTGCCACATGCCTGCGATATCACGTCCAGTGAAGGAAAGATGTCTAATACGCAAAACAGTGAGGACGTGAAGGCCATGACTAAGATGGTGGAGCAGCTTAGCATTTAGCTGGATCGCCGTGATCCCCTTTATGAACAAGTGTTTGAACCTGTGAATCAAGAACAAGTCGAGCGCTGGTTGACGAGTGAAGAAAACTCACTAGTGAGTGAGGCTGTGGTCGAAGATGCCTTGTATTTTGACGAACTGAGAGCAGTAGAGAGCGCATCATCGCCTGAAGTGGAGTCTGATGATGATGGGGACACTATTATGGCGGAAGCGTTGCCCCCTGAAGCTGAGATAATCGTCAAACTGCGCGAATTAGAGAAATGGGCGTTTGACAGTAACCTTTCCGACGTCTTCTACTCGTTGCGAAAGGCAAGGCAAGGGTTCTTGCGAGCAAAAATACGTGAGGTTTCTGGTAGTACGCGACAGTTGTTGATTACCGAGATGCTGGAATAGCTATATTGTAATTAGTTTTGCTCTGAACTACATATTTCCCAATTCGGAATAGTGCCACTATCTCGGTATTGTACGAGGGTAGCACTATATAGTAGTAACCACTGTATGCGGATGCTGTCTCCGTTGTAGCGGCAATTGGCCAGCCCACCAGATGCTCGACGGCGATAAGAAGAAATTTTTTTCCAACTTTCGACCTGGGGAAGGGTCTAGCGAAGTATATAGAGTAGGTTTCGAAGATCTTCGTGAGCGGAATGCTCAGCGCAGTTCGATAACAGATCAAGTTCTTCGCCTTTTGACATCCCCACAGCATTTGACGTAGTCTCCTGTCATTGATTTTCGGGATCGCACGGAGGTCATTCTTCATACGCCGCAGCAGTTTTCCTTCCCACACCATGAAGTTTTTGCGGCGCTTTTCATCGTCTGGCGCTTCGACGTATCTTGTTCTTGAATATTTTTTCCTTCGATGTAGCGAGTGACATCAACCAAATATGTTTCTGTAAGGGGAGTTTCGGACGAACACACAGAGTTCAACGCACCAAGGTCTACTTCATCGACATTTGGGGCGCCTACGAACCCTTCATGCACTACAAGTGAAAGATAGTTGACAGCTCCATTCCTTGTGCCCGGACGATATTCCACCTCAACCTCGTTTTCGGCTAGAAGGTATGGCCTTCTTGCCAGTCTTCCGTGAACTTCACTCTTCTTAAAGGCGTACTGAAGGGCGTTCTTGTCAGTTATGAGTTTTAAGGGCTCCGTTTAAAGCAATTACACTCGGAACTTTCTAGGTGCGAAGATGACTGCAAGATCTTCCCTTTCGCATGCGGAATACTTCCGCTTGGCAAGTTCATAGTGCGACTTGCATATTGCACGGGGTGCACTTTTCCATTGCCTTTCTTCTGAGCAAGCACTGCTCCCACGGCGAAACTTGAGGAATAAGTTTCCACGATGAACGGCGCGTCGAAGTTGGGGAAGGCCAAAATTGGCGGGGATGTGGGTTTCTCTTTTCGCAGCACAAACGCTTCCTTCATTTCCTCTTTCCAGCTGAAATTATTATTCTCAGAAGTTGCTGCGTGAAGAGCCGCAGAGATGCACGCGAAACCCTTGATGAAGCGGCAATAATAATCGTTTAAGCCGAGAAATCTCCGCAGTTGAGTCGTGTTTGTTGTTATTGGTGCCTGCTTTATGGCATTTATCTTCTCTTGATCGACTTTAAAAACTTCTTTGTCAACTAAATTGCCGAGAAGCTTGACAATAGGCCTCGGGAACGCACACTTCGTGATTTTTAACTTGAGTTCGGCCTTCCCAATAGCTTCGAAGACGATGCGAAGGTGTGTAACATGATCCTCTATCGTGTTGGAGAACACAACAACGTTGTTCAGATACACTTGAGCGAAGGGTATATCTCTCAAGATGTTGTCCATCATTCGCTGGAATGTAGTCGCCGCGTTCATCAGGACAAGGGGAATCACATCGAACTTGAATTTACCAAAGCCGCGTAGGAAGTTAGTCATCTCTTTGCATTATTAGGTCATGCGGATCTACCAATACCCTGCGAAGAGTTGCAGGGTAGTAAAGACGGAGCTTATCTTCAAGTCATCGAATATTTCATCGACCTTAGGCAACGGCCAGAAGTCAGCCTTCATTCTTCGGTTCAGAGCACTGTATTCCACACAGAGGCGGGGCCTTCCTCACTCTTTATCACAATTACGACAGGAAATGACCAGGCTGAAGAGGCTGGAGTGATAATTCCTGCATCGAGTATGTTGTCTATCTCCTTGCGAGCGATTTCGTTGTGGCGCGGAGACATTTGGCGAGCCCTGTGGTAGATATGGGTTTTGTCTTTCAGCTTGAATAAATGTTTCATCGGTACCGATGCGGGACGGAGCTCCTTAATCGTCCATGCGACTATTTCAATGTCAAGGACTGAGCTATTTATGCTTTCTTGTGTCTCTTCAGTAAGATGAGCAAGACGAGCTCGAAGTTCCCCTTTCATCTCCTCTTTCTCGTTTTCTTCGCCCATTTTTCCCACGGGTGCATACTTATCGGCTACTTCTTTATCAGAGTTGCCGGGGCTCTCGTTAATGATTTCACTCATCGCCAGGATCAATTATCCTTCTGAAGTGTCGGCGGAGTCGGGGCCATCGTGAGAGTCGGAGATGAATTCTTCGCTAGACGTTCCGATCTCCTTGTCTCTCATCAGTTGCTTCTTAGAGACTTTTTTCTCAGGCTCCAAAGGAATCAATGCTTCCGAGAAAATGTGTAGACGAACGTTTTCGGTCCCGAAGTCTAAATTTGCTCACATGGCCAAGAGGGTTGGGAGACCAATAATTAGATCAAATGGCGAGTTCTCCACAACTATGTAGTCTAGCTTGACCGCTTAGTCCCCGAAAGTGGTAAGAACCTTGAGCAACGACCCGGCACAGGAAGCGCTATATCCGTTCGCGACGGTAACTTTCTTGGACATTTAGTTTGGATACAGGTAGAGGCGTCGGGATACCTCCGCGGAAATCACGTCCAGTACGGCTCTAGACTCCAAACACGCCCATACTTCCGTGGCATAAACTTTGAGCTGCACTACTCGCAGCAAGCGTGGCCCTTTATCACCAACGAAGGAAATTCTGGGCATATTATTCTTTACTGACAGCCTTATCACTAACTTCGCGGCTCCATCGGCATTCATTCGAAGGGGCCGACCGAACGTGAGCCCGCAGTTGGCGTTTGCAAGCTCAGCGAAAACTCCATATTTTCCGACGTATTCTTGGAGTTTGTTCGAACCCATCATACATTTTTGGTTCTTCTTTCGGCCCGAAACACGGAATTCTTCTGCCGGCGGAACGGGAGGAATTATTCGAACTTGTTACGGATTATGCACTAGGCGGGATATCGGAATTCCCCCGTGAAATTTTGAAGAGTTTGTTTCGGCGAAGCTTCTCCTTCAGCAGTTCTCTTCGTCGCGTTAAATATCTCTTCGATGTCTTCATCGGTATCCGAATGGATTTCATGGACAAACTTGACCTGATCCGCTACTCGAGTTTCTTCTTTCCTTTCGTGATCTTACGAACCACCGGAAGCCTTAATTCCTGTCACAGTCCAGCATGTATCCACATAATGCCCCAATCGTCTGCAAAGGGTGTAATGATGGTCTCGGTGAGGACTCTTCTCGCATCTAGATGCTCTATAGCCGGGTTGGCGACATTAAGAGCACAATCTAGAAGCATTTCTCCTCTTAGCTGACGAAGACGGTCCTGTGACTGTATCGGAATTTTCCTTCTTCTGCTTGACGAGAAGGGTAAGGCGAAACATCTCTTCTGCAAGAGCATCTAACTTATCCTCGATGTTTGTTTAGAAAGCAGCGGCACGAACTAAGAGCCTAGCCGGCGACACTTCCATAAATTGAGGCGAATATTCGGAAAACGCAATTCGATTCGCGTGAACGTTCTTCATAGCCTTCACTATATCGACGTAATTAATCGGCTCTTGGAACATCAGGAACTGCTGCAACTTCTCCTGTTGGCATGCAACAGTCCTTAGTAATCCGAACCTTCCAATACTATCGAAACCTGTCTTCTCGTGTAACTGCTCCGATTTCTTCAAGGAGCTTTGTTCAATACTTGTCTTAAAGCCAGGAGATGGGGTGCAGTAAAACCCAATCTGCTATGCCTTATGGTGCCAACGCATGCCAGCGGCGCCTCATATGGCCACGAAGTTTTCCAGCAAGGTCAACAAGTCAGGCAGAGCACTGACAACGCGACACAGCATGAAAACAGTAAGGGCCAGCACACAACAGCGCACGACATAATTTTTTTCCTGTCATTAATTGCAATGTTATTGGAAAATTGAATATATCGTCATTCATGATTTGCTTTCTGCTTCGCTGTATCGTATCCACACTCTCTATCGCTATCTACATAAATATCGGCTAGCTCTTTGTGAAATCAGACACACAAGGGAACACCTAAGCGAGTTCCTACACTAGACCTTCACTCAAGCCTCAACGGTCTGTAGTGCAATTGGCACTCACACTGTACTGCATCGGCAGAGCTGATTTTGGTGATCTTATTTTGATCTGATTCACCACTAACCAACAGGCACTGTACTGTACAGTAAGGGCATTTTTCGCTTGTCGCCCACTATTATTCCGGGTACTGTATAACCACCCGATGGGGCTTGAGGGCTTGCAATCTGGACCACACGGCCCCCAAATTGGACCTGATATTTTCCCAGGTGATAGGCACCTATTGGAACAAGTGTCGAATTTACTTATCTGTAACTTGGATCTCCCTAACTTGGCTGACCCTATCTTCACTCATACCGCCTTCGTAGATAACCCTAACCTAGTTAACTAGTATTTATACTTACCTGGCCACTAGGGCCCCAGATTAAACAGCCACCCCGGTGTTGGATATGAACTTGACTCCCAACTTGCGCCTTTGCAGAAACCTTGCCAACGGCAACTTTGGCTATAGCCACGTTTATCCGCCCGGGTCCCCTTTCTATTTTCCCCCTCTCTATCCGATTTTCAAATAACCCTTTTGTTGTTTGTTTGTGATATTTACTCACGCTTGGCGCCCCGGACTCCGGCGTCTATACACAAATAAGAACTTCAACGTTGTCGTTGGTGACAACATCCTTATCTCCAAAGGAGATATTCAGCACAGCTGACCAAATACTACATCTTCTTTGTTCATTATTACACCCCTGGTGTCGACGGTTCTTTGAATCGACCAATACTTTTCGCTGGAAGGAGGGCTTTGCACGGCCTGTTGGACGCTGCGCTGAAGGCGTGGAAGGCTTCAGGTGCAATGGACTTCGCTGAAGTGAGTCCAATTACTAGTGATGGTTTCTTGGCGGTAATCGGTTTCACAGGAACCTGCAGTTCTTGAAATGTGTTGGGGTCTTGGACGACCCCGGCCAGTGTGCGCCCACAGCTCTCCATCATTGCATCAAACATTGCACCGTCTTTCGCAGTGTAGCAAGATTTTTCGCTGATCGGGTAGCGCAGCCAATGACACTGCCGTTGTGGTTTCCAATGCAAGATGATGTACTGTAATGTTTGAACTTGGAACGTGAAGAATAAGCAATGAGCCTCGCACGGTAGCATATTGAGCCTTTGTTCGTCTGACGACGTTTGATTAACAAAAACCATTTGAAAGGCTGCGTTTCACATTTCTTTGGGACTTATTTTTTCTTAATTGGAATGACAGCTTTATTCATGAGAAAATTGACCTCTTCAGTCCTTTTGTATTGGAATTTCTGAGATTCCTCTGCAGTTAGTTCCTCTTGACTGTAAATTTGTTGAAATTCTGGCATGTGGATGGCATTAGAATCGATAGTTCCGAGCAGGCTGGGAATGAAATTGAGAGTCATAGATATATGGTCTGTAGGGTTAGGAACTGTGTACTCACCACCCGGCACAGTACAGCATATATACTATGCTGTGTCGAGGGTACGTGGAAAAAGGGAAGGATAGGTTACGATTTTCGTAAGATAGGACAAAGAAAAATAGAGGAACTATCAAGCATTACATGGTACCGCATCCAAGGTTCTACGACGCGACAGAATCCAACGCCCTTAAACTCTCCTTTGATGGGTCCCCTTTTCCGACACTGCACGTTCCTTTTCGCGTTCGAGAAAGTCGTTATGCGTGGAAAGAAGGACAGCGAGAAGTCCCTCCAGATTATGTGTCATATGGAGGGGGCAGCTTTCGATTCTACTATGATTCTTCTGCGCAGGATGGGTCCCTCTCCGAAGACGCAGAGAAGTATGAAATCGTCGAGAAGGAGCTCCTAGCCGAGTTCGCGAAGAAGGCGAAGCAGGGGATTGAGGTTGACGAAGCCGTTGCCGCAGGACTGGACGCTAGAGACATAAGAGGGTCTTGCGCGAATGGATGCCCCCTACATGAGGGCAGGCTTCAACGAGACGGCTTCTTTCGGTTTACTTCGGAAGGCGGTGGTAGGAAACCTGGAGTTGGCTCAGTTTGTCATGTATCGAGCGCTTTCAAACTACAAGGAACTTAAGAAGGCAATTGAAGATTTTCATTAGAAAGAAGGCATTCTTCGCCGACAAAGAACGGGCTCGAGCACCTCTGGTCACTCCGAGGAGGATTCTACAGAGGCCTGACATGCAAGGTGTCGAGCTGCACCATCTGGAGGATAGGGTTGACCAGCTCGCGAGGCAGTTTGCGGAGTTATCTCTCTTCGTCAAGAAGCAGTTTGAGAAGGGAGGACCTCCCGCTATAGTCGATAAAGACTTTAGTTGCAGTTTCTGTGGACAAAGGGGCCACCGTGCCACGCAGTGCCCGCAAAACCCCACAAGCACACTCGGTGCTCTTTCTGTTGGAAAGGGGTCACTCCGAGGCAACTTACTGGTCAGAGGGACAGCAAGATGGAGGTGGTCGTGTAGGAATTGCCAGACCAAGTTCGGAATCGAAAGAAAAACTTAGACTGAGGGAAAATAATGACGACGAGCCCGTTTTTTTCGTCCAGAAGGCTCGCAAGGGCGATATGGTGACCTTAGAAAAGAAAAAACGCCGACGGTCAAGCCCTTCCGAAGCAATTTAGTGACAATTTTATGGAAAAGGGAGAAGAAAAATAAGGAGGAGAAGACAAAGATGGCATCAGGAGTCCCCAGGACCAAGTAGGGAAGAGTAATGTGGTCGCGGAACTAGCTTAGGCCTCTTCCGAAATGAAATTAAGGCAGCTTCTCCGCGGAGACGCAGAGGGAGCAAGGAAGCAGCTGAAGCGTCTGGTTTCGAAGACTGTCACGGTGACGCAGGCGTCCATGACAGGTCACCCCGAAGTCTCTCGTCGGTTGAAGGTCGTGTCCGTGAAGGCTTATGGGACGGAGACGCACGCCCTGTTGGACACGGGTGCAGTTCTAAACCTGATGTCCTGGGACTTTTGCGAAAGTCTGGCACTCGCTCCGATGGCTAAAGATCATCATATCACCGTCGCCGACTGAACGGTGGCCGAAGTGATTGGGTATGTACAGAATGTTCCAGTCTCTTTTGGAACCCTGGTAATGCCGCTGGGCTCCTTGGTGGTACAATACGCGCCATTTACACCATTATTGGCAGTCGTTCTCTAGAATCTATGCAGGAAAATTTGAATTACGGCTGCAGCTGGTCACTGTGGCGGTTGGGGGGAGGAAGGCGCTTTTGTCGCTACTCGGTGAGCCCCGGTGATTGGCGGGATACGGACTGATAGTGAGGATTTGACATCCCCTGGAGAGTCTGAGGGAGAGCATTTTCCTGCTTTGTCCTCTTCAGAGTCAGGCGGCAGCGATGGTGGGTCGTACATCGAGCATGAATTGGTGCTGGCGATCTTGAACAAGTAACCGTATGAACCCGATTTAGAGGGCCTCATGTATGGAAAGGCCAATGAGGCACCTGATTGTCTCTCTCGTAGACTCCTATTGGCATCTGAGTCCTCAAGGGAAGTAAAAGGCACAAAGGGACTCGTAATGATGATCCAGTGGGACTACCCTAAGTTATCTGGATTAGAGCCGTACCTCATGGACATAAAGAGGTTTCTGACTGGATAAAGGGTTCGGGAAACGGACCGAAAGAAGAAGACTGCCATCCGCAGGAAAGCGAAGAGATTCATGATTTGGAACGACACCCTGTTCCGACGGAAGAAGGATGGAGTGCGCGTTGTTCCGCCGATCGGGCAGCGTGCCGAAATATTGAGAACGTTCCACGATGATATAGGTCATTAGAATGCTGGTTTACAAGAAAGTTCGTGAAGGATACGTTTTGGTGGCCTGGGGTGTATCGGGAAGTGACGGAACACGTCAAGGATTGCGCGGGCTGTGAACACGCTCGAAGTCTTCCAAACTATCATAAAAGTCTTAGAGCACCCGTTACCGGGTTGTTTGAAACGTTCTCGATGGACTTTGCAGGTCCTTTCAAGACATCTGGGAAGGGAAAGAGGTTTGCTCTAATTGGGTTGGAGCACATGACAAGCTGTCCGATAGCTTGGGCAACGGAAAGCTCCACCTCAGTTGTTTTCATCAGGTCCGTTGAGAAGGAAATTATCGAGCCGTTCGAGCCTCCGAGGAGGATAGTTTCGGACAACGCCACGGATTTTCTGGCGGCATCTGTCCAGGAGTTTATGAGAAAACACGGGATCGATTGGAAAGCAGTCCTCCCGTATGCCCTGATGGCAAATGGAAGGGCCCAGATGATTGTGGTACTATTAAGCACGCAATCAAAAAGTCAGTCATACAGGATAGAGGCGATTGGGATGAGGCTATACCGAAAGTCGTGTACGGCTATCGCCGACGTAACTGGGGATGTCAACTCGCCTTTCCGATTAATGTATGGGATCGAGCCGAGGATGATAGCAAGCGACGCTGTAGCCATTCTGGACGAGCCCAACCCAAGTCACGTCCTCGTTGAGATGTTGGGGGAAGCCAGCGTGAGGGCTGCTGTAGTGGAAAGGTCGCGCGCTCCGCGAAAGGCTAAGGGGAGGTTAAACGATTCGAGGTTGGGGACGAAGTGCTGATGGTGCATGGGACAGCATTCGGTAAGACTCGGAAGTGGCCGGCGTTTGAGTCGTTCTATTACGGATCGCGCCGGGTAATCAAGGCTGATCATCCGCTCTACAGGTTGGTTTCCTCATCTGGTCGAGTGACCAGAAATGCCATTCACGCGCGCCGACTGGTTGGGTATAATAGGTCATCAAGGAAACTCAATTAAGGAGGAGATATCGGCGGTTGCGAAGTCCTTTGACAAGTAGGAAGAGGTGACGCAGCAATCAGATGCCTAGGAAAGATGGATAGGGGAGCGAAGAGAACAAAATGATCCGGAGAGGCGTTAAAGGAGGATTAGGGAACTGGACGCAGGCAAATAGGACGAGAGGAAATGGAAGGTGGGCTGCTCGGGCCTGGACCGGAAAGTGGGCGAGTCAGCTGGCGCCAATGGAACTCCATTGACTCTCGTTCTTTTCCCTCCCCACTCCCCTCTTATTGGTCCTGGTTTTTCCCTTTATGTGACAAGGAGAGTACGTCTTGGAGGAAAGTGGACTTGGAAGGATGTACTGCTGAGTAGGTAAGTTGATGGAATGTAATAGAGATCATCAAAACGAGTTCCAGGACGGAAAAGAAAACATGGGTCGGAGATATTGTTGGAGAAACCCGCTGAGGAAGCCAACGAAGGATGAGGCGTCTTCTGTGGACCCAGGGAACTTTTTCGGTAAGGAAGCAGGGGAATTTGCCAGTCTGGAGAATACGTCGAGTGATTCGGTATGGGCGTCCAAGTTGAGAGCGAGAAGTTGGTCCAGAGCTGGCGTGGAAGGAGTCGGGTCGTGGAAGTCATTAGCGTTATGTGGGCGACGGAAGATGTCACGGGAGGCTTGAGGATATTTAGGGATTAGTATGGTTCAGCCAGAGGCGAGGAGTAGATTTTTATGACGGAGGAGGTGGGAGATTGATGAGGTAGAGAAGGTGTGCGGGGAGTTGGTTGCAACAACACGCAAAGGGGGCCCGCCACGAGTACACCAGCTGATTAACAGCACATTGGCGCTTCTCAGAAGCAGGCGGGGATAGTTGGGCGTGCCGCAGTAGTTGGTGGTTGATAGGCTGGCCTTTTGGGGACGGGATGACGGTGGTAGGAGGTAGAGTGGGGGTTAGGGTGGGGTTGTACTGGCTATCTGTGCGCCCGTGGCGTACTATGAGTGCGGGGCATATGGGCTGTGTGCGAGCTCACCCTTAATGTGGGGAGATACTGTACTGTATCTCCCCATCTGGTTAGGGTTATGCGTTTTGTACTCACCACCCGACATAGTACAGTATATGTACTGTACTGTGTCGAGAACGTAGGACAAGGGAAGGATAGGTTTCGCTTTGCCTAAGATAGGACACGTAAAAGTAAAGGAGCTCTCTATACTGAACTCTCAAGCATTACATGGGTACCGCATCCGTACCTTGGATGTGGTACCTTGTATGCGGTACCATGTAATGAGGATTTAGGTTTATTTTACATTACATGGGTACCGCATCCGTACTTTGGATTCGATACATTGGATGCGGCACCATTTAATGCTTGAAACTTCCTTTATTTTTCCATGTCCTATCTTAGGCAAAGCGTAACCTATCCTTCCCTTGTCCTATGGTGAACATTTATTTTGGCTCCTGACTAAAGCCGCCTTAAGGGCTAAGTTTTCAGAGTAATCTGCGTACTCTACTCAATCCCTAGAAACAAGCCCAACAGTTGGCTAAAATTTAGACCAGAATAAATTAAAATAGATTACAAAAAATTTTTTTTGCAATGGCAAGCCCAGCATTTTCTGGTGTATTCTAAATATATTTAGGATCTCAAAGTACGAGCTGTGTGAATCAAGCCTCGTACTTACTCTCATATTGTTCTGCATTGCTTTGACGAAGACAACGAATCAGGTTCAAAATGTCTGGGTATCTCCAGAAGCGGAGAACTAGAATATTTGTTGCGCTTGCGCAAATTGTGCGGCTGCGACAAGCATCTTTTGCCGGCACACCAGCTGCAAATTCAATTAACAACGCGGTAAACAAACACAGATCTTGGACGCCAAATGGGAACCAAAAACATTAATAGAGGTGCAAGCTCTTGGTTGAAAGACTATCTCGGTGATAATCCGGTATACAGCCTTCGGACCTTTTGGACGCTTTCGAATACCACGTACAATGTTCAAAAGAATTCACAGCGATCCAATAACACACTACCATTCCATCTTTTAAACACTTTGTGACGCAGATAGCAAGGAAGGGATACCTGCCCAAATCAATATCATGGCTTGCTTACGCGTGGTAGCTACCGGAAAGGCTTTCGAAGATCTTGATGATGGCGCTAGAATGGATGCTGAGACTTTGAGGATCAATTTCAAGCAAATTTGCCGATGTTTAATCGATTTATATAGCAACGAGTTTCTAAACAGACGACCTTGTACAGCAGATTTAGATGAGATTAAGTTTAAATATAATAGAAACGGGATTGCTGGATGCTTGGGGGCAATAGATTGCTGCAAACTGGTATGGAAGAACTGCCTACTTGCGCTGAAAGGCCAATTTCACAATTATAAAGTGGACAGACTCGCTACAAACTCGCTACTGTCCAGGTGGAAGCGTGGTGGGATCATGATCTGTATGTATGGTACTGGTTCCCAGGTAGATGCGGAACAAACAATGACAAGAAGTTGCTGTCAATTTCACAGTTGACATTATCAGATGGAAATTCTTAACGTGACGTATAGATTTCGACTTTCATCCTACTTCTCAGTCCGTGGTTCTACTTTGTCGAGGTAGGTTTCATATTTTTTGGCAGAAGTAATATACCCTGACTGGCCTCTTTTCGCAAAGCCGATTCATAATCCGCGCAATGAGGACGAAATTCACTATACGAAACGGTGTGAATTCCTACGGAAGATATAGACAGATCCTTTGTAGTTCTGCAAGCTCGCTTCTATATACTTAGAAAAGATAACTACGTGTGGTACAAGAACTATATTTTAGATATAAGCTATGCTTGCGCACTTCTGCACAATATGCTCTTCAGTATGAATCAACGAGAAGAGTTTGTAGGGGATGAAAATGAAGAGAAAGAGCTGATAGGTATAGTCCCTGAGATTTGCAATATGGAAAGGGAGAAGGCCAAAGTCTCAAGAAATGAACGTTTGGATCACAATGCAGAAATGCAGGCTGATGGTATTGAGTTGTACTTGGAAAGCCTGCAAGTTAGGGAGCACTATATGACGTCCACTACTGCTTTCAAAAGTTTACACAGCGATATTATTCGGGGCTTCAGAGGACTTGGTTCTTATTGATATAGTCGTATTTATTTCGTACGGAACAAGCAGCAATAGAAAACGCACCGTTTTAAGATCAGTGCCCGACCCATCCTTACAACCTCTTGCACCGCCACCGTCGAGTACTGCCTGCTAATTAACGTGCCCTTCTACTGTTAAAGTTTACTTGTCAGCAGATATGTCTGCTGTATGTATACATAAGTGTGTAAACTTCAACTTGTAGTTTGGACTTGAAGTCCGGGCTATGCACCCCAACGTGCTGCGTCAGGGTACTCTAAATATGTGCTGCTCCATATATGCACGTATATATGGAACAGCACTGACCTTGGTCAGGTAGACTCTTACTCCACAATAACTACCACCACTCCTATATTCTCACGGCTTCTATTTTAATGCGCGCCTTAAGCTCTAGTATTTCCTTCTCTTCCTCAGCAGCTCTCTTGCTCAATCTGAGTTTCCTAGATTTAAGAATATCTGCCATTATATTCTTGTAATCTAGGGAGTCCTTGTCCAGCATTTTTAGTAGTCTTTAATCCTGTTCAGAATCGATCGCTTCCTTTTTTTGCTTCTTAATCGCAAGGAGGACCTCTTTAAAAATTTTCATCTTCGCGGACAGTTTCTTGATCGCACTTTTTAACTTTCCATTCTGATTCTCTTCCCGCTATTCCAGCTTCGCTCTTTTAATTCCCACAGGAGGCATCTGCTGACTTGCCCTCCTGCGCACATTTCGAGTAATTTATAGATCAGACAGGGATCTTCTACACCTTCAGGCAATATCAATCCCGTATTTCGACGTTTGCTCATTCTCTGCTCTAATTTCACTTTTCCCGTACTCGCTCTCAAACTTCGGTTGACAAGCAAGATAAGACGCAACTTCAACGTACTTAAAAGGTGCCGCGTACTGAAACAAAATTTGTTGGTCTTTTCTAACGGCTATTTTTCGATAAAGAACCAATACCATTGATTCTATATTCTCATCATTACACCTGATATTCACTGTACTGTAACTTTAGTCTGACACTCTAAAAAGTACTTTTTCCTTCGCTAGTCGTTTCCAAGTGAATCGCAACGACTCGGCTGTTCTGGTCATTCCGTATTATCCGCTACAAACCTTTTCAATTTCCTCCCAGAACGTCGCCTCATTCTGTTTTGGCCCTTTAAAGACTGCGCGACCCATGCTCTCGCCAACGACCACGCTTCAGAAGTACCAAAGGATTTCCTGTGCCGTTTTCGTTCCTCTGCCATCCTATTACTGCCTTCGTGGTGCACAGTAGGTTTTCAAGTGCCATTAAGGATCATTTTGTACGTTCTTGTCGCCTTTCGTTTTGCCCTGATATTTGGGCAGACGATGAAGTGGGCAAAGGGTTGAATGTTGAACGGCATCCGCGCCGGTGCTGTAAGTCTGGAGCGTTTTTGTTTTCACAACATTAGAGTTCTCGGCAATTGGAATCGCGCCTTCGGAAATAATCCGCAGAACCAATTCCTAGTTGCAATTTAATAATTCCACAGACTGTGGTAAAGGTCTGATAGCATTGGGGTTTGGATTGATGGATTGAGGTAGATTACATTGGAGGCGGCATTATTGATGGCTGGTGCTTGGCCTGCGGCGGTTGTATTATTCTTTTGTTGGAAATCAAGTTGTGGTTCTCTTTCTGGGATCCATTGGTAATGACGTGAGGGGAGGAGATGGAAGTGGTTGTGCGCTCCAAGCCTCGGCCTTCTTTTTACATTTGGCGCGAACCATCTGTAAGCGGCATGCCCTTGCTGTGAGATACGAAAGAATGTTTCCCATTGGTCAGATCAATCCTATTTGGAGATTAAAATAAAATTGGTACCAGTCTATTTTCCGGCCTATCTAGTGTCTATCCGGCCACGCGCTGTCCTCATATGAGGCACACTTTGTCCTCATATGAGAACAAAAAAATAGGAAGAAGTGTACTGTGGTAGCCAAACAATTTTTGTTATCCCAATAAATATTAGTAAAAAAGTTGCACTGTAAGGATTATTACAGTAGTGTTCGACTGACCGACGTACTGAAGATGCAATAGCTTCCAAATTTATATACTCCCAGTCACTTCCTCGCATCCGTCACTGGGATGGTGGCCTATGATGCGAATCGTAGGTTGCTGACCCAGAGATCGTGAGTTCGATTCTCGCTGGGGTTCTGTAAGAAGTCCGAAAATTCCAACGGGAACTCGACTGGTTGTGAAAAAGCTGCTGTCTCAGTGCGCCATTAGGCATCCACTTGAACATGAGACAGAATACGGTGACATCTCATAAAGGGGTAATTCAGTACGCCATAGACAGCAGCTAACTTCGCAAGTCAGATGACGCAAGTACAACCAGTAGGGAGCTATAGAAATAGAACTCATTGATCATTTTTTTTTTAAAACAAAAAGTCACACTATTTTATATCAACTTGGAATCCTAATTGAGATCCCTATGGTGTTTCTCGCGCACGTGGTCCATGAAGCAACACCTTTTTGTGCTCGCGTGACAGATATAAACATCACCAAGCCCATTGTCACGGCAAGTAGAACAAAGAAATTTTGACTTACTGACCTTACAAACTCGACAGCGACCTTGGTAAGATGCGTTAGTATACTCACCGTTACTCAATTTCCTCTTCTTGTTAGTTGCAGCAAGATGAGTTCCAATCCCTGAAACAGGTTCCAATATATCACTGTCATCCTCATTTTGTAAGCAGTTAGATGCCCTACGTGATCTCGAATCAAACTTATTCTCAATAAGTTCTTCGGCAAGCATCTCATAAAACTTAGATTGTGATACGCAGAGTCTTGGACCAAAAGAATGCTTGTATAGTAAAAATGAATCAACAATTATGATCGATAGGAGAGAG
The DNA here is from genome assembly GCA_002205965.3 of Kappaphycus alvarezii. Taxonomy (NCBI): domain Eukaryota; phylum Rhodophyta; class Florideophyceae; order Gigartinales; family Solieriaceae; genus Kappaphycus; species Kappaphycus alvarezii. Next base: position 1,925,002 of record NADL03000841.1, read on the forward strand.
GAATTGACCCTGAGCGACCAATCTTTGACTTCCAATTTCTTCTCAATTCCAAGAGTATCTTGCCTACATCTGTTGTGGCGATCGACTTGGGAACACGTGTCGTAGTACCTCTCCACAACATCTGGAACTGAAATCTCGAATTCCACTTTCCTTGTCTCGCCATCGCAGTTCTCCATCTTTCCCTACAAATTGGGGTTCCCTGATTGGTTGTATGGCAACTGCTGACGAAATATCTTCGTTCTCTATCCATCCACAACACAGCCATTAAAGATTTGTTGTGTCAGGATTCTTCGAAACCATCGAGATATGATCTCCGCGCTCCGTGAGCTCCTGTGACGACAAATGTTGCATCGGAAATTCCTTAACCGCATTCTTGACCACACCAATAAATCTCGTTCCATATCTCATCAAGGCTTCCGCAGTTGACACCGATGCAAAAAATGAATCCCCACATACGACGCGACCCGTCTTCAGCCAAGGTTGAACAAGACGAAGTGTAAGGGCGGTGGTGTGACAGAATTTCTGTGAAGTCACGCCGAAGGCCACCCGTTTTCCCCATCACGAGCTCCAATCTCAACATTATTCCAGACTGGCCACATGCAGAAGCCTTCAATTCGCAGCCATTTCGGGCTTTCTGTCATAGGCAACGTAATGTGGGAGTCCTTTTTTGATCCAATCTCCCCGAGACCATACCATCTGCTAATACTTTCATCGACGCAGATATGCGAAGATGGCGTGACATATTGCCTGCGGTGGTCATTGATGGCCTTCAAAAATCCACTTACCAGAGACCATCTCGAGTCATCCAAGGGCCTTTCCTCCCGTTCAGAAGTGTGACTGAAGCAAATGTTTGCCAGAATCAGCTCAAACCTTCTACGTGACATGATCTTTCCAAAACTTGGTGCTGGAATGTACTTCGAACCAGATTCACTCCAGAGGTCGCGGCGGTTTGAAAATGAAAACCTTGTCATAAGTATGAGAATCCCAAAGAACTTCAATATCTCTCCTGACGAGACGGGATGATTTCCAATGGCATTCAATCGATCATTTGTAAGGTCACGCATGACGGTTAGGTGACGGAGCGGAAACATGCTCATAAAGCATTCAAATGGCGATAAATCTCGAGGAGCACAGCCATACGCGAGAGTATTACCAGAGTAGCCAATTATTTTGCAGCTTTTCTCTGATACATTTTCATTAATAGGTGTGAAAACCTCCTGATTGGTCCATGATCGTCCATGAGAAAAAACAGGTGCATCTGATTGATGCGCCGTGGAATCATCGGAATTCCCATCTGATGCCGACGAAGACGGTTGAGGAGCGCCCAAACCTTCATGTGCCGCTTCGTTTGGCAATTGAGCGGTTCCTTCCTCCACTACGACGTCTGTTGGAGGTAATCCCGCTTTGATGTTGACAATCTTCAACGTGACAGTTTTGAGACGGTCACGAATCTTCCAGCTTGCCTCCACTGACTTCCTCCTTCGACCGCTTACAATGTCGATGTGGACGGCAATAACGGTTCCAGCGAGCAATTTCGTCTTCCAAGCTGACCCATACAAGCGCTTACATTCTGCAGCTGACGTAACAAGGGAAGCACGGCAGTGAATGGGATTTCCTGGAACGGTTCGTGGGTCCATTTCTGTGAAAATTGAGGGGATAATCGATGGGTATCGCGTCAGGGAAAGTTGGTCCTGCGTTGAGCAGAGTGGGAATTCTCGAAAAGTTTGTTTTGATCGAGTATCTACATGTTTAATAGAGTACGTGGGAACTAAAAAAAGGCGGCTAAAAAAATTTTGTATTTAAAAAAATAGTTGGTAAAAGTTGTCCTCATATGAGGACAATGGTCCAATAGACACTAGATATTTGGATCGACCAGAAATAGACCAGAGAAAGTAAAATATACCATAAAAAAATTGTTTGCACTGCTACTAGGCTTCCCAATGCGGTCTAAAA